>CM069921.1:8309284-9509284 GCA_036172225.1 Cryptocoryne crispatula var. balansae | reverse complement strand
CAACACATTCCTTCTTCATTCTTTTGTTTCTACACTTTTTTCTTGGCATTAATAAATTTGATGACCTAATCATTGTTTTCAAGGTGTCGTCTAGGCAACGCCTAGGCAACAAGGTGTCCCCATCACCTGTCAAGGTAAAGGGCATCTAGGTGAGCAGCACATTATGTTATCATTATGTCTAATTTAAGAATAAATAATGCTAATTAGGAATCAATATCAATTAATTGAGTGATTCTGAAGTAAAAATAACTAGTTCTAATAGTTAATTTGATTATAAATAGATATTTTAATAGAATAATAAAAATGCTAATTAAGTATCAATATCAATTAATTGAGTGATTCTGAAGTAAAAATAGCTAGTTCTAATAGTTAATTTGATTGTAAATAGATATTTTAATAGAATAATAATAAGTATTAAATAATTTTATAAATATTTACGAGTAGTTAATACAAATTAAGTATTAAAATTAACTTAATTTTGTAGTTCAAATTAGGTGTTCATGTTATTTAGTCTATTTAACTATGCACTTGCACATTATTCATTTATTTACATGTTGTCCTAACTATTTATTACTTTTTATGTATTATTTGTCACTCGTATAGTTGTTATTCTATCAATTTTATCATAAAAAAGGTGCCACCTAATGCCTCATCTTATCACCTGAGCAACGAATGTCACCTTGGTTGCCTTGATCACCTTGAAAACTATGGACCTAATATGCCCAAATTTCCAAAGAAACTTAATTGAATTTCACAAATAAAAATTTTCAAAATAATTGAAAGTTTTTATCCATCATAAAAAATAAATATTGCAAATTTTAACAATGTCATGGAGAAGAACAATGATTCAAAATATAAATAGACGCATTACCTGGGGCAGCACATAGATCTAGAACATGATCCCCTTGCAAGACATTCAAAGCTACAACAGCTGCTCCGGATGCTGCATCTATCCCAAATATCTATATGATAAGATTGAAAATGTTAAAAGAGAACTTAGTCAGGCTTCAACAACAGAAGTGGAGATTTCTAGGACACACACACTCTCTCTCTCTCTCTCTCTCTATATATATATAAACAGTTAACAAGGCTTCAACAGTGTTTCCGTCATCTTGATGTAACACCTTTGTACTGTTTTCTGTCTCCTGTTTTGATGCCTTTTTCTTTTCCTATTCATCACTGAACTGAGCCCCTTTATGGGGTCTCCCTCAAAAAAAAGTTGAAATTGCTACGACAAATAATTCTATAAGCTTCCCAGTGACAGCAAAGACCTAAAAACAAGACTTGACTAGAGAAACAATTTCTATGAGGTCACTATGATTTGTTTGAAGAATGAAATAAAGGCCCTATAAGAAGTTTAAATGTTGCCAACGCCATAAGAAAAGCAAGATAATAGAAATTATAGAGTGGTGGACCTTTTTGTTGGGTCATAAGCGGACCTTAATTTGCACAATCATGATTCAAGCAGAAAAAATGGCAATATACTTCAATCAGATGTTATGTCATGAATGCCTACCTTACCTTCCCTTTTCTATATGCCTCTGATCTGGCAATTTGAACATGAGGAGGGATGGCAAAGAAACCTGGTAACCAAACAACATGCTCAAGCTTGCAGTTGAGCTCATCCTCAATTTCTGAGATATGATGCTTACCGCAACATTTTAACCTTAAAAAAGTAAAGAGAATGTCTGTTAGTAAAGAAAAATGGAACAGGTGCAGCTTAAAAGGCACGATCTCAGAGCCTAGAGGCCTATCATTTGTGGGACAAGTATACAAGTGTTGAACCAAAAAAATCTGAAACCCAAAAAGGGTCAAACACGTACGCGTGTTAATCAAAAAATATAGACCGGTTTCGTTGAAACCAAATCTAGAAAGAAATAAATCCTGATCGGATAAACAACACTTTCTTAGCACCGTCGACGTCATGAAACAACACCGACGTCGACGTCGAAATCAGGTCCGAGCGGCCCCTTTTTCGACATACATGAAAGGAACAAGGCTGAGGGCCTTTCACCTCCGTCGACATCTCGAAACGATGTCGACATCACAGCCGAAATCAGGTCCAAAAGCGTCAATGCGCGGAGGAAGGGTACATGACATGTTCGCGATCGTCGACGCCGCGAAACGACGTCGACGTCGCTGCAAAAAAAAATCGGATCTAAAAACGCTGATGCGTAGAAGACGGTCCGAGGCGTGTTCGCCCCCGTCGACGTCGCGAAACGACGTCGACGTCGCTGCAAAAAAATCGGATCTAAAAAACGCTGATGCGTAGAAGACGGTCCGAGGCGTGTTCGCCCCCGTCGACGTCGCGAAACGACGTCGACGTCGCTGCAAAAAATCGGATCTAAAAACGCTGATGCGTAGAAGACGGTCCGAGGCGTGTTCGCCCCCGTCGACGTCGCGAAACGACGACGACGTCGACGTCGCTGCAAAAAAAATCGGATCTCAAAACGCTGATGCGTAGAAGACGGTCCGAGGCGTGTTCGCCCCCGTCGACGTCGCGAAACGACATCGACGTCGCTGCAAAAAAATCGGATCTCAAAACGCTGATGCGTAGAAGACGGTCCGAGGCGTGTTCGCCCCCGTCGACGTCGCGAAACGGCGTCGACGTCGCTGTCGAAATAAAGCAAAAAAAAATATACCTATGTGTTAGAAGAAGTCGGTCGTTCCCCGTCGCTCGGCGTAATCAACCTCCCCTTTTGCCGCTGTCTCCACAAGGGAGAGCCGCTGGGGGAGTCCGCGCCAATGGAGATGGAAAAGAAGGAGACGGAGGAAGCACCGCCGCCGATGTGCGTTGCTGCTGCCGTGCAGAAACAGATTGCGCGCAGGAGACGTCGAGGGAAGAAGACACCGCAAAAGTCCTCGCGATCCGCCACTGCTGCCCAAGTCACCGAGAGGAAAAAAGTCTCCCCCTGCCGAGCCACCGCGAAGAGGAGAAGCGTCCGGAGGCCGCGCGGTTCCGCCGCGAGAGAAAGGCGCGCGGGGAAAGAGAAAGCCTATCTCGGGTGAACAGTATCCCGGGTGCACTGTTCACCCGAGGTCAACTCCCGGTCAACTGTTCTCGGGTGACTGGTCGAGCATGGCTCGACTGGTACCATCCCTGCGCCTGGGGGCGCAGGGCGGGGTTCGAATCCTCCCGGCGGAGTGAAGCCGGGCACCCCCGAGGGGGGGGTGACCTGTGAGGATCGAGGGGCTCGATCCTTCGCCACCCGCGGCGCGGCGGGTCTCTGGGCCACTAGGCCACTCGTGACCAAAAAAAAAAAAAAACTGTTCTCGGGTGAACAGTGGAGAGGAAAAAAAAAAAAAGGGGCCCGCGCGGCTGAGCCGCACGGCGTGCGCGCAGCGGCGAACGCGCGCGCATCCCCTGGTCAACCGGGCTCCTCCCGGTCAAACCAGGGGAAGGGGGGGATTTTGAAAAACAAAAAACAAAAAACAAAAAAAAACGTGGGCCGCGCGGCCAACGGCCGCGCGGCGGTTGCGCGGCGTGCGCGCAGCGGCGGGCGCACGGTGCAGTCAGCCGGGTCTCTCCCCCGGTCAATCAAAAACAAAGAGAAAAAAAAAAAGGATGGAAATGCCACGCTGGCCAGCAGCCAGCATGCGCGCGCACCACCCCCTGTCAAACCGGGGGCAGTTTTGGTCAAACAGACAGAAAAATCAAAAAAAAGGGAAAAAGGAGGGAGACTCGATCAACCAGTCTCCCCCATGATCCCCACGTCCAGGGAGTGGCCCCACTACCTGGATATGGTCACCCCAAGGTGACTTTACCACTGGTTTGACTTCCGGTCAAACAGAAGACATAAACAAGGAGAAACGGAGGTTAAACTCACCCCCGAGTCGGGTCACCCCCCACTATTGCGAAAATGGGCTGAGTGGGGTGGTTTTTTGTGACCAAAATACCCCTCCAAAATCTTCTATAAATACCCCCACATGGCCATACGTGGAAGGGGTTGGAGAGTGTAAAAAAAAGAGAGAGTTGGGAAGAGAGAGAAGCTCTACATTCTCACCTCGGTTTTGCGCTACCTTTCCATAAAAAGGGGCTGGTTTTGCGCTACCTTTCCATAAAAAGGGGCCCAAAATAGTAAACTATTTTGGATAGAAAATAGCCAACCCAACTCCGGTCTAGCCGAAATGCTGCCGAAATTATGTGGTTTTGCGCTACCTTTCCATTAAAAGGGGCCCAAAGTAGCTTGCTATTTTGGATACAAATAGAAAACCCAAAATCGGTAAAGCCGAAATGCCGGCCAAACCGAACGGGGATTCAAATAGAAAACCCAAGTCGGTCAAACCGAAATGCCGGTCAAACCGAACGGGAAATCAACATGAAAAACCCAAATCGGTCAAACCGAAATGCCGGTCAAACCGAACGGAGATTCAACAAGAAAACCCAAATCGGTCAAACCGAAATGCCGGTCAAACCGAACGGGAATTCAAACAGAAAACCCAAATCGGTCAAACCGAAATGCCGGTCAAACCGAACGGGAATTCAGATCGAAAACCCAAATCGGTCAAACCGAAATGCCGGTCAAACCGAACGGGAAATCAAGCGAAAACCCAAATCGGTCAAACCGAAATGCCGGTCAAACCGAACGGGAATTCAAATGAAAACCCAAATCGGTCAAACCGAAATGCCGGTCAAACCGAACGGGAATTCAAGATGAAAACCCAAATCGGTCAAACCGAAATGCCGGTCAAACCGAACGGGAATTCAAGATGAAAACCCAAATCGGTCAAACCGAAATGCCGGTCAAACCGAACGGGAATTCAAATAGAAAACCCAAGTCGGTCAAACCGAAATGCCGGTCAAACCGAACGGGAATTCAAGATGAAAACCCAAATCGGTCAAACCGAAATGCCGGTCAAACCGAACGGGAATTCAAGATGAAAACCCAAATCGGTCAAACCGAAATGCCGGTCAAACCGAACGGAAATTCAAACAGAAAACCCAAATCGGTCAAACCGAAATGCCGGTCAAACCGAACGGGAATTCAAATAGAAAACCCAAGTCGGTCAAACCGAAATGCCGGTCAAACCGAACGGGAATTCAAACAGAAAACCCAAATCGGTCAAACCGAAATGCCGGTCAAACCGAACGGGAATTCAAGATGAAAACCCAAATCGGTCAAACCGAAATGCCGGTCAAACCGAACGGGAATTCAAACAGAAAACCCAAATCGGTCAAACCGAAATGCCGGTCAAACCGAACGGGAATTCAAGATGAAAACCCAAGTCGGTCAAACCGAAATGCCGGTCAAACCGAACGGGAATTCAAGATGAAAACCCAAATCGGTCAAACCGAAATGCCGGTCAAACCGAACGGGAATTCAAATCGGTAAAACCGAAATGCCGGTCAAACCGAACGGGAATTCAAGATGAAAACCCAAATCGGTCAAACCGAAATGCCGGTCAAACCGAACGGGAAATCAAGGCCAAAACCCAGATCGGTAAAGCCGAAATGTCGGCAAACCCGAACAAGCTCCAGAAATGCCGCATATCAAATGCAATCAAGCTATTCTTGGATACCTGAAGATAATCTGGTTCGGTAAGACCGAAATGCCGAAAAAGCCAAAACCCAGATCGGTAAAGCCGAAATATCGGCAAGCCCGAACATGCTGCAGAAATGCCGCATATCAAATGCAATCAAGCCATTCTTGGATATACGAAGACAATCTGTCTGAAGGCCGAAATGCCGAAAAGGCCGAAACCCATATCGGTAAAGCCAAAATGTCGGCAAACCCGAACATGCTCCAGAAATGCCGCATATCAAATGCAATCAAGCCATTCTTGGATATATGAAGACAATCTGGTTCGGTAAGGCCGAAATGCCGAAAAAACCGAAACCCAGATCGGTAAAGCGGAAATGTCGGCAAAACCGAAGAAGCTCCAGAAATGCCGCATATCAAATGCAATCAAGCCATTCTTGGATATATGAAGACAATCTGGTTCGGTAAGGCCGAAATGCCGAAAAAACCGAAAACCCAGATCGGTAAAGCCGAAATGTCGGCAAAACCGAAGAAGCTCCAGAAATGCTGCATATCAAATGCAATCAAGTCATTCTTGGACATACGAAAAAAATTTGGTTCGGTAAAACCGAGATACCGGCAAAGCCGAAACTCAAATCGGTAAAGCAGAAGTCTTTGGTCAAATCGAACAACCTTCGACATGTGTTGAGGAACAAAGGCTCGAATGCCCCCTCATTTATTGTACTTCCATGTACTCCAATCGACATGAAATAAATTCAAGTTCGATTGACCCGATGTGTCATCCAAAGATGACATCTAATCCCTATGGACTTTGAGAGATGGGTAAAAATTAAACAAAATTGTCTAAGTCAACAAATGACCAAAGACATAAACAAAAAAATCAAATCAAATCAAATCATAAAGAAAATCAATGAACCCAAACTTAAAAGTTTGAATTAAGTTCAACCAAATTCCATCTCATAAGGCCATTGGGATATGTCTTCCAGCTTTCTTTATGTGGATGATTGACTTTCGTTCAATATGTTGCTGTGACGGTCAATCAAGGGTATTCGAGTGTTTGCTCGATGTAATTAACACCGAATATCGCAAGTCCGGTGGAGAGGTCAAAATTTATTTTCAAAGAACTCGGATAACCTCATAAATTAAATTGTGGTTCAGATCATCTAAGTGGTGGGTGATACCCATATCGACACTTAGCAAATCTGTGGAACCATCGGTGTTCCTATAAAATAATACCACATCAAATTAGCTAATACTCCTATGAATACCACATATTTTCATAGTAGTCAATGCTAGCCTAAAGCAAAAAAAGAATTTTCCAACCAGAAAAAGAGAGGAAAATTCGAGGTTCCAACAAATGGCACGCCCGGTGGGATTCTAAATCGAACGGGAATTCTAAATGAAAACCCAACTCGGTCAAACCGAAATGCCGGTCAAACCGAACGGGAATTCAAATAGAAAACCCAACTCGGTCAAACCGAAATGCCGGTCAAACCGAACGGGAATTCTAAATGAAAACCCAACTCGGTCAAACCGAAATGCCGGTCAAACCGAACGGGAATTCAAACAGAAACCCAAATCGGTCAAACCGAAATGCCGGTCAAACCGAACGGGAATTCAAAAAGAAAACCCAAATCGGTCAAACCGAAATGTCGGTCAAATCGAACGGGAATTCTAAATGAAAACCCAACTCGGTCAAACCGAAATGCCGGTCAAACCGAACGGGAATTCAAATAGAAAACCCAAATCGGTCAAACCGAAATGCCGGTCAAACCGAACGGGAATTCAAAAAGAAAACCCAAGTCGGTCAAACCGAAATGCCGGTCAAACCGAACGGGAATTCAAAAAGAAAACCCAAATCGGTCAAGCCGAAATGCCGGTCAAACCGAACGGGAAATCAAGGTGAAATCCCAAATCGGTAAAACCGAAATGTCGGCAAACCCGAACAAGCTCCAAGAAATGCCGCATATCAAATGCAATCAAGCCATTCTTGGATATACAAAGACAATCTGGTTCGGTAAGGCCGAAATGCCGAAAAGGTCGAAACCCAGATCGGTAAAGCCGAAATATCGGCAAACCCGAACATGCTCCAAGAAATGCCGCATACCAAATGCAATCAAGCCATTCTTGGATATACGAAGACAATCTGGTTCGGTAGGGCCGAAATGCCGAAAAGGCCGAAACCCAGATCGGTAAAGCCGAAATGTCGGCAAAACCGAAGAAGCTCCAGAAATGCCGCATATCAAATGCAATCAAGCCATTCTTGGATATATGAAGAAAATCTGGTTCGGTAAGGCCGAAATGCCGAAAAAACCGAAACCCAGATCGGTAAAGCCGAAATGTCGGCAAAACCGAAGAAGCTCCAGAAATGCTGCATATCAAATGCAATCAAGTCATTCTTGGACATATGAAGAAAATTTGGTTCGGTAAAACTGAAATATCGGCAAAGCCGAAACCCAAATCGGTAAAGCCGAAGTGCTGGTCAAATCGAACAAACTTTGACATGTGTTGAGGAACAAAGGCTCGAATGCCCCCTCATTTATTGTACTTCCATGTACTCAAATCGACATGAAATAAATTCAAGTTCGATTGACCCGATGTGTCATCCAAAGATGACATCTAATCCCCATGGACTTTGAGAGGTGGATAAAAATTAAACAAAATTGTCTAAGTCAACAAATGACCAAAGACATAAACAAAACAAATCAAATCAAATCTTAAATAAAAAAGAAAAACAATGAACCCAAACTTAAAAGTTTGAATTAAGTTCAACCAAATTCCATCTCATAAGGCCATGGGGATATGTCTTCCAGCTTTCTTTATGTGGATGAATGACTTCCGATCAATATGTTGCTGTGACGGTCAATCAAGGGTATTCGAGTGTTCGCTCGATGTAATTAACACCGGAATATCGCAAGTCCGGTGGAGAGAGGTCAAAATTTATTTTCAAAGAACTCAGATAACCTCACAAATTAAATTGTGGTTCAGATCATCTAAGTGGTGGGTGATACCCATATCGACACTTAGCAAATCTGTGGAACTATCGGTGTTCCTATAAAATAATACCACATCAAATTAGCTAATACTCCTATGAATACCACATATTTTCATAGTAGTCAATGCTAGCCTAAAGTAAAAAAAAAAATTTCTACCCCAAAAAGGAGAGGAAATTCGAGGTTCCAACAAATGGCACGCCCGGTGGGACCTCTCTCTCCCTTCATCTTTCCGTCACAGCAACTCAGTGAAGTCATAAATCCACCAAATTCTTATATAACTTTTCATCCCTTTAGTCTGTCTTTGTTCTTTCAGGAATGAAGACTCAAAGCACCAAGCAATGGAAAGGGAGACGAAGATCTTCTTCTCGGAAGACGTCATCAACTGCGACAGGGGGCACCTTGATGTACCCTTGACGTACAGGGCATTTCCCCTTAGTTATCCGGCAATCGGACCATCTCGGGGTGGATCTTGCCACCTCAACAACTGAAGACTCAACGCTGAGTCCTTATGAAGCATTCATCACCACCACTAAGGCAATGGAGCCCATGCTCCCCATCCTTACTAAGGTGGATGTAGCACAACATCGGTGCTTGCGACTATCGACCAAGTGTCGGTTGTCCATGCACAATCAGAAAGGGCCCAACCAAACTTGAAGCCCGCAAGGCCAACCTTGCAACATGTTCGCCCCATGAAAGAGGTTGATGAAGTCAAACCCGTTATCGGGTCATATGCCAGCATGGCACGTCGAACAAGGAAGAACTCCTCGACATTCAAAAAAAAGGATGACCTATCATTGGTCTAACTACTCAGGGCAAGAAACAAATTCTATGCCCGTTTGACTACTACATAGATCTAAAGGTCTATTTTGTGATGACACCTCGGCTAAGGAATCATTTCCTGAAGATGAAGACCGATCGGTTTCTACATCGACCAAAAGTCACTACCGGGCATTTCAAGCCCGCAATGTGAGGAACATCACACCACCACTTTCCAACAGGGCGAGGAATAACTCCTCGGCCTTCAAGAAGACCAAGATGGACCCGGCACGAGTCCGACAAGCTAAGGTGGAGAACAAATCTCCCAACCGCCATGCTATCTCTGCGAGCCTACTGCAGGCCCATTATGCAAAGATGACTCAGCCAGGAAACCACTCCCTGAAGAAGAAGACCGGTCGGTATCTAAATCGATCAAAAGTCATTAAGGGGAGTGTAGAAAGAAGCTCTCCTGTCTCCTGAATTGTCTTTCTGACTGGGGGCAAATCAAGTGCCCAGAGGGCATCAAATTGTTTAAGGGGGAACCACTCCCCAAAATTCAAGCAAGTCTGGGTTCCCAAAACCCAAGTGCATCACATGGTTGCGAAATCAACCACCTCGGTGTATACCGAGCTGTTCAAAGGGGGAACCACTCCCCAAAATTCAAGCAAATATGGGTTTCCAAAACCCGAGCACATCACATTGTTGTTGATGCACCTCAATCAACAAGAAGTCATGGATTGGTCCGACCCTGAAATCGACCACCTCGGTGTATGGGTCAAAGAATCACTTCTTTAAACCTACCACCACCACAAAAGAACAACAACCATAGGGGGGTGTCTGTTTTTAAACGCCTCTCCCTCTCAAAAGAGCCTGCGGCAAAAAAAAAAAAAATGCCACACCGGGGGCACGTGGCAAGATGACAATCTTCGCGTGCTACACATTAAGTTCCAATAACCGGTCTGAGAATGTCAGGGAGGCTTTGAGACAGCCAGCCCGAGTAGGTCCGGTTACACAACAACAGGCATTTTTGGCGCAACAAAATCTTCCAGTTGATCTTTTTCAACAAGAAGAGCAAGGGGGAACACGTCATCAAGACCCCCCTGTGGAAGTCAAAGTCACACCTCTCATGCTCAGTTTGGCTGAGCTTTGGAGAGAAAATAAAGAGCTTAGGACTCTTGTCATGAGTATGAAAGGGTTGCAGTCTCAACCTGCACCACAACCTGGGCTAGTTCACATACATAAGGTCACCCAAGGGAGGCGTCCGGAACAACTGACACTCTCTCGACCAAATCAACAACTTGCTCCTCGGTTCCAAAACAAGCCTAAAGGCAATGTTAACAACCAGGAGCAAAGCATATTGAGGACCTTCCCCATGTCAACCTCAACCATCGGAGGATATTGATGAGGCTAAACCCGTCACCGGGTCAAATGCTACCGTCACATTCCGAGCAAGGAAGAACCTCCCTGCCCCTCAAAAAAAAAATTAAGGCTGGCCTATTTGCAGGTTCAAGTAGCCAGGATAGAGGAATAAATCCTCTACCCATCTTGCTACTAAAGTGGATCTGCTTAAGACCTGTTTATCAAGATACCCTAGTCAGGGAACCACTCCTTGGAATTGAAGGCCAATCGGTTGTTGAACCGATCAAAAGTCACCATTGGATGTGCAGGGGAGAGATCCCCCATTTCATCTACTATCATCTTGGGTAAGAATAAATCTTTAACCCAGGGAGCACCAAGCCGGATAGGAACAAATCCCCAATATTGGACGTCAGTCAGTATAAGGGGGAACCAATCCCCGAAAGTCAAGCAAATATGGGTTCCTAACACCCAGATTCGTCACGGAGTTGTCTAAAAGAATGTTAAGGCAAAATGCTGAATTCAACGCGGCCATGGGAGCCCAATAACCTGAGAAGCCCAAACAAGCATTCAAGCCACCTCGACCCAATGCCATCAAGGCTACTGGTGTTGATTAGTCCAAGGTTCAAAAGAGGACCCCAAGAAGGTAGTTGCCCGATATGCTTTCCCATCCTGACCATGGAGGAAGGCAAATGATGACACAAAGTCTCCCACTCATAGAGAGGGGATGAGAGAAAAGAAAATGCTCGTTCGACTTATTCTCTCACATGCCCTACAATAAAGCAAGTCATACTGGGGGCAGGGCGATGGAATCTGTCCTCCTAAGTCCCAGTATCAAAGTTGTGCAATTCGGTTATCATGGACATATATTGTTGTTTGCCAACACAATATCCGACCAGAATGACAAATAATGACACCAAGTCGAAGTTCAACCCCTTCACCCCCAACAAATCTGATGGATCGGGGGTAATTAAAAGAAGAAAAGGTCCAAATCGGCCTCGAAAAAAAAACAATGTCATTGGCCGGACAATAGAGAAATTTCTCGAATTCAAGCTGGCACTGCCATCATCTAGGGTGGGAACAAATCCCTAAACCCAAATCAATCATGTCCACCAATCAAAGAAATTTTTTTTTGACTCAAATGTCAATGGTTATCAACTGGATGAGGAACAAATACTTTGTCCAAAATTCTCAATGGCTGGCTGAGCAACAGCTAATGCTAATGCCACTCCACCGAGGAATCAATTCTCATTCTATGACGTGCAGTCACAATGGTTGCCCAATCAGAGGCTAGACCTCCCAAATGAGTGAGGAATAAAATTTCTACCCATAAAAGATGATGTGATTGATCGGTCAACGGTCCATGTCAAAGTTGCTCCAAAGGGAAATCAACTCCCAAGAAAACAAACAATTCTGGCTAACTGGTTCAAGTACTTATGGGTAAGGAACCAATCCTTAACCCACAAGAATACCATGGCTAATTGACCACTGGTTTAGCCCAAAAACACTACAAAACAAGGAACAAATCCTCTATTCAGAAGATGTCAAGGCTTCCCAAACGGTGATTGCTCGGGTGGGGGCCAACCCTCAACCCATCAGGTTACTATGGTTGGACGGCTCAAAGACCAGTTATCAACATTTACACAAGGGGAAGGAACAAATCTTTCACCCAAATGAATGTGATGGTTGTCCGACCAAGTGACCACACCAAAGCTATCAAGACGGGGGATCAACCTTCAGCTCACCAAACTATCAAGCTAGCCAATCAAAGGTTCGGCCCAATATCCATAGGCGGCTGGGGGCAAGCCCCTAAACTATGCTGTGACGACGTGGGCCAAGAACAAACTTTCTGCCCAAGGTACTGACAGGGGTAGGTGAAGTAATCCCTATCTGGAATGTTGCAAGGGATCACCAATTCGCCGCATTGGTGAAATATGGAAAGTTCAAGCTGATAACCAAGCCATCAATTGAAGACTGACAACATTTCTACCATAAAGGGGACAAGGAAGAAATCCTCTACCCGGAAGGAGAATGTATATAGTCAATCAATGACTCAAGATATTATGATTTTGGCGGGGAATCAATCCTCCATTAGTCCATATGTTGTAGCCGGCGGTTATCGGTTGCCTCAAAAACATCAATCGGGCTTGGAATAAATCCTATGCCTGAGATAAATTTTGCCTACATACGATGCCTCAACATTCTACTCGGGCGACAAGACAATTCTCAGTCTATTATGGCATTGGAGGCTAATCGATCCATTGATCACCCGTAGACTTCCGCTCAACCAGCAAAAGGCGAGTCCCTAGGCCACATTGCAGATGCACGGGCTAAAGCTACACGGGCTAAAGATCCAAATTCTACCCAGAACATTGACAGGGGGCATAGGAGCAAGTTTTTTGCCCGAAGGTCCGAGGGAAAGCATTCTCCCAAATTGAAACAAGCTTGGATGCCAAAGGTTGAGGTCCCCCACTTCGGTCCATCGCCAAAGGCTGCTTGTCTACAACAAGCTATCATGGCCCTCAAGGCCTTTATAGCTCTTGAAATTTCATATCATAGTGACCGTCTAAGGTCCATATGATTTCCAAGTTTTTACACCATAATGACCATTTTGGTCCGCATGGTTCCTAAAAGTTTATGCCATCATGACCAACAAGGTCTATGTGGCTTTCCAAGTCTCCATACCATAATGACCTTTTTAGTCTATGTGGTTTCCAAAAAAAAACTCACATTGCTATCATGGCTTTCAACGCCTATATAGCCTCCCAAAATTTTTTCATGCCATCACGGTTCTCACAACCTACATGGCTTTCAAACCTCAAGGCACGAATTACTTTTAAACATTTGTACCATAATGACCCTTTCAAGTTTTGGTCTACATGGTTTGCGAAAAGTCTCATGCTATCATGGTCCTTTAGACCTACATAGCTTTCAAACCTTTGTACCATTATGACATTCATGGTCGTCATAGAAACTCTGATGTTATCATGGCTCTCAAGGCCTTTATAACTCTCTAAGTTTTGTGCCATCATGACCACCAAGGTCCATATGACTTTCAAGCTTTTACACCATAATGACCCTTCAGGTCTACATGGTTCTCAAATATTTGCACCATCATGACCAACAAGGTCTGAATGGTTGTTAAATCCATGCCATCATGACCCTTCAGGTCTATATGGTTCTCAAATCCTTACACCATCATGACCAGCAAGGTCTATATGGTTGTTAAACCCACACCATCATGACTCTTCAAGTCTATATGGTTCGCTAAGCCTTACACCATCATGACTAGCAAGGTCTATATGGTTGTTCAACTTATACCATCATGACTTTTAAGTCCATATGGTTCTCAAATCCTTGTACCATCAAGACCATTAAGGTCTGTATGGTTTTCAAAACTTTTTATGCTACCACGGCCCTCAAGGCCAAGAGATAGCTTTCAAAAAAAAATCTCATGCCATCACGACTTTAAGTCTACGTGGCTACAAATAATTTTGGTGCCATCATGACTTCCATGTCTATTTGGCCTCCAAAGCTTCATATCACCGTAACTCCTACACCCATGTGGTTCAAATTTTAGGGCTTCTATTCTCCCAAAATAGATGCCTTTGAGATCGAGCTTGGGACCCCTTGTTCCTTGTCTCACAAGTCTCACTAGCAGCAAGAATTTCAATGGCTCAGGGGAGGCCTAAATTCCTCACAAAAAAGAGGGCTAAAAAATAGAGATGCCCTGACAGTCTTGGTTGGTCACCCATAATTGATCAACTAAGAGCAAAAGTGTCAAAAAAAAAATCCAGTTAAGGTGAAAAAAACCACAAAGGGCACCTCAGGCAAAAATGGATAACCCTGCTGTGTAAAAACCTCGTAAAGAGGACTTACATGCAAAATATAAAGGGGACTAGTCTGGGTGAAAACCCGAACGGGCAATCAGACTAGTAAAAAAAGAAAAAAAAAAGAAAAAAAAGGGAAGGAGAAATGTTGAGAGTTGAGTCTATTAAGACTTTCATGTCTAGCCTCATCAAATGTCACACCAACATACCTTGTACACTTGTAAGGTCCCTATCCCCTACATAACCTTGAAATCCATACCCTTATAAGCCGAGCTTGATCCTTTCATCCTCCTAAGCCCAAGGGTTCAAATGGCACAAAGCCACCCCAAAACCCATATCCCTAAGGCCGAGTATGATCCTTTCATCCTCACAAGTCCACGGGTTCCAATGACATAAAGTCACCCCAAACTTCATATCCCCAAGGCCAAGTATGATACTTTCATCCTCCTAAGCCCACGGGTTCAAACAGCACGAAGCAAACCGAAACTTCACACCCCAAGGCCGAGTATGATCCTTTCATTCTCTCAAGCCCACGGGTTCCAATGGCACGAAGCCAGCCCAAAAAGTTCACACCCTAAGGCCGAGTATGATCCTTTCATCCTCCCAAGCCCACGGGTTCCAATGGCACGAAGCCAGCCCAAAAAGTTCACACCCTAAGGCCGAGTATGATCCTTTCATCCTCCCAAGCCCACGGGTTCCAATGGCACGAAGCCACCCCAAAAGTTCACGCCCCAAGGCCGAGTATGATCCTTTCATCCTCACAAGTCCACGGGTTCCAATGACATAAAGTCAGCCCAAACTTCATACCCCAAGGCCGAGTATGATACTTTCATCCTCCTAAGCCCACGAGTTCAAGTAGCACAAAGCTAACCCAAATTTCATACCCCCAAGGCCGAGCATGATACTTTCATCCTCCCAAGCCTATGGGTTTCCTTTTGGCACGAAGCCACCCCAAACTTCATACCCCCAAGGCCGAGCATGATACTTTCATCCTCCCAAGCCTACGGGTTCAAGCAGCACAAAGCCACCCAAACTTTATGCCTCCAAGGCCGAGAATGATTCTTTCATCCTTCCAAGCCTATAGGCCCCAATGACATACCCTATAAGCCAAGCGTGCTTCCTTTCATGCTCATAAGCCAAAGGGTCCCAATGGCATGAAGCCGCCCAGAATTTGTATCATACAAGTCGAATGTGATTCATTCATGTTCACAAACTAAATGATACAAAACCCTTAAAACCTTATGGCCCAGGGGAAACCTTAATTCCTCACCGCCCAAAAAATCCTATGGCCTGAGGAAGCCTAAACTCCTCACTCACTCAAAAAAAAAAAGATCAAATAAGGGCTAAAAATAGAGATGCCCCGACAGACTTAGTCATTCGCCTTCAATCGATTGACTAAGGGCAAAATTGTCAAAATATACCTAGCTAGGGTGGAAACCCGAAAGGGCACCCTAGGCAAAATCAGGTAACCCCGCTACATGAAAACCTCTTAAAGGCATGTAGGCAAAATATAAAGGGGACTAGTCTGGGTGAAAACCCGAACGGGCAATCAGACTAGTAAAAAAAAAAAATGGTGAAATAGTTTGGTCTTCCAAATTGATCTCCTACTGTTTCGAGGATCAATGATCAACATGGCATGAAGCACACCTTTTACAAGTCAAAGGCAAGGTGATTAAAATGCCTGATCACACAAGAGTTTCCTGTGGTTATCCAGGTCAATCTGAGTCTTCACTAAGTTGTGACTCCATATTTGACTATTGAATTGGACATGATCACCCAAAGTGGAGACAAGCAGGCAAGAAATGACAATCGCCACTACGATTCGGACAGGCAAAGTTTTTTAAACACGCGGAACACGTCCGAAATTGTAAGCAGCATGTCACCACAATGAAGTCGTGTAAACCCACACCATAATGACTTTTAAGTCCACATGGTTATTAACTGTATGCCTCTACATGACTTTCAAACACATGCCATAACGACTTCTATGTTGGCCCTAAAAACGTGTGCCGTCATGTTCGTTGGGCTTTCAAACCTATGCCTCCACGACCACCAGAGCTTGCATGGCTTTCTAAAACTTCATACCATCATGGCCCTTAAGCCTATATGGTTCCTATACCATTATGGCCTTGAAGCCTATATGGTTCAAACTTCATACCATCATGGCTCCTAAGCCTACGCGGTTCCAATATACCATCATGGCCCATAAGCCTATATGGTTTAAACTTTAAACTATTATGGCCCTTAAGCCTATATGGTTCAAATTCCATACCGTCATGGCCTTTAAGCCTATATGGTTCAAACTCAACACCCTCATGGCTCTCTAAGCCTATATGGTTCAAAGTTCATACCATCATGGCCTTTAAGCCTAAATGGTTCAAACTCCATACCATTATGGCTCTTTAAGCCTACATGGTTCAAAACTTCATACCATCATGGCCCTTTAAGCCTATAGGGTTTAACTTCGCATCATCATGGCCCTCTAAGCCTACATGGTTCGAATCTTCATATCATCATGACTCTCACGGTCTATATGATTTTCAAATATGGCAAGCTATCATGGTCCTCCGGCCTACATAGCCTTCAAACCCTCACACCATCATAACCCTAGCGGTCTATATGGTTGTCAAAAAAAAAGAAAGAGAAGGCAATCACAAGCCATCATGATCTCCATGGCCTACATTGTCTTAAAGAACATGCACCACTATAACCAACAAGGTTTATGTGGTTATCAGGCTCATACCATCATGGTCATCAAAGCTTATACGGTTCAAACTTCATACCATCACGACCCTTCAGGTCTATATGGTCGTTGAACCAATATATATCATCAAGGTTCGCATAATTCTGGCCATACTGTGCAAATATGTCAACATGCACACAATTCTTCGAAGTGACTATTTCCTACAAACAATGGGATTTGTTACATTCCATAACACAAGTTTGAGAAAGGACATGTCACAAATGAAGAGAATTCGATGTCGTCAATTTGTTGACCACCGAAAGCAATACACCAAGTACAAACCCAAGGCAGGTTGAAGTACAATACAAGAAGAAAAGAGGGTCAACCAAACTAGCACCAATCATAGTGCCAGTCAACTCCCAGGCAGCCAAATGGAAGTCAAGCTGCCCAAGCCTGGAGATGTCCAGCAGGTTAGGCTTTGGTAGAAGCATCTTCGGCGGAGCTGTACAGGCAAAAGCAGCAAGTCGCTTTGAAGCGAATACAGAACGAGGAATCATGCCTTCCCCGCGGCAAGGCTCACCCCGACCACTCCGCCTAAAACAAGGTCCTCCATGTGCCATAGCTGCTGTGCCCAAAATAAAGAGAGGTATTAGTGGCATACTAAAAAATATCTCTCATCCATGGAAGTTAACATTCGAGGGAAGAAGAAAAAGGAGAAGACTAAACCCGTTTGGACACGGGACACTCCCCTTCAACCTCGTCTCCGGGAAATGTCCCGTGGGGGGCATTTGTTGAACCAAAAAATTCTGAAACCCAAAAAGGGTCAAACATGTACGCGTGTTAATCAAAAAATATAGACCGGTTTCGTTGAAACCAAATCTAGAAAGAAATAAATCCTGATCGGATAAACAACACTTTCTTAGCACCGTCGACGTCATGAAACAACACCGACGTCGACGTCGAAATCAGGTCCGAGCGGCCCCTTGTTCGACATACATGAAAGGAACAAGGCTGAGGGCCTTTCACCTCCGTCGACATCTCGAAACGATGTCGACATCACAGCCGAAATCAGGTCCAAAAGCGTCACTGCGCGGAGGAAGGGTACATGACATGTTCGCGATCGTCGACGCCGCGAAACGACGTCGACGTCGTTGCAAAAAAAATCGGATCTAAAAACGCTGATGCGTAGAAGACGGTCCGAGGCGTGTTCGCCCCCGTCGACGTCGCGAAACGACGTCGACGCCGCTGCAAAAAATCGGATCTAAAGACGCTGATGCGTAGAAGACGGTCCGAGGCGTGTTCGCCCCCGTCGACGTCGCGAAACGACGTCGACGTCGCTGCAAAAATCGGATCTAAAAACGCTGATGCGTAGAAGACGGTCCGAGGCGTGTTCGCCCCCGTCGACGTCGCGAAACGATGACGTCGACGTCGCTGCAAAAATCGGATCTCAAAACGCTGATGCGTAGAAGACGGTCCGAGGCGTGTTCGCCCCCGTCGACGTCGCGAAACGATGTCGACGTCGCTGCAAAAATCGGATCTCAAAACGCTGATGCGTAGAAGACGGTCCGAGGCGTGTTCGCCCCCGTCGACGTCGCGAAACGACGTCGACGTCGCTGCAAAAAAATCGGATCTCAAAACGCTGATGCGTAGAAGACGGTCCGAGGCGTGTTCGCCCCCGTCGACGTCGCGAAACGGCGTCGACGTCGCTGTCGAAATAAAGCAAAAAAAAATATACCTATGTGTTAGAAGAAGTCGGTCGTTCCCCGTCGCTCGGCGTAATCAACCTCCCCTTTTGCCGGTTGTCTCCACGGAGAGCCGGCCCCGGGGAGTCCGCGCCAATGGAGATGGAAAAGAAGGAGACGGAGGAAGCACCGCCGCCGATGTGCGTTGCTGCTGCCGTGCGAGAAACAGTGCGCGCGGGAGACGTCGAGGGAAGAAGACCCCGCAAAAGTCCTCGCGATCCGCCACCGCTGCCCAAGTCACCGAGAGGAAAAAGTCTCCCCCGCCGAGCCACCGCGAAGAGGAGAAGCGTCCGGAGGCCGCGCGGTTCCGCCGCGAGAGAAAGGCGCGCGGGGAAAGAGAAAGCCTATCTCGGGTGAACAGTATCCCGGGTGCACTGTTCACCCGAGGTCAACTCCCGGTCAACTGTTCTCGGGTGAACAGTGGAGAGGAAAAAAAAAAAAAAAGGGGCCCGCGCGGCTGAGCCGCACGGCGTGCGCGCAGCGGCGAACGCGCGCGCATCCCCTGGTCAACCGGGCTCCTCCCGGTCAAACCAGGGGAGGGGGGGATTTTGAAAACAAAAAACAAAAAAACAAAAAAGAAAAGAAAACGTGGGCCGCGCGGCCAACGGCCGCGCGGCGGTGCGCGCGTGCGCGCGCGCGCGGGCGCACGGTGCGCCAGCCCAGTCAGCCGGGTCTCTCCCCGGTCAATCAAAAACAAAGAGAAAAAAAAAAAGGATGGAAATGCCACGCTGGCCAGCAGCCAGCATGCGCGCGCGCACCACCCCCGGTCAAACCGGGGGTAGTTTTGGTCAAACAGACAGAAAAATCAAAAAAAAGGGAAAAAGGAGGGAGACTCGATCAACCAGTCTCCCCCATGATCCCCACGTCCAGGGAGTGGCCCCACTACCTGGATATGGTCACCCCAAGGTGACTTTACCACTGGTTTGACTTCCGGTCAAACAGAAGACATAAACAAGGAGAAACGGAGGTTAAACTCACCCCCGAGTCGGGTCACCCCCCACTATTGCGAAAATGGGCTGAGTGGGGTGGTTTTTTGTGACCAAAATACCCCTCCAAAATCTTCTATAAATACCCCCACATGGCCATACGTGGAAGGGGTTGGAGAGTGTAAAAAAAAGAGAGAGTTGGGAAGAGAGAGAAGCTCTACATTCTCACCTCGGTTTTGCGCTACCTTTCCATAAAAAGGGGCTGGTTTTGCGCTACCTTTCCATAAAAAGGGGCCCAAAATAGTAAACTATTTTGGATAGAAAATAGCCAACCCAACTCCGGTCTAGCCGAAATGCTGCCGAAATTATGTGGTTTTGCGCTACCTTTCCATTAAAAGGGGCCCAAAGTAGCTTGCTATTTTGGATACAAATAGAAAACCCAAAATCGGTAAAGCCGAAATGCCGGCCAAACCGAACGGGGATTCAAATAGAAAACCCAAGTCGGTCAAACCGAAATGCCGGTCAAACCGAACGGGAATTCAAATGAAAAACCCAAATCGGTCAAACCGAAATGCCGGTCAAACCGAACGGGAATTCAAGATGAAAACCCAAATCGGTCAAACCGAAATGCCGGTCAAACCGAACGGGAATTCAAACAGAAAACCCAAATCGGTCAAACCGAAATGCCGGTCAAACCGAACGGGAATTCAAACAGAAAACCCAAATCGGTCAAACCGAAATGCCGGTCAAACCGAACGGGAAATCAAGGTGAAAACCCAAATCGGTAAAGCCGAAATGCCGGTCAAACCGAACGGGAATTCAAGATGAAAACCCAAATCGGTCAAACCGAAATGCCGGTCAAACCGAACGGGAATTCAAGATGAAAACCCAAATCGGTCAAACCGAAATGCCGGTCAAACCGAACGGGAATTCAAGATGAAAACCCAAATCGGTCAAACCGAAATGCCGGTCAAACCGAACGGGAATTCAAACAGAAAACCCAAATCGGTCAAACCGAAATGCCGGTCAAACCGAACGGGAATTCAAATAGAAAACCCAAGTCGGTCAAACCGAAATGCCGGTCAAACCGAACGGGAATTCAAGATGAAAACCCAAATCGGTCAAACCGAAATGCCGGTCAAACCGAACGGGAATTCAAGATGAAAACCCAAATCGGTCAAACCGAAATGCCGGTCAAACCGAACGGGAATTCAAACAGAAAACCCAAATCGGTCAAACCGAAATGCCGGTCAAACCGAACGGGAATTCAAATAGAAAACCCAAGTCGGTCAAACCGAAATGCCGGTCAAACCGAACGGGAATTCAAACAGAAAACCCAAATCGGTCAAACCGAAATGCCGGTCAAACCGAACGGGAATTCAAATAGAAAACCCAAGTCGGTCAAACCGAAATGCCGGTCAAACCGAACGGGAATTCTAAATGAAAAACCCAAATCGGTCAAACCGAAATGCCGGTCAAACCGAACGGGAAATCAAGATGAAAACCCAAATCGGTCAAAACCGAAATGCCGGTCAAACCGAACGGGAATTCTAAATGAAAACCCAAATCGGTCAAACCGAAATGCCGGTCAAACCGAACGGGAATTCAAAAAGAAAACCCAAATCGGTCAAACCGAAATGCCGGTCAAACCGAACGGGAATTCAAATAGAAAACCCAAGTCGGTCAAACCGAAATGCCGGTCAAACCGAACGGGAATTCAAACAGAAAATCCAAATCGGTCAAACCGAAATGCCGGTCAAACCGAACGGGAATTCAAGATGAAAACCCAAATCGGTCAAACCGAAATGCCGGTCAAACCGAACGGGAATTCAAATCGAAAACCCAAATCGGTAAAACCGAAATGCCGGTCAAACCGAACGGGAATTCAAGATGAAAACCCAAATCGGTCAAACCGAAATGCCGGTCAAACCGAACGGGAAATCAAGGCCAAAACCCAGATCGGTAAAGCCGAAATGTCGGCAAACCCGAACAAGCTCCAGAAATGCCGCATATCAAATGCAATCAAGCTATTCTTGGATACCTGAAGATAATCTGGTTCGGTAAGACCGAAATGCCGAAAAAGCCAAAACCCAGATCGGTAAAGCCGAAATATCGGCAAACCCGAACATGCTCCAGAAATGCCGCATATCAAATGCAATCAAGCCATTCTTGGATATACGAAGACAATCTGGTTCGGTAAGGCCGAAATGCCGAAAAGGCCGAAACCCATATCAGCAAAGCCAAAATGACAGCAAACCCGAACATGCTACAGAAATGCCGCATATCAAATGCAATCAAGCCATTCTTGGATATATGAAGACAATCTGGTTCGGTAAGGCCGAAATGCCGAAAAAACCGAAACCCAGATCGGTAAAGCCGAAATGTCGGCAAAACCGAAGAAGCTCCAGAAATGCCGCATATCAAATGCAATCAAGCCATTCTTGGATATATGAAGACAATCTGGTTCGGTAAGGCCGAAATGCCGAAAAAGCCGAAACCCAGATCGGTAAAGCCAAAATGTCGGCAAAACCGAAGAAGCTCGAAAATGCCGCATATCAAATGCAATCAAGTCATTCTTGGACATACGAAAAAATTTGGTTCGGTAAAACCGAGATACGGCAAAGCCGAAACTCAAATCGGTAAAGCCGAAGTCTCGGTCAAATCGAACAAACTTCGACATGTGTTGAGGAACAAAGGCTCGAATGCCCCCTCATTTATTGTACTTCCACGTACTCCAATCGACATGAAATAAATTCAAGTTCGATTGACCCGATGTGTCATCCAAAGATGACATCTAATCCCCATGGACTTTGAGAGATGGGTAAAAATTAAACAAAATTGTCTAAGTCAACAAATGACCAAAGACATAAACAAAAAAATCAAATCAAATCAAATCATAAAGAAAATCAATGAACCCAAACTTAAAAGTTTGAATTAAGTTCAACCAAATTCCATCTCATAAGGCCATGGGGATATGTCTTCCAGCTTTCTTTATGTGGATGAATGACTTTCGATCAATATGTTGTTGTGACGGTCAATCAAGGGTATTCGAGTGTTTGCTCGATGTAATTAACACCGGAATATCGCAAGTCCGGTGGAGAGAGGTCAAAATTTATTTTCAAAGAACTCAGATAACCTCACAAATTAAATTGTGGTTCAGATCATCTAAGTGGTGGGTGATACCCATATCGACACTTAGCAAATCTGTGGAACCATCGGTGTTCCTATAAAATAATACCACATCAAATTAGCTAATACTCCTATGAATACCACATATTTTCATAGTAGTCAATGCTAGCCTAAAGCAAAAAAAGAATTTTCCAACCAGAAAAAGAGAGGAAAATTCGAGGTTCCAACAACAAGCCACTTTGACACAGTAAAGTTCTAGACATAGGAATGTGTAGAAATATATACTTTACCTTCCGACTAATATTGCCTGTACAATAAAATTGTAAAAGCTGAATATCCTTAAGAAATGAGATACACATGAAAGCTTTCCAAATTAATGAATATTAATGTCTAGATAAATATCTTAACAATTATAAAAGTGCTTATTGGGATTGTTAGGATGAACTGAGTTCCCATGTGTCTTATTGTCTTGAGTATCTGATATGGCTCTTTATTCAAAATATGAATGCCAATCAAGTCATGAATGGAGGCCCCAATGTAATACCCCTCTTCAAGATGACATTGTCACAACATTTAACATCAACTAGACTTAATTTTCAACGTTTGCTTTGATTACTTTTGTTTGCAAAGAAAGGAAGTCTCTCAAAAATGGTATATGTGATTGTGTAGGTAAGGTGGCTTTGTCATGTTCCGATTAATATTTGTTTCCTTTTGATCTAATTATCCAGGTAAAGAGCCCTACCACAGTCCATATTGCAACTGCTCAGGCACATTGGTGAAAGCAATCATGAAAGACTATCACACTAGGCCATTTCAGAGAGATTAAGTCACACAATATGACAATATATCGGGAATTGAATAGGTTTAGCGGATCAAATAGCCAAGTCAGAAGCATCTCTTATGTCATGAACTTGCACAATGATGCAAGTATGAGCAACTACAAATAGCTTATGTCTTCAGCCACCAAGTACATGCATGATTCTTTGCCTTTAAATCCGACTGAAATAAGCACTAGATTGCTTTGGGAATAAATGTTGACAAAAAGAAGAAGGAGAGGTGTCAAGACAACAAAATATACAGCTTCACGATGTGTCGTCTGTTATATATCCCAACTTCTTTGAGCATAATGTCTCGAGGAGACTGAAGCTCCTGTGATTCTGGATCTTCCCGTGGGCATCGCATCTGGTGCCGCAGGCCATCCCCAAGGACAGATGAACGGTGGTGTCTCATAGGAGGGCGGTACAGAACTCCAGGGCTCCAGAGGGAATCATTCGGCACTGGCAGACATTCCTCCGAGTCCAGCCATATCGGGATGTCGTTGCGGGGCTATCGGAGGCTAGCCAGAAGAGTTGGAAGTGCAGGAGATGTTATGGAAATGACCACACCATCGTGGAGTGCACCAATGGGATGAGATGTTGGAAGTGCTGGTGAGTGGGCCATCGCAAGCATGGGTGTCCCTCCGGTAGGTCTGTCTCTACAGGACATCCTCCTGTTACTCAGGAGGTGAGCTACCAAATGGCTTTTAGTTGGCTCAAACAGTGCAAGATGGTCTATGTGGAGGGTGAAGGTATGCAGGAAGACAGACAAGAGAGTCATGCTTGATTCTTTCTTCAATGAGAAGTAGCCGGAATCCCATTGGTGGTGGATTGGGGTCTTCCCTTCCGGTGAATTCATAGTTAAAAAGAACTCATTCAAATATTGGTTGAACTCGGCTAAGGGGAAGAGATTTACTGTCAAGTGTCGAAGGTCCCAACAGCAAATTATGTGGTATGGTGGTGCACTAGTGGAAAGAGGAGGTGCCAATTGTTCCTACATCATGAGCATCTCACCCTCACCCAATTCATATCAAGGTGACCAGCCTTCCAAAGTTTGCGTGGACAGAATCAGCCCTGTTTAAGATTTTGTCACCGTTCGGAAAGCTGTTGTTTGTTGATAGAAAGAAGCTGTGAGAGCTGACCATGGATTGCATTATAGTCTTGATTGAGGGTAGGTTTGATTTCCTCACCAAGATTAAGTTCCCAGACTTGATCGATGGTGCAGGCTTCTCATCCTGCCCGAGCAAATGGATGAAACAAGGGTGTGATGCTCCTGCCAGTTTCCCATGGATGTGCGGGGTGACTTCCTCAAATCAGAACCTAGCTTCTACTAATTCTAGCAAGTCGAGCTGCGACGGTTTAATTTTGCGGCATTGAAGGAAGGAAAGGGGCTGGATTCCGTGATTGACGGGCAAGGCATGTCGGTTTCAACAATGCCTGCCACCTTTGGATTTTCGGATAAGGAAGATAATTCTGTGATGTTTCTTCTGGTCCTCTGGACCCATTAAGGTACGCTTCATAGTTGGATTCGATTGATTTAAAGGAGGCTCTTCTGGCTCGATCAGTTGGCGAAACAGTGCGAACATTTGAACTGCTTCTTCATCGAACTAGTTCTTCATCGGTCTAGAGAGCGAGGAGCCTGGTTCATCTCTTGAAGCGGCAGTTCACTTCAGTCACCCCAACTTAAGCAACTCGTTCCCAGTTCATCATCCTCCGAACACTAAGAGCTCCCGCCGTCCAATGACTGGTTCTACGCCAGTGTTGGAGCTTCTTCCTGCTCCTTCCTCTTTGGAGTGTTTGGGCATCCTCCCCCCTCAGAGACGATGGTGACGTGAACACAGGCTGTCTCTACCTCAGCCATGGAGGCTTCTACAATGGTCTTACTGGAAGGGGCCTTGATCCTGGTCCCTGATGAGGTTGACATGCTTTCTCCAGAGGGAGATGAGGATTCAGTCCCTAATAACTCCTTAGCCATCCTCTTGGTTGAGGAACCCAAGGGTGCACAAACTCAAAAAGACTCTTTATCTTCTATCAGACAATGACGTGAAATCTATTGGTGAGATTGTAAGCATGTGCTTCCTAGGTCGCTAGCAAGCTGTTAGGGGCTTTTTTAAAGCAGCTCCGTCAGAAACTTTCGAGCCAGAATGGTCCACCCGTGGCAAAGAATTTTAACCAGTGGATAGTGGGGAGCATGGAGCTTAAGTTCTTGTTGAGCATCGATGTCGTGATTGAAGGGAGAAGAAGAGACAAGGGGGTAAGGGTATTATGATTGTCCAATGATCAGTGTTATCAGCTGGAATTTAGGGGGATACAGGAAAGGGAGAAGAGCAAAGAAATTCATAATTTATGTGCTCTACAAAGACCAGACGTGCTATTGCTACGAAAGACTAAAATAAACTTTGGCAATTCCAAACATAGCTCAGCTCTGAAAAGTGGCAAAAAGACAATTGATGGGGACATATTTTGGGCTTTCTTTTATTTGTGTCCTTACGAGGACAAGTTTGTAAATAGGAAATTAGATGGTCTTTTTTTTAATTAGATGTCTCCTCCCTTCTATAAAGGAGGACCCATGTACATACGAAGGAAGCAATCAATAGAGTGAATTTTTGGAGCCTTCGGGTTGTCTCTCCCGCGTAGGGGGCTGCGGCCCCATTTCCTCTCCCACCTCCGGCAGTGAGGCCGGCTCCTCTTCACCCCCGGGAGGGACTCCCGGTCTCCCTTCCACCTTCCAAATCCGGCGAGGTGCGCCGATCTTCTCCCCCTCCTCATCCTCCGGCCTCCGTGCCGTTCCCCTCCGTGGCGTTTTGTGAGGATCCGGCGATCCCCGGATCCCCCTCCCTCCGCGGCTCCCTCCCTCGTGCGGCGTTCTCCCTAGGCGGACAGCAGCTTCCCCTCCCTGCTCCATCGCGATCTCTCGGCTTCGTCCGGGCGGGACGGCATCGACAGCACCGGCACCGCAGGCCCTTCCCGGCCTTCCCTGCTCCGCCACCTGCAAGCGGCCCCAAGGACGACGCTGGCGCTGCGACGAACGGACGGCGACGAAGCGGAAGACGCTCGCCCTCGCCCGCGGGCAAGGCTATTTGTCGCGACCCGCACCCTCGCCGGACCGCGGCGATGCTGCCACGTCGACACCCGGTCGACGCCGGGAAAACGGCCACGCGACCACCCGGATCAGCGCCAGAAGACGCCACGGCCCCCGCTCACGCCCGCGAGCGCGAGAGACGCGCGCGGTCGGCCCGCGGCCGCCACAGCAGCACACGCGAGGCGACAGAGACGAGGCCACGATCCCCCTCCGGGCAGCGACCTGGAGCCGCCACGACCCCCCCTCCCCTCGCGCCCGCGACGGCGAGAGACGCGCGCGGTCGGCCGCGCGGTTCGGACCGGCCGGTCCGCGATCCAGACCCCCCAGACCGGTTCAGCCGGGTTTTGACCCGGTTCAGGCCGGTTCAACGCCTGAACCGGCCGGTTCAGCCCGGTTCACCCTGTTTTGAGTCGGTTTTGGCCGGTTTTGGCCGGTTCGACTCGGTTCGGGGTCGTTTCGGGTCTGTTTGGACCGGTTTTGGATCGATTTGGGCCTATTTTGGGTTCGTTAGGTCTGTTTAGGGCGATTAGCACCGGTTTAAGTCGTTTTCGGTCCGTTTAGCCCGGATTAGCCGGTTTGTCCCGCATCAACAATGGTAGCAAAGTTAGATGTCACTGAAGTGAGAGGAGACCATAGGTACATAAGACAATGGTAAAAAGCAACTACAGAGGTGGTTGCTGCATCAAGCACCAAGGAAGAAAGGATCGTGGATTGAGCTCAAATCAACCGAACCTGGGCTATGAAGGTCGCCCTAGATTGACCAATCCAGCTCACTTGGATCCAACTCGAGTCTAACAGAGTCGAATATGAAATTATAAAATATATAAAAAAGAAAAAAGACAATTTACAAAAATGGTAAAAAATGTATAATTTTATTTATATTTAAATCTTGCATGTTAAACTTAAATGACAACATTAATATACTCATCTCAAGACATTTAGTTTGAATATATTTCAAAGAGTACACATGTTCATTTTACCCTTGACTCTCTTGTTCTATCATCCTATGGTTTTAAGCTGAGCATATCTTGATCTCCTCTCCAAGCTGTAAGGAGAATGAAAAAAAAAATGATTAGTAACACGATTAACTTAAAAATGTACTTTGGGAGTGTTGAGAGCCTTATGAGAACTTGAGTACATTAGAGAGAGAGAATTTATAGTGATTTAGAGAGAGAAATGAGTATATAAAGAATTTAGAGTGAAAATTAAGAGGGGAGGAGAGAGAGAGATAGAGTAGAGGTGTGTGGATGGAAGAGGAAGGACCCCTGGGGATCATATATAAGCCCCTAAGGGGTTCGGGGGCACTAAATGCTAGTCCAACGGTTGGACAATCCTGGCGACCTAAACCACACAACCCTGACTTGCCCAGGGTCAGCGGACCCGATCTGTTGGGTTGATCGATCCAACATGGGGCCAAATTGATTGGCCAGATTGGGCTGACCAGATACAATCTGGCATTCCAGGTCGAGCACTGGGGCCGTATGAAGTTTCTAATGGACTTGGTCATCTTGTCGACCATCGTGACCATTTCATGTGACCATTTCACAAGAGCTAAAATGGTCCAACAATGGACCAATACAACTATGCGGATCAACCGGACAAGTCTCTAAGGTGCTAAGGCAGCCCCTACGGACATGTTGTGTGCTTAGGTGGCCAAGGTCAACATCTTTTGAGTGCCTAACCCGTGCCTAGGCATCACTTAACTGACATCAACACAGACAATTTATCCACAAAACTAACTCCCGGCTACACCCAATGGAACCTCTAGTCAAGATCGTCAATTAAACAAGACAGCCCATACGGACATGTTGTGTGCTTAGGTGGCCAAGGTCAACATCTTTTGAGTGCCTAACCCGTGCCTAGGCACCACTTAACTGACATCAATACAGACAATTTATGCACAAAACTAACTCCCGGCTACACCCGATGGAACCTCTAGTCAAGATCGTCATCGTCAGTTAAACAAGACATTATGATAAGAAAGAACCTATCTTGCACATACTAAATCCCAAGTCTGAATAATGGAAAACCAAGCAATCACTTGATGTGTACGTTTCTTAAGATACAACTATCATCGCCCGCGGATACCTTATGTAGCGAGGGACAGAGCTGCTCGTTACATAGATCGAAGGATCCAAGCCGTTCTCTTCTAGGAAACGAAGAAAGGAGCCCGGGAGGCGTGAACCTGCAGAGGACACGCCTAACTCCGCAGAAGCCATGCAACGGCGTCTTCGACGGCCAAGTACTACCTACATACGCGTATTAGATGCCGTGATTACACCAGATATAATCAAGACATTAGTCAAAGAACGACGCACTTGAACGCTACGAGACGCTGGATTTTCACAGACTCATCTGGGGAAGAGAGCAAGGAAGCTGCTGCTCTTGAATGTCTCTCTCCGCGACAACTCCACGTTCCAAAACCCCCTCCAGCCCTTAAATCTCGGAAACCCTCGACGAAGTCCTCGTAAACCTTCCGAATTTGTTAGGAACACCAAGTTCCCCCTTCTGAGCTTGCCCTCGAAAGATCTCTGATCGACCAACAAAATCCTCTGAATATGAGGATATATAGTCCACGGTTACCGTGTAACCGAAATAAGGTAACCATATTTAATGAAAAATTAATATATGTGCTGCTGTCCTCGTGATTTATATGGATCTTGGTAGAAACATGAAGATGATTACAGGTGGAGAAATCAACTTCCGCCGCCATTTTAACCTGTTTATTTAAAAAAAAAGTTCCATTCACTTATTAGATTATTTTTTAGTCCTGAAATTAATGGGGTGTTTGGTTGCACGATAATTTTTTGTACACTTTCATGATAAAAAATCGTATTAAAATAAAAAGTGAACCAACTCATGACATAAAATTATCTTGTTTAGATGGATGTGATTACAAAAAAAAAATAACTACCACACATGACCAAACAAAGTGGGGGATCACAAGAAAAAAAAAGAGATGAGACCTTTTTTTGTTTAAGAAGAAAATCACTTTTAAAATATAAAATTATCATGATTACCGAACATCTCTTTTAACAAATTTTCTTATAATTTTTAAAAATTAAAACAAAAATCTTCATTATCACGCAACCAAACACCCCCATTAAGCACGTACCTCCCTTAACTACTCGGCCCCTCCATTTGAGTCAGCGAGGTGGCTGCTTTTTTGTTCTTTTTATTTTTATTTTCTTACGAAGGGTGACAGTGATTGGATATGCTCGATGTATCCTGTCTGAACCATGAAAGCTGATCTTTAGTCATTTAATGTTAAGAAAATTTACATTCGAAGAATAATATATGACCAAACCAAGTATCCAATACAGTTCGATATATTTCATTTTATGTTGACTATAAATAGCATGATATCTGCCGACGATATGTACATAATTCAAAAACGATGCAACATAATTATATTATAAAAGCACGTAAAAGATTCATTTATGTTATCGGAAATAAAATCTAACGTTGCTGGTTCAGTAGCTACAGATGGATTAGGTAGAACCGTACTTAAATATTATTTAATTAATATTTAGTAATATAATTATTAGTACTTTAGCTATATATTATTAATAACATACAATTTTTTTTGTTTTTAAAAATATTTTTAAAGTAAATTTGGAGCAATGTTAATTATTTAATTTGAATTTAATTAACTATTCATATATTACATTTCATCTCAACAATTTAAAATTTATATATTTATATTTTAAAATTAAAATTAATAAAAAACTAAAAAAAATAAAAGGGCATCGCGGTTTCAGGGTAAAACGGGTATCCCCGTTTCAACCGAAATAAAGAAACCGTGGCCGAATTTGGACGTATTATTTTGCTTAGAATTTTTAACGACGTTATCTTGATAATAAATTTTAAAGCAATCACAGTTTCGGAAGAATCCCCACCTACTTCCCTTGCACTCGGTAGCGCTCGATCCCTCGCCGGTGCTGAGCTGCGCGCTTTTCCTGGCCACCGGGCCAGCGTGTCCAAAAAAAAAAAAAAACTTCCCCTTGCTCCACTCGTCTCGTCTCTGATTTCATCGGAGTTCGTGGCCTCTTCCCCCACTTTTACTTCAGATCTTGGTTTCTTCTCCGCGATTTTCCTACTCTTCTGCAATCTCTATTGTTTTACTCGTCCTGTCGTCCTCCTATTCGCCTTCCGGGGATTTCCTGACGGCTTGGTCAGAGCCCTGCCAGGTAGGGCTGCAAACGGGTCGAATTCGGTATCGGTATTGCCAGAGTCCGATTCCGATTCCGATAAGAATTTAGTGTTTCCGATTCCGATTTCGATAATATCGAAATGACTAATTCCGATTCCGATTTGATTCCGATTCCGATATCGAAATCGGAATATTCCGATACCGATTCCGATAACTCGTGAACTTAACATAAGACTGATTTAGCATAAAATAAGAGTAAAGAAAATAGAACAATAATGTCTTAAATCATTTTTGACAACACTTCCACTAACCATTGGCACCACATTTCAGTTTGGTAAACTCAAATAAAATACAAAACACTAACAAACATCATAATATATAGACATACATAAGATGAAAGTTTAGTCTGATCATAAGAACCAAATTAACAACAATTGCAACAGAGATTCAAAATATGTTGAGAATTGTGACTGATGCCATCTTGTAGCTGCATCACTCTCGAGAGATCACATTTTCCCAGTCCTTGCTCTTTTAATTGTTCTTGCTCACCTTTAAGATACCAAGCAAAAATGAAATGAGCAACTTGAAGATGACATATTAACAAAGTTGTACCGAAAAGACAAGAAAATATTAGATTTTTCCAATGGGAATCTAGTAGAGCATGGTGATCTTGAGGCAAAACCTATAAAGACACCTTCTACCTTTTTGTTTGTCTATTTTGACTAAAACCTTCTAGTTTCAAAATCATATCTTCTTTTTATTCGGGGAGGAAAGCACTACGCCAAATGGGAGGATCCATTTAAAAAACCTAGCTACTTGTTTGCTCTAGTTGCTGGTCAATTAGTAAGCGAGAGATGACACTTATGTTACTCGCTCGAGTCGGGATGTGTCTCTTAGAATCGGACTCCCGAACAAGATGTACCAAAAACGGCTCATGCAATGTATTCTCTCGAAGGCGGCAATGAAATGGGATGAAGACGTAATCCTTTTAATTTTTTTCTTACTTATTTTGTTGCGACTTTGAACTAAATTATGGCATGTCTCTTTATTTTTGTGTCTTGAGTACGACCTTGATTTGTTCAATATTGTGGCTGTTCCAGATTTCAACATGTAAGATTGTTTTCTTAATCTTAGCACAACCATCATGTCAAACCGACAATTACCTTATTTTTAAAGAAGCTAAAATCATTAAAGAAAAAGACTACAAGTATTACCTTGCTTGACCTTAGCATAACCACTAAGCTAACTTCCCTTCTCTTTTATAGACCAAGGAGCAGCAAGGGTAAAAGGCTGCAGCCGGTTGGACTCAAAAGGTGGAAGGGGATGGTCTGGTTCAACAGTTGTGCCTATAGCCAACCCTTGATCCCAACTCGACCTATATGCACTACCGGAACAACACCAATGCCTTCTGGCTCATTACTCATTGGCAGTTGGTGGCTTGGTAGTTGGTACCATGTTTCGAACTGCCATCTACTGCAGATGCCTCAAGATCCTTTGTACTCATTATCAAAACATGACAAACGGTCAAATGCATCACGAAATTCATAAGCAACAGACAACATCATATAAGTAGAGTTCCATCTTGTTTGGACATCCAAAATCAACTTCTTTTTTGGTGCATTTACTTGTTCAGCAGCTTTCTTAAAATACTCTAGTCTTACATGCGAACCTCTGACATGTCTTACACTTTCACGAATTTTTGAAATAGTCAATTCTAAAGATCGTAAACCAACTTGGACAATTAAATTTAAGATATGGCAACAACATCTTACACGAAAAAGGGCACCATCAAGTAAGATACGACCACGAGCTTTTAGAATTTGACAAAGCTCTCTAGTAAGCACATTGTTGGAGAATGCATTATCCAACACGATCGCATATCTTACCATCAATATTCCAATCAATTATCTTTGCTTTTATCGCTCTGGCAATCTCTACACCACTATGAGACTTAACATTTCCAAAATTTAAAATTCTCTTTTGCAAGTTCCATTCTTTATCAACAAAATGACGGGTTAATGACATATAAGAGACCATGCCAATAGATGTCCAAAGATCGCGATAATACTAACACGAGATGAGGTCTCCTTAAGCATGTCATACACTTGTTGTTTCTCTTTCTCGTATAGTTTCAAGCAATCGGCCTTTACCGTTGTTCTACTTATAGACTTGAATTGTGGGCTGTAAAGAACTACAAAATGAACGGAAGAATGAATGCTCAACAAAAGAGAATGGAACTTCATGCACGATAATCATTTTTGCCAACTCTTCCGACATTGTTATCTTGGGTGAGCGAAAACATTCCAAGGATCTTGTCTCATCATTGCTTCCCTCACTTGTTCTTAACACTAATTGTCTAATAGAAGGAGCCTCGGTATTACTTCTCTTGTACTTAAAACAATGAGTTAAATGAGATTTTAAATGTGTAGTCCCTTGCTTGCTATCTCACGATAATTGTTTTTGACAATATCGACACTTAGCAATAAATTTGCCATCTTCACCTTGAACTCTATCAAAATCATTCCAAACATTAGATCTTAACTTCCTTTTTTTTGCATGTTCAAGTGGTTGAGATGAAGTTTGTGCATGGGACGACTCTTGCAAGTTACTCTCAACTTCTACATCAATATTTTCAGATGGTCTGAAAAAATTATGTGTAATTTAATATTGAAATTTATAAGCATGACAAACAATAAGAGATTATAAAGTTAATTACCTTTCATTTTGAGGCATAGAAATTGTGTCCATTACTTCTCAAACTATCACTGGTTGTGATACACAAATAATATCTACATATTTAAAGAACAAGAAAAAAAAATTTTAATCTCTAATACATACGCATTAGAGTTAAGAGACATGCACAAGGTAACCACTGAAGAAGTTATAAACATTACCGTACCGAGTCTCGGATACCCGAAAATTCAAGTTTCTCTAGATCTTGAGAATTGCCTTCTTGAGATCCTGCATAAATATTGGAAAACAAATACTAGCCGGTACAACAAGAATCTGGAAAAAATTGAACAAAAAAAGAAGAAAAAAAAGAAGCCCTTCATGTTCTATACGAACAGACCTTGCTGGCCGGCGGCAAGGGGACAAGAGGACCTCTGGGCGAGAGGGCAGCCAGCAACGCTGTCTTCGCGAGTTCGCGTCCAAGCTGCAAAGGGCTCCTCTGTGGCTTCCTCCGCCGTCACCTGGAGCAGCTGCTGCTTGCTCGTTTTCCACCCCAACCTGCAAGATCTGGGACTGTGCCAGCGAAGGGAGTGACCGGAGGAACTGGATGAGCTTCCTAGCCGGCGGGCAAGGGGATGGTCTCCGTCTCAGTCAGGGAAAGCACAAAAAGAAGAACTCAGCCGCGCAGGGGCCAACGCAGCCGGCAACGCACCTGGTCCTGGCGCCGGCGTCGTGAAGGGATCCTCTGTGTCTGTGTTCCCTTGGCCCGCTCGTGACTGGCTCCTGCTGCCTTCGTCTGTTGAAGAACCCAGCCAACTCGCGGATGCCTTCTTCTATTGAAGAACCCAGCCGCGCAGGAGCTGAAGATCTGCTGGCAGCTGCCTTCTTCTATTGAAGAACCCAGCCGCCACTCCGCGGCTGCTCTGCTCGCCCGCTCGTGACTGGCTCCTGTCCTGCTGCCTTCGTCTGTCGAAGAACCCAGCCAACTCGCGGATGCCTTCTTCTATTGAAGAACCCAGCCGCGCAGGAGCTGAAGATCTGCTGGCAGCTGCCTTCTTCTATTGAAGAACCCAGCCGCCACTCCGCGGCTGCTCTGCTCGCCCCCTCGCGATTGGCTTCCGAGTGTTGATCAAGGGAACTAGGACAGGGACGGGAGAGTCGCCATTGGGAGAAATGGAGAATGCCTAGGGCAGGAAAGGAACGAGAGAGACGAGCTCGCGATTGGGGCTGCGGGCTGCGGGCTGCGGCGTTGACGACAGGGTTACCGCCTTACCGGCTTACCACCGCGCTACGATGGTTCGATCTAACAGATCAACGGTCTAGATTTGTTTTTTCAAATAATTATCGGTATCGGTATTTATCGGAATCGGTATCTAGTGATTCCGATTCCGATTCCGATAACTTACCGGAACTCCGATTCCGATTCCGATAACTTATCGGTAATTTTATCGAACCTCCATTTAGGGATAAATTAATCGAAATCGGGTCGAATTATCGGAATATCGGATACCGTTTACAGCCCTACTGCCAGGTTAGCGAGCGAGTCTGGAGATCGTCGAGTTGGCCCCCGTGCGCGTAGGGTCCATGGACATGGAACCCGGCGGGAGTTCCTCCTCCGCCGGCGCGACAGGGGGAGTCCGTACTCACCTTCCTCGCGCTGCAAGGCGGCGATCCAGTGGTACGCATTCTCCGAAGTTAGCGGCTTTCTTCTTCCCTCTTCCAAGTCGTTTTGTTTCTCATCCCGAATAGTTGTGGTGTTCAATAATCCAAGTAGTTTACATGTGTCGCATTCGCAGAGGGACAAAAGTGCACACGACGCTGCAAGCTAATTTAGGGACATGGTAATCCATGTCCAACAAAAAAGATAAACTTTTCCCCTGTAGTGTGTTTGGGGCGGAAAATGCATGGTAGCAGGAAATGTTCCTGGAAATAATTATTGGTTTTGTCTTCAGATTTCATGCAGAGAGGGGAAGCTACGCGCTTATTGTCTTAACAAGGGTATGGAGTTTTGGGCCCCGAATGTCGAATTGAGTGTCATATCATCCAACACGTTATTTCTCCTTCCAGCCTGAGCTGTCTATCTTTCTATCCCATCTGTTGTTTTAAATTATAAGAACTTTGGCTAAAGATTGCACTACATGAAGAGTTTTCTTTACAATTTTACAATTCGCTAGAAGTCTGCTCTTTTTAACATCTTTTCAGTCTTTCTCCCTTTCCTCTTATCCGAAGGACCCTGACAATCCAACTCACAATCCCAGTGAAAGTACCAATTGGGTAAGAGGACGTCTCTGCTGCATTAAAACTCTTTAAAGAACTGTAATGAGAAGCGAATTAGGTTACCCCGGGTCATAGGAACTCACAGCCCTATGTATGATCCTTTATTAGGTTAAGAATAAAATCATGTTTGCAAATGAATTATAATAGGGATTGGGTCATCTTAACTACCTAGTCAATTTGAGGATATTTGCATGTATCTTTTAATATCAAATCTAACGAATGAGCAGAGCATGGTATCCAATACAAATATGGTATATTGACCATCAATATTGTTTCAACTACTTTACATGCAGTTGTGTTATCCGTTACTATTTGGGCAACTCAACTCTCTCCGATATATTTTATTAATATCATCAATTAATTCAAATAAGTAGTTCACATTCTTTACTTGTCCGGATGTGTCCATGGATTTTCAGAATATGGTTCCGACTTGATAATATATTAAAGAGTTGATCATTGTTTTCTTAATTGTACCTATTAAAAGGAAGATCATGGAAAATTTTATAAACTGTGAAGTTTGAAAAGATAAGTTGGTATCATGTTTTAAGAATAAAGTTTACTAACATGTCTAACCGTCTATCATCAAAGTGCATCATTTTCTTCTTAAATGCATTCAAATGATTTGACATTTGTTTAATATCTTTCACGCCAATTGGAAAATGAGTGTTGTACATTTCTTTTTGAGTCAGTCTTAGCACTCCCTTACCGATGTCCGTAATTGTGTCGATCATCATTTCATAATATGACCCCTTTGCAGCATTCACTAGTATGTTTCCAAAGAAGAACCATTTTGATGTTGCCCACCTTATCTCCTTCTTTCATATATGTAAATTCTTTATCACCATTGTGATTGTAGTTTGTCTTTACCATGAGCGTTTGATTATGGGATCCACGAGACCTACTATTGAGTCATCGTCTCTTGTGAGATCGTGGATCTCCTATTCTTCCTCATTGTTCGATTCTCTTCTAGTTTCATGTCTGCGTCTGCTCCCACTTATGGAATCTTGACTCATAAATTGGTGGGTATATTGATATATGTTTTCGTTCAAAAATGACTCTTGACTTACCTCCATCGCATGCATCATGTCATATGTTTATAATAATAATGATTAAATATAAATATTATAAATATATTGATGTCACTTACCAAACATTAATGACAATATGTCGTCATTGAAACCTTCGTCCTAAGGTGTCGTCGGACGCTCCTGTTTAGTCTCGTGTATGTGAACTCCATGATTTGAAGGTTGAAAAGTTTATTCTTGGGTGGTGTTCTTATGTTGCTTTATTACTCCCTTTGCATATTTCATATCAGTTCAATGTTTACAAAATTCCACTATTACCTTGAGTCAAGTTTGTGTGCACGGATAGTGTTGCCCTTCATTCCAGTGAAGTGATGCTTCAACCAAAAAATCTTCCTATATATTATTTTGTCACAATATTTATAACTTTCATCTCCGTTATAAATATAAAATTGCAATGTAGAAAGACAAGATCATTTCAAGTTGTGTCGGAAGTTTGAATGCTATGGTTTGGAGAAGACATGATGAAGAAATTTAAAAAAAAATAAAGATAACACTTAAGAAAAAAGGTTAGTAGCACAATTAAACAAAAAATAATCTTTAGAAAGTATTGAAGCAAATCGAAAAATCAAGAATCTTAAAATGCTTTAGAGAGAAAAGTTGCACTATTTGAACGCTTGAGAGAGAGTTTTTAGACTGAGAAAAGAGTTGAGAGTGAGTGGGGGAGATGTGAGAGTAATAGGAGAGGCCTTTTGGGGGCCTTGGGACCTTGGGGGCTTTCAAAGCCCCCCCAACGGCTATCTTTGTTGGCCGACTCAGCCTAAATCCGGCATAGGGTTGGGGACCCAGGGTCGGGATGGGACCAGTCGGCCAAAAAAGTGACTTAGGTCCCAACCTGGCATTTCATGCTAGTGAGGATTCGCCGAAATTGGTCCAGAGACTCCAGACGGCTGATTCTGGTCTCGATCCAAGCCGATTCAATTGATTTCGCTCGATTTCGTAGAGATCAGGTTGGATCGGGACTCCAGGCCAAAATCGGATCGGAGGGGTCCAATCCGATATGGATTGACCAATTATGCAATCAATGATCTCACCCCAATTTACAAACATTCTATTCTATTATTGTGATAGATCTTATACTTCGTTTATGGTAAACTAATGCGGGACAAAGACGATAAATGTGTATATCTATATCAATCAACAAACTGAATCATCCATGATACCTGAATATGGCGTATACATACACATAACAAATAAAATGTTTAAAACAACATCAAAATAACACCCCCATGAGGCCATGAGTGTGGCTTCTAACATGGGTGGGGGACAACTAAGACAGCAGCCTGACCCTTCAGTGAGAGCAGGGCAAGCCCGGGTTTGTATGGGGCTGGCAAGCTGGCTCTGTCATCTGGGAATGGTAGGCTATCATGGGCAGCAGTAGCTGTACGAAATTGGCTTCCAGGTGCGTGGAAGTGTAGGTGGCCAGGGCAGCGGAGAGTCAGTGAGATCTCAGATGTGCCGTAGTGTATGGAATGTAGGGTGACAGTGATGACTGGGCAGGGCTGTGGCACTAGCGGGGAGGGCTCAGTTGCTGTGGGGGGTTCTGTTGGGGAAGGTACTGCACATGGCGACAGGAGGGATCAGTTGGTTTAGGCGGGTGATGAGGAGAGGGGAGGTGTAGTTAGCATGCAGAAGGTGTAGCCCATGATGAAGGTGGAGGCCAGGGGAGAGGTGCCCCAGGCATGGAGTTTCTGGGGTGAGCAGGAAATGGACAGAGCTGTGCATATGGTGGAGCATGGGGGGGAGCCATGTTAGAAATGGCAGTGGGAATGGGAGAGTGACGTGTGGCTGCTTCACATGTGGAATGGGGAGGCACAGGTTTCGCAAAAGAGAAGGAATGATGGGAGGGGTGTCGTGGGCTCAATAGCTCAGTGTGCAGAGCTGCGATGCATGGAGGGTTGCAAGCAAGCTGTGGGTGTACCTAGGGGTGTTCACGGGTCGGGTCGGTTCGGTTCATAGCAAAATTTTTTTGATCCAAACCAAACCGATTGAATCTTTTAACCCGAACCGCACCGAACCATTGTATTTCGGGTTGGTTCGGGTTGAACCGAAGTAACCCGTGATTACTTAAATTGTTAATGATTAATTAAATATTCTTTTTTATTTCAAGTCATATCCAACGTTTAAATGACATTAATCAATAAAACATTGAAACTTGACCTTGCACGTCACCAAGCAACTTCTAACGCTGGCCATAGAGTGAGCTTTAAAGTTGTTTTCCCAGCGCTGAATCTTCACTTGTGCGATATGGGACTAAATAGGTCATTGATGGTCAGTGACAGCCTGGCATACAACGTTACCTGTCAGGCCAAAGGCCGCAAGTTAATCCCACATCGAATATTCAAGAGGTGGTAAGTTTCTTTATATGTATCTCCTCCACCACGTACGTAAAAGCTACAGGCATATAGCAGAGGTTTGATGGTGACATCCGTGGGAGCTTCGGGTTTGCGGTTTGGGTCGGGTTTATTCGGTTTATGCTATTTTGAACCCGAATGAACCGATGCAGTTTGTCAACCCGACCCAACCCGACAATTTCGGGTTGGACCGGTTCGGTTTCTCGGGTTGACCCGATAGGTGAACACCCCTAGGTGTACCACATTTGTGTGTGGGTGATGGGCGGCATGCAGGTCTGCAGGGCATGAGAAAAAGCAGATGCGGGAGTGGCCCAATCCACATGGTGGCTTTGTTGTCTAAGGTGGTCACCTCAATCACCTAGGCTATGAGGTGAGGTGAGGTGATGGTTGTGCACCTCGCCTTGGCTGTGATTGCCTCCTCCACCTAGTCCACTTAAGTGATTGCATGGCCTGCCTTACTTACGTCGGAGCTGACCCAAACCGGGTAAGAAACTTGACCGAAACTGAATCAAGTAAGAAATCTCAGTTATTAAGTCCACCTTTGGGCTCAGTTTGTGGGATAAAAGTTGGCTAAAATTTTATATTTACACTATTTTTGTATTTTAGTTTTAAATTTATGATGTTACTAGTGATTCATAGATATGCATATAAAATAATAAAATATAAATACATGGTTCGCCAGGTTGTGACCCGGCCCCGACCCGGTCAGATTTGGGCTTGACCGGTTCGGTCGTGACCCGGCCGGGCCGACTCACCCGGTCGGGTCGCACGACCCGGCCCAATGGGGGGGCTACGCCCCCCCCCTCCCCCCATTCAGCCCCTTGGGGGCTATTTAAAGCCCCAAGGGGCTCCCCTTACTCCCACCTCTCACTCTCACTCTCAAGCTCCCATTGCTCTCAAATTTTGCTCTCGTTTTATTTTTCATTTACTTAATTATTTCATTAAGTACTTCATTAGTTTATTTAGTATATTTATTTAATATTTATTTCAATGATTAGTTAGTTAAGTAGTTTCTTCTTTTTTATACTTACTTACTTACTTAGATAGTTAGTTAACTAGAAGATTAGTTAGATATTTAGTTTAGTAGTTACTTAAGTACATAATTAGTTAGAAGGTATAGTTAATTATTTACTTAGTTACATAATTAGTTAGTCATTTTTTACATAATTAAAAATTTACTTAGATTAGTAGTCACTTATTAACGTCATTAACTTTTTAAAAATAGTTAATTATTTACTTAAGTAATTAACTATGTATATGATTCATCCCAAAGCTCTTAGTTCCCTACATACAATCAAGAGTATTGTGGAATGAATTATGTGGAGTTATCAGATACTTCAATCCAATCGACCTATAGTTATGGTGACTCATTTGGATCAAGTTTTAGGATAGTTTTCCGAGGGACTGACGAATATGATCGTCATGTGTACATATATCAAGATGTGTACTCAACCTAAATGACATGGGGAGAGTACATCAACTACCTACAAAATGTAGAACATGTCACATTGGAATAAAGTTGATGTATTATTTTTTTAAATCATGTCATTTATTTTTCTCCGATTTTTTGTATTTTTTTGCATTTTTCTTATTTTTTTTGAATTTTTCAAAAAAAATAATAAAAAAGTGGGGTCGCGACCGAGTCGGCCTGGGGGTCTCGCGACCCGGTCGCGACCCGCGACCCTTCCTTCCTTGTATAAGCATATACTAAATATATCCTTCATCTCAAGAGCCCGAGATGTCTTTCTCAAATGCCTGAGGGAGGCTAGACCTTCTTGCCTCAGGCGCATCATACCTCACACAACATAGCACGGTGGGCTCACATAGTGGAGGGAGGAGCTAGGCATGTGCCGCTACACTGGGCAGCAGGGGTGGCAGAACTGTGCCTGACCAATGCCGGACAGTTGTCCAGCTTGGGCGCCTGTGGGAGAAGGGAAGCAATTGTTTATGACACTTGCACTGACCGCCATTGTGAAAGAAGGGAGGAGGATGTGACAGGTCTCTTCAGCCAACAAAAGAGAGGGAAGGGGAGGGATGACCATGCAACCCCTAAGGGATTTAAAAATTTCATTCTTCTTTTGCTTGGGTTACAAGATAGATTCTCTTAAATAGAGGCAACATGCATATACAAAATATGAATATTCAGACTTAAACAGCTTCAAAAATTACATTAAAGCTGATGACAAAACAAAATTATTTGCGTTTCTGTACGTGTATTCCTATCGCGATACATCAAAAGGTCACCCCCCTGCGTTTTGTCATTGTTTTTCTTCATTATTTACATTGAAAAATCATAGCCCTCCACTGTGTCATTGTATTTCTTCAGTGTTTACATTTATAAATCATAGCCCTGCACCTTTAAAAAGAATATGTATGGTATTCTAGGAGAAATAATTCCTCACCAATTTACATCATGGCAATGGTATAATTAAAATTTTAATCTCATGCCTTTGTATTTTATTTGCATGTCTTACCAACTGCCCAAGTATTTGACTACTATTTAATTCCTATTGCTCAGCTTTTCACAAATTTACCCAGCAGAATCTTCCAGCATGTAAACCAATACTGACACCAGGAAGGGTGAGTTTATCATGTTAGTTTATTCGCATCATTTTTTTCTGTTATGTACTTATCGCCTTGCACATCTTTTGCTTATAGGTTATTACTGCCTTTTTGCTGATTGGTGCCATGTTTATTCCTGTTGGTCTAATTGCGCTCCGTGCATCTCAAAGTGTAATTTATCCTTTCCTTCTTTATTGGAACATGCATAACCAGTCCCACATTTTTTATATCTTGTAGATGTTTTTCTTTTTTTTTAATTCGGACATGGTTAATGTCATGATTGCATATATGAACAGACTGTGGAGATAGTTGACCGTTATGACAGCGATTGCGTCCCAGAGGAATTCAGAAGCAACAAGGTAGCCTACATCAAAGACGGCTCAATTTCAAAGAATTGTTCCAGAAGAATAAAGGTGCTCATTTCTCCTCAAATATTCTAATTCAATGACGAGGAATGCATTGTATTGGGGGAGTGTCTTCAAATTTTCTTTCTCCCAGTCAGATGATTACATGATGAAAAACTAAAAATTTTCAATGAAATAGAATAATTGACTTGATGAAATGTCCATTGACACTAAAGGTCCTCAGCTTTCAAGTATTACTTATGGCATCATGCAGCATATGCTTTAATGGCCAGAGGTGGGCTCTGCCTATATATTATTGTGGAAACAAGTCCTAGTTTCAAAGGGGAAAGAAGTACATCAAAAGTTTCTCCAGCTTTAAAAACATACAAGAGTGAAGAGCCATGTATCAGGTCACATGCAAATCTAGTTTATCCCTTGTTAGATTAAAAAAATGTCAGGGTGCATACGCTCAAATTGTCTAGTCATATGATTTTAATACTGTTATTAGCTTGATGAATGTTACTTTCGCAGAAAATTGTCTCATTTTCTGGATGGGTGATCCATATGAGGCACTAACCATGCACTGCCTGCAAGAAGGTATTATATTACAAACTACAAAGCAAAGAGCACAGGCTGATATTGAGAGAGTATAAGCCAGAACAAAAGTAGAGAATCAAACATAAAAGATAAAACATCAGATGGACACCATTATGATGAGAAAGAGGAACAGGACCTGAGATCCCCAGGAGAGTCAATCAATCAAGCAAAAGAGGGGATCAGGCAAGGAGATTTTATTCCTACTCTACTCTTTGTTCTTGTTGGTCAAGTTTTAAGTATTATGTGGGACAGAGATGAGTTAGCCGATTTGATTGAAGATATGGAGGTGTGGTCAGGTAGGGAATGTATTACTCACTGCGGATGATACCTTACTATTCTCTTCAGGGAGTCCTGAAAAATGCATACACTTGGGATTTTGCTTTTTCTGTTGCATACTGTTTCTGGGCTGAAAATTAACAAGGAAAAATGTCAACTCATTGGCATCAATTTGAGTGATGAACATCAGAATCACTTTTATGATATTTTCGATATGCCCTGAACCTTCTTACCTATAAAATGACTCGGCTTACCATTGTCGGGCAAGGGGATTAAGAGCACAGACCGGCAATGTGTTGTTTAGAAGATGGAAGGGAAACTTCAAGGCTGAAAAAAGTAGGATGCTCTCTGCTAGCGGGAGATGGGTGTTATCTAAATCTGTGTTGCAAAGTATTCCTTTATTTTTTTATTATGAAAATCCCCCAAGTGGATATGCAACAAACTCTGATGCGGGACGGCGTAGTGGAGCTGGGCTAAAAGCTACAAAAATGGCATTAAAACGTCAAAAATGAACTAAAATGGACCGAAATGAAAGTGGCTAGGCTTGAAGCGCTCTGAAATGGCCTGAACCGGCTCAAACCACATTGAGCCAGCCTTGAACTGGCCAAACCGGCATGTCTGGCCTAAACCGGTTGGCCGCGAGAACTGGCTGGTCTGGTTGGCTGAACCGATGGACTTAAACTGTGGGGAAGGGGTTGTGGCGGCTGGTTGGCTGAACCTATGTGGCATCTCTAGAAAAGTATCTCTTGGTGGCTTCTGAGCTTGTGAGAAAAGCACCACGTAGGGTCCCGACAAAATAGTTGGGTAGGGGGAGCTTTTCGTCTTCCTCATTATGCTTTGTCGCTCATCCAGACAACATAGCAGAGCAGGGGAGATGGTTGGGCATCCTCACATGGCTGAGAGGAAGCTAAAAGGGAACGATGAGGGGCGGTGGTGATCTTGACAATAGCGGAGGGGTTTGATTGTGGTGACTGTGGTGTTGTGTCAAGAGGAAGAGGTGTTGATGGAAACTGCCAGGAAGAGAGGGCACCATCCGGTGTTCGCAGGAACCTTGTAGGGGAAAGCTGCTGATGACGGAGAGTGCTCCGCAAGTTTTCGGATGGAACTCCGGAACTACACAATTATTGATTTTGCCGGAGATTCCAATTGAACCAGCAGTTGCTCACATGATCAATGGAGGACAAGAGGGCACCATCCGGGGTTCACTGTCACCTTGCAGGGAAAAGTTGCTGACGACGGAAAATGTTGCACAGATGTATGGATGGAACTCTAGAACTACACAAGTAATGATTTCACCAGAGTTTCCAATTGAACCATTTCAGGATTGCCAAACCGGTTCGAAGGCATCGTTGTACTGTGTTTACTGCGTAGGGGGTTCTTCTTCGGGAGTTGTTGGGAGCTCCAACATGCCTGTCTAGGGATTGTCAAACAGACCTTGGAAGCCAAAGAAGACGTAGTAGAACATGTCCACCAGTCAAGGATTCCGATTCCCAGAATCGGCCGGAATCAGCTGATTCCTGGGAAGGGAATCGATTCCGGATCGGTCCGGAATCGGTTTTTTTTTTGATTTTTTTTTTCGTCAAAAAAATTCAAAAAATTCAGAAAAAATTCTAAAAAAATAGGAAATGAGTTAGAAACATTTTAAAAAATAACCAATGCATGATATCCACAAGAACACATCATACAAATACTAATGAACACCAATTGAAGACTTGAAGACTTGAAGTTAAGTACATATTCCAATTCCATTTATTCAAATATCAAAGAGTTGATACATCATCAAAAAAAATTACATCATATCAATCTACTTCTACTACCAATATCTAGGATAAAGATATGGGTTTTCCTCCTCTCCTCGTCGCGCTTCACGCTCCTCCCTCGTGCTCAATCTTGTATACTGTCCGGGACCCACTCCATATGAAAATAATGCCGATGCCATGCCATCAAGGTCAAATGGATCGGACTGCGGGACGACCGGGACGTAAGCAGAGGATGGTGGAGCTGGTGGTGTAATCCACTGCTGGTCAACCTGGCCAAATACTGGAATACTGTGGCCTCTGTATATAAGAATCATGTGTATCCAAATCCGGCGTGTAATACGGCTTTGGAAGCCGTGAATCAGGAGACTCAGCTGCTGCTGATGGCTGCGTCGCTGGTATGCACTCCTCGTCATCATCACCTGAGGAGTGAGAAGGAGCCTGCGTGCTGTCATCTGGGCTGACAGGACGCCTGACCTCTAACTTCCTTCTCTTTACCCAAGAAACACACCATTCGGTATGTTTAAAGGGTTACGTATTTGCCGGAAATGGTCGTAAATTAACGTACGGGGTATCCAAAATTTTTCCCGTACAAAGAACATCCAATCGATGTTCAAACAACTTGAGCGGAGTTATTCGATCACAAATCACCGAGTTTAACTCTACTCGGAGTCGTCGGAAACGTGTAAAAATAGGCGTACGGGATATCCGGAATTTTTCCCGTGCAAAATGGACATATCCGGATAGTTCAAAACTTAAACGGACTTGTTCGGACAGAAATCGTAAAGTTTAACGACACTCAAACTCGTCGGAAACGCGTAAGAATGGACGTACGAAGTTTTTGGCGAAGAAATCTTACCAAAAACCTTACAAAGATCGAAGAAGAGGTTGATTCGATGCCGATCCGAGTTTGAATCGGCGGAATCCTTTGAAGAACAGGCTTGGAATCGCCGGAATCGCCTGAATCGCCCCTGGAATCGCCGGAATCGGTGGAATCGGGCCGGAATCGACCCTGGATCGACGGAATCGGCCGGAATCGACGGTGGATCGACGGAATCGAGGCCAGAATCGCCGGAATCGCCTGCGCCCTCTCCTTCCGCCGCGGGATCGACCGAGGGCAGCTCTGCGGGTCGATCCCGGCCCTAAAAGGGCCGGAATCGGTTCGATTCCCGGTCCAGAGTCGAACCGGGAATCGAACCGGGCCGGGTTAACCCGGCCTTCCGAAGAATCGGTCGGATCGACCGATTCCACATGGATCGATTCCGACCGATTCCAGGCGATTTAGACCGATTCCGCGGAATTCTTCCCGGAATCGGTCCTTCCACCGATCCGATTCCGGAATCGGTCGGAATCGGTCCGATTCCACCGATTCCGTAATCAATGCCACCAGTGAAGGGGAAAGAGAAGAGAATGGCATGGAGGCCAATTAGTGGAAGGGAGTTGGAAGATGGGAGTTGGCTTCCTACCGGGGGTGGGCTAGAAACCAACCTCATGTTGGGGGTGAAGAGGGAGGTTGGCCTCCTGCTGGTGATGGAGAAGAAGACCTTCATCTTGGAGGCGGTGAAGGAACTACCAGGGACAAGCCCCTTTACCAGGATTTGATGCCCATAGGGCCTCCCAAAATTCTTCTTCTTGTTGTCTTCCATTCACGCAAGGGCTTCCACTTGTATATAGGAGCCAAATTTAAAAAATAGACCTCCAAAACAACTGTTTACAGCATGTCCTCTTAAAGACTAAAGTGTAATGATAGTGACTTAAAAGCAACTCCAAATATTTATAGCTAGGTCCCTTGAGACAAAAAATGTAAAAAAAACTTAAAATTATAAACCGGACCCCATCACCAGTATCAGAGGTAATTTTTTCTAGCATGGTAAGAATGAGATGGAAGGTTTGCATCTTATCAAATGGGATCACGTCTGTAGGCCCATGGAAGGAGGAGGTGTGGGCTTGGCTCCTCTAGTGACCATTAACAAAGCTTTGTTATCCAAATAGCTGTTGAAATTGAATGTTAATAGAAGTGCTCCTTGGGCCCAAGTCATTTGCTCCAAATATGGCTTGGGGGATGATGGGTTGTGGACCATTTCAACTCCTCTTCTTTTATTGAGGTTGGGGATGGAAGGAGGACGTCTTTTTGGGAGGCTCACTGGTTGGGCATGCTCCCCTAGCTAATATGTTTCCTACTATGTTTTCTTCAAGTCAAAATCCTCTTGATTCTGGTCGCCATTACTGGGATGCTAGGTTTAAGTGGTGTTTCTTGTTCAGGAGAAATTTGAAAGACGAGAAAATTTGTAACTTTTCCTCTTTATTGGCACTGATAGATGACTGTAGGTGTTATGAGAATCAAGAAGACAAAATAGTTTTGTTACCCTGCAAGAAGTTGATTTTCTTTGTGAAGTCTGCCTTGAAAAGGTTGACTTTGGGTAGCTCGGAGGTTCTGTGGTACAAGGTTGTTTGGATTCCTTCGCTTCCTGTCAAGGTTAAACTCTTTCTCTGGAAGATTGACAAACATAGTATGTCGACTAGGGCCTATTTGTATAAGATCTTCCCTCTGGCTTCCACATCTTGTGTCTATTGTGGATTTGTGGGTGTGGGTTGAATCACAAGATCATCTTTTTATACATTGTGGGATAATTAATTTCCTCTGTCATTGAAACCGGATGGTGTTGCCACTCGAAGTGTTTCTCTAGGTCAATTGTATACCTTGTTTCTCTTGCCAAAAGTTTTTTCTAGATATAGTTAATAGGAATGATAGATGGCCTTTATTGGTTGCCATCTTTTAGAAAAAGGAAGGAAAGTGGTGGATGCTCATTTAGTTTTTTCAATCCATTGGTGCTTCTTTCAGGTGCCAAAGCATATGAAAGCTCCAATAAATATCTACTATCAGCTCGATAACTTTTACCAGAATCACAGAAGGTTGGTTCACATTTTTAGTTGCATTCTTATCCGGTAATTATATATATATATCTTTACGACAATTATTCATAATATCAAATAATTGATGAGGCTTGAGGGCTGAATGGCTTCAGGCCAATCCATAGAACAGAAGTATTACCACGTCAGTTAACATCAATCATGGGAACACATTTTAATATTTGACCACCTTACCTTGAGGTTTCTCTCAAGGTTGTACTTGTATCTACTATTTTCCTTTATTTCTTCTTGCGATTGAAGTTTTCTCAGTTTTCAGGTACGTTAAAAGTAGGAATGATCGCCAGCTCCACTATGGATTGAAGAACAAAGATACCAGTTCCTGCAGGCCAGAGGAATATAGCAATGGACTTCCTATTGTCCCATGTGGTTTGATAGCATGGAGCATATTCAATGACAGCTTTACTTTTGTCCGTGAGCATAAAATGGTGAACTTCAGCAGAAAGAACATAGCTTGGGAAAGTGATCGGGAACGTAAGTTTGGACGGGATGTATATCCCTTTAACTTCCAAAATGGAACATTAATTGGTGGAGGAAAACTTGATCCAAACCTTCCTGTAAGTGTATCTTTATATAGCGTTTTATAATATTAAGAAAGTTGTTTGCCTAACTAAGCCGAGCTAATGGAATTGGGCATCATAGTCTGGGTTAGATGTGGAGTTAGCCTATTGATTAATTTGCCTTTCTCGGATGTGTGAGAGTATCAAAGAATCATTCCAGTTTCTGTAGAGAAGTAATGGACATGTCAAAGCTCCTGCAGATAATGTCCTGTGCTATTTTCATGTTTGGTTTGCTTTAAACACCTGCCTCAAACAAAAGGCCGACTAAGTTTTCTTTTCTTTTTTTGTTTTCTTTAATAGCTCAGTGACCAAGAAGAACTAATTGTCTGGATGCGTACTTCTGCTCTTCCCAGCTTTCGTAAACTCTATGGAAGAATTGAAGAGGATCTGAATGCAGACGAGTGGTTGACTGTTCGGGTTGTTAATAACTATAACACCTACAGCTTCGGGGGGAAGAAAAAACTTGTTATTACAACAGCAAATTGGTTTGGAGGAAAGAATGATTTTCTTGGCGTGGCCTATATTTCGACAGGTTGCTGCTGCATATTGTTAGCCATCGTATTTGCACTTCTTCATGTAAAAAATCCAAGGTGCGTATCTGGGCTGTGCATCTTCTACCTGAAGACTTTTTATGGGCTTTTAGTGAGTTAATATTGTTAATCATTGGCCTAACTATTGACATGACATCATAAGACCCCAACCGCATAGTTCCGCAAATTGCTTGTCATGATGACACAGAATAAGGGATTAGGCACACAGGTAAAGACCGGCAAAAGCGCAGGTGTTGAATCCCATTTTATTTACTGCTTATGTTATTCTTTTATCGTGCCCGATGTTTGTCCGAGAAAGCTAACAAAACATTGTCCTCTCGGATCTTCTGTGGCATGATGCATCAACATAAGCATGGGTGGGGACACCGGAATTACTGCTGCCCTTGGCAACTTTAACTGTGCATACGCTCAAGGTTCTTGTTGGAATTTCCCTTTTTCTCTTACATAGTTGAGATGTGCTTATGCTCTTACAGGCCATATGGGGATCCTACGTTGCTGTCTTGGAGCAGGAAGAGCAGCAGTGCTCGTTAAGAAGGATAATCTTGCGCTATATCCTTGATGATTGTGGTTGGTTCTACAAACTGTGAACTAACATGTTCCATGGAAGCCAGAATGCCCCCGTCTAGAGCTGCCTGATGCACGACCCTGTTTCAGTTTCTTCTCTCACCCGGGGTTTGTTTGGATCACTGTAATTTTCCTTGTTTCCAGGACCAGTTTCGAAATCTTGAAATATCATTGTATTTCAGTTACCACGGAAGTGAGGGCTGTTGTTGAGCCGTTAGAGTCACACGGAAGAAACTTGCATCTCAGTTTCCACCGTACCTTCTACTTACCACAAGAACAAGAAATTATTACTGATTTGAAAGCGATGTGTTTTCTCAAACATCAGGCGATCAACCGCACGCTCCTACAGTGGTTCAACACTCGAGCTACTACTCCTCGATATCTTCTGAATTCCCTCAGCTGTCGTGATTGTTGTCAGGCTGATGCGGTGGCGGACCTACGTTGAGGCGCTGATGCGTGCGCAGCCACCGGATAACATAATTGGAAAGGATTAAGATTTCGGAGTTTTAAAATTGTACGAAGATTTTATAAGCGAATCCTTTTTTTTGTAGGGTGGTAAACGGATACGGATAAAATATAAATTCGTTCTCGTATCCGTTTAGGTAAATATTATCCGATTTTTGATTTCGTTCGGTTTAAGATGAAATGCTTGGAATCTATTTTTGATAATATATTCATAATATATATAATTATATATTTAAATTATTATATTTACAAATATGATTAAATATTTTTTAATATATAATAGTACGCTAAGTTAATGTTAATAAATATAGGGTAAATTTTATATTTTATATTTTGTATATTATTAAATATTTTAATTAAATAATATTTAATTAAACATTTCAAAGTAAATATTATCCGTATCCACTCCGAATTCGAAGATTATCCAATTCACAATATTCGATTTGTGTTCGAATTTGGACCGGAAACGGATTATCCGAACAGTTGAAAACGAAGCACGAAGCAGATACAGAAACATCACACGCTCTGTATCCGAGGCTGCTTACAGCAAGGGGTGCGACTCTCCGCGATTTGGCATGCTCCGTGCCCTCGTCCTCCTCGTTCACCCGCCCCGACGCTCAGCGATTGCACTCTCGTCTCGTTCGAGCATGGATGACCTGCTGGGCGCCACTGGCGGATGATCGGCCGCCGTGGGCTCCCCCAACGAGGGCCCCTTCTTGCTTAACGCATTTCTTTCTGTGTGGGGCTGGATCTCTGCGGAAGAACCATATGCACCTATTGTGCGCGCTCTCTCTCTCTCTCTCGCTCAGTCTCAATGGCTGCATGGGCTGGATCTCCGTCGAAATCAGGTGTCCGTATTGTATGGAACCAATGAAGGGCAAGAAGACGGAGGTGGAAGTCTGGCGGCGGACGGGGGTAGAGGAGGTAAGGATACAAACGAGCCAATACATTCGTGTAGTTCTAAACTTACTCCGTAAAAATTCGACTGAACTCTTTTATCACGTTAAATGAATAAGTTTGAACGGAAAATAAAGTTAACTTATTTAATAGACGAGTCTTGCCAGTGATCCAATGTTATATTTTTAAATTTTAATTATGAGTATTAATAATTATATATTATCGCTTAAATATATTTAATAATTTAAAATTTGAATTTAAATGTAGATCGAATTTGTTCATAAATCAGCTAGATATAAAGTTTCGCAAATAATTTTTCATTCGTTCTAGATTTTATAGACGGGTTTGTACATGACTTAAGATTGAATGCGGATCGATCTTTAATCTTGTTAATACTCAAACTCGAGTTCGACTCGATTCGATTAATAAATAAATCAAATTTGAACAAAGATTCGACATACAAGTTCGAATTTGAACTCGTGTAAAATAAACGAGATACATTTGAACATCATGTTACTGCTCGACTCGACTTGACTCGGCTCGTTTGTACGACTGGGGGAATGAGGCGCCCTTCTTCACTGCTGGTCCGGTCCAGGGAGAGCTCCGCTTGGTCGGTGCGGAGTAGATCAAGGCATCTTGCCGAGCCCGCAACACGCCCAGTTCCAGCCGTGGGAACGCGGCGACGCCCCAGGAAGGACGGGAGGAGTTCGGAACGAGTTATCAAAAAAGCATCTTGGCATGATAAATTCAATAACTATTAAATATAGACAGAAGTTTATTCAAATTTTATATTATTTTAATACTCTAGTTTAATTAAGTTCGAAGACATAAAATATCAGAGGATGATTTGCGAACCCCTAAATTAACGGTTATTTTTCACAAAAATAAGGTTTGACTAGCTAAATAATAAATTATGAATTTAAGAAATATTAATCTTAAATATTAATGTAATGCTCTGTTTTTGGAGATGAGATAGGATAAGGGATAAGGCTTTGATTCCCATTCTGATAGTTATGGAATCTTCTAATTTTGGTTCGATTTCTAGAGTCTCGTCGTTTATCCCCCCCCCCCCCCCCTAATTTGTATCCTTAAGATCCAAGGTTGCTCTCTGTTTCTCAAGCTTGAACGTTATCTGGCTTTCTGATCTCCGTGCTCATCAAAACCTGTAAGCCACCGTAACTTTAATCTGACGTTGTTTTTGTCTTTCTTTCTTCTGACATACTAGTAGTTTAGCTTTGTTTAAAACCATCTCTTTCTATCTCTGCATGTCGTTAATTGCCCTAACTTGAAGGAGATCTCTCTTGACTTTGCACGACAAGAGAATGATAAAAATATATTTTACTTTTCAGTTTGCACATAACTTATGTTATAACTGGTTTAGTAATATCACTGACACAATTTTATTAAATAACACGAATAATTAAATCGAAAGTTCAACATTTCTTAGACTTTATTATTCTCATAAACATATCAGTAAAATATGAGATGCCGACTTCAGTCTTGATGAATATACTTATAGTATTCAGTATGTAAATATCTATCATGGATCTGATAACAACAAATTAAATCCAAAATAAGTATTTACAAAATACATAAATTAGATATTTATAGGTTAATGTATTATTCAACTTAAGTTTTAAGAAAAAAATTAATATTATAGATATTACACGTGCACACGTTGTCTATGACTAGTAACTAATACATCAATAAACTGGCCTGACTTACCCCACAAATCCCAGTAAGGCGGATCATGTAGGTGCCCGGTGGGGACGACGGTAGTGAAGAGCTCCGGAAGGACATCAGGGCAGCGGGCTCCCTTAGTGGCACGGATGAAGCTGCTGCCGACAAATGCCAGAGGAAGAAGATCCCACCGATTCGGATGGACGCAAAAGGTGCAAGAGGGTGTCAGTTCCAGAAGCCAGGGCATCCTGATTGGCCAGTGATGGCGGTTGGGTGATCTCTGGGGGTGTTGCCTAGCAGTGTTTCAGAACAGCTGAACTGGGCCAGGGGGGAGGTGGACGGAATCCTGGTCACGCTGTAGAGGTGTCTCTGGCAGAGAGAGGCCGGACCACTCCGGGATTGCCTGAGGGACCTGCAGGTGATCAGGGATTGACTGCCGGAGACTGATCTGGAGGTTGATTGAGAAGTTGCACCGACGCATGTGAAATTCCAAAAACGCACGTGCGCTAAGGAGACCCAGGTCCAGGCTATGATAAAGGCATGGAATACTCTTCCGGTGGCCAATATGGGATTAAACCCTTCAACACTCCCCCTCTCGGCCAGCCACCACCGTCAGAGCCACGATAGGAATACACGGGGCAGGGCCGAGCGAAAATAGGAGCAAATCCACCGGAGGACAGAGCCTACAGCCTGACCAGCTCTGATACCATGTGAAATTCCAAAAACGCACGTGCGCTAAGGAGACCCAGGTCCAGGCTATGATAAAGGCATGGGGAATACTCTTCCGGTGGCCAATATGGGATTAAACCCTTCAACAACGGAGTTCAAAGTCGTGGAGAAACTGTGCACTGGTCTGGTGCACAGAATAGGAGGGAGTGAGAGAGAACGGCGCAAACTGCCAAGGGAAGGAAGGAAGAAAGTAGGCTTTTGAAAAAGAAGAGACAGAAGGCCCTCGGTTGATCTCTCTATGTGTGTGTGAGAGAGAGAGGGGGGGGTGACCCTACGGGACCAAATTTTCAAAAAATTCACTATTCAATTCATTACGTGGGGGAACAAAAGATAAGTCTCTCATTATAAACCCAGTGTTACAATCAGGCCCTCCAAAAAGATACTTAACGAAGCACGAACATGCGCTTCAAGACCATGTAAGAAATTAAGAAAAAAAAACAATACTCATAATGAGATCCACATTAATTTTCCTATCAGTGTGCTACTTTATGGCCCGTTTGGTTAGAGTTTTAAATTTAATACTATATCAATATTGATATTGATAATTTTAGAGGTTGAAGTATCAATATCAAAATTGATACAAGTTGACACTTGTATTACATAATGTGTTTTGTTTTCACTATCAATTTCAAAATTGATATTACTAACCAAACATTTCTTAGTGATTACTAGGAATATCAATTTTAAAATCGATAATGATAGAGGTGTCAAATAGTGTTACCAAACAGGGCCTTAAGCTGGCTGAAAGTGAAACAGTCTCCATCATGAAACGTGATTCATAGATATGCATTGCAAGGAGAGCGATAATAAACTTTCATTACAGTTATATGCTGCATCAATTGTCAAATAAAGAGGCCGAAAGTGATGCATACATGTATAATGCCACACACAAAGAACATCAATTCAGCATGTTAAGAACCTCCTCACCTTTAACGATTATTTGAAGCCAAGCTTATATTGTTGGGATGAAACTGCTGCAAAATTTTCCTTTAGATAATGTACAAACATAGGTTACATAACTTATAACTGAACAATCACAAAGTGAAAAAAGCTACCATTAGCTTTTTGCCAGCATGGCTAACTAACATGGAGCCGCCTCCAACTGTCAGCAATTTGAATAGCCCCAAAAAGCTTTTGGGGTTGAGTTTGTTTATAAACATGTAGAAGAATGTTGACTTAGAAATGAGAAATATATTAATGGTATTCAATACCATTAACCATCTATGCATGGCAACCTTTCCAGATTGCCATTTATCCTTTCTAGTACCTCATATATCTCTTCCATCTGCAGGTGTGTTCTTTCACCAGCAATGAATTCATGAATGGAGCCCTCAACCTCTATAGAGCTGCAGCCTGGAAATTTAAGCACTCCCCTCTCTTTCATCATCATTTTTACTCGTCTACCATATTCATGCTCTCCAGACTTTTCATACATGTTTGAAAGCAAAACATAAGCTCCACTGTGGGCCTCCAAGTAGAAAATATGCTTAGCTGCAACTTCAGCCATTTGAATTTCTCCACGTCTCCAACAAGCATTCAGTAGCGTTCTCCATGCAACTGCTTTCTCTGAGGGGCTACTCAAAATGGGCATTTGATTGATGACTTCCTGAACCTCTTTAAGCAAACCAACTTGAGCAAGCAAGCCAACAATGCATCCATAATGATCACTTTTTGGTTCAATTTTATACACTACCCTCATCCTATTGAACTGCCTTAGGCCTTCCTCTACCAGACCAGCATGGTAACAAGCGGAAAAAACAGCAATGAATGTAGTTCCATCAGGATAGAATCCTCCCCTCTCCATCTGATCAAAAAGCTGAAGTGCACCCAGCCCATCTCCATGCATTGCCAGACCTAGAATCATCACATTCCAAGATACAACATCTTTCTCTGGCATGTTAGTGAATAACTTGATAGCAATGCTGCAGTCTCCACATTTCAAATACATATCTAGAAGAGAAGTAGATAGTTGAACATTTAAAGGGAACCTGGCCTGGTTCAAATAGTAGTGAATCCATGTTCCAATGTCCAGAGCCCTTAATTGTGCACAAGCAGAGAGAACACTGACAAGAACACCCTCATCTGGCTCAATGCCTGCCAATTGCATCTGCCGAAATGTCACTAAAGCTTCCTTCAAACAATTATTCTGTACGTAACTAGAAATCATACAGCCCCAGGTTCCCCTATCTTTCATCTGTATCTTGTCAAAAAGTGCTCTTGCTGCTTCAACTTTACCCTGCTTGGAATATGCAGAGATTAGAAGTGTCCATGATGCAGCAGTCCTCCGAGGAATGGAATCAAACACTTCCTTTGCAGCTTTTATGTTATCACAGGCAGAATACATCAGAATCAGTGTGTTTCCCACAAAAATATCCAAGTCAAATCCTAGTTTTAGAGCATGGTCATGGACCTCCTCTCCAATCTGAGAGTTCTCCAAGCTGGCACAAGCCTTTAGCATGTAAGGAAGTGTATAATTGTCTGGAAAAATACCATCTCGCAATATCTGACAATAGATATTCACAACATCAACATACTTTCCCCTCAGCAGAAAAGCTTTAATCATGGTGTTGCGGACACATATAGTTGGGTGAGCAATTTGCTCAAAGAGTATACGAGCATGTTCTACACATCCTTTCTTTGGATCTGAACAAAATGCCATTAACCTGCTTACTACATAATTGTCCTTCCCAAATCCTCCGATGATTATGTAAGCATGAGCTTGCTTCAGCTGTCTCATATTTCCACGTTCTTCTAAAAACTGAATGCATCTCATAAAACTTGACATAGTCATAAGGTATGATGTATTGTTAACATGACAAGTTAAACATTTATTTCCCCCCTTATTCATATGGTTGTGTCCAAGATAAAGGAGCTCCTTCTCTCTTGTGTTTTGCACCGAGTTTCATTCTCATGTAATAACCTGCAAAGATTAAATGCATACAACAAAAAGAATGTGACTGATGCCAGTGAAAAATTGCTACTTCAGAATCTCTTGTGCATCCACATGTATAGAAAGCTCAAAGAACTTGAAAAAGGAGACAAAGGGGTTAGAGACAAAGATGATTTTTATTCCATTATTAATAATATACAAACTCAAAGTAGGATGGGTGAAGTACAGATTGACTACAAAGGTTCTATGGGATCATAAAATTTCACTAAAGTTGAAAAAAATATATCAGGCATCTATGAGACATGTAATGTTGTATGGTAGTGAACATTGAACAATAAAAAAACATACTTCTAAAATAAGTGTCACTGAAATAAGAATGTTAAGATAGATGTGTGATCATACTAGATTATACATAATACATAATGAATATTTAAAAAAACAAGAGTAGCGACAATTGTAGACAAATTGAAAGAATGAAGATTGAGATGATTTGGACATATTAAACATAGACTTACGAAAGCTCAATTTAGAAGAGTTAAAAATATCAAAATAATAGAACAGAAGAAATAATGTGGTAGCCCTATGTTAGCTTGAAGAAGGATAATTCAATATAATTTGGATGATTTAGATATCTCTGAAGAAATAATTTAAAATCAACGTGAGTAGAGAAAGAGAATCCATATGAATGATCTCAAATAACTTGGGATTCAGGTTTGAATTAAGTTGACTATTAATAACATACAATGATATTCTTAGCATCACAAATAGTTTTTACTTAATTTAGCATATTACTTCGTAGTGAATTCACTTAAACCATGGCATGACCCAGCAAAGGATGACACCCATATTTAACAAAAATAGTAGCGAACAAAAGTATGCATCATTCAAAAGAGACATCAATCCTTACCTATAACAAACTAACTATAAAAGAAACTTATTTAAAGAATACATAATAAGTGTTTATGTCAGAACCAGAGGCTCCTTATCCAAGTAACCGTAAATGCTTGAACCTAATACAAGACTTATCAAACCGAGAGGAAAATATACATCCAAGAAAATCATCAAAATGGCAGGGGACTCCGACCATCAACAGCCCAAAGTAAGTGGTTTAGTCCAATCCTCCTCTTTTTTTTTCTTTTTTATTTTGACTAGGACCGATGCCAAAACTCTATTAATGCAAAAAGGAGTACAAAACAAAAAGAAGACATACTCATCAACCAATAGACAAGTGATACAACTACATACAAAAGTTGCTGAAATCTAATCCTTCTCTTCAGACAGAACAGAACAACCAGGCATACTGCAGAAGTGTAGAGGTTTCTACTAGAGGCGGGTAGGAGGCCATGGAATTCACTCTCCTCGTAGACTCGTATTTTAAAGAAGAAAAAATAAAGATCATCGTGTACAGCATTCGGCAGCGAGCTGTGGAATACCAACCGCAACTCGGATTGGGAATAAGAAGCATCTTCTCATTGTCTAAAGTATGACCTTGGACGACGGGCTAGACGTGTTCTAGAAGCCCCATGAGAAAAATAGGCAAAACCACGAAAGAATATCACTAGATATCTCGGGAGAGAGAAAGAAACAACACACTCTGCGCTACTTTCTCCTGCGAATCGAGAGGTAAGGAAGGTCGTAAATCAAGGGAGAAAGAAACAACGAGTAGAGGCCGACCGAAGAGCTAGCAAGAAACATGATGCAGTCCCCATCATTCCCATCTCCACATGACCGCAGTCATCACGAAAACAGCGTGCCATCTGCTCACCGGAGCCTTAGAAACAAGAAGCACCATCAGCTAAGAATGAAAGCTGGACGCCCTGGAACTGCTTGCGCACATCTACTGGAACGGGAAGAACAACAAAGTTAGAACATGGCGCAACGCCCGGTTTGCCCAGAAGAGAGGAAACCTAGGGAACTCCCCGCAGGATAACTCGTCGACGGAGATAATGAAGCGTCACACTGGGATATATCGGAGGCGGAGGTGCAACAACTGTCGGCATGCCATCGTTCAGGGCGAGGAGAGAGAGCAACTCCGGTGGAGAAAACGAGCTGTGAGCGGATTTCTGCGGGCCGGTGTGTCGGGAGGCCGAGCTTCAAGACCGCACAGTAGCGGGCGGGCTTCCAGGAAGTGATAGATGGCAGTAAAATTATCCAGCTTCCAAAAAAATAACATATTTACTTTAAGTTTATCAAAAGGCTGGAAAACAAGTCAGGATCTTCCCTTTTATTTATATATATATATATACACACACACATACATCTCTCTCAGTAACCTTGAGGTCTTGTTTGGCATTGAGTTTGTTTGACGATAATTTGTATCGAATTATGGCTGTTCACTTCTCCTTATTAGAAGATTCGCTCTCTTTAAAATAAATCAACATGAATTATGATTGAACCGATTTTCATAATCAGTTGCACGAGTTATATTTTATTTCATGACGGTTCAATTTAACTCGTAGTAAATTATCCTAGTATGTTGTTTGTTTTTATTTGACCTGAGCAAAGAGGTCGGTTAACAGCACCAGGGGTGGGATGTGCGGGCTGACTCGGTTACCCAGACGCAACAGAGACAGGGAGTTCTTTTGTTTAAGTAACACATTTTATTTTTTATCTTTAAAATTAATACATTAAAATTTTAAATTGTAAATCTAACACGCTGTCAACTTTGACCGAAGTCGAGTTTTAAAAACTCGACTTTTAATAATGAACAAGTTCAGTTTTTTAAACTCGATTTTAAAATTTTCAAAATAAAATAAAATTTTTAAAATTTGATTTTGACTAAAATGTGTTAGATTTACAAATAATCATATTACAGATAACAGGAAGGGAATGTGTTTTAACATTTACTTTTAATCTGCACTGCAATGTAACGTAGATTGATAGTATTTTGATATAAAGATAATAAATTAAACACATTTAACATTCATTTACACAAGATATATATGATATCCCACATTATTATTTATTTATGTCCACGACCCAAGGAGTAATTAAAATAGTATATTTATTTATCTGGATACGGAGTTTTTTTTAATATAACACGGTTTTTTATTTTATTTTAAAACTAGCACGCTAAAATTTTTAATTATAAATCTAGCACGTTTTGCGCAAAGTCGGGTTTTCAAAACCCGACTTGTGAAGAGACTCGAGAGACGGCGAGTGTCGATGGTTGATCGTCGAAGATATTGGGTTAATCTATAGTCGAAATATACTTAACCGACTTTTAAAAGTCGAGTAAGAGGAACTCGACTTTCAAAAGTCGAGTTACTAGAACTCGACTTTGCCACAGAAGTTTGCGCGGTGCTGCAGGTTCTGGGCGATGAAAAGTCGAGTTTTCACAACTCGACTTTCACTCAACTTATTTGAGAGTCGAGTTCCCAGAACTCGACTTTGCCACAGAAGTCTCTTACGAGGTGCTGCAGGTTCTGGGTGATCGAAAATCGAGTTTTTAGAAGTCGACTTTAACTCACAGCTTTTTTAAAAGTCGAGTTATAGTAACTCGACTTTGCCACAGAAGTATTTGCGAGAAATTGCAGGTTCTGGGTGAGCCAAAGTCGAGTTGTTATAACTCGACTTTCTCTCACAGTCTTTTTAAAAGTCGAGTTATAAGAACTCGACTTTATCACAGAACAGAAAAAAAAAGCAGACAACGCGGCTTGCAGTTTTAACATACTTGCTAGAAGAATTTTCAATGATCTACATCATGATTTTCGGAAGAGACATAAGTCTCAAATACATTCATACGATTTCAACACATACATTCATACCATTCAACCATTCATGATTTTCGGATTGAGGCATGTAAACCTCAATCAATATATTCATACCATTCAACACATTTGAATCAACTCCATTCAAAACATGCAATGTTGGTTTCATACAACTCCATTCAACACATTTCATACAACTCCATTCAACTCCATTCAACACATAGTAGCACCATTCACACACATTTTATACAACTCCATTCAACACATAGTATCACCATTCACACACATTTTATACAACTCCATTCAACTCCATTCAACACATAGTAACACAATTCAACAAATAAAATTATGGTGAACACCATTCAACACAATTCAACATACAATTTCAGAAATGAACACCATTCAACACAATTCAACCGCAATACTCATATCAACACCATCCCACACATACAATTTCACACAATCAAACTGTAGACATAAAATTTTGCACATATATGAATATACAAACGATGGCATATATTCATTCATAGAATAGAGTATGCGAGCGAACAGTTAATATGAATTTATAAGAATTTACATAGTCAAACCGTCTCCAAGAAGACAAATGTACATAAATACATTCGAAAAAAGTCTAGCGTTCACCCCCTCCTTCCTCTCCTTGGACGAAGTCTTTTTCGAACAAGTTGTTCTTCCTCTTCTTCGGGAAGTGATAATTCTAACCTATTGGGCGGGAAATCGGCCACCACATTGTCGCCATGTCGACTAGGCCACATCGGTGCGGATGGAGTGGGATTTTTAATCGAGCCACGTCCTGTATACCCATAGCCGGCCTCCGACGGAGTAATCATCGACGGATCACGTTGTTTTCGCCGCACATATGTAGACGGTCCAGCTCCCGTAGACGGTCCGGCTCCCGTAGACGGTCTCGCTCCCGTAGACGGTCCCGCACCTTCCCATCCGGTCCAACCGAATGGAGGTTGTGAGCGGTGTCCTGATGAAGAATGTGGCGGCTCAAAGTTGGGCTCATATGATGGCATCGTGATATGGAGTTTATCGTGCATATGTTGTTGCAACTCCAAGATGTCAGCCCTTGTTTGTTCAAGTTGATTTGGCATACTCGATTGAAGCATTCGTTGGATTTCATGATGGCTTTGTAGCTGAAGAAAAAATATTACGAACATTTAAATCAATATGACTTAAAAAAGAAGACTAAAGAAAACCTCTAAAAGGTAAATTATTGTCTTACCAATTCACGTTCCACGGGACCCCTCGGATAATATTGCTCGGGAGGTCCGGGAGTGTCTTGAACAAGATACGGAACAGTTATGTCCGTATACCCATACCTTCCTCTTCGACATCTTCTTCATCACTGTCTATAAAAACATTTGTTGCAATGGCATTATTTATCCATGCCATATCTTCGCCCTCATGAAATTCATTCACAGCCGAGATACTATAAAATATCTCATACGGCACTTCTTCGTTATCACTTGAGGACGCTTCGGTCTCATCGTGTTCATCATGTACGCCGTATTCCTCATTAAAATTTATTTCAGTGTTCTGACCAGTTACACAATTCCATGGGCTAATATTACTCTCAACTTGAGATAACAACTGACTCATTGATATTTGATTATAAGTTTGTGGATTTTAGGTAGAACATCCAGCCTCAGTTGTGGTGTCCTGGCATTCTTTTACAACATACAATAAGATATCATCGACCTCAACACATCTCGTCAACAGAGTTTGACTTGTTGATTCATCGACAACCTCATTGACCCCATCAAAATAATTATACACTAATTTTAGGCTACTTGATTCTGGGTTACACCCAATTGCGTCGAATATATAACTCTTGAGATCTTCATAACTAGCTCCTCGCAATATCTTAATATTGCGTTCATTTCCACCATAATAATAAGCGTAATCATTGCTTATTGAGAGCATACCATCATACATTACACGAACATTGATTATCCGAGATGCCATATCTTTAAAATTTTTACGAGTAACCTGAAATAATCAAACTGTTAACTTTCTAATTTGCTATGTGAATACATTAATTATTAACTACAATTTAAATTAAAAGTAACCCCATTTAAAGTACTCCCATTCAGCCTTGCCTGATTTAAAGTAGAAAGACCATGAATTGCCCAATCGGACGATTCAAATCAATCTCAGCCGATGCCGGCCGAAACTATCCATCTAGATCCGTCTTGGCCAATTCCGGCCGAAACTACCGATCTAGGTGGATCAATTTGGAAATTGATCAATCCGGATCGATTCCACACATGCAGGATAAGGATCAATCCGGATCAATTTGGCTGATGTCAGGTATGCATTTGTCCTTGGTTAGACTGCCCCCACTATTACGATTGAAATGACAACTGATGGGGGTTCTTTTCATGGTTATTGACTTAAAGATTAACAGCAAAAAAAATTCTTCTATCGGATGATTGAGGATACCTTATGGCTGACAATGCATTTCACTGTCACCTCTTGAATTCAATAAAAAGGAGCAATGTAAAGTTGACTAGGTAAACAAATACAATGGAGCCTGCCATCTAATTGGTTTGAAGTAGAAAGACCATGAATTGCCCAATCGGACAATTCGAATCAATCTCTTTGGAAAAACTCACTTAAAACAACTAGACTTAAACAACGTCAATAAATATATTACAATCTAATTAACCTAAAACAACTATAATTAAACAATATTTATACAACAACTCTAAATAAACAATATGACATAAACCAATTACTAATTAAACAACACCTAAATAAACAATATTTCTTAAAAAAACTCTAATAAAAGTAACACAATTCAACACAATAAAATCAACAATAATAATTATTAAACAAATACTAACACTAAAAAAATCAAACACTATCTATTAATTAAACATTAAAAGTTATCAATTTACCTTCGCTTCTAATCGATACCGATTAGAACCCTAACGTAGGATGCCTTCACCAAATCGACCTCTAGTCTTCCCACCTTTCCCTAGGTGCTCACGGCAACTAGAAATGCGCCGTCCGCCGCACAAGCCAAAGCCGCTCGGAGCTAACGCCGCCGCCGTCGCCAGAGAGTCCCGTCGCCGCCGCCGTCGACTCACCCCGCCGCCGCCGAGGACACACGCGCCGCCGTCGACTCACCCCGCCGCCGCCGAGGACACACGCGCCGTCGCCGGGTACTCACGCCGCCGCCGTCGCCCAACTCACTCGCGAGGTAAACCGGCCGCAGTAACAGGGAGAAGGGGAAAAGGGTTTTACGCGCCGTTAAAACCTGGATACAAGTCGAGTTTATAAAACTCGACTTTACAAGTTTTAAAGTCGAGTAACACAAACTCGACTTTCAAACCCGAAATTTATTTTCGTTGACATCCGTTAATACACGCAGCTGTCAAGGGAAAATCGAGTCTCTTCACAAGTCGGGTTTTGAAAACCCGACTTTGCGCAAACCGTGCTAGATTTATAATTAAAAGTTTTAGCGTGCTAGTTTTAAAATTAAAAAAAAAACCGTGTTATATTAAAAAAAACTCGTGATTCATGTTTGGATAGATACACGTGATGATCGTGCGCACGTAGTATTATAGAGCCAGAGTGTCAAACAATCCCCAAACGTGCAGGGTCTCTTTCCCTGTTGCGTCTGGGTCACCTGGTTTCTCCGAGTCAGCCGGCTTAACCCACCCCCTGGTGCTGTTAACCGACGTCTTTGGTCAGGTCAAATAAATAAACAAAATACTAGGATAATTTATCGAAGGAATTCGCTCCCTATTTTAAATCATTATTTAAGTCGGAGGACCGGCCATCTTCGGGACACAGTGATCCGGAAGGAAGAGCGGGAAGTCTTGCGAGTTACACGCTAGCGCCTCATGGCCGACGCTTACTACCAGCTTGTCATGATCCTCCTCTTTCTGGCGGCGGCGTTGGCGGCGGCGCTGTCCTCATGGCAGATACTCCGGCGGCGGCGGCGAGCTACACCTCCCGCCCGCCGCCTTCCGCCGGGTCTGCCCGCCTCTGCGCTTCTGCCCTTGGTCTCCGCCTCCCTGCGCGGCTCCCTTGGCGACTTCTGCCGCGTCCTGTGCTCTAGTGGCCCCGTGCTCGCCCTCCGGTTAGGAAGGGCGCCGCCTCGGCACGACGCCAACGCCGCCGCCGCCGCCATCTTGCTCACCGACGCCGACCTCGTCCGACGGACCCTGATCGCGGGGGGCACGGAGTTCGCCGGCCGTCCCCGGGCCTTCGAGCCGCGGCCGCTCGTAACCGGCCTCAGCGGCGCCGACTACGGCCCTGCCTGGTGCGCCCTGCGCCACAACCTGGCCACGGGCATCCTCCACCCCGCCGCCGTGAAGGCCTATTCCGACCGCCGACGGCGAGCCCTGAGTTCCCTCCTGGTGGAGATCGGCCTCGGATCCGACGGCTCGGGGGTGCCGGTCAAGGTCCGAGATCCCATCTCGACCGCCATGTTCACCGTGCTGGTGGAGATGGTCTTGGGCGAAAGACCCGACGGCGACCTGGTGCAGGCCGTCCTCCGCGCCCACCGGGCGCTGCTGGCGCACTACAACGGCCTCGTCTTCGGCTTGTGGCCGACGATCCGGGGCTTCCTGTTCCGCCGGCGCGCGACGGCCGGCGCCATCCTTGCCGACCTGCGCCGAGCTCAAGAACGCCTCTTCATCCCGCTGATCAGGGCCCGAAGAGAGCACTGGAAGCAGCAGCACTCGTCGGCAGGCGATCCGGCCGCTGTCGGATCGTACCTGGATACGCTGATAAACCTGGAGATCCCGTCCGAGGAGGAGGATCGACAGCGTTGCCGCAAGCTCGACGACGGCGAGATCTTGACCCTCTGCATGGAGTTCGTAAGCGCCGGCGCCGAGACGACCTCCGCCGCTCTCGAGTGGATACTGGCGAATGTCACCAGGGACCGGGGCGTCCAGAGGACGCTGTCCAGAGAGATCATCCGGACCACGGCGGCGGGCAGCCGCGACGACGACGACGACGACGCCTGCCTCGTCCGCGAGGAGAACCTCCCGCAGATGGACTACCTGAACGCCGTCGTCGCCGAAGGCCTGCGCCGCCACCCTCCGGCGTACTTCCTCCTGCCTCGCGCCGTCTCCTCCGACGTCACAATCGGGGGCTACACGATACCGCGGAGCTCCACCGTCCATTGCGTGGGCGGTCTGCTCGGCCTGGACGGGGAGCTGTGGCGGCGGCCGCTGGAATTCGAGCCCGAGAGATTCCTGCCGGAGGCGGCCGGCGGGGGATGCAAGCCGGGGGAGGCCTCCGGCGGCGGGAAGATGATGCCGTTCGGCGCGGGGCGGAGGATCTGCCCCGGCGCCGGCCTCGCCCGGCTGCTCCTCGCCTACTTCACCGCAAATTTGGTGGGAGAATTCGAATGGGAAGCCGCGCAGGGAGAGCAGACGATAGACCTGTCGGGGCAGCTGGGCTTGGTTGTCACCATGAAGAACCCCCTGACCGCCCGCCTGTGCAGGCGGCGGCGGGGGGGTCGAATGTGACAGTCTACCCACTAGTAGATTAATATAATTACGTAAGTTTCTGCAAAATAAGTTAAGCTTGCTTATATAGATTAAGCTTCTCTGATCATAAGTTTCTATAAAATAATATGCTTGCCAGTATTTTTCACGGTTTTGGTTATGTGAAGTGTATATATAGCATTTTGAAAGAATAGTACGGATCACCTTAATTTTCGGGTGAAGGGAGTAATTTCAGTTTCCAATCAAAAATAGTCACGACTCTAGGTCACTTAAGTGACAGTTTAAATAACAAGTTCAGTGAACTGCTATCGAAAAGGTCTAAGTCACTATCGACATCGTATTAACTCGTTACCCGTTGATAACGAGTTGTATTAAAGTTAGTAGTGAGTTAGTAAGGCGTTGATAATAGTTTAGCAACGGTTCACTGACTCACTAACTCGCTATCGACAGGGTTGAACTACTACCGACGTTTTACTGACTTATTACTCGTCACTTAAGTGGCTGAAGTCGTAACCATTTTTGATTAATGACTGTGACCCTCCACCCGAGAGCTGAGGTGATCTAAGCTCGAGAAGAGTTCTGATTTTAAGTTACATGTCCGGAGTGTTAGAAATGAAAGCAAGAACATGTCAAGATTGTAAAATTATGTTAATAATGTACGGGGTCCCCTACTTTGTTCTTTGGTTTTTTTTTCTCATTTATGTCTCTGAAATTATTGTTATATTCACATAGATATTATTTTTAAATATTTGAAAATTTACTCAATTTTTAAGTAGGGTTATGTATATGATTAATTAAGACCCGGTGAAATGAGTACATTTTTAGCTGTGCTAACATTAATTACTGGCATCGACGTATGTAAATTACAGAAGTAACTATTTTTAACCACTTTTTCGGTTTGACAGGAAAAAATGCTTTTAGTGCAATCTCTTGTATTCATACCTGAATGTTGTCGTAGATCTACTTAGATGGAACATAAAAATAACTTATTACCCTAATTATAAATCACAAGATAAATTGATTAGTAACTAATAAGATAAAGATCATTTCGATACGTATAGTTAACCACTCAAAAGAGTCTTTTTCTTTTAGTTTTGTTACTTATAATCTGTACTGTATTTGTACCATTGAATTTTTCCTTCTTTGTAGCACATCATACAAAACAAAATAGAAGAATGATTTTAGAAAGGAAAGGAATATAATGAAATTCCCTGATTAGATCATCTTAGGGAAACGATCTATTTTTTCTATCAATTTGATGGATCCAAAAGTTACGTATTGGTCATAAGAATGTTAATGGTCCATAGAAAGATATGTTGTATATTTTTTTCAATGAAATATTTAAGAAAATAATATAATTTACGTATTATTTGGATATTCTTTCCTTTAAATATTTGTCAAATATCTTTTTACAAATCTGTACTTTTATCAAGACGATAAATGAATACTCCTCTTCTGGTGCATGTTTCTCTCTACTTCCTCTGCTCCGTCTCTCCCTACATGATTTCTCTGACACACTTTTTAGCCGAGTTTCTTAAAATAACCTAGGTAATTTTTTCAAACCATATTAGGGTTAAAGTCGGATTCTTCGTAGAGTCCCAATTTAATTTGTAACGGCTGGTGTTTTAATTTAAATAAATAATAGTTGTTTATTTATTATGAGATTAATTATATTTAATATTTGTTATCTCTCTCCTTTTCTCTCTCTTCCCGTTTTTTCTCTCCACATCGTTTCCTATTTTTCCTCTTTTCGGATGCCCTATTTTCTTTCTCCTCTAGGTCGCCGCCTCCCTCCGCGCGAGCCCGCAGCCGCTGCTGCCTCCCTCCGAGCGCCCGCTTGAGCCTGCGTCGCCCCCCCCCCCCCCCCCCCCCGGTTGCTGCCTCACCCGCCGGAGCCACCCCCGCGTGCACCAGCGCCGCGCGCACCGGCGTTGTCCGCCGCCTGCACCGGCCACGCCCGGCCACCCCGCGCGCCTTAGCCGCATCGGCCGCCTGCCGCCCTCCCCGTCGTCGCACCCGCTCGCGGCAGCGCCGCCCATGCTGCCTCACCCGCCGGAGCCACCCCCGCGTGCACCAGCGCCGCGCGCACCGGCGTTGTCCGCCGCCTGCACCGGCCACGCCCGGCCACCCCGCGCGCCTTAGCCGCATCGGCCGCCTGCCGCCCTCCCCGTCGTCGCACAAACTCGCGGCAGCGCCGCCCATGGCATGACCCCCCCCCCTCGTTGATCTCGTAGCCGCCAGCGCCGCCCCCGCGACGCCGTCAGCCCGCTGCCCCGCCGCAGCAGCCGCCTGCCCGCCGCCCTCGGCTGCCCGCGCGCACACGGCGCCGCATGTACGCCCGCGCCCCCAGCGCCGTCCCCCGCCGTGCGCCGCCCGCGTCGCCCCCAGCCGCCTCTTCCCCCCCCCCACCGTTGACTGCTGCCACCCTCGCGCGCTGCACAGCGTGCGCCGCCGTGCGCCAGTTCCCCCCCCCCCTCCGCGGTATAACCTCTCCTCTCTCGTATCCCCTCTCTCTCCTATCGCCGCTCTCTCTCTTCCAGTATATTGTCCCTTTTTAACTATTTATTCCTCTTGTTTCAGCAGAGTTTGAGACCACCTATCCGGATCGATTTTCCAGCGCCGTCGTGACCGCGGCATTCTCGTCACCCGGATCGACTCCGTTGGAATTCCGTGCACCGTTCGTCGTCGCCGTTAAGGTAGGCGTCTCGGCTATTCTTAGCATCTTTATATAATCGATTAAACCGTTAAAATATATTTAGATCACTATGATTAGAATGATTTAATTAGTGGGTTGTTTTTGTTTTATTAGCATGATTAAATAGAGTTAGATTAGCTGGTTCAACTATGCATGGTTAGGTTGATTTAATTATCCAGGTACGTTAGTCGACATGATAGGTTTTTATATGTTTTAACCTAGTTAGTTTAGATGATTGCATCGCGATAATCTTTAACATGTATATCCCGATTTGATAAAAAAGCCGATGTAAAGTATAGGCATAGTGGTGGTAGAGTTTAGTTTATTTTCTTTTATGTGATAGATAGTCCTGTTTAAGCCTGTAATTGAGGTGTTTAGGTTGTAGCTTGCATGATCCTATTTAGATGCATCATATGATAGACTGGTTCTTGTTTATGCTAGATTATGGTGTGGTATGCAAATATGGGGTGCATAGAACCATGAGTGTGCATCTATGTATTTCATGTTTCGATTTGCCAAATTAAATGTTCATGTTTTTCGTCCGAGTTAATTATATGCTTGCATGGTGTGGAATGTGGTTAGTGCGGTGAGTGCATTGTGATGGAAATGTACTTCACCGGACTATAATTCGATCTTGTGGGCGGCGAGATGAATTAGAACGATCGGAGCATCCGTCGATCCCGGATACCGCGGTTTATCTTAAGTACTCCCCTGCCTATGGGGTACTATGAGATTTAGCTTACTATATGTTACTTCCTACTATATGATAAATCTGGTGCTAGTTTTGTGTTGTGACTGCATTTATCAGATGGAGCATAAAATTTACTCAGACAGGTGTCTAGTTGTGTGGATTGGCATAGATGGTAGTGTTATAGATGTGTCATTGGTTTTATGTCAGGTCTATGTGTTATGGGCATACCTAGAACAGTTTAAGGTGTAGGTTATGTTGGTTTTAATGCATATAGAGTCTAGTCATCATATGGGGTAGTTGATTGATTCTTTAATCAATTAATTGAAGATATATAATTAGTTTACACCTATGTATTAAATCTCGATTTTAGGCTTAATATGTATTGTATACCACTAGAATCACTAGTATAGTGGGGTAGTTCGGGTGTAAGTCTGCGGAGTCTGTGGTGACTCACCCCTTCCGTTGTTAATATTTTCAGGATTGCAGGTTTAGCGCAGCAGAAGCGTAGTGGTGTTTTGGAGTCCAAGGAGCTAGTGGAGTACTTGTTCAGTGTTGGTATTATTTAGATTGTAATTTCATAGTGTTAATTAGATAGAATTATTGGAATTGTTTATTTGGATTGTGATTTTGGTCTTAATTGGTTCCAGACCGATATTCTTCCCCGTTACGTCGCCGGATTATCTTCCGCTGTGCATATTAAAAATCCGGGTCGTGACATAATTCTTCGTGCTAAAGTCTTCGATGTCCGAGACATGACTTTTGTCAAAGTTTGATGTTCTTGCAAAAAAAAAAAAAAAAAAAGAAGTCAGCCATATAATCTTATAAATAAAATATGTTATTTTTTTTTAAAAAAAACAAGAAGGTTCCCTTCTCTGATCTTTCCTCTCGCCGACTGCCTTCGGCATGCGGATAAGCCATCTAATACAGATAAATCTCGAGGAAAAAAAATAAACTAACACAATTTGTTTTTTTTTTCTAAAATCAACACCAAGTTTCTTTGATTTCAAAACTAACACGTTTTCAATAACGAAATGACTAGGTAAAATAAGGACTTGCACGAGAAAGGATGTGGCCCCTGTTTGCCAGCACAACTTTCATCACAAAGTGAAGTCAGCCGTCTTAAACATCATTGCCGGCAGCCGCGTGTACGGTTCAAGAAATTTTTTAGTGGCACAGCAAGGGTGCAATCGAGCCGAGCCGAGCCGAGTATGGCTCTGTTCGAGTTCGGCTCGATCGTTTATTTAGTTGTTCGAACTCGGCTCGATACTCGTCGAGCTTTAAAAAACCTTGTTCGAACTCGGCTCGATTTAAGCTCGACGAGCTCGAGCTCGGCTCGTCGAGCCGCTCGTTTATGTAAACGAGCTAACGTAGCTCGAACTCGAATAAAACTATACTCGAACTCGAATAAAAATCATTTCCAAACTCGTTTTCGAACTCGAAATCAAGCTCGTTTACATAAAACTCGAGTTTAAGCTCGAACTCGATTTCAAAAATATTTTAAAACATGCTAAAACACCTAAAAAAATTTAAAAAAATTATATGTTAGAATTTTAAAATGACAAACACAACTTGTTAAACATCATTCTCAAAATATAATACAAAATAAACATTCAAATCTGAATTTAAACATTCAGAGTCCCAAACATAAAATCCAACGTACTTAAAGCATCTAAAAATTTGAAGAACATCAATCATCAAAGATTTTAACGTATTCTTTAAAAATACATAACATCAAGCACATCAAATTAAACATGAAAAGCACTATCTTCTCCCATTTTTGAATCAGCCTTTGCCCCATCCTTAAATCAACCTACAAAATAATTTAAGATGTATAAGAACATGAAGAGTCAATTAAAAAAATATGACATAAGAAAGAAAGGATTTCTTCTTACAATTACAACAAAGATAATGTAGAATAACACTTCATAGAAGACCAATCTCTTTAATCTCTTCTGTGGTCTGAAAAAAAAAACAAATCATGAAAACTATATAAAAAGTAGTAGAATACACTCATTGTAAGTAAGAATCAATTTGAGATCTTTAAAAACAAAATAAAATGATGACTAATAAAGTAAGAACTTAACAATTTGAGATCTTTAAACACCAATACGGTATACCAAATTAGAAGATGTCTGTGATGCCAATCTGATGCCTATGATGCCTGAACTGAAGAATAGAAGAAAAGCAAAATTAAGGACACACATGAAAACGTTTAATCGAATCCTCCGACAGAATCCGAATACACATGGAAACCATATTAACGACAGGGTAAATGACAAGGGCAAAATAAGGTAAAAAAAACTAAATAGCTAAACAGCATCGAGGCATGGGTTTACTGCGTCTAATTTGAGCATCGGGGAGAGAATCAGTGGGCACTCGGTACCTCGATGGGGACAGCAATGAGCGCTGCTGCTTGGATGCTTCTCAAATAATGTAAGAGATAGAGAAATGCCAGCGCTGCGGACCTGCGGTCCCATGAGTCCGTGAGAGTCTGTGAGAGAGAGAGAGAGAGAGAAGATGAAGACCGAGCTGGAGATGCTGGAGAAGCCGGAGGCGCCGGACAGTTGCGGCCGTCGATCGCCGGAGGGATGCGGCCGTCCAGGGCTTGTTGCTGGAGAAGCTGGAGATGCTTCCGTCGATCGCTTCCGGATCTTTGGAGAAGCGGAGATGCTAGGGAAGCCGGGAGCCCGGAGGCGCCGAGCGGCCGTCGATCGCCGGAGGGATGCGGCCGATCCAGCTTGTTCTTTGGAGAAGAGTGGAGATGCTTCCGTCGATCGCTTCGGATCTTTGGGAGAAGGCGAAGATGCGGGAAGCCGGAGCTGGAGGCGCCAGGCGGCCGTCGATCGCCGGAGGGAGGATGCGGGCCTGCGCTTCCGGAGGGAGGATGCGGCTAGGGCTTGTTGCGGTTGCGGGCCTGCGCTTCCGCTCGGGATGTGCCGTGTGCGCTTCGGGAGAGAGAGAGTAAAGACTAAAGAGACATGTGATGTGTTGGCCGGACAGTATGGAACATTGAATCTACGATATAAGATTTACTCTCCGGACAATATAAGATTTTTATCACGAATGGGTTACTATTGGTTTAATAAATTAACAGATTATTCAGATTCGGATAACATAATCAGAATTCGACCCAAATCGGAATGTCAAGGGTCCAATTTAATCGGAATCGGAAACGGACAATACTATTACCAAATCCAACAGGTTACTCCACTATATATTTACTTCTTAGCTTACGGTGATTCTTATGTTTTCGGTTAGGTATTTGACTATTAGAGGCTTATGGGGGTGTTTGGTTGCACGATAATAAAGGTTTTTGTTTTAATTTTTAAAAATTGTAAGAAAACTTGTTAAGAGAGGTGTTTGGTAACCACGACAATTTTATATTTTAAAAGTGATTTTCTTCTTAAACAAAAAAAGAGGGTCTCACATCTTTCTTTTTTCTTGTGGTCCCCCACTTTATTTGGTCATGTGCGGTGGTTACTCTTTTTTGTAATCACATCCCTCCAAACATGATAGTTTTATGTCATGAGTTACTTCACTTTTTATTTTAATATAATTTTTTATCATGAAAGTGTACAAAAAATTATCATGCAACCAAACACCCCATTATGGTTGGTTTTCAGTTTTTCACAACTACCATGAGGCCTCCACACCGCATGCAAGGATTATAAAATTGGTCAGTTTCTATCTTCTGAGTCTGCCAGTCCAACTGCTTTAGTATGGTGTAATTTCCTGCATCTCTAATATTGTGAGTTCAGGCCCTGAAACACCACCTACAAAATACCCTTGTGGCATTTGAGGCGGGCAATAATTAGTGAGTGGTGGAACACTAGGGAACGCCCTGGCAACCTACGGGTTCTTCCCATTTCGCTTGCCCCTCTACTCCATGCTCCCACTTTGTCTGACCTTAACAGGGTGTTTGGTTGAATTGATTTTTTGTTAGGAATTTATGTTTTTGTGACAAAACTTGGTAAAAAAATGCTCGACAACCACTACGAAGTTATGCTTTTAAAAGAGATTTCCCTCTTCTTGTACAACAAAGGGGTGAGATTTCCCTCTTCTTGTACAACAAAGGGGTCCGCCCATCATTGTAGCACATCCATCATGTTTGCGCCCGAGATGAGATGGTGGTTGTGTTGCCGTGGTCCCGTGGACTGCGAAGTGAAGCGGTCAGAGAAATTTGCAACACTTGAACAAGGACATTTCTTTGAACAAGACATAGGATGGATGGCTCTCTCACGTTGTGTACCAAGAAATTTTGAGCTAGGTTCCATATTTTTGAGCTTCGGATTTTTCTTTACGTATCACCACAAGAACGATGTGAAACCTATCCATCTCAGGACATTAAAATTGCACATTATTTGTCGTCCACATCTTTTGTATCTTCGCTGTCAAACACAACTGAATGATAAAGTTTACTTTGGGGGAATGGCCTGTGTAATAAGACTTGCTCCCAGGGTATTGAGATCAGTATATACCATACAGTATATACAACACGTCAATCTTTGAAGTTTGAAATTTACATTAGACACATCTCTGTTGAAAATAACACCATCCAATATCAAAATCAATAGTGATAAATAGGTGCTTAGTACTCGATGCACACAGGGCGTCACCCACTCATACCCTTTCACGTATTGAAGATGTTAAATTTATGCAACCCAACCACATAACATGCGATAAATAATTGGGGCGAACAGCTTAAGAATTTAAAACCAAATTTTCTAATGATTGGGCTTGGAACAGAAACGAAGAACCTTCTGAATGCAGTATCAGACATTAAATATCAATTTTGATGACGATGTGTCTAGGATCGACACCAAAGTTGATATCGCGTCAGTGTTAGCATCTTACCAGACCCTTGAATCCAAATGAAAAGGAGGGAATATCTCTTCTCTTTGGAACGCCCCTCAGATTTTCTGCCGGTTTCTCTCCAAATATAAACATGGGTTTCCAGGACAGGAGTGCCGTCTTTCACCTCTTGCATGTGTATACGGTCTGAAACAAAAATATAAGCATCGACATGATACAAACGTTCGCTGATATCTATCTAAGCAAAGAACAGCTTATAGAGTGTTCGATTCCTGTACACATGGCGAACCCCCCTCCACCCGTACTCTGCTGCCGGCGAGGATGCATCACAGGCAAAAAAGGAAAAACGAGAATCGCACGGCTGATCAGGCTAGATAATTGTATATTTGTGGGTTATTCTTGTCTCGTTCAAGGTATTCCCTATCGATAAGGCTCTCAATCCTTTTCTTTATGTCCGCTGGTTTTATTGGGAACTTGAGCTGGGAGGCAGAAGACAAATAGCACCATCACATCTTGAGACTGCATAACGCAACGAGCCAAAAAAAAAGACAATAGATTCAACAAGTCTACCTGTTGAAAGAGCTCAGTTATCAGGAGCGTGTGGCTAAGTACTTTTCTCGTCTTCATAATGCGCACAATAGCTGCGTCAACCTAGAAGAAGAAATCCACATAATTTTGTGAAACATTAAGGTCAGAGATGAGCACGTACAGCCAATAAAAAGATACACATCAAATTTCTACCAGTTGGTATGCTATCAAAAAGCCCAGACCGTGAAAAACTTTTGGTTAAAAAGAGTGTCTATAAACTGCAAGACAATTCCCAACTACTAACTTCTTATGCCGACAGATAAATGTTTGATATAAGATTGATTGTGTGCTGGTAGTGCGTGATAAAAAGCAGTTGGGGCGTTTGCCATGATGGCAACAAGGTAATCCATCACAATTACTACAAACAGTCGCTTCAATATATGGATGCTCATTTTCACCTTAAAAAATAGAATTTCCTCTTTTTTAAAAAAAATCCAAGGCCTTAAAGAACAATGCTATTCCATATTGCGCCCTCTAAATCCATTAAGACCTTTTTCTCCGCAAAATCTCTCTTCTTTTTCTACCGTTATAGCACCAAGACTCACGCATACCCATCCAAAAATCTAAAAGATAATTTATTATCTAAACACCCATCCCCCAATCCAGCAGATCCCACCAGGTCAGTCCCCCACCACCGGCAAAAAAGAAGAAAAATGATGTACCCCACCGTTCACAGACCTCCCTGCATCAATGGCCACTTATCTCTTCAGTGCCATGTGCCCTTCCCCTCCCATCCAACATCTTTATGCTGGTGCCTCCTCAGCACCCCCGCCCCCCTGAATGGCTCATCTTCTTTGACCACCTCTGCTCAGCACAGAGAGATAGATTGATATATATATATATATATATATATATAGAGAGAGAGAGAGAGAGAGAGAGCAAAGGCAGCGATGGGCAGAGGAAATGAATGTTAGTGACTGGCATCGAGGGAGGATGTCTGGTGTAGGGTCAAGAAGAGAAAGGAAGCTGGTGGAATAAAGAAGATAGGGCAGTCACTAGCACACTGAATGATTGAATTATGTCTTAATAATTTGCATATTCTAATTTATTTAAATTAGAAATTGATAATAGATTAGTTGTTTAAGTTAAAATTCTTGTAATAGAGATTGACAAACATAACTGGAAGGAAATTAAAAAAGACTTTTGGACTAGTGTGATTAAGAACATTGATGTTTAGGTCGTATTATAAAAAATAAAATAATTAGATTATGTATCATACTTAAATTTGTGAAGCACTTCGTAAACAAACCAATATTAGAAACAAAGTGGCAAATTTGCTACATATATAACATTTACACCTTCATTACAAATGTCAAATGTGTGTACAGAAAACACCATGTGTACCGATAGATAGAGGAGCACAAAATGCTCTATTTGAACACGATAGGTAGAGGACCACCTCTAAATTTGTCATATTCTTTGTAACAGTGGCTTATTTGCGAAAAAAAGCTTGTTTTCCGTAATATTGGACTGAAGAATTGATGATATTAAATAGACAGCAACAACTCTTGGATTGTCTTCGAGGCCCTTATAAAGGCACCCTTTTGCCTTAGCCTTGTAAAGGCTTCTAGGCAGGTATCTTGACAACTATGTATGAACTCCTATACCAAGATGACAGATTGTCCATTCCATTCCCTTGTTGCAATTCCCAATTGTTACCCTTGTTTATTTAGCACCCAAATCAGAAACTGCTGTCCTATCCATGTGCATAATGATTTAGATTACAACTATGCACAGGCTCAAAACTAGGGTCTTGCATTAGCACATATGTGCCCATAACATTATTATGTACGAGTACAACCATCCATCTTCAATCACCATCACCTTTTCATGCTCAACTTCACATTAAGACGTACTTTACTGATCTTTATACCTTAGAAAAAAATCTAGGTTTGAAATCAATCTGTCTTAGAAACATCATGAAGCATACAAGATCAACTCTGACCCAGAAGCATTCCTGCAGTATCCAAGTCCCAAACTCTTGCATCTGAAACTTAAATGCATTGAATCATCCAAGATGCTCTTAAATGTTCAGCTATTGAAAACAATGAAATACAGAAAATCCAATGGAAACAGATAATACAGAATTAGTTGGTCCTTCATGTATTAGAATTCATAACATGTTAACTCTAGGTGCCTCAAAATTATCAACCAATCATAGAACATGGATTATAGATTATATACATTAAAAGAGGAAAAAAGGTCAAAATTAAGGTTGACAAACATGAGTTTAACGTTTATCTTTTTTTGAACTTTGTTAAAATTCACCAAAATATTACAAAATAAATGCATTTGTCAAGATCCATATTGCATGCAAGTGTAATTATCTAGGTATAAATCCAAATTACAAACATCATTTTCCTCATTAACACGTATGAATGTTTTTAACGAGTGATAACACAAGAAATGCACCTGGTATTGTCGATCCTGAAATACCCTTTCTGTGGTGCTTGCATTTTCTTCGACCGTCTCTTTCATTTGGATAGCATTGATCTAGTAAAACGCCAAGTTAGCTATACATATTGACTAAATGCAGAATGACTTCAAATGAAGCACATAACTTACTTTTATACGGTACAGAGGGGCACTGAAGTCTTCATTGAATACAAACATATCCTCATCCTCCACTTCTCTCCCTTTTGGAAACTTCAGTTACATTGTTCCAAACATAAATAAATCGTAATCATCCACAACAATGCCAAATCCATTTTTCTGAGAGTATCTTTACCTTTTGAACTACACGAACCTTGCCACATGCAAGGGACTGCAGTGTCCTCCGTAACTCCTTATCCTCAATGCCAGTTGAATCTTTGATATCTTGGAAACTGAGCTTTTGTGTGTCATTGAATAGCATTAAAACAACAGTCTGATAGAAGTGAGACAGAAAAGGAGTTACTGGAAGTTAAGGAGAAATTTGGTACGTAAAATCCCTCAAAGGCATTTAACTCTACCTGGAACAGTGACACAGCTAGCTCCTTTTTCCCTCTAGGAAACTCAGCCTTTAACACACAGTGGCCTAATGAATTTTGCCACATCAAACGTCTTCCACTGTACTTACTCAAGTAGAACTCTTTGAATATATCCTGTCATGATCCGAAGCAAAAACTAAATGAATTCTATCATCAGCCAAGCTAACATTGAAAAAAATGGTAAAGAAAAATAACATATGTGAAACCTGATAAACGTTGAGTTCATGAGGAAGCCGGACATCCATTGGCGGATAGGTGGGCCAGTACCTAATGAGAAAATTGTAAAAAAAGAGATGTGGCATCCATCATACGGTGCAAAAGCTAAACAGCAAGAGGGATGTAGAAATCAAGAAGGATAAGAAAAGAATTACCCAGTTGTTAGGACATGTACACTCATCTCAATGCCCGAAGGAAGTTTAGATCTGGCCTGAGAAGATTGCTTGAAAGATTCATTTATTTCTTTTGATAATTCAATGTCCTGAAAAGGAAAAGTTTCACATCGTTCTTGTAGTGTTATGTAAAGAAAAAATCCTAAGCTCAAAATATAAAAGCTAACTCAAAGTACTTGGAACACAATGTGATAGAGCCATGCATCTTATGTTTTGTTTAAATAAGTGCCCTTGTTCAAGTGTTACACATATCTGTGACAAACTCACTTCGCAGTCCACAACAACACAGCCACCATCTCAGGCACAAACATGATGGATGTGTTACAACGGTGGGTGGACCAGGGGGCTCTCAAGGTCAAACAAAGTGGGAGGATGAAGTAAGGGGCAAGCGGCCTGGGAATCTTTAGGCTCCCAGTGTGTTCCCTATTGCTTCACCACTTACCTCCCGGCCAAAAATGTCACAAGGGTATTTGGTAGGTAGTGTTTCTGGGTCGGAAGTCACAAGATTAGGGATGCAAGAAAATAGTTAAATACAACCATATTTCAACAGTTGAACTAGCAGAATCATAAAAGATGAAACTGACTGATTTTGTAATCCTTGAATGTTGAGGCCATAGTAGTTGTAAAAACTAACCATAAGCCCCAAGTCACGCCTAAGTTTTACCTAACCGAAAACATCAGGGTGAGACCTCACTCAGTCACAAGCTGGAAGCAAAATTCACTGGCTAGTTATGGTAAGCTAAAATAAGCTAAGAACTAAAGAGATACTAGAGATCCGGAAAAAGCACTATACGTTGGAGCTGACAACTACAGGCTGACAGTTACTCGGATTTACCGCATGGTTTGGAGGACGGAACAGCCTGGATTGGAATCGGTTGATATGAATTAAAATCAGCCATGGCTGATCCAGTCCAGGGGGGTAAAGTGACAAAGGAATATATATTTAGGCAAGAATCAGCGCTGATTTTCCAAATATCTAGATTGGCCAATTCAGATTGATCCAGCTGAACTGTTCCGAACAAGTAAATAAAAGCAAGAAAAACCAGTCTGAAATCAGCTGATCCAACTGATCAAGCTAAACAGATATTAAATAATAATTCAGAAAAAAAAGAAAAGTAGAAAACCACTCATGACTTATCCAGGATCACTCTTTTTGAAAGTGGCCAAAGCCAGAATTCAATTAATTAGATAAAAAAATTACAAAAGAGTATAGAGTAGGATGGGCCCTACCAATACCCAAAAAACAAAGTAAAGTGATACTCCCAAGAAGGTAGATCAATATGACTTCCAAGCTACGAGTTTAAAGCTAAAAGTACCTCACTTCAGGAAGACCCCCACGTGAGCAAAGAGAGAGACCCGCACGTTCATGGAAGTTTGAAGCAGAATGTTTGCCGGGTTGAGGAACATTCCCTTATTCCTTGCTTTCCTGATCGCCCAAGGGAGAGGTGGGAATGTTAAGTCCCATAACTGCAACTATCTTCCCACGGATTCGACTTATTCCACCCGAGGATTAGTGAAATGATATCCTGGAGAGGATCCCAAGGTCACATTTCACTGCTAAACAAAGTGCACCAAAGAGTATGGATGATTCCACACTGGAGATGAAAGGATGGTTCATATCCTCATTTCTGACCCTGTAAACACAGCACACCTTCGAATCCAGCTAAAAAGTTCTCTGCGGATAGCTTCTAGTTGGAAAGCAACCCTTGCAGATTTACCACAAAAAATCCAAATCTTCCAAGGGAAGTTATTGGGGACCAAACTGATTTCCACCAAATAGCTTTAATGCCTCGATAAAAAAGTCCTGCACATGCGGATTTGACTGAAACCAGGTTCGATGTTAATTTATCCGTTTATCAATCCATTGGACTTCATGCTCTTTGAATTCCTCCTCCAAGTTTAGGCAGAAAACTCAGTTCCACCACCCTGGCCCCTTCAATGTGCAATGTGGAACCAATTATTTTGATATTTCAAAAATACATGTGATCATCTATTATATATATGCTTATATAAACATCTATAAGTATCTATGTTATCCGAGGCGTGAGGCGCCCGAGGCGAGGGACCTAGCGCCTTGCCTCAGGCGCCTCAGGCACTCGAGGCGTTTTATATTATTTAATTATTTTAATTTAAATAATACATATATCTAATATAAATAGTTGAAATAAATCTAAAAAAATACTTGTAATATTGAAATAGATACATCATTTTAATAACTATATATTGTACCCATCAATAAATAATGTTATAATAATAAAAGAAGGTCAATAACAAACATAACATCATGACAACTAACAAAAGTAGAGTACAAATCAAGCATAACATAGCATAACAACTTAATCAGAGTAGAAATCAATAACAAAAGAAGACAAATATCATAATTAAATTAAGAAATAGATCATGTTTGACCAGATTTGTTTGACTTGGGTAAGGCGAGGCGTTTTGCCAGCGCCTCACCAGCCTCAACCGCCTAGGCGGTCGCGGCGAGCGCCTCTAATAACTATGATAAGTATATGTATATATAAATATTTATTCATATACTTTCCTGCTCGTACGGTCAAGGCAATGATCTTCTAGAGGCCTAATTATGAGAAATAAACCCCTGTTGAGTCTCTCAAGGGATGACAATCTCTTAACTCGCTTGTAGAGGTCATGACCTTCTAGAGGCCTAATCTCGAGAGGATAAACTCATGTTGAGTCTCTCGAAAAACGACAATCTCTTTGCTTACGTGTCCAGGAAATGACCTTCTAGAGGCCTGATCTCGAAGGGATAAACCCATAGAGTCCCTCAAGGGACAATCTCTTTGCTTGCATGTCGAGGCAATGCCTTCTAGAGGCTTGATAATGAGGAGAGGAGATAAACCCATGTTGAGTCCCTCAAGAGACGATAATAAAATCCCGATGAGCCCCTACGGAGGAAAAAAATCGAATTTGCAAGCACCAAAGGAGAACATCAACAAGACTTGTCCAAAGATCGGCCAAAGAAATAGATTGCCACTACCATGGGAACAAAGAGGGAGGATCGACGCTACCTCTTTTAGGATGACGATGCTGCGTCATTGTCAACATCGTCACCGAATGAAGAGACGTCTGCACCACCACTAGTTGCCATCATCTCCTTTGCCTTAAGCCACTGTCATCGCACCTAGAAGAGAAGGACACCAAAATGAGAAGTCCCCCTGGAACCCATGTTCGTGCACTGTCAGAAGAAAAGAGCCCACAAAGCTCCCACAAAAAAACTGCCAAAGGAAGGAGTCCACGAAACTCCTATCGATGCAACCATAGGAGAAGAAGACCCTAGAAGGGAAGGCTCCAAGACCTCCTCTACCATGAACTGTAGCCACCTTCACCAAGGGGATTTACCGCCATTGCCACCTTGAGCCTCCACCGTCGCCAAAAGAACCTCTTAGAGAAGAGCCCTATGTAGGACCCTTAATGTCGCCGCCACGAGGAAGCTAGTGCTGTCGTTGTCCTCAACCACCATCACCCTTGGCATCGCCACCCTAGGATGCCACCACCAACATTAGCTACAACTGTTAGGGCCATTGGAAAGGCCACTCGGAAGCCATGCGAAACTTCTTGTTGCGCCAAGGAAGGAGAGAGAAGAAGAAGAGAGTGCCACGTATCCCCTACTACAGCCACCTCGGCCAAGACCCGCCATTGGGTGAAGGAGGACTCATTGAAGAAGAAAAAAGTCCGATGGACTTCCTTTTGCGCTAGAGAAAAGAAAGAAAAAGGGAGGAGCAGGACTCACCGTCGCCGCCGCTGCCGCGAAGACCACAACCGAGAACCCGCGCCACAAAGACCCCTACCGCAAGGGACTCTGTTTGTCGTGATGTTGAGGAGAGAGAATGATGAAGAATTGAGAAGAAAAGCGTAAACTCACCTCCGGTGCCTCCACCCCCCACTTACACGAAAATAGGGTTGGTGGGCATATTTTTGGATGGAAAAGCTCTTTAAAACCTCTATAAATAGCCCTCAAGACTCATTAAAAAAAGGATTGGCTTATTTAAAGAAGAGAGGAGTTGCCAACTATTCCGGAATCGGAATCGGTTGGGACCGATTCCGATTCCCAGAATCGGCCGGAATCGGCCGATTCCTGGGAAGGGAATCGATTCCGGTTGGATCGCTGGAATCGCCGGAATCGCCCAGGGAATCGCTGAAATCGCCGGAATCGGTGCTGAATCGCTCCCGGATCGACGGATCGCTGCCTGGATCGCTCGGATTGACGCCTGGATCGCCGGATCGATGCCGGAATCGCTGAGGAATCGCCGCGGAATCGCCGGAAACGAGCCCTACCGCTGCGGGATCGAAGGAATCGACCGCGGCGGTCGATTCCGGCCCTTTTAGGGCCGGAATCGGTTCGATTCCCGGTCCAGAATCGAACCGGGAATCGAACCGGGGCCGGTTCAACCGGTCTTCCATCGGAATCGGTCGGATCGACCGATTCCAGTCGATTCATACCGATTCCGCGGAATTATTCCCGGAATCGGTCCTTCCGCCAGGAATCGGATCGGAATCCACCGATCCGATTCCGGAATCGGTCGGAATCGGTCCGATTCCACCGATTCCGTAATCTATGGGAGTTGGAGAAGGAGAGAGAATCACCAGTTTTCTCAAAAAAGCTATTTAACCTATTAGAAATAAAGTAAGATTTGCCTGTTAGTGAAGTTGAGCCATGATTTTATTCTACCTTTTTCCAAAAAAAGAAACTGAATGCAAGTTATGTTATTTCATATATATAGAGAGAGAGCCATCCCATTCGGTCTAGCCAAAATGTCACCAAAATTTTGATTTTCATCCCCATTTTCAACAAAAATGGTAGACTAAAATAGATGCATTTTAAATACAAACAAATCTATTTTGGCATATATAAAGCCAATTTAGTCTGGTCAAGTTGAAATGCTATCAAAATTGGATGAGCCCAAAATCGTATATTACATACAAACAAAGCTATTTTTGGATGCATAAAGTCAATCCAGTTGGGACCAGCCAATGCTGCAAAAATTAGATGAACCTAAAATAGTTGTATATCATATGCAAACAAAACTATTTTGGATATAAGCAATCAATCCAACTCGGTACAGTCGGAATGCTGCCAAAAATTTAAAAAATGCAAACTATTTTGGATATAAGCAATCAATCCAACTCGGTACAGCCGGAATGCTGTCAAAAATTTAAAAATGCATGTCTACATATTAAGCATACAAAGTATTGCTCAAGTATGCCGAGAAAGCGGAGTAATTACACAACAAATATCCATACAAACTCTAACACTTCAGTGATGGAAACTATTTCCAGTTTTGAGAAAAAAGACTTGCATGCACTATGAATTCAAGTTGAAATGAAATAAATTCAAATTTATTTGACAAGATGTGTTATTACAAAAGTGACATCGAATCATCATGGACTTTGAAAAGATAGATGAAATTAAATAAGTCACACAAAGGACTCAAACCTGAACAAAAACATAAAAACTTAATTAAAATAAAATAAAATAATAACTTAATCATTAAAAATGTTTAAGATAATCAAATTAATTTCACTTCATAAAATAATACATAAAACAAGACAAACTAAACCATGAAATTAAGTGGGTAACGCTCTTTAATTAAATAAGTAAGCATAATAAAACACAAATCAAATAACAACTAAAACATTAATAAAATGTTAACATAATCAAACTAAAATTGTTTCATAAAAAATATTTATCAAACATTACGAAACATGCTACTTGAATCAAACTTAATCGTTAAATTAAGTGGATAATGTTAAATAAGAACAAATCTTAATACCAAAATTCACTTAAATCATAACAAAACAACAAAAGAAAAAATTTATTCCTATAAAAACACAAACAAATGCATAAATAAAAAATAAATATGATAACTTATATAAAGTTAACAAAACTTGATAACAAAACATCAAATAATCATAAAATGTCTGAACTCAAATTGTCCAAGTCAAATGAATGCTAAATGCACAAAAAATCGAATCAAATGAACAAATAAAACAAAAACTTTATAAATCAAACAACCTTTTACCTCTTAACATCTTAATAATTCAATTAAGAAAATCTCTAAACTCAAAATAAAAATCAAATCACAAAATTAAATCCATGAATTTAAAACACGTTAAATCAAGCAAAACCCAATCTCGCAAGGCCATGTGGATGTCTTCTAGTCTTTGTGCCTTATGTGGATGAATGTCTTCCAATCGATGTGTTGATGTGACGGTTAATTAAGGATGTTCGAATAGTTGCTCGTTGTAATTAACACTGGAGTATCACATATCTGGTGGGAAAAGGTCAAAATTTATTTTCAAAGAACTCACATAACTTCAACATATAAAAAAATGTGGCTCAAATCATCTAAGTAATGTGTGATCCCCATGTCAACAATTAAAAAAAATCTATGAAATCGTCTGTGTTCCTATATTTAATAACCACACACCAAACTAGCTAATACTTTTATGAATACCATATATTTTTAGTTGTTAATGCTAAAGTCAAAACCAGAACAAAGAAACTTTTTCCATAAAGAGAATTTTTTTCTTTTTAAAAAAATAAGGTTTCAACAGATACCATGTCATTTATGTTAAGAGAAATCTCAAAATTTTGGAAGAGTAATTGCAGCTGTAGATAAGCTAGCTATGCATCCTTCCATAATGAAGTTTTGCACCCATTCCCAATAAAAATACTAGAAGATGAGACAAAAAAATCATGATTCCTCAAAATGTCCTTCCACACTCTAGGTATCTTCCCAACTTCCCACGGACAGTAAATACAAAGTACCAACCCATCTGCCCCCAACACCAATACTTAGCCTTGATTATTTTTATCCCCAAAGCAGTTCCTTCTTGACTGAATTTCTATCCAGGGTCACTCTACCTGGCTGATTCCAAGCCAAATCAGGCTTGGAATCAGTTTTTCTGCTAAACAAGAAGGTTGCTGCATATATAACAAACGACTAATAGACACCAATGACTAAAATAAAAAACAAAAAAAAATGATAAGGGCCATAAATATTAAAAACATAGGCAAAAGCGGGGCACCAATGGAACAACATCTGTGCAAGAAAGGCTCGCAACTCATAACTTGTGGAATAGATGCGTGAAACATCAGTAAAGATAAACTTATATCACATGTCGTAACAATTCCACAAAACTAAGGGGACATTTCAATTCCTCCAAGACTAGTTACATATAGAAGAGTCAGATGATCCACCTCAAGTCCTGACTCCTAAGGTTGTATTATAAAAATAAGGTAGAAGGGAATATTGCCCGCACTCCACTAGAATGAGGAGTTTGACAGAACAGAACACATCAATGCATTCACAACTTTGTTTGGTGAACAAAATTTTAGCAAGATTCAAAATATGCAAGATTCAAAATATGCAGCAGTAAGTAACCTGAATAAGGATGCCAACCATTAAATAAGCAACAATTTTAGCAACACTCGGTAAAAGCATAGGGTGGTAGTTTTTTCTTGTTTTTTACCCCCTTCATGTACTCTCTTGTACTTAACTTTCTTATGCATAACGACATTGTGGCCTTGCCACCTTCGGGAAAAAAATCAATTTTGGCAAGTTGGTTAAATTAACCCTAAAAATATACTGCAAAATTGTGCAACTGTGTACCTTAAACATTCCTTCAAGTTTATTTGTAAACTGGCTACCACATTCGGCCTTGAGCTAAAAAACGAAACCATTGGTGAGTACAGAAGATAAAATGGGATGTTTGATCAATTATCAGCATTAAGTTATTACTTTGGAAATCATTGATTTCTCGGCATCAATGGAAGCACTCTTTCCCAGTAACAAACGTTTTGCTAGATCCTTTTTGTAGAATGCTTCGAAGACATCTTTACCCTGATTGTCATTAGAAAAAACTATTAGCAGAAAACACTTGAAAATCAAAGAGGAGAGCATGTCACTTAGTTTGGAGGGATAAATAAAACTCCGACAAAGAAACAAGCAACAGTGTCTTGGTAAGCTTACTTGTATAAATCTAAATAAAACCAGAACTCTATCAAGTGTTCCCTCCAACTCCTCTTCAGAGGTACCCTTGTTTCCAGCACGGAGTTTCTCATCAACAAATTTTGCAATCAATTCTGCTGGCCGATTCTGATTAAAATAATCAAAGAAATAAAGAAGCTAGTTAAAATAATCGATTATCCAACACCTCATGTGCCTCTAACAAACTCAGAAATCTACCTGTCTCAGATTGATGAGATGCTCAAATGCATCTTTTATGGTGTTTGAAAAGGACTCGTTCCTAGAAAAACTTTCCTCCCATATAGTGTCTAGAGCGGCCTTAAACTCGAGGAGACAAGAAACCAAGTCTTTATCTTTCTCTTCATCCATGACAATCCCTTGCCCACTTCCCCGGACATACGAGCTGAGGGCTTGTCTCAACGGTTCAAGGGAATTGACCTTTGAAAATAAGTTGTACATCCTCCTAAGATCCTCAATGCGATTTCCATCCATTAGCACTGTGAATCCCTGGATAAAGCTTTTATAAGAATCATGAGAAATGCTATACCTGGCTGTAGTGACAATTCTTTAAAATCAAAGGATTTGTATAGCCATCAGAACATCAAAATAGCTTGAAACACATTAGATAGGTGGACTAAAATGTGAAAAGCCCAAACCCGACAAGAAAATGACAACACCAGGAAGACAGTTACCTTATCAAGAATTGAAGATATATGACGTGCGAGAAGTTGTCTCTCAGTAGTCGCCACCAGGGGCTTCCTTGTACTCGTGTCCAGGTAAAGCAAACATCTTTCATGCTCTTCGTGCAGCCTTAACTGTATGCATGCATGTTGTGTTTCTTCATAATTAAATTTAAGGACTATATGAAGTAAAACTTTATGCAGAACACTTTAATCAAATGATGAGACAGTTTTGTTAAAAAGCCACATTGAAGAAACGAGATAATCAACTACGACAAAAATGCACCTCCACATGTTTCAAGTAGTCAGGAACATCAGACTCCTGCATGTATTTTGCACCTTCCGCAGCATAAAATTCTGAAGTGCATTCAAGGAAAGGTTTCTCAAAGCTCTCAGCATATATCCCTAGAGCAGTAAACATCTTCAAGAGATGATTGATAAGTGTCCTGCCAATCGCTTCACCTGACCTGATAATAAAAATATACATTGGATCACATCAACTGATCAACTGGTACCAAGAATTGCATATAGCAAAAAGAGGTTTGCTTATTGCTTGAGACAAAAAATAAATAAAAATAGCCAAGAAATGCATATTAAAGAATATGATTAATGAAAATTGAACTTTAGGTAGGAAGCAGGAAAGTCCATAATACTTGCCACATAATGATAGTTCTTTTGGAAGTTAATGAAGAGGCTAGTATAAGACAATCACAGAGTTTACAAAGTTCCTCAAAAGAAATAAATAAACTTTCTATCAAGATAGTTAAACTAGCAGCAATCTATATGGACATAAAAAAGGCATTCAACTAGAGACAAAAAATTTCTACGTACAAAGTATGGAATCAATTATTATGTTGTCATGTTTACAATCATTTATAGCATGGATCCTCCATAACTCCACTTGAGTACAAATTTACTTGTGCTTAGCCAGTTTAAAGTTCAGATAAAGAAGGATGGTTGCAGTAGGTGATAGTTAACAAAAAAATATCCTCACATCTCAAGATTTAGATTTAAATGATTTAATGTTGAGGCATTATCATCTTACGACACCTTGCACTGGAATATATGCGAAGCAGAAAAAATAGCAAGGGTGGGAAATGTTCTATGCATATGATGCACGAAATAAGAGTTTGGATGTTTCTCATCCTGCAACATCCAGTTCCTCACTGCTCGACAGTATCATGTTCATCCTGTAGGCCTCGACTCTTCGGTCTTGGCAGCTCAACACCAATCTGGCTCCAGAAACCTGGCAAGCACCTCAGCAGTGCATGTGCGTGGCCTCTCTTTCTGGTGATCCCTGGACACCAGCAACCTACACAGAAGAGCACCACGACACCCTGTAGAGATTTGATGATCCCCAGACAAGACACCTTAACATTGAAAGTTGTGCGTCTTGCTTTGCAGAGCACTTATGTGTCTACATTTCTCACAATGAACAGGCCTCACCATCTACCAAACTGACCCACACTCTTGGCACCATCTCTTCTATCCATGAGGTGTAGGACAGTATCATGTGACGATGACGTCGCTCAACGAACGTGGTGCCTGCCGTTTCTGTATCCAGGACATCCTCTTCAGCAGTCCCTTACGGAGGAACCTCTGCTGTGAGATCCCTCGTCACCGGCGCCACACATTAGCCATGGTCACCTCTGGATGCACTGACCATCATTGCTGTGCCCCTTCCCCTCTCTTTTCCTCTCACAGTCCAAACGCACCACCTCCCAGCCTGATCGCCATCCCCTATGCTCCCACTGCCCATCTGGTTTACACCTCTTTCTTCCCCTCTGATGTGCAGTGCTCCAGGCAACATCCCCTCAGGAGCCTCCGCTGTCACCTGATGCTGTCCTCATCATCGCTGTCTGTCATCGATGCTGTCCCCAGTCCGAGCTGTCAAACTACCTGGCCCACCTAGTTTGTCCAGTCAGATCCAGTTCAACCAGATTTAACTAGGTTCATACCAGTTTAAGTTGGTTCACCCTGGTTCAAGCTGGTCCAGGTCCAATTCAACCGGTCTAGCCCTGGTTCAGCCAGTTTAGATGGTTCAGCTTATTTTAGTTTGTTTCCAACTTTATTTTAGTCATTTTTCTTGCTTTGTCCCACATCACATGCCCTCATTTTTTCCCTTTGGTTTTCATTAAATATACAATGCATATATTTATCTTAGTTATAGTTATTTTGAAACCCTACGCAAGTGTTTCTTCAAAATTCAAATTTCATATCATTTCCTTGCATCTCATCTATCAATATAATATCATCCACGAACATCAAGAAACATGATATATCATTTTCATAACTAATACAAGAAGTGATTTATTGCAAATATTCGATATAAGATAATTGAAATAGAAAATTCTCTTATATGTATGCTAGTTGTTTTATGATTCATATTACTTCTACATATCTCTCAAAAGTCCATCATAAGTCTTTTCAAGTCAATAAACATCACATGTAAATATTCTTTATAACTTGATATTTCTCCATTAAGTTTATAATGAGAAAAATAAGTTGTATTGTAGACCGACTAGACATAAATCTAAATTGGTGGACTGAAACAATCATAACATTCATAACACGCACCATATAAACTCTCTCTCACACACAAGTTCAAAAGATGACTTGTGAGCTTGAACTCTCTATAATTCGAGTAATTTTATACATCTCATTTCTTTCCTCAAAAATAAGTATGATAATACTCTCTATTCATTCAAAATATTTTCTTAGAGATTAAAGTTTTGTTAAAAAAATTGAGTTAACCATTCCACATCTAAATCCTCCAAACATTTCCATACTTCAATAGTAACTCTACCAAAGTCATGTTTGTTGCATGTTTTTATTCTCTTCAACATCTCTTTTAACTTCTAGAATCTAATCCTCCTAAAATAATTTATGTTATGTTTTGTTACATCTTTTACACTTTCTATGTTTCTAACAAAACTATTATTAAAAAGAGTATCAAACAACTTCTCCACCATTTTTTAATGTTATCATCTTTTATCAAAATATTTTATTCAATATCCATGCTAATCTAAAAATATCCTTTTCAACTTCTTTAACTTTAAGTTTCTCAAACATTTGTTCGAAAACCTCATCTCTTGCTCATAAAATACCTTTTCTACTTCATTTTGTGTTATCTTATACATTTGTTTGAAAACCTCATCTCTTGCTCATCAAACACCTTTTCCATACCAATCTCTATTACTTTTTATCACCTTTTGCCCACTTCTTCACTTCACCAAAATTTATCCTACTTAGGTGGGTCGTGTCCTTTAAACTCTCCATATATTTTTCTAACTACCTCCCTAATATTTGCAGCCATGTCATCCACGTAGCATTAACCTTTATATCCCAAGTTCCAATCTTTTATCTTGTGATGTTCGTTCTTACTGTTGTAGATTAATATCCAAGACACTAACCTATCTTAACTTGTTAGAGCTTCCCTAGGAGGAATAACTTTACAATCTTTGCAAAGAGCAGAATTAATATTTCATGTAAAATAAAATTAATATAGATTTTTTATCTTTTTTAAATATTATTAAATGAAACTCTCTTTTGATAATAAAGATATATGTTAGTAAAAGATCACAGGGTATAACAAAGTCAAATATACTTTTCCCCCTTTTTATTTAAAGCTCTATATAATGAAACCTACAATGGATTTCTTGTATCCATGACAATCATTTCCAAAATGTCTATTGAATATCTTCTAATAATTATGTTTTCTTTATCCGGTATAGTTTGTATAAAGTCATCAATATCCTCTCAACTTTTCTTTAATCTACATCCTAATCTAATTTATAAGACATAAGCACTAACTACATTAATTATCTCTTTCTATGATCATTTTTACATATGACCAACTCCAAGTAATTTGGGACCAAAATTTTCAAGACCACTACGACGACATAGTACTGCTTTGACACTTAGGCAATAAGGTGAGGCGTTAGATGACGTCTTTTTTTATATAGTAAAATTGATAAAATAACAAATATACATGTGACAAATAATACAAAATAATTATCACACCTTGTAGATCAATTAATAATGTGCAAGTGTATACTTTCATAGACTAAATAACTTGAATATAAGTTAATTTTAGCATCTAATTTGTTTTAACTATTAGTAAACATTTATAAAATTATTTAATCTTAGTTATTATTCCATCAAAATGTCTATTCATAATCAAATTAACTATTAAAACTAGTTATTTTTGCCTCAAAATCACATAATTAAATGATAAATGATGTTAATACTTAATTATCATTATTTATCATTAAATTAGCTAAAATGGCCCTAAATAGCCCCGGTCGCCTATAGGCACCCCTCGTCTTGACCGGCCTTGGGGTGCCTTGTCGCCTAGGCGATGTCTTGAAAACAAACTTTGAGACTAAGGCTTGAGTTGAGTTGGGTTGAGTTGAGTATGATCATTTTTACAAGGATAATCTTATCTTTTACTCTTTTCATTGATATCAATATATATATATCGATATTTTATCAACAATGATGTATACTCTATTCTTATTTCTCTCATTTCTTGTATATCATAATTTATAACATGTATTTCCTACTACTAGATCACATTTCTCTCCTATCCCTTGGATTTTTTGAATGTTAATAATATTAATCTTTGTTCAGCCAATAGTATCAACAACTTCCATAAGTTTTGATACACAAGGCTCCATATTCCAAATACTTACTCTCAACTTTATTTCAATTTGTTCTTTTTAACAATTCTTTCTATAATAATATACATGTCTTTAAATTTATCATAAATCTTACATCTTGTTCTGCTATGTAGACTAACTTCTTTAGTTTGTCCCTAATTTGTGAACCCCTACTTGTTTAACATCACATTCTGATGCCGTGGGGCCTCACACAAGGATCGCGGGATCGGAATCGGAATCGGGATCGGTGGGTACCGATCCGATCCGGATCGGATCGGATCGGACCGATTCCGACCGATTCAATGGAAGAAAATCGATCCAGAATCGGTAAGAAAAAAAGCAAAAAAAAAAAACGATCCGATTCCGATCCGATTCCGGACCGATTCCGGCCGATTCTGGCCGATTCGGACCGATTCTGGCCGATCCGACTGGAATAGCAAAAAAAGAAAAAAAACGATCCGATTCCGATTCCGGACCGATTTCGACCAATTCCTACCGATTCCGACCGATTCCGTGGAATTCATGCCGGAATCGGTCCTTCCGCATGGAATCCACCGATCCGATTCCGGAATCGGTCGGAATCGGTCCGATTCCACCGATTCCGTAAACAATGGCCTCACATGTGAGAAATGCTATGTTATTAAAGGCAATCTTCTAGGTTGCATAGGCGATGAAGCGAGATAAGGTGGTGGTTTCCACCATTGCCATGGACGATTTCACCTCAGGCAATCACCTTGGCCACCTTGGTTGCCTAGGTGACTGCCTCATGCACCTCATCTATCTTATCTGCCTCACATACTAAGCCAGCTTGGGACCTATATCACCTATTGGATACAGACCTATTATCAGCCAAGATCTGATAAACTATAAGTTATTATGTATTTGATTTAAAGAGTATTGGACTTAGGATTTGGTTAATGTAATCATATTGGTTGCACCCCCAATCATTTGGGACTAAGACTTTGAGTTTGAGTTTGAGAATCATATTGGTTGCAAGACTCTTGATTTTAATATTTCCTTGGTTGATGTTATGCAATTTTTTTATGTTGTTATGGATTTCAGTTTTAAACCAATGTTATTGCTTTCTGTTCTTTTAAATTTTTGTAATATTTTTATGTTTCTTAATGCTAAAGTCTTAAAACTTTTACTATTGTTACTAAGTTGTTCGTCATTTTTATAATCTTTTTAGTTTATTGATCCTATTTAGTCATTACATATGTAGAAGTATCTACCTTTGGTTTTGAATCGTCTCTTCTAAGAGGAAGTTATTAAGTTTTTCAAAATTCATGCTATTAATAGTTGCATTTTTCAAGGTGTAATTTGATGCTGTTGATCTATTTTATTTTAAATTGATTCTTACTTAATTGTTGTCACTCTTAAAAGTTAGCGTTTAGAGTTTATTTAGGGTTTAGTTTTTTATTTCATTTTATGATTTATTAGTATCATGTATATACATGTAAAAATAATAATAAAAATATATATTAAAAAATCCACTTTGTCCCAAGCATTTGAAGCAAGGAGAGCCCCTCGTCGTTTCAGGTACCTCGAGCCTCAGATAACATATGGGAAATGCCATTCGTCCTTGCTTTTTAACACTACACCCGGGCTATAGTGCACTGCATTGTATAGAACCCACCCCAACATTTATATTGTTTAAATTCATATCATGATGTGACTATTTTTAAGCTAGTCACCACATATCGTAATCCTCTTTTATCCGGGTTTAAGACCGACAAAACACAAATAAACTTGTACTTCGGTGGAATTACATATACAAAGATATGTAAAAAATATACTTTTCTCAACTCTCAAGTGCCTAAGGCAAGGCGAGGCCCCGTGTCTCCAGCACCTCAAGCCTCAAACACAAAGGTAATTAAGCTTAGGTCCACAGGTGCAGCAAAAGATGAAAATCTTTCCACAATCAATGACTAAAATCAAGATATTCCTAGAGGGTTTACGTTTCACTACTTGCGACTAAACATGTTTCAGGCATATAATAATGAAAACACCAAGACGCCAACCAGGTATGGGATAGAACTTACATAATCTCAAAAAAGTTAAATAAATGATGAATGAAAAACATACCTTCCAAAAAAAGAAGAGCTTCAGCAGATAACTAATTAAGAGAATAATTTCTACATTTAGCAAATTTGAGCTTGCATATGGTAGTAATCTACTTCAAGCAGCAGCAGGAGGGAGATCGGGAAACCAAAGAAGGTGGGAATGCATTCACTCCTGATTGATCCAAATATGATATGGGCCCGATTAGGTTCTGATTCTTAAAAAGTTTTGTAAAAAATTTAAAAAATCATAAAAATATAAAAACTATATTGTCATTATAAACCAAAAAAATTATAATGTTACATTTGGTCATTTTCTTTTTAATGTACATATTGAAAATAAAAATATTACATTTTGAGTCTCTTTTACAATCTGTAGAAAAAAAAGTATTTAGTTAATTAATTATACTTAGTTATAGAAAAAGAAAGAGGGTACTTGGATATAGATATTGTAATTGGTTAACGGCTGTATATATTTATTATGGATATTAACTACCCTTATGGGTTTTATAAATCAATTTTATCATTACGTCCCTAAGATCCACATTTTATGTGTTTTAGTATAGTTGAGTCTCTAAGATAGTGTTTGAAATGATATATTCTGCTGTCTGCACAGTAACTTGTATCTAAATTTATTTTACATGTTTTTGGTTTTACATATTTTTGAAAGTCTTAGGATATGATTTATTAATAATTTTTATTTTAATTTATAGAGCCTTTAAATGAATATGAGTGGTTTAACGTTTTTAAAATAAGAAATTTGTGAAAGAAAATGAATAGTTTAGAAACATAGTTCCTTGTAGACTTTCCCTATACTAATAATTATACTAAAAATAATATTTAAATTTAAAACAATAGATTGGTGAATATTGAACTAGTCCATCTGTGATATGTGGAGAACCTGTCTATCCTGCAATGAATCCGCCGACCCATCCTACGAGTCACACCTGATCCAATCGGATCGCAACTGGAACAGATGAATACAAAGAAGATAACATGCAGTTTTTCTCTAATGCATTTCAAAATATTCTCAGTTAATTTTATGCAAGCCTTATTCTATGAAAAGAATCATATTCCACATTGCCAACATGGCAGAACTATAGAGTAGAGCCAAACTTCTAGCAAATAAAAATATAAGCAAGAATAATACAGCTTCTATACAATTTCTATTTAGTGTCATAAACAAGAGCTAATTAATTACTGCATACATACCTCTCTCTCTCAATTAATCGTAGGAGGCCAGTAACAGTCTTATGTTCTACTTCTACAAGCAAGGAAAGATGCTTCCGGAATAGTTGCAAGCCCATATCCCACAATGAACGAACATTTGGAGTTTGTTTGACATATGTTCTGTCAAGATACAATGCTATGCCACGTATCATCAGCATCTGGTCACAGAAGTCCTGCCAGCATTTTTCTACCGAGCACAAGAATACTACTAAATCGGTGCTCTGTCCAACCAGTGATTGTAATGCTGCTGATATATGTATCTCACATTCCCTTTGAATGCTTTGGTAAAGATTTCCCCCCATCTTGTGCAGGCAGAGATCACTAACAGCCTTTAAACGACAATAAGATTTTAAGTCAATACACTTCACCAAAAAAAAATTCAGAAGACAATTTCACATAAAGCAATTACCTGATTGTCAATGCACCTCATAATAATAATATTTAGGGAAATATTTACACAAAGCAATTACCTGATAAAGCTTCTCCAAGTCACAGGGATTTGGCTGCTTCAAAAATATAGCCGTAATAGCTGACTTCAGTATCGCCCAAGTGTCCACTTCAAAGTTGGTTGGCAACTTCGGCTTGCCTGATTAAGAAAATTTTTCATGTCAAGAAGTCAATTAGCTTCTTCAGAAGTGCAAAGAAGTTGATATCTTTTCATATAGAAGAAAACTGACTAGATTAGTTTATTCTATTTCAAAAACCTCCTGTGAACTGCAGCTAGTCAGAATCATTGTCAGTTGTACTTTCACTACCATACATGTAACAGTTCTTGCAAAAACTACATCTGGTCCTGCATCCCTCATATCCTCACAAGGAAGAAACTCAATTTGCATCATCATCCAGCAAAAACAAGGTGTTCTATCACGTGTAATACTTCATAATAGAGACAGAATAGCAATACCTTGTTAAGGCTATTTTTTTAAGGTGGTAAACCACAATTCACTAATTGCAAAAGAGATAAAATAGATTGCAATGAATGTGAACAAAGAGTAATAGAAAGATAAAGACATGAAGTCTACTACTAAGCTAGTAGCAAACTCAGCAAAAAATTAAATAAAGAAATTCTTCCACATATTCAGATCACCATACATAACTCCCCAATACTGCAACAAGGAGATCACATCTTGAGCTTCACCCAATGTAACTTCAGGCTTTTAAATAAGGCACACCATAAAGCATTGACAATGTCACATCTCAAGAATAAATGATCAAAGTCTTTGAAAAAATCTCACAAGAGAACATTGAGAATAAACCTCTCTGGCTGTCGAGTAGGAAATGGGTCTATCCAGTCAAATCAGCCACCCAAAAATTAAATTTTGGTGACTTGGAAACCACGTGGCATCGGATTGCTTGGATTATCCCAATTAAAATAAGACTATTTCTGTAGAAGATTGGCAGACAAAGATTATCTTCTAGATGTCAGCTGCATAAGATCATGTCAGTTGAATCCCTGTCTTGTGTTTTCTGTAAAATTATGAAAAAAGATATTGAGTCATCTATTGTGGGATTATTCACTCTATCGAGAACACTTTTTAAGAGCTGGAACTTAAACTGGTCAGAACCTAGTGGCACAATAGATCTATTGCTGAAGTGGTCGAACTGGAACCCTTGGCCAGAAATTTGAGATTGTAGAAGATTATCTTACAAGCAATATTGTGGGCAAATTGGCGATTCAGGAATAGAAGGACCTTCAAAGATCACTTCCTAATGATGACAAATCATGTCAATGAGTGGTATTATGCCAGACCAGGAACACATAAATGAAGCTATTTTCAGGAACAGAATATCCTCTGTTAAATTGTGTTTTTTCCTTTAGTTCTCTCTTTTTTTTCTACTTCTCCTCCCTTAATAGAAGTTTTGTAATTCTGTTTTCAATAGAAATTTGACCAATTTTACGGTCATGTTCTAAAGACAACAAGTTTTTAGAGAACTTCTCTACCATTAAACATACTTTCATCATTTCATGATGGTGACACTTTAGCCTATGGTCCGGGATGTGGCTGGCAATTGAAAGACTGAGGACGGTCATAAGATGATGGGTATTCTGCAAGGGTGGTCAACTTTTTTTATGTAACTGGTTTTTGTTTCCTTTGCTAGGGCCCTGTGGGGCTAGGCAACTCTTTCTGTAGTTCTCTTCTATCATCTTGATTCTTGATGGAAGGTTGCTACATCTCTTACTTATCTCCCTATCCTTCTTTCGGTAATATAATGATATGTGGCCTGGTGTTGGGTCATCATCGAAAAAGACATAATAAATGCATGCATTTTGCACCAATTTTGCACCAAATATCTTTTTACCCTTTATTATCCTTTGATCAGGCTGAGTCAGTATATGATGCAGGACAAAACGTTAAATGCCACATGTAAGTGTAAATGAGCTGATTTTACCACTTTAAATGACCGACAGTGCTGTGATTAATCAAACTGAGCAATCCCGGTGAACTGTTTACTCATGCTCCTGTAGCTTGACTGAGAAGCCGGTGATTAGACTGTGACCCTGTAAACAGGATCTGATGGCCGGGTCAGCAGCTGCATGACTGGATCAGTCCCGCGGTGAATCAGAAGGAACCCAGTTAAACTGGATAGCTGGTCCAGTCAACTGCTGGACCAGCAGCAACTCAGCCGTGGATGGGTGTCGTGGCTGCCCAGTGTGGAACCCCTGCTGGAAGGGTGTCATGGCGGCACAAGGAGGAGCCCACAGCATGTGAGAAAGCCCATCACAGGAGCATCCAGCTGGTCTAGTCGTAACCCCATGGGGGTCGTGGCGGCTCTGGGCATCAGCCAAGCTTGACCGTGGGTCATGGTGGCTGGGGGGGCTGCTTCACAGTGCACAGTAGCACTATCTCCACAGAAACAAGGGAAACCTGCAGCGTGGTTGGCGGGGTGCTCTCGGAGGGGAAATCAATCATGGCATTGGCAGGAGGACCTATGAGGTTGTGCAGGGCCCCACAGCACACCAGAAGACCCTGCTGATAGACTGGTGCATCAACCGTTAACGGTTTCCGGATGAGTCGGAATAGGGGATGGTCGTGATGGACTGATGGGCTGTAGAAGTGGGGTTGATGGCAACAGGCGGGTTGTCTGGTGTTGTGAAGGGGATCTAGGACTGATTAGAGAGGCTTCCTAGCCAGATGTTGATGAGAGATAAAGAAATGCAGAAGTGAGTGGAGATGGATGAGATGACTGAAGGATGGCAGAGAAGATGACTGGAGGGATGGAACTTCGATGGATCAGGAGGGAAGGGAATCCAAGTCGATGGTGTTGTGGGAATGGAATACCGGGCAACAGTGATATAGAAATGGAGATCCAGAAGCACAATTGAAGAATAGGAGAAGCTGTGGAGAGGAAGAATAGTAACTGGGAAGTGAGAAGGGTAAAAGGAATGGCACGGCAACCAATTGGAGGGAGGGGGAAGAAGGATTGGAACCAGCCTCCTTGCAGAGGTGGAATGGAACCGGCCTCCATCAAGGGTGGAGAGCTAGCCGTACAGCCGGTGGACTTCCGAAGGTGAAAGGAAAGAGGTTGGGCAGTCCCGGGGCTGCATAGATTGTAGAATCAGCCGAATCAGATCGGAATCGGCCTATTCCAGAATCGGATCGGTCGAATTCAATCCAATTCCTGTTTGAAAGACCGATTCTGACCTGAATTCTACGGGAATCGGTCTAAATCAGTCGAATTAGTCTTGAATCGGTCAAATCGGATCAGAATAGGAATTGGAATCCTGATTTTTTTTAATTTTTTTAAAAAAGATTCAGGCTGAATTGGCCAGAATCAATCCAAATCGAAATTAAATTTTTTTTTAAAATCCCGATTCCAAATCGGTTTCTCTTCTTGAGAATCGGTCAGAATCGGACCGATCCGATCTGATTCAAATCATATTGGTACGATCGATTTCAATTTCAATTCCGATTCCGGAATTCTTGCGGGGCTGACAAGCTTACCTACGGAGGAAGGGGATGGGGTGCCAGGTCCATCAGGCCTCTGGATCCACCACGGAACCTTGCAACGACATTAGAGAAGATGGAGATAGGGAGGGGGAGCCTTTCCAAAAATCTCATTCATCATTGTATTCATCATCCCTCTAATTTTGCTACAGTAATGACTTAAATAGAAGCCTTTGAAAAAATTACAAATAAGACTCTAAAGTTATAAACTCCAATTAACCCCTGATGTAACCTCAAAAATCTCAAAGAAAATTTTCTTTTTGGAAATTCATTTTCCTTTTGGATTTGAATTAGACTTTAGCCTTGACTTCTTAGGAAAATAGATGGTATTCCATAAAAGTACTAACTAGGGTCGAAATTATATGTTGAGGTTGTTAGGTTCTTTGAAATTTGTTTTAACCTCTCCCCGTCAGATAGTGCGAAGATCCGACGTTAATTACATCGAGATTTCTCGAAAACCCTTGATTAAACGTCATAGCAATCCATGAAAATAGAAAACATGCATCCACAATAAACATTCACACAAATATAGGAGAAAAAAACAGTCTCATGAACTTGATGGAATGCAAGTATTTAGTTTGTTTTGAGTTTGGTTTGGATTGCATTTGATTTGAATTGGTTAAAATTGATTTGAGTTGAATTGGTTTGATTAATTTGAATTGTTTCGAATTTAGTTTGAGTTGAATTTGATTTAAATTTGATTAATTAAAGCTGATTTTTTTATTTTTGTTGGGATTGAATTATTTAAATTTAGTTTGATTGGAGTTGAATTTATTTGGAATTGATTTTTTTGAATTTGATTTGAGAGATGTATTTGGTTGAATTAGATTGAATTGGTTTGATTTTAGTTTGAATTTGAGTTTGTTTTATTGGTTGAGATTTGGATTTGGTGTGTGAGTCTTAATTTGATTTGATTTGGATGTTCAATGAGTTATTTGTTTGATTATGATTGACTTGAGTTGAATTTGGTTTGCTTTATTGATTTGTATTTGTTTGAGAGATTTGAATTTTGAATCTTGAAAAAGTTGGATTCAGTGACAAATTGATTGAGTTTGGGATTGACTTTTTAATTTAAGAAATTTGACTTAAATTTGCTTGACAGGACGAGGGTTTTCCTTTGGATTTGGTTTGTTTATTAAAATTTGCTTTGGAAATTAGATTTGGTTTATTTTTAAAGTTCAGCACTGTTGGAACCTCGAATTTTCCCCTCTTTTCTCTGGTAGAAAATTCATTTTTGTGCTTTAGGCTAGCATTGACTACTATGAAAATATGTGGTATTCATAGGAGTATTAGCTAATTTGATGTGGTATTATTTTATAGGAACACCGACGGTTCCACAGATTTGCTAAGTGTCGATATGGGTATCACCCACCACTTAGATGATCTGAACCACAATTTAATTTGTGAGGTTACCTGAGTTCTTTGAAAATAAATTTTGACCACTCTCCACCGGACTTGCGATATTCCGGTGTTAATTACATCGAGCAAACACTCGAATACCCTTGATTGACCGTCACAGCAACATATTGATCGGAAGTCATTCATCCACATAAAGAAAGTTGGAAGACATATCCCCATGACCTTATGAGATGGAATTTGGTTGAACTTAATTCAAACTTTAAGTTTGGGTTCATTGATTTTCTTTAAGATTTGATTTGATTTGATTTGTTTTGTTCATGTCTTTGGTCATTTGTTAACTTAGACAATTTTGAGTTGATCTCTTTTTTTTTATTTGTTTGTAGAATTAATTTCCATTTTTTTAGTGTATTTGTTAGCATTTTTTGCTTGATTTAAATGAATTTATTATTATTATTATTAAGATTTATTCTTAATAATATTGATCACTTTAAATTTTCATGGTTGATTTTAATCCAACATAACTTGTTTTTGTAGTCATTGGTTGACATTTTTTATGCATTATTTAATGACATAATTTTGGTTGGATTATGTTAACATTTTATTAATGTTTTGATCATTTATTTGATTTGAATTTTGTTATGCATACTTAATTATTTAAGTAGCATTATCCATTTGGGTTGATTTAATTTTCCATGGTTAAGTCGGATTCAAACTTAACATGTTTTGTAACCATTTGTGGTCATTTTTTTATGTATGATTTTGTGGCATGAATTTAATTTGATTATGATGGCATTTTTGTTAATAAATAAGTAATTACTTGATTTGATTTAATCAGATTTACTTATTTGATTTGATTTGATTATTTGATTTGATTTGATTTAATCAAGTTTAATTATTTGATTAAGTTTGAAAATTGTTTAAATAATTTATTTAATTTATTCCATCTCTTGTAGTCCATGGGGATTTGATGTCACTTTTGGAGTAACATAACACATCAATCGAACTTGAATTTCATTTCATGTCGATCTGAGTACATAGGAGTACAACAAATGAGAGGGCATTCAAGCCTTTTTTCTCAATACATGTCATGACTTATGTTCGGTTCGGCCGGCATTACGGCTTTACCGATCTGGGTTTTCATTTAGAATTCCCGTTCGGTTTGACCGGCATTTCGGTTTGACCGATTTGGGTTTTCATTTAGAATTCCCGTTCGGTTTGGCCGGCATTTCGGCTTGACCGACTTGGGTTTTTATTTAGAATTCCCGTTCGGTTTGGCCGGCATTTCGGCTTGACCGACTTGGGTTTTCTGTTTGTATCCAAAAATAGCGAACTATTTTGGGCCCCTTTTAATGGAAATGTAGCGCAAAACCACTTAATTTCGGCAGCATTTCGGCTAGACCGGAGTTGGGTTGGCTATTTTCTATCCAAAATAGTTTACTATTTTGGGCCCCTTTTTTATGGAAAGGTAGCGCAAAACCAGCCCCTTTTATGGAAAGGTAGCGCAAAACCAGCCCCTTTTTACGGAAAGGTAGCGCAAAACCGAGGTATTTCTTACCTTCTAGGGAGTGAGAACTCAGAGTTTCTCTCTCTTCTCAACTATCTCTTTTCTCACCACTTTCCAACCCCATGTACGTATGGCACTTGGGGGGTATTTATAGAGATTTTTGGAGGGGCAAAAGGGTCATTTGGAAGACCCCACTAAACCCATTTTCGAGTTAGTGGGGGGGTGACCGGAGTGGGGTAGAGTTACCCCATTTTCCCCCCTTTTTTTTTCCTGATTTTTATGCACTGTTTGACCAAGTCAAACCGGGGGGGTAAGTTCACCCCCCGGCTGACTGAAGCCGCGGCCGCCCGCGCGTGGGCGCAGGCGTGGCCCACGACCGGAGTCGTGTGCCCCCTTTTTTTTTATTTGAAAACCTCCCCCCCGGTCAACCGGGAACAGCCCCGGGTTGACCAGGGTCCGCGCAGCAGCGGTGGCTGCTGCGCGCTGCCGCGGCCCGCGCAGCGCACCGGCCTACGCGGTCAGCCCTGCGCGGGGCTTTTTTTTTGTTTTTTTTTTCTTTTCTTTTGCTGGCGTCACCCGCATCCGCTGTCTCTCTCTCCTCCCGCTCTCTCCCGTTCTCGCTTCCGCAGGGCGCGCAGGAGACTCCCGGCGGAGGCTCCGCGACGACAGTTCCTCCCGGCGGTGACAGTCTTCGCGGCGTCGGGCGGCGCATGTGCGCAGGGGGGAGGGGTGCGGCTGCTTCTCTCCGCCTCGACGGTGTGCGCGCAGGGGACTTCGACGGCGACGGAAGACTCGCGCGTACGGGGGAGTCCCGACGGCGACGACTCCTGGCCACGCTCGTCCTCTTTGCGTGGGGGTGGCTGCTCGGCCGGGCTTCACGGCTACAGGGCTTCCCGTGGGGTGTGTTTCCGCGGCAGGAGGTCCGAGTTTTTGGCCACAGCGGCAGCGATGGACTTAGGCGACGGTGTTAGGACCCTACGAAGAGGGTTTTCTCTTCATTTCTTCACCTTACAGCGCAAGGCTTTGCGGGGAGATCTCTTCTAGCAGTGCCGGTGCGTACGCAAGAACTTGGCAGCGGGGCCTCTCTCGACGGTGAACGTCTCGACAGAGCTCGCTTCAGCAGCGTTTGGTGAGGGTCTTTCTCTCGATCCTTCTCCTCTATTTGTCAATGGCGCACAGCAAATCTGCCGGGGACAGATTTCTTCAGCGCGCTCTCTCTATTTTTTTTTGACAGCCCAGGCAGCAACATTCCGCTTGACGGGCTTCTATTGACAGCGGCTTCTGGCAGCGGCGTCGAAGTCTTTTCGACATCGGCGGCAGTTTGTGCGGTCGCAGAACCTGTCGCGACAACGCGCGACGAACACTGGTCGGGGAGACGGATTGACGGCAGTGGTCTTCTACTGTCGTGCGGTGCTTCGTGCGTTCGTTCCGTCTTGACAGCTCCGACGACGGTGCGGCGATATCGTAAAGGGTGACGATATCGTCTTTTATTTTATTTTATTTCCATTGTATTCAGTGGTCATTTATTTCCACCATTTTTTTGACCACGATCCGGATGAATTTCGAGGAATTTGTGTTCTCGAATTTAAATTCCGGCAAGTTGTACAAACATGTTTGTGAAGGAATACATGTATGCACATTGAGTTATTTTATAAAAATGTGTTGCTTGTCGGTATATTTTTTTGTCAAAAATAACCGGTTCAACAAGCACCCTTCTGATTTGAGATTTTTGATTTTTTGGATGTATACTCAGATTTTAGACTTCTGATTTCAGATTTAAGGATCTTATGTTTGCAGGCTCTGATTTCTGATTTTTAGGTTTTCCAGATTTTTAGATTTGAAATTCTGCAGATTTTACAGGCTTCGGGTTCTTGTTTTACATGTGAAGTTCAGATTTTGATCTCCTACAGATTTCAGACTTTTAGATTTCTTGCATGTTCTGTACTTTTCAGAGATTCTCGGACTGCAGGTCCTGACTTCAGATTCTACAATTTTCTGGATTTGCAGATTTTGATTTCTGATTCTATATGTTTCAGATTCTTTTAAATTTCAGATTTCAGCGTGTAAGTTTCAAATTTCAGAACTTCAAACTTTTAATTTTGCAGATCCCGGATTCCGATCAGAACATGGATTTCATGATTTGTTCAATTATTAAAAGTTGTGTATTATTGGATTGAGTCAATTCGGCTTTTAGATTCCTTTATTTAATGCTTGCAGATTTCGGATTTATGTGATTTGATTTGGATTTAGTTTGATTTGTTTGAAGATGTTTTCGTTTATACAGATTGCAGATTTTTAAATTTTGTATATTTCAGATTTTTACAGATTATGTTTTCAGATTTTTTTTTATTGTCTTGCCTTCCAAAATTTCATGTAGCGGTCCTCTCCTTGTAACATGAATCTGTGCACCAAGCATGAATTTTCATTTGTTCTCTCAATATGAGACATGATTACAACTTGTCCAGAAATCTGGTTCCTTGAGTCCTTGATGAACTTGACAATTCATGGGTGGCATGTACCCGGTCTTTATAGACTTATGGGCATCCCCCACTGTTTTGAGAATGAATACACCCGGCTTTTGATAAGCTTGTAGGGACTCATCTCATACCTCATGAACCTCATTAGCTCATAGTTTGGCATATCGGCATGTTGATCATGCACAGCCTTCCCATGGCATAATGGGTGAGTAACTCCCTCTTGGGGCATGGTAAGACATTGGGGTCTTTTTAAATAGACCTTTGTATGTCCACCTTAAAGGGTCAAGGGGCATGCTTAAAGCCGGCCCATTGCTTTCCCTATTTGTTTTGAATTCTTTTAAGTTAAAGCCAAGACCATGAGGCGGGTTTTTAGCCGGCCGGATGCTTGTCTCGGTTTGTTGAATTAATTAAGTGCATTTTTATTTAATTTATGTTTATTGTTTGTTTTATTTTATTTTTGAATTATGGGTCAAGAGGCGTGCTTAAAGCCGTCCTATTGCTTTCCCATTTATTTTCATTCTTTTAAGTTATGCCGAGACCATGAGGCGAGTTTTTAGCCGGCCGGATGCTCGTCTCGGTTTGTTTAATTAATTAAGTGTATTTTTATTTAATTTTTCACTTGATTGTGTATTTTATTTTATTTTTTCTTTGAATTGAATTGCCCCCTCTTCAGGGTACTGTTCATCGGGCCCTCGCGCGGCCCATCTTCCGCTGCACCTATTGGGCCTTGCTCCGGCGGGCCTCCTTCTCTTCTTCTTCTTCTTCTTCTTTTCTTTTTTTTTAAACAGCTTCAAAAAGTGGGCCCCACTGTCCTGTTGACCCGAGGGTCAACAGGCCTCACGCGGCCACCCGCGCGCAGCCGCGGCTTCCCTTTTTTTCACTCTTTTTTTTTGAGTGGGCCCCGCCCTTTTTCCACCGTGGACCATAGTGGGGGGGGTATTATTCCCCCCCCCGGCTACAGTGCCTCCTCCTTCCTCCCACGATCGCGGCGGAAACGGGAGACGGTAGGGGGGCTTCGACGGCTTCCGGCGGGGTTCCAACAATGCCTGCGGCTCCCGACAGGGCTTCCTTTGTGGCCGGATGCTCCGGACGGCGACGGCTGCTGCTGCCGGCGGAGGTCTTGGCGACGGCGTCTTCCGGAGTACTTGGCGATGGCTGCTGCTACCGCAAAGGAGGCTTCCGGCGATCCCCACGTCTGCAACAGGTGCTTCCGGCGGCGGTGGCAGCTTCAGGGGGGATTTCCGGCAATGATAGCAGCTACGGGAAGGAGGTCCGACGGCGGGCGGGACTTCCGGTCTGCCCTCTTTCTCTCGGCCTTCTTCTTTGGATTTCTCTTTGTCTCCCTATCTTCTCCCTTGCTCTCCTCCCTTGCGCGACTGCCTCCGAGGGGTTTTTTATAGGCCCCTCGGTTCTCCCTCTTCCGTAGGATACCTGCCGAAGAAGAGCTTCCGGGCTCGAGCCGGACTCGGAGAGGTCCGGGATTTGTGGGATTTACTCCCGTTCTCCTCTCCAACTCCTGCCGCGTTGGAAAACCTCCGTAGAGTAGGACTCTGCTCCGCTTCCTCCGTCCGGATACCTGCCGAACAAGGTCGGTTGATCTGCGCTGGACTCGGAAGGCCCCAATATCCATCGGGATTTCCTCCTCCGAATGTCCTCATTTCTTTAATCAGAATTGCGGGAGAAGACACCTATTATTAGATGAGTCCCGCTTGAAATCGGACCCCCCTTGCTTGTCCAGATTTCTTTCTATCAGAAGAGTCCTGATTTGGTGTGAAGATCGACCGAAAAGTCCATCCTGCCTCTGTCTCCTGACCACCGTAAACACTGGGCTTCGGATGCCCATGTTCTAGCCTCCTTAAATGCCAAATGGGCCTGGTCTTGTTTTCTCTCAGCCCACGGTCTTGAAGCTGGTCGCCCCTTTGTTTGCTCCCCTTTTTTTCTTCTGAGCACTGTTGACAATTCCAGCCACTATGATGAGCAGGCTCTTATAAGAGTGGGCCTACAAAGCTCATTATATGCAAAGAAATGGGCTTAATCTAAAAAAAAAATCGGTGCCAACAACCCCTAAGTGTCAATAAAGAAACATAAAAATTGCAAAAATAAATAAATCTAATTCTACTAATTATTTAATACAAAATATCTCAACGTCTCCAAACTCAACTAGCAATGTCCTTGACCCTTTCCTCTGTTGGATGCGATCTAGTCCTCATCAATATAACCCCTTCAGAAATTCATGAGCTCTCTTCAACCCTTTTCTGCATTGATTTCCCTTTTGTGAGACATTACTTCTCTAGCCACTGCCCCAAGTAGCCAATATGAATGCCTGGTAGTCATGCATTTCTTCTAACATCTTATTACTCCACTGTATAAATGTGAATGCATCCAACAGTTCGACAAACTGATTACCAAAGTCTACTCCTTTCATTCTTGTATCGGGACCTTCATCCAAGGAGCACATCATTTGTAGATAAGGTGTGGAGAGAAGGAAAGTGAGATGACCACTAGATAAAAAGGATGCACACCTATTTCCCAGTCCAGCCCAGAAGCTTCCCAAAATTAGAACTCCCCTTTTATTCCATTATTCATAATCTTTCTCTATAATCTCCACAAATTCCACCTTTATTATCACAATTCTCTCATCTTCCATGAAAAAGTAGCAAGCATCAAAAGTGATCATTTCTTTTGGGAGAAACTAACACAAGATCCAGTTCAATGGACTGTCTTCAACAATACATCAGTCAAATGTTCACTATAACACTAGAGCCATTTTTAAAATTTTCTTTCATTCTTGCTCCATCTCAAACAATAACAACTGAAGAGGTGTTAACACAAGAGAAATGACCTGTTTGCCCTCACACTTCTATGACATGTCTCTGGCATTCTTTGGTTGCATTCCTTGTACATTGACATTGGACCATTTACCAACATGCTGTGAAACATCCCCTGTTTGCTTTGACAGCGATAGGAACGATCCAGTCAGTGAGCTTGGCGAAGAGTGTGCTGAACTGGTGTAGGAGCACTCAGTAGGTGGTGCCATCAGGGCATATTGCTAGGTTGCCTTCCTCTAGCAGCCTCTTTATGTTGGCGGCATCCTTCTGACACTCCCTCGACAAAGGCACCACCTTGATGGAGTAGATGAGCTTAGAGAACTTGTTGATGTTGTAGGTGATGCAGCTGACATTGCAGTAGAGGGTGACGCCAATGACAATGGGGTCAAGCATGGTGCGGTGATTGCATAAAAAAAGGACGCCTGGCTGGCCCTTCTTTGGTGGCAGCGGAGGGTTCCCCCTGATGACCAGGTTGATGCCCATGATCCTGTAGCTGTAGAAGACTACGCACTCTACCAGGGGGTGGTTGAGGTAGACGCAGATGAAGGACAGGAGGAAGCCTATGGGCATCCACAGGAAGGTGAGGAGAGCGGCAAAAGAGGTCGACTGCCGAATGAGACAACTGTCATGGAGGATGACCAGAGAGAGAAGGTTGTTGCTCAGCATTGGGCTGCAGGTGTTCAATAGCACCAACGCATATGCCTCCTGCTTCTCAACATCGATCAGGAGTTGTGAAAGAGCTGATCCAGGACCTAGGGTTTGTGCACGAAAGATGGGGAAAGTGTCCGGGTGAAAGGGGAACGGAGGTGAGACAAAAATCGCAGTGGGATCAAAGAATGGGCATTTTCAGGATGTTGAAGATCACTTTAACAGGAGTTAGAGGGATCCTTACAGAATGGATGTAGTGCTAAGAAAATGAAAACCAAACCTAGTGTAAAAGAAATTCAGTCAACGGATCTAGCGTTAAATTAATTTTGTTAAATGGACCTAGTGTTAAATTTTCCCCTTTTTTGTAATGCTTTGAGATAGGGTTGGAAGAGAAATCATCCCAGCTCGTTACTGCAATCTTTGATTGTAATGACCCTCATCAGATGACCCTCCCTCCTAGCATAAACATGTCACCATGGTTTACGGAATCGGTGGAATCGGACCGATTCCGACCGATTCCGGAATCGGATCGGTGGATTCCGATCCGATTCCTGGCGGAAGGACCGATTCCGGGAATAATTCCGCGGAATCGGTATGAATCGCCTGGAATCGGTCGGAATCGATCCGATTCCGACCGATTCCATGTGGAATCGGTCGATCCGACCGATTCTTCGGAAGGCCGGGTTGACCCGGCCCCGGTTCGATTCCCGGTTCACTCTGGACCGGGAATCGACCCGCAGAGCTGGCCTCGGTCGATCCCGCGGCGGAAGGAGGAAGCGCAGGCGATTCCGGCGCGATTCCGGCGATTCCGGCCTCGATTCCGTCGATCCACCGTCGATTCCGGCCGATTCCGTCGATCCAGGGTCGATTCCGGCCCGATTCCACCGATTCCAGCGATTCCAGGGGCGATTCAGGCGATTCCGGCGATTCCAAGCTCGTTCTTCAAAGGATTCCGCCGATTAAAGCTCGGATCGGCATCGAATCAACCTCTTCTTCGATCTTTGTAAGGTTTTTGGTAAGATTTCTTCGCCAAAACTTCGTACGTCCATTCTTACGCGTTTCCGACGAGTTTTAGTGTCGTTAAACTTTACGATTTCTGTCCGAACAAGTTCGTTTAAGTTTTGAACTATCCGGATATGTCCATTTTGCACGGGAAAAATTCCGGATATCCCGTACGCCTATTTTTACACGTTTCCGACGACTCCGAGAAGAGTTAAACTCGGTGATTTGTGATCGAATAACTCCGCTCAAGTTGTTTGAACATCGATTGGATGTTCTTTGTACGGGAAAAATTTCGGATACCCCGTACGTTGATTTCCGGCAAATACGTAACCCTTTAAACATACCGAATGGTGTGTTTCTTGGGTTGTCTGCTACCCGAACAGCGTCTAAAACAATTTGTATGTTATCTAATCATTTTTAGTGCATTGTTTACAATTTTTGCAGATTTAAGCAATGGCCGATCAAGGTGACGCAGCACCAGCACGTGCTTCCGACGTGGGTTGGGAACACGGGCAGATGGTAGACCCAGTCAGGAAGAGGGTACAGTGCAAGTGGTGTGGGAAGGAGATGAACGGGGGGGTGTTCCGGCTGAAACAACATATTGCCGGAACAGGTGGGAATGTCAATAAATGTGACAAGGTGCCCAGGGAGAAGAGTGAGGAGATGAGAGGCTACATGACAGGTAGAGCCTCTCAACCGGCTGTTCGGATCGAGCAGAGGGAGGAGTTGCAGGACGAGCTACTCCAGAGGAGGAGGGACCGCGATTTGCCTACCTCCAAAGGGAAATGCAAGGGGAAGGCAGCAGTTGAGCCGGAGCCAGAGAGCGAGGACGAGTCCACAGACTCCGAGCTTAGACGTGCTAGGCACGCTAGCAAGCGTGCATTTGCTGAGGAGGAGGAGGGGAGGAGGGGAGCACGAGGGTCTGGGTCCAGAGTTGACCCAGCTTTGGGCCGATCAGCATCGGCTCGCCCGGACCGGGACCGAGAGACTGACCCTAGGAGACAGGAGCCATACCGCCGTTCCACTTCTACTAGCACTCGATTTACACCGAGTGACGAATATTTATTTAGGAAACAGAGTGCTGGGCAGATGGGGATAAAGCAGGCAATGAAAGGGGTGAAGGCTACAGGAATGGCTGCAAAGAGAGCCGTTCGCCACATTGTCAAATGGTTTTTACATGCATGTATCACTTTTTAAATTAAATTTGACATTATGCCTGTTTTATTTACTAAAACTTAATTTTACCCTGATCCCATTTTTTTAACTTAATGTAGGCATCCCAGCACATGCGTACGACCACCAGCCCCTAGTTCCAGACGATGGTGGATGCCGTGGGTGAGGGCCGGACCGGGTTTACAAGCCCCGGCGACAGACACATATACGGCGCCGGCACGGATGAGGAGGTCCGGGGAGTTGAGGGAGTGGATGGACGGGTTCAAGTTGGTGTGGAAGGAGAGGGGTTGCACAATCATGTGCGATGGGTGGACATGTATCACCAAGAGGAGTATGATAAACTTCTTGATGTACTGTTCTGAGGGGACTACATTCTTGAAGTCGGTAGATGCTTCTGGGAAGATAAAAAATGCCGACTTCATCTTTTCTCTGATGGATGGGGTGGTGGAGGAGCTCGGGGAGGGCAATGTGGTTCAGATTGTCACTGACAACGAACCATCATATAAGACGGCTGGTAGGAAGTTGATGGAGAAGAGGAAGCACATCTTCTGGGTACCCTGTGCAGCACATTCCATAGATCTCATTTTAGAGGATATAGGCAAGGAGGAGGGTGTATCTACACTTGTCAGGCAGGCGCAGACGATCACATCTTTTATTTATTCGCATCCCCGCCTCCTACAAATCATGAGATCTCACGTAGGAGGGCACGATCTTGTCAGGCCCGGTCCGACACGATTTGCCACGAACTTCATTGCCCTGGAGAGTTTACACCGGCACAGGCATGCATTGGTTAGGTTCACACGGTCAGGAGTATTACAACTATATGGTGGACAACCCGTACGACAAAAGAAACGATTGGAGATTCTTGTCAGGTCTGAGAAGCAGATCACTAACAAGAGGTTTTGGGAGAGGATTGCCTACTATTTGGCAATCATTGAGCCACTGGTAGTTGTCTTGAGGTTGGTAGACTCAGATGACAGGGACCAGATGGGCACACTGTATGATCTTATGGACCGGGCAAAGGCGAAAATTAAAGAAAAAAATCCCAGAGGTTACAAAAAGTGGTGGAAGATCATTGATGACCGATGGGACAAGACCTTGCACCACGATGTCTATGCTGCAGGTAACTTGGTTAAAAAATTATTTTTGCTGTATAATTGTCTTATATGCACAGTGTTAACCAATAATGAGTACTTGCAGGATACTTTTTGAACTCCCGCATCCAATATGGAGGACAGGTGGTGAACGACAACGAGGTGATGCGGGGTACACTTGCAGTTATCCAGCGGCTGTGCCGATCTCAGCAGGACAGGATAGAGGCTGAGATAGAATTTAGAGTTCATTAAATACCTTGGACTAGCATTACCAGGCAACTAATTTTTTTTTTAAATGTTTCAGATGCAGAAGTACAAGATGAGGGTCGGTGTATACTCAGATGCTGACCTGAAATATTCAGTTGACAAAGTGTCACCTGGTATAGTAATAGTTTGATGAGGAATTTCTTTTCTTTTCATATAAGTTATGGTGATGATGGGCTAATTGTTTTCCTTTTCTCTTGTGTTTTTCTTGCAGCTGAGTGGTGGGTTCAGGTGAACACCAGGAGTGGATGGAATCCACTTGCGGCCATTGGTATCAGGATACTGAGCCAGAGCACCAGTTCCTCCCACCGCGTGAGAGGAGCGGAGTACATTCAACCCGATACATACCAAAAGGAGGAACGAGGTTGACCTCGGACCGGTGGAGAAGCCGGTCTTCGTCATTATAACGTGAGGGCCGCGCATAAAGAACATCGAGGATCGGCGAGAAGATCGGCGAGGAGCGATTTGCACGGTTCGCGGTGGCCCGTACGAGCGAGAGGCATTCCTCCGCCACACCACCACCCGAGGAGGTGGACGTGGACCGCATTTTCCGGGAGGAGCATGCACTTGCCTCTGGATAGAGGAGAGGGAACCCGGGGATCGTAGCCGAGTTTGATCCCGATGACCGTGCGTGGGCGAAGGAGAGTTGGATGGTGTTGATGCCGAGGAGGATGCTCGGCTCCACCTCCATCTACTTCTCGAGCTCGAGCGGGGGCCTTCTTCTCGCCGGCGGCTATGGAGCGACCACTGCGGCTTTGGCCCCGGCTCGGCTCCGGCTCCGGTCCCGGCGGCCGCTACCCGGCCCGTTCGCGGTCGGGGAGAACGAAAACAAAGGTGACTGCACGGAAAATGGGAGGATTTGCAAAGTTGAAAAAAACTTTGGGTTCCGGACCTTCTGGTAGTTCAGAGATGGCTGAAGAGGTAAAAAGAAGGAAGTTAAAGGTCAGGCGTCCTGTCAGCCTAGATGACAACACGCAGGCTCCTCACTCCTCAGGTGATGATGACGAAGAGTGTATACCAGCGACGCAGCCATCAGCAGCAGCTGAGTCACCTGATTCACGGCTTCCAAAGCCGTATTACACGCTGGATGAGCAGACACCGCATTCTTATATTATGGAGCCACAGTATCCAGCATTTGGCCAGGTTGACCAGCAGTGGATTACACCACCAGCTCCACCATCCTCTGCTTACGTCCCGGTCGTCCCGCAGTCCGATCCATTTGACCTTGATGGCATGGCATCGGCATTATTTTCATATGGAATGGGTCCCGGACAGTATACAAGATTGAGCACGAGGAGGAGCGTGAAGCGCGACGGGGAGAGGAGGAAAACCCGGATCTTTATCCCAGATATTGGTAGTAGATTGATATGATGTAATTTTTTTTTATGATGTATCAACTCTTTGATATTTGAATAAATGGAATTGGAATATGTACTTAACTTCAAGTCTTCAAGTCTTCAATTGGTGTTCATTAGTATTTGTATGATGTGGTCTTGTGGATATCATGCATTGGTTATTTTTTAAAATGTTTCTAACTCATTTCCTATTTTTTTAGAATTTTTTCTGAATTTTTTGAATTTTTTTGACGAAAAAAAAAACAAAAAAAAACGATTCCGGACCGATCCGGAATCGATTCCCTTCCCAGGAACCGGCCGATTCCGATTCCGGAATCCTTGCATGTCACTGCTGTTGTTTCTTTGTCTTGTGTCGTGCCCCCAATATCTTATTCGTAATGAGTCATGGGTCACATCCAACTCATTAGTTATCATGTGTGCTCTCTGTCTCATATGACTAATGGTGTGCGAAGTGAGTGAGTCTGATAGAGTTTAGACTCCGCCTTCAACCCCCTCTATGCAACTTTATCTTCATAATTGCTGCAAGCTGAAAGAACCTCTCAAGTACATCCAGGATCAAAACTCCTATTACAAGCATCGACTTTAGAAGTTCAGTGGTGATATCCACAAAACCAATCCATCCCCTTCCATCATAACTTCACTATATATTACATAGTTTATTAGCATTGATCCTCTAGTAATTGAGCTGAGAGATATGAGTCGTTGGATCTACAAAAGACCTGTCTCTCCACATGATAACCCTTGCCCATCTGCTTAAGTGCTATTGGCCTCTTAAAGTGATGCGGGACAACATGGTGGAAACTGGAATATAACAATGGAAGACGAAGTAAAATAGACTCAACTAGAGCAAAAAAGAATTAAAACCGGAATAAAACCCACCGAACCGGCTTGAACTGGTGAAAGCCAGACTGAACCAGCTAAGAACTGGTTGAACTAGTTTAAACCGGCTGGGAACCAGTTCGAACTGGCTGGACCAGGCCTAAACCCAACTGGACCAGCTCTAAAGCTGGGTGGAGGCTAAGTTCACTGCATTGGCTGACCCACCCAGTTTGCTTGGATGTCGATGTTGGTGCAGGCTTCTGGTGAGGCGGGCTTGGTCCTATCATTTGCTAATGCAGAGCCTTGATCTGGTGGGCTGGAGCCAGCGCTTGTGAGGACCCTGGTGGCTCACAGGAGTGGGCTCACAAGGTGCACATGAAGACGCATCGACGTGAGGGCGAAGATTCAATGACATGGCACTATAATCAGAGATACCATTGTTTATGATATAGAAGTTCCTGTATAAATGGGAAATGACTTACCTTTGAGTGTGGTTTGAACTATTGATTTATGTAATTGTAAGGAACCAATTAGGTTTACAACAAAATATAGAAAACGATCATTGATCCAAATTGAAAACCTCAACGGTATAGACCTCAACAGAAAATCATTGAGTAACGGTAGCAAGTGATTGTCTTTAGTAGTTCCTCATAGTAAATTATTGACTCTAGAAATATGATAATACGGAGAAGACAAAAAATTTTGAAGCATGGACATAACCTCTGCTGTTAGAGGCGGTTGCCTCACCCGCCTAGGCGATGAGGCGAGGCAAGGCGAGGCAGTTGAAAACCACACTCAACCACCTCACTTCGACGGTTTTTGCTTGAGGTGAGCGCCTCCGGCGCCTCACCCGCCTCAGCGCTCGCCTCGGGCATCCTACACGCCTCGCCTGCCTCCCCCTTGCCGTCCGATAAGAACCGGATCCGATAAGACTGGATCCGGGTTGATTAAACACCCCCCACTCGATTCTCTCTCTCCCTCCTGAACCCTCGTTTGCCCAGACCCTCACCCCCGACGCTGCTCCCGCCTCCGGACAAAGCTGCCGCCTGCAGCTGCACCTGCCGCCGCTGCCGCTGCCAGAAGCCTCCACCAGTGCCATCGCCACTGCCAGAAGCCTCCGCCCCCAATGCCACTCCCATCGGATCACCCCACCACCTGTAGAGACACCTCAAGCGGCTCCTATCGCCGCCGCCGCCGCTGCTTCCGCTACTGTTGGAAGCCTCAGCCGCCGCCGTTGGAAACTCCTACCGCCACCTCCGCTGCCGCCGTTGCCATTGGAAGCTGCAACCGCCGCCTTCGGAAGCTCCTGCCGCCTCCGCCACTGCTGCCAGAAGCCGCCACCGCTGCCGTTGGAATCGACATGTGCTTTCCCACCCTAAACAGGAAGGAAGGAGTCGACCCCTGATACCACCGGATCTGCCAACTTTAGTTGGAGAAGGTATGCTCTTTGGGTTTTTTTTATTCTCTTGGTTATTTCAAGCAAGCACCTATCTGATTACGTAGTTATATTTGTTGACATCATTTTCATTCGTATGAGTCGATATTTAACATTTGGTGAGTACATTTTGTAAGTTGATTTTTAACATTTTTCCTTGTTCTTTTGTTTTAATATTTTGGTTCATTTTAGGTTATATTTTATCATGTCTCAAACACGTGAAGACCATGGATCAAAAACAGGTTCTAATAATCAACCTTCTGCGCCCATGTCTACAAGTGAAGCATCCGGTTCTATAGCAAGAGCACCTCCTAAATTCAAAGATGTTGGATGGAAATATGGGATTTTAATAGATCCTCGAAACCAAGATCTTGTTAGGTGTCAATTTTGCCAAAAAGAGTGCAAAGGAAGCATTATTGTTTGAAGCAATACATTGCAGGCTTGGGGACGAATGTGACTGCTTGTAAGAAAACAAGCATGGAGGCTAAGGAGGAGATAAAATAGTGTATGCAACAAGCAAAATAAACGAGAGTTGAAAAGGCAATGAACATTAAAGAGATGGAAGGGAGGGACAACCTCCTTGGACAAGGAGTACAACAGATGGAGACATCTTTACAAAGTGTAGATGAGCTTTCACTCCAATTTCTTCCTCCACGGATGAAAGGACCCATGGATCATATGTTAAGTTCTAGTTGTTAAGTTTGGTTCATTTTTTTTGAAAGTACGATGTCGTATTTTAAACAATACATGTCATAATTCTAATTGTTAAGTTTGGTTCATTTTTTTGTTCTAATTTCGATGTTATGTTCTAACATATTTGAAACGAATTTCTAGGTCTTCTGAAAAAAGTCGTCTTTCTAATGAAGATTCGGACGATACCAGTAATGATGATCAGGAAACTCTCACCAATCTTGATTCTGATAGTGATTGATAGTGACTAGTGAGTGATATTTGTATAATTGTGTTCGAATTAGACTTACTTTATATATTATGTAACTTATGCTATATTTAATTGCCACTCTTGTTAGTTAATGATGTTATGTTTGTTATCCATATCAGTGATCTTTTGTTCATAGAATTTTTTATCAAATTATTATTTGTATTTTATTTTTACATGTTTTTTATGTATTTATGTCAATTATTTTATACCACATGCATCTTTATTAAATTAAATAATATTAAAATATTCAAAACGCCTCGGGTGCCTGAGGCGAGGCGCTGGGTCCCTCGCCTCAGGCACCTCACACCTCGGATAACATAGGACATGACCAAGAGTGCCCTTGTTACCATAACCCTGATTTGGAAAGGGGGGTTTAACACTTCTACATGCTGCACTGTTCACCATCTCATTTGTCCTAAATAGGGGAGAACAGGGAACGATGGCAGAGGGCATGTTCGATCAAGGTGACCAAGCGAAGGGTTGATAGGAATGATGTAAGGGATGTCAAAAGAATCCTACAGGAAGTGAAACACGATGTGCAATGGTAGCAACTCTGATGCTTTTCGAAATGATCAGAAGGTAAGGGAGGTGAGGACGACAATGGTGGCTACAAGGTGTTCCGGTGCATATGGAGAAAAGACAATGAAATGCGCTAGCACAGACATAGTTGTCAAGGTGCCCGCCTAGGCGGCAAGGCGCTTTTCCAACAGCGCCTTGCCAGGGCACCTTGCTTGGGGCCAAAAAGGCGCCCAGGTAAGGCGCCCTGGGTATTTTTACATGATTAAAAAAATAATTTTGAAGAATTTTACCCTCTTGATACCCCTCACAAGGGACACCTATTTAATGATAGTTTGAATATATTAATATATTTCACTATCACTTATAATATCATATATATTTAAATTTTATGATTATAAACATATATTATATACTTAATTAAATTCTCTTTCAGCTCTTTCTTCTTTCTCTCTATGTCTCTCTTAAGTCTTAATTTATCAAGATTAACTTCTTATCCAAAAATAAATATCCACACTTTCATAATTACATATATAAAATCACTTATATTATCACATACTTTTTGGGTTCGGGAGACTTCGCCTTCCTGACAACCCCCCACAAAGGGCGCTGCCCCCTTGACCCCCGCGACCTGACTGCGCAGGTCGATCCGCGACTACTCTGCACCCCATTTAATAATATTATAACAATATTTCACTCTCACTTATACTATTGCACATATATATAAATTTTATAATCATAAATGTGTTATATAATTAAATTTTATATAATTAAATTTTATAAAATAGATATTTAACTCCTTTCTCCTTCGCACACACATCATATTTACTTATATACATAGATAAAATATTCATATTCAATTATAACGTAAAAATATAATTATATTTATGCATATTTTTATGTATCACAACCTCCGACCCAACCTTCCTCGAATACCGCCTAGACGACGCCTAAGCGGTCGCCTCGTCGCCTAAGCGGAATCGGTACCCTTCAACGTCTTGAGCGCCTTGTCGCCTTGACAACTATGAGTACAGAATAACTTTGGTGAACTCAAGAGAATTTGGATGGAACTGGAAGTGAAGAAATTGTCGATAATGACTATCGTTGTCCAAGGAATGCAGATACGGGTGTAAACGGAATTCGATATTCCGATATTCTGATTCGATTCTGATAAAAATTAATGGGTTTGGAACTTGTTTTTGTATCCTATAAGCTATCAGAATCGAATATTCCGGTAGTTTATCGGAATCGGAATCGGAATCGGAATCAATTGATTTCGTTTCCATTAATCCGATTTCAATAAAAAATAAATAAATCTAAATAATATTAAATAAAACAAAGTTAAATAAATTATAAAATATATTATATAAATTGATAAAATGATAAAAATAAAGTTTTAAAAAGATAATATCAGAGTTTAGTAATTATATGTAAATTATCAACACATTTTTAAATAAAAATTAATATTTAATATGTATTTCGGAAATTATCAGATTCAAATCCAATTTCGATAACGGAATCGGAATCAGATCAAAATCGGAACATAATGTTTTTGAAATTATCGGAATCGGAATCGTAACCCCTTAACCCTTATCAGAATCGGAATCGGATTCTGGTGATTCCGCTACCAAATCCGACCCGTTTACAGCCCTAAATGCAGACGATGCAAAGAGTGTTGTTCACAACAAGAGCGATTGCCAAAGATGAGTGCAGTGGTCGAGCAGTCTTCAGGGTGACAGATCCGACACCTAAGTTGATTGTTGAAGCCAGTGTGGTTGTGGTGTAGGCCCAGGGATCACTGGATCTGTGTGCACAAGTGTCGAATGGCCAAGGACTGATCCTATAGAGGTATCAGTGGCCAATGACTGATGTCGCACAGGATCCAGTTAAACTTCTGGACAGCACTGGAGTTGATCGATCCCAAGAGGAGAAGAAGATGACAAACCATGGGACTTGTGAAGAGAAAAGGTGGGACGAATGACTCAGAAGCCAACAGGTGAGAGTGAGAGAGAAGATGGAGAAAGCTCTCTTGGTCAGAAGGTGGAGATGGTGAATAGGCGAAGGCCTCCTTGGCCGATAAGGAGGTGAAAAGAAGATACGGGGCCACAACCCCCAACTGGACTAAACGCCCATAGGCTTCTCCAAAAATTCTCACTATATTATTTCTTCTCGGGACACATGGAGAACTCTCATAGGATGTTTGGTTACATAATAAATTTTTATACACTTTCATGATAAAAAGTTTTATTAAAATAAATTGTGAGCTAATCAATGACATAAAATTATCATGTTTGGGAAGATGTAATACCAACAAAGAGCGAATACCATATATGATCTAAGAAAGGTGTGGGACCACAAGATAAAAAAAGTGACACCTTTTTTTGTTTAAGAAGAAAAACTCTTTAAAAACATAAAATTGTAGTGATTGGCGCACATCTTCTAACAAGTTTTGCTACAAAGACATAAAATTGTAACAAAAATCCAATTTATCATGCAACCAAACACCCCATTATATAGAAAGCCAATTAAAAAAAAACCACGTGAAAAATAATTAAAAGCAAGTCCTTCTAAGGTCAGAAATGCAAAAAACCCTAAAATCCACAAACTGGTTCCCATCATAAAGTCTCTTCCGTTCCTCTTAGCCTCTAGCGAGGCCTTCCAACTCCAACCTCCCTTTACTTCTTATGATGCTACCAGTGACATAAGAACACATCCTCTTTAAATCTCTCAGTTCATTTGCTTCAACTGCCTAGGATGCCTGAGGTGAGGCTACTCTTTGTCGCCTCAGAGACCCCACACCTCTAACACACAGATGGTCCTATTCTACTTCAATTCAATGGACTAACCTTTTGTAACATATGTGAGTTGTTGGTAATGTTTAAATGTTGATACATCCTTAGACATAATCAATTCTACAATACCCATTTTTTCGCTCTTCGTTTACTACCCTATTCCACTTTTTATCACCATGCCCTCCCATCAAGTAGTACACCTTTTTCATGCTTTGTTTCATAGAGTTATCATCTCAATTATACAGATGTGTGAAAGTTGGCAAAGTCTACTCTTGGCAAATTGAAGGGGACTTTTGGCAATTGGTCCTACCAGCAACATTGCGGGGCATAAGAAAAGAAAGAAAGCATCAATATCTTCAACAACCAAGTGAAAAGGATTGAGCATATCTTACATCATGTCGTTTCCCTTATCAGGAGATGTTTCTAAAGGCACTTTGGGCTCTATATGGACGATAGTAATTTCATAGGCAGGATGCGTTACTGGATGAATTTGCTTCTTTGATCTTGGATGTATTTTGTACTCTTTACTGTTAAATTAATGAAAGTGGCCTCACTCATCTTCAAAAAAAAAAAATCGAGATCTATGGATGGATATAGATTTGTAAAGTGCTACTGGGGATATCTAAAAGATGCTAAACATTGTAAAAGATATTGTTTGTCTCAGAAAAGGTACACTGGAAGGTAGAGTCATCAATGTTACTTTCAAAGTGCATGTCATGGTAATATAAGGGACTTAACATGATCAACTTGAAATCAAGTACAATAGCTCCCCGCGGTAAATAGGTACACCTCATTTAAAGTCCCGAGAAGAATAAGATCACTCCAATCCCAATTGTGAGCAACCATCCAGCCTTAAAGAAGAAGAAAAAAGTATGAGTGAGAATGTACACCATGATTTAAGTAAAAATGGCCATTTGACTAAGCCCTGATAAATAGCAAACTGTTAGGACTAAAATGTAGATGGTCACAAAATACTGTATTCTATTCACCTATTTATTACTATGCTCTAGTTTTCTTCCATCACAAGTCAAATAACCTATGAATAGACAAAAGCACCTTACAAATAAATTGCAGTAAATTGGACAAATATCCAATGGAGAAGCATTCAAATGTCAATATTTCCTTCCTTTCTCTCCAACTGTTCACACAAAAATTCAGCTGAAGCTCATGTTCAATTTCACACTACCTGTCAGCTTATTACCTAGAAATTGGTTTCAGAGCCAATTTTGTAGATATAATGCAAATATCAGAACTAAATTTCAACCTGAAGTAGGATAAGATTTTCAAACCAGCACCTCTGGGAGACTGGGATAGAACAAATTCCTTATACATTCCAAAGAGTAATAGTTGTTCACATACATCTGAATCTAAATCTCATGCTTCACAACAATGTCTAATGGATTCCTGTCCAATTTTCCAATACCTTCTCTTGAATAAGTTTTGTCTGCCATGCATTATAATTCCTTACTAATTCAAGAAACATGTTCAGAATTTGGAGCCACCACCCATATCCATCTTCTTGTAATTCATATTTTCCCATTCTTTCTACCACACTGTTAGGACACTAGCCATTTTATTTATTTGCTTTTAATCAGCCAATACCAGCTGTCTTAATTTGTAGGGGGGACTACTTGACTCAAAGATCAATAAGTAGAACCTAAACCAGGACAGCATGCTAGAAGAAGCTACGTGAAGAATATATGATGTCGGGTTCTTTCAGCTTAGCTTATCCGGTTGGCCAATATTTTATTCTTTAAGGTTAGAATGGATATGTTTGAGATAAAGAGATGCAAAACAAATGGCCAAATAATGTCACTCCTCCGACGACCACACAATAGATACATTCATATGTAGTCCCCCTTAGTCTTTACTTAGCATCGAATGCAAGGGTTTCCCTTTAGACGCGGTTTCATTTATTAAGCATGCTTACATCTTGGTACATGATAGTTGATCAAGTATGTTCCAATACTAGAGCATCGAAAGCGCAAAATTTTAAGGAACCATGATACCGAAGAGTAAGCCTCATATAGGGATTCACAGAACATGAAGACCTTTGACAAGTTTGATGACCAGCTGCTTCTTGTTTGCGGGCTGGAGAGGAACAGCCTTTTTCCTGGAAAGGTTGGCAGCGGTGCCCGTCATGGCCGCACCCGAGACTATGACGTCGGCAGCGGCGGCAGACTTGATGTCGTCCCGGTCGAGAAGCATGGCGTCCTCGTCGGGAGCTGGAGGCATCAGGACGCGGTCGTCCTCCGAGACGTGCTGCTGCTGCTGCTGCAGCCCATTCTTCTCGGGCAGCCACGGTGAGGTAGGAGCCTGCTGAGGCTTGGCCTTTTTCATTGCGGGTGAAGAGGGCGGATGATGGGAGGGAGCCGAGGGATTTTCCGCGTTATGGCTGGGGCTGACGCTCGCGTCGGCGGCTTCGGCGGCAGTGGCGGCGGCGCACAGGGGCCGCTTAGGGCGAGTCATCAATCAACCAAGATCAGGCGGAGGGCATCGCGCTCGTCGGGAAGGGGGCCGGCGTTCAATTCTTGATAGCACCAGAAAATCCTTGTTTCCCTGGGGAGGAGGAGGAGGCCCCGAAGGAAGGAAGCCTCGGCGGTGGGTGGCCGGAATCGGAGACACGCCTCCTGTCCGGACGAGCAGTGAGACCTGAGCGGAGGGGATGAACACAAGTGCGGTGGGAGAAGGGGCCGTGGTGGGGCCGCTGGGAGGGACAAGAAAGCAAAAAGAAAGTTCCCGAGGACTCGGATGCAAGATCAGTCGACATACGACGAGGCCCATAAGCGTTGGGATCTTTCTTGATCCGTTAAGGGCCCGTTTGCTGAGGTTTGATACTTGATAGAGGGAGAAGGGGGGGTCTTAAAAACATGAAAATTTTAATAGTTTGTTAAAAACAATCCATATATAATAATTAATAAATAATTTTATTTTTATATTAGAACTTCAAAATGCCAACATCTCACAAATTGTTTATAAATTTCTGAAATATAAAATGGCCAAAAGGGGGCATCACAACAATAAATAACAATCCCTCGGCTGGCCATAGTTCGTTAGGCTTTTCTCCTGCATGAGGCTCGGGTTCGAATCCGGACCGTATGCTCTCTTTTTTTTCACGGTGGCCTAACGTCTCAACAGTGTGCCGCACGCGCACGCGGCGAGGGATCAAGCCCAGCTCGATCCCCACAAGTACACTCCCCCTTAGGGAGAAGGTTGGCTCTTGCCGCCATTCGAACCCCGCCCATCTGCCTTTGCGGATAAGGAAATGTCAACCGGGCTACAGCCAGCCAGCTAGACCGTATACTAATGCGCGTGACCCAAGACAACTGGGGCATCTCTTCGAAAAAAATAATAAAAGATGAAAATGATCATCGAATCATCGAAAACAAGGATCTACAATCAAGGTAGTGGTTGTCTACTGGTCCACAAGAAGAATCATCCAAATGTAATGAGATCTATTTTTTTTCCTTTGCTGAACTTTAAATTCTTAATCATGATAGTAAAATTATGTCATTGGGACAAAATGACATCATTTTTAGATGGGGGTGCAAAAGAGCCCTTGCTCGAGCTTGACTCATGTATTTATGTTTATAGATAAATCAATTTTGTCATGGATGAATTCTTGATGATATCAATTTTGTTATTTATATTTATAGAGAGTAGAGTATCAATATCAAAATCAATACACCTAGATGTTTACGACACAATGTTATACATCGTGCTTTGTTTGTATATAAATTTCAAATTTAAAATTGATAGTCAGACAATTTATGTCAGCATCAATATCAAATTTGATATTTATAGAGGTGTTCAATGTGGCTGCCAATCATGTTAGGGTCACCGATCACCATCCATTGTAAATTTCATAGCAATCTTTATCAATTTTGATAATGATATCACATGACCTGTTTCGTTAGAATATCAAAAATAATATTATATTAATATCGATATTAATATTTCTAGAAATTTAAATATTAATATTAAAATTGAGATTATTAACTTAACACCTCCGAGTGATTGTCATCAATATTAAATTTAAAATTGACAGTAATAAAAATATTTGATAGTGTTACCAAATAGAGCCTTATCTATAAAAAATTTAATATCGATGTCGTCATTTTTTATACTTCAACCAAACTCTACATTAAGTCTTGCCTAATCTTAGGAGTTTTTAAGTACCGGTCCCCCTAATTATTTATTTTTTAATATGTCTAAATAAAAATTTTCAAATATTAATGAATGTCTGAAATCTTGTGTTTTGAAAAACTAAGTTCCCTCGAATAAAAACACTCCAAAATGTCAACATCTAACTATTTTTTAAATTATCGACAAAAGAATTCTTAATTTTATAGAGATAAAAACTGTGCAAGAGAGAGAAGAAAATAATAATATTAGACAGAGATATTCCCATCACAAAGTTGTAAAAATATTTAATTAATATCACACGTCTAAGAATTTTTTAAACGGCATAAGCTTATTTTATAGCAACAAAATATTTTAATGTCAGAGTTTTCAACTATTGACGACATGTTTATGAATACAAATAATCATGTGAACCAATATGAAAAAAAACCCATTAAAATGTGACTTGATATAGTGGATTGAGAAGACATATTCTTTTCTCGCAAAGACATTGTACACGTAAATCAAGCTAAGTCAAATGCCACTTTGAGTTCAAAATCGAGTCTTTTAAAGCAACAAACACTTGTTGCAGTCAAGTTCGAGCTAGGTCGCTAAAAATAACTTGATTTAATTTTATGTTTTATTTTAACAAAACTTATTTAAAGATGTGTTTGACAATCATTACAATATTATATGTTTAAATAAATTTTTTTGAACAAAAAAAGTGTCACATCTTTTTTTATCTTGTAATCTTCCATATAGCTTAGTCATATATGACATCGACTATTTTTTGTCATCATATTTTTGTCAACTATGATAATTTTATGTCATTGATTAATTTACATTTTATTTTAATATAATTTGTTATCACAAATATATAGAGAAATTTATTATGCAATCAAATATCCTATTAATATTTCACAATTTGTTTTTTTACGGTAAGTGTTTAGGGTTAGGATAAGGACTGTGATAGATGTGTTCAACATAATTGCCAAATAGATCGCGATAATTTGGGAATAATCCTAGTTTATCTCTAAAATTTAGAAGATAAATTAGATTTATCGCCAAAATTTTATAGTGCCAAAGAGAGTCTCAGGCAATGGAAGAGTGATGACCAAATGTCTCTAATAACTAAAGGGATTCTGATTGCAAAATGAAATTATGCCTTGACATTTTTAACAAAGTACTGTTGTATAAATATATGCACGTAGTAATAACTTATTCTATCATGCAACCAAACATCCTGCAATTGTATTTTATTTGACCTCGAATATCAAAACCACACAAAGCAAAAAGATTCATCCCATGAGAAATGTTAGCATGTCAGATCAATAAGTAGTTACCAACCATTCACAAACTTTTTTATTTGAATCGCACCCATAATTTTCAGATTTAGTTCCATTTTTTATTGTATTGTCAAAATAAGAACAATCGGACGATTTTCATTCTTTGTATTATATTACTTTTATTAAATTTTATTGAAATCAAAATTATTATCAGAACAAATTGTTTCATATTTTGATTTTTATAAATTGTAATGACCGACTAAATTAACTGATTAGCTCAACAACCGTGTTAATTAATAACTTTTCCAGGAGATCACCTATCCCTGGTTTACTCTCAACAAAACACACTTAACATCGAAATTCTTTCAACTCAATTTCTAAAAAATAATTAATAGGTGTTAATTGTAAGTAGTCAATTGATTTAATCTCTTAACATGTTCACAAATTGGTGTGTTATAATCTACTCCCTTTAAAGACTTGACGTCCTCGTCAAGATCACACACATCACATATCACATACTTAAGCGAGTCACACCGGACTTTCCAACTGGGTCATGCTCAAATACCATATATAATGATCGACTAAATTAGTTGACTGGTCCATCAACCATGCTAATTAACAGCCTTCCAAAAAGGTCACCCATCTTCAGCTTACTCCCAACAGAGCACATTTAATTTTGGAGTTCTTTCAACTCAACTTCAAAAAAATGGTTAATCGGTGTTGTTTGTAGTCAATTGATTTAACCTCTTAACATATTCACAAACCGAGGTGCTACAATCTATCCATTTTAAAGACTTGACGCCCCCGTCAAGATTGCACGCATCACATATCATATATCTAGACAAGTCACACCCGACCTTCCGATTGGGTCATGTTCTAATATCATATGTAATGACCGAGTAAATCAGCTGACTGACTCAACAACCGTGCTTATTAGTAGTCTTTCTTGGAGGTTACCCATCCTCGACCTACTCTTAACACAGCACGCTTAACTTTATAGATCTTTCAACTCATCCACAAAATGATTAACCGATGTTGGTAGTACACCGATTTAATTTTTTAACATATTCACATACCGGAGTGTTACATACACTATTTTAGTTTTTATAACTTACCGGATATATTAAGAGACTGTGAATCTATTTAACTTAATGAAAATTGAATAGAAATATTGATCCCGCTTGCACCCCCGGCTAGGTTATAAATTTTTATTGCATGCTTCTTGGTCCTCTCTCTGCACTTTCGGTTCGGACCATCTTGAATTGGACCGAGCCGGTTCGGCAGCATTGAGATGGATTCAACCGGCCCAATTAGAATGGGCTGGGTCGGCCCAGTTACTTCCAACTCCTTAACGAAAAGGTGATATATCTTTTCTCAACAGAATTATGATCGATTTTACTAGTTGAGTAATAAAAAATATTATATATCTTTTCTCGACCTTGTACACAACGTAACGGTTATTTTCAAATATATTTGGACACTTACTTCACTCGCCGACTTTGATTACTTTTCTTGTTAACATAGTAAAGCGTAAGTGGTCCGGCCTCCTGAACTTTGGATCAACTTCTAAGTATATCTCTTATCTCTTCTAAGAAAATTAACAATAAGTTGTGTGATTTTTATTTGACCGAGGATGTGCATCATTTTATCATTTCATGTATTGTTGTAATGTGTGTCTTATAGTACATGCATATGAATTATATAGTGCTGCAAATTATTCATAAATAGAGTTTAACATATGAGTTGTAGCCCGAGTCATGAGCTATCGAGTCGGTTAGTATTTGAGCAACATGTGATAGTTTGGAGTGAGAGTGTTGTTTGATCTCGGATACCATAGTTCATCTCGAGTGTTTTCGCTTCTTAGATGCATTATAAGATTTTTCTTAATTATATGTCCCTTCAATATGTGATAGATTTGGTGTAAATTCTTTGATGCTGTTATATGTGCAACGAGACATGTTCTGTGCACGTAAGAAGGCAATTCCTTGCCTACTATTTTTACAGAGAAAATAAGGTGTTAGTTAAATATTTCACCTAAGTTGAAATCATGAACAATGTGTACATGTGCGTGATCTAGAGTTAAATCAATTGTTCTTGAAATTGTGGACCAATGATTACTTTTCTATGCCTCCGTCCTAGATGTGGAAGATATTACTGTATGCATGCTTGGTATTTATTTACTAGTGCCAATAATTAGATTTTGTGGTGGAGAGTATAATGATTCAATGTGACTAGGGCTGTTCACTATTTGGTTCAACCCGAAAAACCAAACCAAACCAGGAGTTTGGTTTGGTTTGGTTTGGTTTGGTTTGAACTACCGATCGGTTTGATTTGGTTCCTAGAGCCCCTCAAACCAAGCCAAACCGCTAAATCGAATAACCCGATTTAGATTAAATATTTTATTTTAAGTTATATATAATATAATATTTATGTGTCTTTTCTTATAAAAATAAACTTGTTTCAAGAGTTTTTAAGACAAATTAATGAAATGTATAAACAGATACACTAAATTTTAATAGAATGTGATTTAAAACAAATAAAACGAAATTTTATATTGACATATTTACTCTACCTTAATAAAATATGGTTTGAACCGGACCAAATCAAACCAAACCGAATTAATTTGGTTTGGTTTGGTTTGGTTTGGGAGAAAGTTTGGTTTGGTTTGGTTTGAGAAAAAATACTAAGAAACCAAACCAAACCAGACCATGAACACCCCCATGACTCATCTCAATCCTAACCGTCTTTAGTAATCAGGCTTAGCACACCAAAATATACGATGATTTGGAGTTCAAGGAGACGGCAGGGGGGTCATTCCACAATTTTTTTTATCAATATTTGATTTGTTTAGGCTTAAATTTCAGTGTGATAATTTACACAGAAATTAATAAAATTCTGGGACTAGATTTGATATTACCTTCTTTATTTTCAAACTGATGTATTCGAAGAGTTGTTTTTCCCCAATTACGTAATGTGATAGGTATGCCAGATTGGGATGTGACATCAAGTTATAAGAAATTCTACGTCACAGACTTACCATTAAACCACAATGGCTAATGCGATTTGTTATTAACATTTAATAAAGGCCAGAAAAGTCAGGATATAAAGAAAAACTATTATAGGGTGTGTTTGCTTGATCAACAAATTTCTATATATTTCCATGATAAAAAAATTATATTGCAATACATAAAATTGCCATTTTGGGGAGGAGATGCATTAAAAAAGAAAGGGTGAACCGCATATATGGCCAAAGAGGAGTAAGACCACAAGACCAAAAAAAAAACTCATGTTTCTTCGTCCAATAATAAAATCTCTTTAAAATCGTAAATTTATAATCGTTGTCCGACACCTCTTATCACAAATTCTGTCGAAAAAAATTAAAATCTGCAACAAAAACCCAATTTCTCACAACCAAACACCCATATTATAGTAAGTATATTTTGCTCACTCTTGAGAGGTAGAAAGATCTTGAGGTACGGGTGCTTCACGTCCTTTGCTTTTTATTATTTTGGGTCAGCACTCAGCACCACACTTAGGGGTGTAAACGGTTCGGTTCGGTTCGGTTCGGTCACTTTTTTTCCAAACCGAAACCGAACCGATAAGGTGAACCCAACCGAACCGAACCGGTTCAGTGAGCCCTGAACCGATTGTGATTCGGTTCGGTTCGGTTCGGTTCGGTTCATCGGTTTAATGTATATTTAAATAAAAAAAATAAAATAAAATAAAATATACATTATAATAATTATTTAAGATTAATATAAAGTCTACTACTGTATTTATAATATATAATTTTATCTTTATACTAATTAACTTACATTTATAATAAAACATATTTAAAATTGATATAATATATATTTAAATGTAATATAATATGTAAATAAAATGGGTCAAACTTTATCAAATCGGGTCAACCGGTTTACCGGTTCGGTTTGGTTTGGGGAGGTGCAGAACCGAACCGAACCGATAAGAAATTATCGGTTCGGTTCGGTTCAAAAAACCGAATGCATAGCCTCTCAAACCGAACCGAACCGAACGGTTCGGTTCGGTTCGGTTCGGTTTACCGGTTTACCGGTTTTACATGAACACCCCTAACCACACTACCATCCACGATGGTCTTGTGTGGTCCTGGGTTCGAATCCGAGATATTCCTTCCACGCAAGGAAAGGGCCTCGGATATTATAGCATAATCTTAAATTTTAAATCTTAAACTCTAGTGGGGTGTTTGGTTGCAAGATAATAAAAATTTTTATTTTAAGTTTTAAAAATTGTAAGAAAATTTGTTAAAAGAAGTGTTTCACAACCGTGACAATTTTATGTTTTGAAAGTGATTTTCTTCTTAAACAAAAAAAAAGAGTTTCACCTCTTTCTTTTTTCTTGTGGTCCCCCACTCTGTCTGATCGTATATGATAGTTAGGGTGCATTTGGTTTGACGTAAAATAAGAAACATTGAAAATAGTTGACCAGGGATTAACTTTTTTAAGAAAAGTAAATACAAATACTTTGTTTGGTACATTAGAAAATGTTTTCGGTACTTGTTGCAAACACTTTCCTTTACATTATTAACTTTGAAAAAGTCTTGTAACATATAGTTATACAATTATAAAATTTTAATATAAGTAAATTAAAAATTTATTTTTAAATTTTAATAATTTAATAAATAATATTTTTATGAAAAATAAAATAACTTTAAAAATATTATAAATAAATTTATTATGTAATTAAAAAATATTAAAATAATACAAAGGTTATTTGTTTGTTGTTTTGTCAGTATTTACTTTACAAGTAATTTGAATACTAAAATGTATTTAATTTGTTGTAGTGCAAAAATTAAAAAAATGTATTTATAAAAAATACAAAAAAATTTATTTTAGAACACCTAAATATAATTTTTTTAAAAATATTTTTAATTATTATTTTTATTTTAAATATTTTTAGACTATTATTACTACTATTATTACTATCACTAAAAGAAAGTCATTAGAGTTGTTTTTCTCGAACTTTTCTATTTTGGCCAAAACTACGTATGTATTAACTTTACAAAATATTTAGGATGCATGACAAAAAAGTGACATATTACATATGATATATTCTCCAAAAAAATTCTTAACTTCAATTCAAATTGATTTTTAATTTAAATGCATCATAAATATAGGTGCCTAGAAGGTTCAGCATAAAATTGTATATTATAAATAATGTTTTATTTAAAATTTATTTAATTTATTTTAAATTATGATATGATTATTTTTATCCTTATAAGTATTTACAGTTTAACATATATACAATAATTTAATTTTTAATAAAATTTTTATTTAGTAGAACTTTAGATATTAATATAAATTCAATTTTAAGCAAAATGTTATTAATGTCTAATGTTTGACTTGTAATGTGTGCACTGTGCATCGGAAAACGGCGTTCACAAAAAAATCACGGATGCCAAAATCCTGATTACGTAGACGTCAAAGTAAAATGTTTTTCGTTGACCTGATATCTACACGTAACCAAACGAAGCTCCGTAGTCACTAATCGGGAAAACTTGATGCATGCAGTTGACTTTACGGTGAAACAAATGGACCCTTACTCTTTTTTGTTATCACATCCCTCCAAACATGATAACTTTATGTCATGAGTTGGTTCATTTTTTATTTTCCTACAATTTTTTATCGCGATAGTGTACAAAAAAATTATCATGCAACCAAACACCCCGAAAACACAGATATTTCTAAAGACGATGAAAACAACACCGTAACCAATGTTAACGGTAGAAAAAACAACAAGGAAAACGGCAAGTCTGGCAAATAAAAAATAAAAAAATAACAACTGGAAATTGCTTGATCGCCCTAGCTTTCTTAGAAGAAGCTTGTATGTTTCCCGGAATTAATATGCTAATTTGTTGTTGTCTAGAATTGCATGACGGACGTGAAAACTTTTTTTCCTCGCCGGACAAGATATGCTCCATTCTGATAGCTCAGAATCGGATATTTCTTTATAACAGTCAATTCTCGATCTATTCTGGTAAAATTTTAATGTACACATCCAAACATTAATTAGTACTACGATAAAATAATATATTCGAGAAATTTTTTAAAAAATAAGTTGTAATTCCGAGAGCATATCAGAAATCAAAACGAAGATGAAATTTCATGGCATCGATTTAACCATAATCAAAATGAACCAGAATTCAAAACAAACATCTCTGTTATTGAATTTAAACTACTTTTTCGGAAAAAAAGAAATTTAACGGAAAAATCAAGCTGAGCTGCCTCCGATGCTCCTGCCCTCGGTTGATGGGGGCTTCGGAATCGGAGATCAGCGGATTCGGGTGAGTCTGAATCAGATCAGGATCGCCGGCTCCGATCTGCGATCAGTCTGATCTCTCCGTTCATACGATCGGCAAACTGCACGAAATCTTCTGCCGTTCTTCTCTAATTCGGTGCAGGTTGCAGGTCGGACCGGCAGATCTCCATCTGCTCCAGATTCTCGCTCCTTCCTCATCTTGCGAGCACCCGGCGGTGGTCGTCGCGCCACCCGGCTGTCTCTGCTCTGCGGTGGCCGATGCACCGCAGCGGAAGAATCCCGGCGGGGCATCGATCGACCAGACGCGCGCGCGCGCGCGAGGCCGTCGGCATCGCCATCAAACGGTTCTCCTCCTCCACACTTCTCTTGCGGGCATTAACACATACACGTTACGTGCGAATCGTGTGCGCGCGCGCGCGCGCGCGGTCGGTCTCCGGCTCGACGACGGCGATGTTGAAACTCGGCAGGCAGAAGCGCCGCCGGCGGTCGAGCTCAGCCGCTTGACAGAAGGGCGCCAGATTAAGGCAGCTCCTTCCTCTAAAGTCCTCTCAATTTCCTGCGGAAGATCTCTTAGAAGATAAGACGACCGGCCGTCGGTGGCGGGCTGCGTGCGCGTCGTCGCCGTCGCGCATGAATACACCTAGATAAGATGTGCATGTACGCACACACAAGTGTGCAGTGATCATACAGGCGACAGGCGGCCGGGTGCGCTGTCGCCGGCGGTTGTGCTGTCGCCGGCGGGGTGCTCCGCGAGTCAACTCGCGCCGCGCCCGGCCCAGGACAAGAGCAGGCGAGGGCCCCATGGCCGCCCCACACCGCTGCCTGTCGGGCGCTCCGACGCCGACGGCTAACCGCGGCTTCGCGCAGCGGGCAGGTGCTCGGCGGCGGCGGCGGCGGCGGCGGCGGCGGCGGCGGTCCGCCCAGGTCTCTGGGCCGCAAGTAGATCTCCCTCCGCAGTCTCTCGTTGGCGACCGTTTGTCACAAGGTTAAATTTGATTTATACCCAAAATTTCAAGAATAAATCTGATTTATTCACTAATTAATCAATATTACACCAGAGGGGAGGGGATTAGCCGGCCGGCTGGCACTAGCGGCAACTTCAACCATAATATGTCAATAACACCATGACTAGCTAGCATTACATTAATTAACACTGACAGCTATGATTGTTAGATGATATAAGTCAATATCCAACAAGATTTAATCATTGGACTGCCGTCAATTTCCTTTCGGAGGTTAATTTGGAAAAAAAATTGAAGTTTGACTGTTTGGTTGAGATTATGTTGGGACAGTGACCTTCTCGGAAAGATTCTTCGCTAACATAAATCTTGGGTCAATTAGTTGATTTGATATTTAAAATGATATTGCAGTTATACTCATTTAGAAGGTGAAAATTAAGTGCCACATGCCTCATTTAGAAGAAATTTCTTCGAATTCATATTATGAGATGTGATCTTGTTTTATCTATCATAACGGTTCTCTTTTATCTTTTGGACTTGGGATCAGTCGTAGCGGAGTTGATAGATTAAAAAAAATAATTGTTTTAAAAAAATCAATTTCTCGTAATCATGAACAAACATTATCTTGTTGGTCAGAATAAATGTCATGTAATTTAATCACCTCAATTGCCATAAACATGATTACATCCACCTTGATTACATCACCATGGTCTTGTGAAGTACAAACTGAGCCAACTCATTCCATCCTATGATCAAGTTTTGTAGTGCAAGAGGATTTGGTAAAGCCTGCAAAAGATGGGCTTACATATGAGTGCATTGTGCACCCTAAAGACACCACCAGAAAAGAGGACAGCACATGCACCAAGCTGCCACCACAAAAAGAAGTGGAGAGATGTTAGAAGCCCATCATCTTCACCCTTGAAAAAAGAAAGAAAAGGAAAAACAGTTCAAAGAAAATTAGACCCCCTTGCTGGCTCATGATCATTTTTGTCATCTTGGCCCTACCTGCCTCAATCAAAGGTGCCAAGTGATTTATTCTGCTTCCTTATAGACATGATATTTCCATGTAGATATACATCCTTCCTGGAGCTGAAATTGTGCATGGACATTATTCATAAGGCTACTTTGGTATCAAGTAGACAACTGCTGCTCAGGGTATCAATTTTAGCTTGATAACCGTACAAGAATGTGCTGAGTAATTAATAATTTTGTTGCACCTTCGTGATACAGTTTTATAATAAAACAAAATATAGGATAGATAGAAATATAAAATTATCATGTTTAGTGAGATATTATGACAAAGAGAGTGGGGGGGCACATGTTTGACTTAAAAAAAGGTAAGGGACCATAAAGAAAAAAAATCTCACTCTTCTTGTCCAACAAGAAAGTATCTATAAAAATATAATTATGTAATCATTGTCAAACACCCTTTTAAACAACAAGTTTTGCCACAAAAACTTATTTTGTCACGCAAGCAAACATCCTATCAAGGAGCAACTCAGAGCCAAGATCAGCTGATGTAATTTTGTATCCGCTCCCTCAATTTCGATAGAATTTCAATATCTATTTTTAAAGATTAATGTTACACATTATAAAAAAATTATGACACATAGTGACAAGAAAAAATACAAAAAAAATCTCGAAGTCATCGTAAAAAAAATCGTAACAGTACATGTTCACTCTTATTTTTACGTATTTCAAAAACTACCTACCCCGATACTAATTCGGATAATAGGTCGGCTGAAACCGAAATTATATGAATCCGATTCAGTCAAAATCAAGGTCTAAACTAAAATCAATTAACTTTTATCAGAATCATAGTATTGTTGTTGGAAGCGGACATTTTTTTATTAGAATCAGAATCATTATTTAAAAAAAAAAGAGATCGAATTCTTTCGAGTTTTTTACCCGAAAGAATTCGATCAATTTCTTCACATAAATAGAAAGATAAATATATTAAATATCTTTATATATGTATTAAATTATTATTGTCTTTTTTTTGGAACAAACAGATCATATTCATTCATAACATAAAAAGATACTAATAAGAGAATACATCAAAGACTACTTTAAAAGACAGAAGACACATAATTAAACTAGACACAAAAGTTCTGTTAGAAATTACCATTTCCAAGAGATAAAAATATAGCCATACATCGACCTCACATACGAGTGCGTAGATGGTCGAAGAGCAAAGTTAAGAGCTCCATAAGAGGAGTTTGACATTTGCCACGAGACTGGATGAACACACCAAAAGGGTGTGGATATCGCCCAGACTAACAGTCTCGGATTAACATTAGCGGCTATGGAGCTAACAAGGAAAGATAACACAACAGAACTAGACCAAACTACAACAGATGAAAACAAAGATAAAAGACACAGAACATACATAGATAAAGCCGACTCCACAATTCCAGTGCAACAAAAAGAGATAAAAAGCCTAAAACTACATTTAGGCAATACACCGGAAATGGAGCATGAGAGTATGGGAGGGAGTCCTCCCTCCCTCCCAAATCAAAAATGACCTCAAAATAGCAAAAAGAAACCACCACTAGACCTGCAAATGGATCTTGCAGATCCAATAACCTGACCCGAATTTAACATCACATTTAGATTTTAGGATTCAGTTGCTGGCACCGAGCACTTTTCATTCGGATTCGGGTGCATCTCATTTGGTTGAAACCCGATTGCCATCTTTTGGGTGCATCCCCGAATTGCTGGACATGTGACCCGCTAGGGCATCGAGATCTTATCTCGGACCTCAAGCATACATTCCGCCTTTACCTTTTCCCCCTCAAGGTTCTCAGCTTTCCGCCCTTTTTGGCCATCTTATCAATCTCTACCTTCTCCATCGGAGGAGCACCTGATCCGGCCAACAGCCTGCGGCGGCGTAGATCCGCACGAAGACGGCGATCGGTGAGGGCACGGACTTCACCGCATTGGCCTGTGAGGAAGCTGCGCCATCATGGCCCAACTCAGGGAGGAAGTGAAGGACAAGCAACGAAGGGGTCATCGGGACCGCGGCGGCGGTGGCAGTGACAATGCTGATCCCCCATCTGAGAAGAAATAAGGGCACTCCCAACCAGAGAAGTTTGCGCTACGAAGGGTGGTGGGATTCCTAGTCCCTCACGGTGCCTCGACGGCACCGATTTTGCTGGTGATGGAGGAAAGAGGGGCGGTGGTTGCGGGGCTCTTTCAGCACCAACTCTTGAGAGAGCTGCAGTGGAGGGAGAGGCACCTGCTCACTACCCCACAGCAGGTTGCTTGCACTGGCCGAACTGGCTTTGGTCACCATGGCCGTTCCTTGTCAAAAACTCCACCAAGATGAAGCTGTCAAAGTCGGGGTTCTTGTTGAAATCGAGGAAGACAACAAAGGACATTATGTTTTGGTGGATGATCTGCTCCTCCCATTACTCATGGAGGTAGAACACGATGGAGGTGAGAGATTTCATGACATCGTAGTGGTCGCTCCACGGCATAATAGGGTGTTGGCCATGGAAGAGGTGGTGGCCGAGGCGATCCATCTTCCCCTATCGGCATCCCCTTCCTCAGTGGCGGCGAGATCTGATAGATGCATTTTGCATAGAACATTCTAAGATTTGTGGTACAGACCCAAATCCGAATTAAATTTTCGGAGCTGGATTTAGATCCGAGTTCGTTAGTGTAAATATTTCGAATCTAAATTGGAATATGAATTTTTGATATTAGGCTCGGATTCGAATCTATGCGGATCAGGCCTGAACCCGACCTGTTTACACCCCTAATCACCACACAAAAAATTACCGAACGACTACTAAGGAAAATGGCAAATGGGTGTTTGGTTGCATGATAATTGAGGTTTTTATTTTAATTTTTAAAAATTATAAGAAAATTTGTTAAGAGGTGTTTGACAACCATGACAATTTTATGTTTTGAAAGTGATTTTCTTCTTAAACAAAAAAAGAGGGTCTCACCTCTTTCTTTTTTCTTGTGGTCCCCCACTTTATTTGGTCATGTGCGGTGGTTACTCTTTTTTGTAATCACATCCCTCCAAACATGATAATTTTATGTCATGAGTTGGTTCAATTTTTATTTTAATACAATTTTTTATCATGAAAGTGTACAGAAAATTATCATGCAACCAAACACCCCATAAGAGAGATCGATCGAATTCTCTCGGAAGGTCTAACGAAGGAATCCAAGATAAATAAAAATTTTCTCTGGACTCCACCATGGTGCTGGCAGCCCATTGGCGGAAGGCCCCCTCCCCAGGCCAATAATAGAGAATCAAAGCGCTTTAATAAAGAGCGAGGAGCAGCTTGCCTTTTGCCTCCGACGCCTGCGCTGGTCTCGGGGGACACCGCCCCGACAACCCTGACAGGCTGTCCTGAACCGGACATTAAGATATTGATAAATGTCGCTGTCTACCCTTTTCCCCGGGAAAACGATGCGCTAGCAACCACACCCTCGGGATCCACCCAAAGGCGACGCCTTTCCTCTCGGTCTCCTTGTTAATATTCCCGGACCGAGAAGGAGAAGGGGGTGGGGGAGGGGGTCGAGGATGAAATAAATGCCGGAATTAAAAAGGGAGAAAAAAATGCAACGCAGTCTGTTAAATGCCGACACGATGATAAATTCGGCGGAAAAGGAGGCGCCTTTTGTTGTTTATTTATCGTGAACGGGAACGGACGGCAGCACCGGAGCGGTGTTCTTCTTCTTCTTCTTCTTCTTCTTCTTCATCTTCTTCCTCCGCCCTCCCCTTCTCCCGCCACGCCGGCGACGATCGAGGTCGGCTTCGAGTCCGATGGCGCCTCCGCTGTCAGATCTGCAGGGGTGCTCGCCGCTTTCTGATGCCGGGGCGGCGGCCGAGAAAGCCCCCTGGTGGGTGGTAGGTGGCGGACCGGAAGAGGGTGACGGCGGCGGCGGAGCCGCGGACCAATTCGACCGGCTGCCGGACTCGGTGCTGCTGCTGGTCTTCAACAAGATCGGCGACGTCAAAGCCCTTGGCCGCTGCTCCGCCGTCTCCCGCCGCTGCAGCGCCCTTGTCCCCCTCGTCGACAACGTCCTCGTCCGCGTCGACTGCGTCATCTCCGACGACGGTCGTAATGCCTCCTCTGCCGACGGCCAGGGCGCCGCCTCCGACGACAGCGGCGGCGGCGGCGGCAAGGACCGGGGCGGCCTGTTGTCTCGGCTGGGGCGGCTCGTGCTCGGCGGCATCGTCCGGCCGCTGCAGTCCATCGGGCAGTTCTTCGACGTCGTCCTCCCCTCTGTATTCGGCGGCGCCGGGAGCCCGACGGCGCCGTGTTCTTGCGCTGCCTCCGACCCCCGGACGAGCCACTCCTCATCGTCCGCGGCGCCCGCCGACATCTCTCACCACTCGCCCGCCGAGGTGCTGCGCAATTTCAAGGAGATCCGGCGGCTGCGGATCGAGCTCCCCGCCGGCGAGCTGGGCGTCGACGACGGCGTCCTGCTCAAGTGGAAGGCCGACTTCGGTTCCACCCTCAACAGCTGCGTCATTCTCAGCGCCTCCTCCGTTAAGTCCTCCTCGTCGGCGGAGAAGCCGTCGCCTTCCGCCCCCGACGAGAGCAGCGACGCCGACGGCGGCGCCGGTGGCGTCGACGCCGGAGAGGGCTCCTGCGGGGCGGCGGCAGCGGGAGACGACAGCGGCGCCCCGGAATCGTTCTACTCCAACGGGAGCCTGAAGCGGAGGGTGCTGTGGACCGTACGGTCGCTCATCGCCGCCTCGGCGAGGCACTACCTCCTCCAGCCCATCGTCGCCCAGCACGGGGCGCTGGAGAGGCTGGACCTGACCGACGGGGACGGCCAGGGGGTGCTGGAGATGGACAGGCGGCAGCTGGCGGAGCTGAGGTCGAGGCCCGTGCCGTCGCCGGGGTCGTCGCAGCGGACGCCGGTGCCGGCGCTGCACATGATCCTGTGGTACGCTCGGGAGCTGGAGCTGGCGGGCGGGAAGGTGCTGCAGGGGGCGACGCTGGTGGCGATCCGGCCGAGCGAGAGCCCGCCGGCCGGGCAGACGGAGGAGGACCTGGACTGGGTGAAGGATGCGCTGGAAGAACCGTATGGATCGGCGGTGAGGCAGCTGGTGAAGCGGAGGAAGTACTGCCTGGAGATGAACTCCTTCTGAGCGGACGCAGGCACACACTCCTGTTCATAGCATGGCGGCCGGCGGCGCCGCCGCCGCCGCCGCCGCCATCTATCCCGATGTGTCATATCAGATAAACTATGCTTAAATGCTTGCTTTACTCCGCCCGGCGGCAAAATCATCTGTGCTGTGCCCATCTTCGTCGTAGCTGCGGCCGGACCCCCACCGGGCCGGAGCTACCGCCGTCCGCCGGCGGTCCGCCGTCATCCACCCCGCTCTCGCAGGCGAACGGCCGCCATGGCATGGCATCAGAATACTTTATTTTAGTAATCAAGTTTCTTAGCAAATAATTCGTGCATATATCACTATTTCTAATATGTAATAATAACAATAAAAATAAAAATAAAATAAAGTGTCTCGCTAAATAGACTCATATTACATAACTTATTTATAAAATTCATATTAGCATCCAATCACCTCGTAACGATTTGTATCGATATCCATTTCAACATTAGTAGCCAAGCAGACTATAAAATGCTTTTATAGAAATATGTATGAATGGTCGTGATAATCACAGGATAGATGATAATTAAACCATTTAGAAATAGAAAAATCAAAGTTTGAATGGAGCAATGACGGAGGCATGGTTAGAATGTGACTATATATCTTGTGTAACCATTGATTAAAGTAGTTAACTGGTCCAACAATTAATCCTGTTACTTCTCGAGAAGTCACCCATTCTTTAGAGATAGTACATTTAACTTCAGAGGAGTTTTTTCAACTCAACATCCGAAAATAGTTAATTGGTATTATTGGTAGTCCATTGATTTAATCTTTTAATATATTTACAAATCGCGATATTACAATCTTCTCTTCTTAAAAACTTGACGTCTTAATCAAGACTATATACATCACATATCATATATTAGGTGAGTCACACTAAACCTTCCGGTTAGATTATGTTCTGATACCGTAAGTAACGACCGACTAAATCAGTTGACTGGCCCAACTGTATTACTCTTTCAAGAGGTCACCCATCCTCCTGGGATAGCACGCTTAACTTCGGATTTCTTTCAACTAGACATCCGAAAAGTAGTTAACCGGTGTTGTTAATACTCCATCAATTTAACCTCTTAACATATTCACAAACTAAAATGTTACGTCTTGGGTGCACATTGTTATATATGGACTTTCAAGTACATTTGAATTAGTTATTTATTGTGCTTTCAGTGAGCAGTAAATATGAGATTCTTCCTTGCTCACGTTCTGTTTATCTTATCTTTTTAGGTTTTTTTATCTTTGTATAAAATTATATGAAAATACACCAAAATCACAACAATCCTAACATTGTTAGAATGATGTAGGAATTAGGTATATAGCAGCTGAGATCATCAAGTGTGAGAAAACAAATCCATGTAATAAATCAAATTAGAGGTCAGAAGAAGTTGGCTAAGTAAGCCAAATCAAAAGGAGCCTTGCTGATAAGGTATGATTGATGGCGTATGTTTAATTAGAATGTCGTTGAATTTGACATGATATTCCTTTCGATATTTTTATTAGATACAATAGACTTTTCTAACTTTTAACAGTTACAAGTACTGTGTTTCGAAGCCGATCGAGCGTGGCTCGGTTGGCGCCGTCCCTCCGCTTGGGGGCGAGAGATCGCCTCCCGACCACGTCAAGTCGGGCACCTCGGGGGGGGTGATCTGTGGGGTTCGAGTGGGGGCTCGAACCCTCGCTACCCGCAGTGCAGGCCGGCCACTGGGCCACTGGATGACCAAAATAAAAAGAAACAAGACCGAACGCTCGCGTGATCGTGAAGGACTACAATTTTTTTGTCACAAGTAATAATGTAAAGAGTTCAAGTTATGCACAGAGTTTAAGATTTTCTCCAAATTTCTATAAAATTTGTGTTCAAATATATTTCACTTACTACTAAATTTTTAGGAAAAAAATTATGGTCATTTTTTTCGGCATAAAAAATATTCAGAAGAATTTTTATATTTTATTTACTTCATAGCTGGGTACTTGTGGTTCACATTGTTGATTCACTCGACATGCTGTACCCATTCTACATTCTACATAAATATCGATATAGCTAGGTGGACATTTGTGTCTCAATTCATGTTTTATTTTTATTATTAATTTCAAACTAATGTCAATAATTATAAATGCCTCTTCATAATTTATATCAATCTTAATTTCGGATTCGATATCGACAGACATGTTAAATAATGTTGCCAATCACACATCTCTGTTCATCGTTCTCAATTTCGTGTTTGATGTATTCAAAATGGTAAAAATGGTATTATTTTAATTTCGATTTTGGTATCTCTTGAGGATAAAGTATTAGTACGTACCAACATTGGCATGGGTGGGCATGTGTCTTATGAGGTGTTTGGTTGCATGATAATGGAGGTTTTTATTTTAATGTTTAAAAATTATAAGAAAATTTGTTAAAAGAGTTGTTTGGTAACCATGATAATTTTATGTTTTGAAAGTGATTTTCTTCTTAAACAAAAAAAGAGGGTCTCATCTCACCTCTTTCTTTTTTCTTGTGATCCCCCACTTTATTTGATCATGTATGGTTGTTACTATTTTTTTGTTATCGCATCCTTCCAAACATGATAATTTTATGTCATGAGTTGATTCACTTTTTATTTTAATACAATTTTTTATCATGAAAGTGTACAAAAAATTATCATGCAATCAAACACCCCATTACAATTCATGTTTTGCTTCTATTATAAATTTCAGAACTAATAAAAATAGTTAAACATCTTTGTTTTTAATTTATGTCAATATTAATTTCAGAATTAATGACGACAAATATATTTAATATTTTGTCGATATTTATTATTTTATCAGTGCAATAAATTTATTAATATCTCAGGGGTATTTCTAAATATAAGCTATTCTTCTATCTATTCCATTTTGCCATCCTTGAAAAGCGTTCTACATGCACCAGAAAAAAAAGAGCACAAACCCTTTAAATTTTCTTGCAAAAAAGATGCTGCAGGATAACAAATAACAACATCTTAATGCATGGGGGACAATGACTTTAATTATATATATATATATATTTGATGACAACCTAGAATAATTCTGCTGAATTAGTATAGACACAATGCAAGAATGGAATTTAAGGTTGAAGACTGTTAAACATGAACAACATTGATGGAATAAACCTGGTAACTCCCACTTTACCTCTCATGACTCACAGACAAAGATGGGGGGTGAACAGACCTGTGCTCAACATATCAATTAATTAAATCAGACCACAGGCTGTGTGTGTTGTATACACAGGAGACAAACCCTTATTGAGAGTGGTTGGTATCAGTAATGGGGACCAAGACAAGGTGGCCATTGCTACAAGTTGCCTATCAGTTTGGATAAAAAAAATATAGACCATGCTGCCTTGCTCTCTTTTCTCCTGCACGATACATATCAATGCATGATAATCTCTTAGTACAAATATATATATTTTAGTAGATATCTGTAGCATATATGATATATGGTTCCGCCATCCAAGTTGATAGAATGGAAATTAAAGTTGATCAAATTGTTGGATCGGAAATTTCAACGGGTTTTGGGTAGTTCCCAACTTCATCTTGATTAGTGATCTTGTCATTGATGGTAGATGGATCTGTTTTGATTAAGAACTCACCTGATGAGGATCAATCTTACTTGTTCCATATATAATAGAAAGGTTCAAGTTAAGGTCAGCTGAAATTTTGATTTATTTAATTCCAAGGCATGAAGTGACATCACCCCCTTACACCTCTAGACAGAAATAATACTTCTGGTTGGGGCAATGGAAGACAGAGACGCTTGTTGGGCTCATTTGTTACCAAGATGGCTAGCTAAATATTTATTTATTTTTTCAAGAAAAACCGTAAATATTTAAACGTAGAACAGAGTGCACATCCCTTCATCATCCCCTTGAAATGAAAAGGAAAAGAGAATATAATATAGGCAAGATAACTGCAAGGCGGCCTTGCCTGTGGCTTTCTTCCTTCGATAAATAGCGTGTTAATAGGAAAATATAGTCAAGCCATTGCCCGTTATCAATGATAATAAGTGCATTATTGGCGATGGCTAACAAGTCCCCTGTTAACACCGGAGCCTTTTTCTCGTCCCCCTGGTTCTTTCTCTTCTTTTCTCCTATCTCTCGAACCCCACGGAGAAAGCTCTCCCTACGCCGCCACCACCATTGCCGGTCGCCGCCTGGTCGTCGGTCCTCTTGATCACCGGCCGATCTTGTCCATTAGGGTATAAACACCTCCCTAACTTTTAACCTATGTTTGATCAATTATTTGAGCTCGGTTTAAAAGTTAATATATTAGTTTAACAATGTTTACATTATTGTTAAACTTCGCTGGCATCTTTAGGGAATGGTTAAATAGATCTCTAACTATTCATAGCAATGGTAATAAAGTTGTTTATTTGAATGTGTCGATGTTTTTTTTTTAAATTTGGTGTTCTAGTTGTTAACTTATTATTGTTATATATGGATTGAATGAATTAAAAGGTTGGACGATGAAGTGAAAAAAATTGTACATAATATAATGTGTATACATGTGTTGTAAAATAAAAATTCTTATAAAATTTGTATAAAACTTTCCATCTTTTATAATATATATATATAATTAAATTTATTGGAGACCACTAACAATCCCTGATAGAGTTTTGGCATAAATAATGGCTGAGCTAAGAGCCGTCGTCCACATATAATTTCTGGTTACCATACCACTTCTCTCCTAACCCACTGAGTGAGTGAGGCCCAGCCACCGTACAGTACGCGAGTTCCTTTGTATACATGCAAACCCTCAAAGCCTCTGCATTATATTATTATTGACAGTGTTTACTAAATATTCATAAAATATCTTAGTGGAGACTATACATAGAGTAGTCTAATAAAATATATATATATATGATATATGGCACAACCTAGAATAATTCTGACGAATAAGTGTAGAGATGTCGAAAGATTGACCGTCATATATATATATATATATATTACTTCTTGAAAATCAGGCGACTAATTAATCATCTTCTGAATCATTTATGTTGATCACATGATTGAAATTTAGGGCTATACATTGGAACCCGTTGCACATGATTAAGCACCTTTGGAATATTAGCTGTCCTCATCGTTTATATTATTAAATTAGACCACAGGCTGTGCCGTATGCAGAGGAGAAGGTCGGGCCTTGGATAATAAATACTAGGGGGGGGGGGGAGCTTGGTCCTCGCCGGCGACCCTCCGTCGTCCGGCGGCTCTCCCTTCGGCGGAACCCCGCCGGTGCCCATTTGCCTGTCAACCAGGCACCCCGTCATCTTGAGCAGATTTTCACTACAGGTTTCATCCGGTGCTTGAAGGCCTCCTCCAGCATCTTTGTTGAGTAGCTTCGTCTTACGTCCCTAAGAGTTAGAGTCTCTTTACTTTCCTCTTTGTTATCCTCCCTCTCACATTTCCTTTCTAGCGCTCTACTTAAAAATGTTTTTAGGTCTTTGTCTCTTTTTGTTGCGCTAGAAATGTGGAGTCTGGCTTACTTACGTAGGTTTGTTTTGTTCTGCTCTTTGTGTTTGTTCGTTGTCATGTGGTCTTCTTCTTTAAAATTTTCTTTTCGGGCTCTCTTCATGGTCACTCACTTTATCTTGAGACCGATAGTTTGGGCGATATCCACACTTTTCTGTTGTGATCGTCCGATCTCATGACAGTTGTCAAACTCTTTTTATGGAGTTCTTTTATCTGCTGTTCGACCTTATAACCACTTATGTGTGTTGGTCGATTTGTGGTTACGTTTGAGTTCCTTAGAAAAGATACGTTCGCGAACTTTACTTTTTATTAGGTTGTTTGTGTGTTATTTCCGGTTTAAGTTTATTGTTGTATTATCACGTTTGTACTCTTTCCTGTTATGAATATGTATACGTGGTCTGGTTTCCGCACGCAAGTTGACTTTGTTTACTGGAGAGAGAGAGAGAGAGCCATGCATGCACGCATCTGACCGGGATATGAATAAGGTTGCCATCCCGCTTAATTGTTTATCAATTTGGATTAAAAAGAAACAGATATATATATGCTCTAGTTTGCTCTCTTTTATGTGGGATTATTCAGGTAAAATTTTAATTTATTTATTTTCGATACGTACATGATTGATCACCATTTTCTATGGGTTTTTTTCCTAAGACGTGGCCAAATTAATAAGGCGGGATATCACAAGCTAAAAAATGAGATTCTCTTTTTTTTATAAAAATAAAGTTATTTTAAAAATATAAAATTATAATACGTGCCGAATATTTTTTTAATATTCTTTTGCAAAAATATAAAATTATAACGAACACTCAATTCATCAAATATCTGATGAGTAACTCACTCTAGTGCGGATCTTATCTACTGAGTCTTATATTTTATCAAAATAGAATAGTACATGAGATGCCGAAGACCACGTGTGTACAGAAGAGTTGAGTTTGAGAACCCGTCAATAAAAATGAGCGTAATTTCTAGAGTTACGGATAAATCAAAACTATGCGGATAGAGATAATAGTTCACAGCCGAAGATCTTGACTCAACTTACGTAGTCTGTATTTTCAACTTTATTTTTATGATATATTTATGTTTCTTTAAACCCCTTGCTTCCGCCGCCGCCGCCGCCGCCGCCGCCTTCCATCGATAAATAGCACGCGAACCTGAGCAAGCAAGCAATCCATCTCTCTCAACCAACACGACCCCGAGTAGAAAAATGAAGGCCGGCGGAAGGCCCTCGACCGCCGCCGCCGCCGCGGCAGCAGCGCTCCTGGTGCTAGTCTTGGCGGCTTCCCTCCTCCCCCCGTCGGAGGCGAGCAGCTTCACGGCGTTCTCGGGGCCCGGGTGCAGCGGGTCGACGAAGGCGATGAATTTCCAGTGCGGCTGCTTCGCCATCGCCGGCTTCCAAGGCGGCTACGACTTCAACTTCGCCGAGGGCGTGAGGGCGTTTCTCTACACAGGCCCCGCCTGCACCGGCCGCTCCAGCGTCTACCTCGACAGATCTGTCCGCTACTGCTCCCGGACGGACTACACGAGCGTCCTACTGTACTGCTGAACATGGGCGTCCTCCTTGTCCGGTGATGGCTTCTAGATCTTCCCGGCAGTCGTGCGCCGCCGATTTTCGTCGGCGACGATCGGGTCACGCCGCCGCCGCCGCCGCTACCAAAGTAGTCATACATATACATATATGTATAACGAATAAATTGCAATAAAATCGTTATGCTCGGGTATCTGTGTTTGCATGAGTTATTATTGCGATCGAAGGGATTGTCATGTCCAAGCGCTGCCTCTCTCCTTTCTTTCCTGCTGTGATGGCTGGTTCCATCTCCGTCTCTCCTGCAATTTGGTATATATATATATATATATATATATATACATGGGAGCCCGGCCTCATGGTGTGACGATTTATATATCATGCACCATATAGATATATATATATACCTATAGGGAGGAAGAGGAGATCGAGCTAGGTCTGTATTTATCGGAGAATATATTGTCTCTCTGCACAGCTGCGCTTATATATAGAGAGAGATATATAGAGATAGAAGCGGAGCGGAGGCTCGAGCACAAATCCAGAAGATCCTGCAGAAACAGTGTTATTGATTTTGATGTGATCCGATTTCATTATTATCTTCTATTGAGGTGAAGGGCAGGATATGATGGTAGGCTAGTAGTTCAAATATATATATATATATATATATATATTAAGATGGGAAACTAAACGGAATTTAATTAAGGTTCCGTTCAGACTTTTTGATTGTTGATCGATTTTAATGTATATAATTCGGTCGACGATCTCTAAATCGGACCGTATTATTAAATAAATAGGTCGTTGACTCGGTTGACCTTATCCTTCCACCCATTTATACTAGAAATATATCTAACTCTTATCACCTTCCCCGCCCCCGTCCCTCTCTCTCACGCACATTCTACTCTCCCAGTGCACACTCTCCCGAGAGAGATCAGAAAGACATTTTACGAAGACACGAGAATTTCAAAAATTCAAGGGATATATATATGAAGATATGCGTAACTATGAGGACTGCTGCATAAAATTCCCTTATCACAAATCTTCTTCATACCTTTCCAAAAAAACAAAAACATATATAGCGTGGTTAGGGGCTTCCGGGCAGCTCTCTCGTCGGACATCCAAGAACTACGGTAATTTGTTCGTCTTCATTCCAAAGCATAGCAACGGAGGCACCCATTGGAGCTCGTGTGGTCAAAGACAAGCCGGGTCTTGGATGGGCCATGGGTCGGGAGCGGGTCAGCCCAACCCTAAGGGCTCGTGGTTAGGCATCATAAAATTTCGATGATTTATCTCCTAAATTTCGAGATAAATCAGATCTATTCCTGAATTATCTCGTCCAATGACCCAGGCCAGAACCGTTGGGTCCAACCAACCCGACGTGGCTCAGGCCGGCCCACTCAGTTAGACCCGGGTCAGATCAGCCCATCCGAGCCCGTCACGTGCGAAAGGAGCAAACGCGGCACAAGGTGTCACGACCCGGAATTTAAATAATATAACCTCAAAATATGCAGCGGAAAAACACAACGTCGTGACAGTGGGATGAAATCCAACACTCGGATTCCACAACCCAAACTTAAACAATTAATTTCATAAGATCCAATCATACAAGGGAATAGAACAATACTTCTAAGTCTAACCACACTCTTGTTCAAAAACAACCAAGACCATCTACCTAAGTAGAGAATACCAAGAATTTCCAAGTGCAAATGACTCTGATTCCCTTGGTTCCACTCGATCCTCATCTTCAAGCTCTTAAATCTTCAAAACTCGCCGAAAAATTTAACCCACAACGGGGTGAGTCCGGGACTCCGTAGGATTTACACCCATTTCCCGCCAATCGGATACTAACATATAAACATGCAATGATAGATAACATATCTAAATTGAGATGTAATTACAAATATATAGAATGTCTTCTATATTAAGCTCATAACCCATATCCAAATCATGAATTAACTTTAAGAAAACAATTATGCCAATGCTGCATACTTCTAGACCAAAACACACAAGACCATACAAGCTAGACAAAATTCATCTAAATGACCTCAAGACTTAGCTTAACATGACCAATTTAAAACAAGACAAATCTGATTTTCTAACATGACATGGTTTAACATCTATACATGACACACAAGTAACATGTTTCATATCCTTTCCAGAATACATAGCCAAAGAGCAAGGAATTGGTCGTCTTGCTTCACATGTACAAAATGCATTCACCAGCTCTAATATATATATAGAAGTAACATATACTAAGCTAGCCCAAAGTGCACCTAGGCAGTGGTGACACTAAGGGAAAACCGCGTAATCCGGGATCCGTGGGAGGGCCGGATTCATCTAAGTTACCACGCCCACGGGCAATTTACTAACATAGGTGGTGAAGCCTTCATAGCACGTCATATCAAGAGTTCATAACATAATTTCACATCATGACATACACGACCATACCATGCATACATGACATAAACATCTAATTTCATAACCTTTCATGCAAGACATAGCATTCATAACGAACTTGACAAGACATATGATAACCCGACTTAATTGAACTTGTTCTCAAAGACAACTTGTACTAATCATGACCAAATTGACATGACTAACTATACATAGCATAACTCATGATCCGAAACCAATTTAAACATATTTTCCCATAAACTAGACAAGACTTATACTAACCGACTTGGTTGACATATTCCAAATCAAACCTATACCAAACTTGACCATATGAACATAACCACACCATGCATGACATAATACATAATCTGAAACTAAACTAACCAAAATTTACATAACTTACATACATGAAATGACAAACCGAACTAGACATACTTAAACACATATATCAGACACTTGACCTAAGTCATGCTTGGCATAAATTAAACAATTCAAATTCTGAAGTAATCAACCACAATCTGACCCAAACAGGTTCTGAAATATGTGATTTGATGATCCATGATTTCCCAAATATACACACAATTATAATTCAATTCTAGGTCCAAAACTAGCATATAATCACATACATAACTAACATATGGTCAAATCTTATAAAACATATCTCTACCCATCCAGAATCAAGCTAAACATGTTCCATAATTTTCAAAATAGTAATTTCAGGATTCTAGTTTCAAGGACTTTTGAGAAGAATTACTAATCATAAGTTCAAAGGCTAAACTAGTCAAATCAAGGTCCATAAGTTAAATCATGCATATTTTCTAATCAAAATGGGATCAAATAAATAGACGAGCTTGAGAAACCTACTTGGAAACTTCTGTGAATTTTTCGGATTTTTCAGAATTTTCCTGCTATTTTTCTGGCCTCAAATCTAATTTTCGGATTTATTAAATTCCGAAAATCAGAAAATCCTGAACCGGCGTCGAACCGGGCGGTTCGACCGGCTGAACCGGCGGCTGGACCGGGTGGAGCTGGGCCGGGCAGAGCTGGACCGGGCGGCTGCTGGCCGGTTCACCCCGGCGGCTCGTGACGGCGGCGACGGCGGCGGCTGGCGGCGGGTGCGCGTACAGGAGGGTGGCCGGCGACTCTCACGCAGGTGGCTGGGTGACGGTGGCGATGCAGAGGGAGGCGGCTGGACAATGGAGGGTGCAGGGGGGCGGCGGGCGGCCCTTCATGCGGGCGACGACGAGGCTTAGGCGCAGTGTGGTCTGGGCATGCGGCTGCCGTGGACGGGCTGCGCGGCCGGGCGGTGCAGGGCGGATGATGTCTGCGGCAGCCATGCAAGGTGGCCGGAAGCCATGCATGGCGGATGGGTGCAGGTGCAAGATGCAGGAGGCTGGCGACGTCGCATGAAAAGGAGAGGGAAGAAGACGGAGCAGCGGTGGCGAGGGCCGCAGAGAGAGAGAGAGAGAGGGGTTGCAGAGAGAGAGAGAGAGACGTTGCAGAGAGGGAGAGAGAGAGAGGGGTTGCAGAGAGAGAGAGAGACGTTGCAGAGAGGGAGAGAGAGAGAGATGGGAGAGAGCTCGACGGCGGAGGGGGGAGCGGAGAGGAGACGGCTGGCGGTCGATGACGGCGGTAGAGGGGCAACGGCTGAGGGTGGTTTTTGCCGGTGACGATGGTGGCTGCCGAACGGATGCGTGGGAGGGTGGTCGGCGGCGCCGGCGCGTGCACGCGTGGGAGGGTGGCGTTCGCGCACACGGGGCGTGCTTAGCAGAACATGGGGGGGCTCACGGCTATGGCGACAGCGCTCACGGCGGCAGCGAGAGGGGGGGGGGAGATCGACATAGGGGGAATGGCGAGAGAGACAGAAAGAGAGAGAGATTGGGGCGGAGGCGAAACCGGCGAGAGTGGTGGAGCAAGTCCGCACAACCGGCGGGGGCATTGCGCTGATCCGGGGGTGGGTGGGCGGCGTTACGGCGGGGAACCCGGGAGGGGGAGGGAAGGGGGGGGTGCGGAACCGCGCGAGAGAGAGAGAGGGCAAGGCGGGGGGGGGGGGGGGGGGAGAGAGAGAGCAGGGCACGGCTCGTAACCGGCGAGAGAGAGGGCAGGGCGGTTACATTTTTTTTAAGCCAGATATTACACAAGGGCTTCTTCGTCTTCTCATCTTCAGCTTTGCCGCTCATCCGAACAAGCAGGAGGTAGGCGAGCAGAGCAGCGGTGGTAGAAGCATCTTCGCGTGCAGGCAGCCAGCCAGAGGCGCGGTGGGGAGGAAAGGGGAAGGCTTCGTTGGCCTCCGTCGTCTAGGAGACGGTCGGGCGAAGGTCGGGGTGTACGTGCTTGAGTGTAGGTAGGCCTGTAAATGTGGATGCGGTAAACCCATGCTCCAACCCGAACCCGATTTTGAAAATAGAGTTTGGACATTCGACAAGTGCCTCCAACGGGTCTCGATTCTCGGGTTCTATTATATCTTCTTTGAAAGTGATCCGAACACTACACATCGGGTTGAACCCGACGGGGGATTGAAGAACCCGATTGCCCTACCGCCTCTTCGTTCAAAGACCTTCGTGAATCCCTCCTTCCACCAGCTCGCCCAGGGGAGTGAGACACGGCAGCATCTGGAAGGCCCGGGCAGGAAGTGCAGACTCGAGGCGAACCCCGGTGGTAGCGCGGGTGAGACGGAGATGGAGACGCTGCTGACGGCCATGGGTGGTGATGAGCGCACCGGCACCGGGGCAGAAGAAGCGCTCGCAGCATCCAACGGCTCGACGACGTGGACGACGAAGAGGAAGATCACCATGGCCAGCAATGGAGGTGCAGTTCGGACCTCGGAGGACTCTAGACGAGGGGAGAGAGGCGGAAGGGTAGCAGGTACTGGCACAGAGGAGGACCCCCATCCCCCCGCCCGTCGAAGAGCACGAGCACGCGAGATCGCCTCCGTTTGCTTCCTCGCCAAGTAACAGTGAGAGAGAGAGAGAGAGAGAGACAGAGCGCCCTCGTTGATAGTAACAGGGCCGTCTTCCTCTTGATGGGTGACTCGAATCCGAAATTATTTTCGGATCAGGATATGGATTTAGATCCAAAACTTACTAATTATAAGATTTATTATTAGATTTGGATCTATTTTAACAGATTTGGGTTCGGATCACGAGAGATCAGATCCAAAAAAGACCTATTTGCAGGTCTACTTGAGTGCAGAAGGGCGGGCAGGGGCGCCAGAAGAGGAGGTGGAAGTGGTTGTGAAGGCGGGATGCATGGGAGGGGAAGGTTCCGGATGGCAAGGGGTGTCGATGGAGCAGACCGAACGAAGGGAGAAGGACCTGCCGACGTTGCCACTTGAGACTCCCAAGGATTGCCAGAGCCTCGCACGGGGAAGCGCCATTAATGTCGTAGTTGGTACGGTGCGGCGGCACCCGGAAGGGATTCTGAAACCCTGCAGGCCGTCGTCAACACACTGATGGGGCCGACTACATGGTTGGGTGGTGTTTTGGTGGACAGGAGGTTGACAGGAGGTATTGATACGTATTATACATTTTAATATTAATTTCAGAATTAATAATAAAAATATATTTAATATTTTTGTCAATATTTATTATTTTATCAATGCAATAAATTTATTAATATCTCACGGGTATTTCTAAACATAAGCTATTTTGTTATTTATTCCATTTCACCATCCTTGAAAATCATCCTATATGCAACCAGGAAAAAAAAATGCACAAACCCTTCAAATTTTCTTGCGGAAAAGATGTTGCAGGATAACAAAAAACTGAAGAGAGATTTATCTTAATTTTGATGTCAGGAGGGGGGGGGGTTTAATCATCACTAGAAAGAGAGGCCTGTAGACCCTTGAAGCCTATGTATAATTGACATAATGTTTATTGAAATTCTAAAAGAACAAAATCCTCATGCATGGGGACAATGACTTTAATTATATATATATTGATATTTGATGACAACCTAGAATAATTCTGCTGAATTAGTATAGACAATGCAAGAATGAAATTTATGGTTGAAGACTGTTAAACACGAACACCATTATTGGAATAAACCCGGGAACTTCCACTTTGCCTCTCATGCCTCACTGATAAAGATGAACAGACCTGTGCCCAACATATTAATTAAATCAGACCACAGGCTGTGTGTGTTGTATACATATATAGGAGACAAACCCTTATTGAGAGTGGTTGGTATCAGTAATGGGGACCAAGACAAGGTGGCCATTGCTACAATTTGCCTATCAATTTGGATTAAAAAATACAGACCATGCTATACTTTGCTCTCCTCTTCTGCACAATATATCAATATGTGATAATCTCTTATTATATTTTTGTACATATCTGTAACATATATGATATGGTTCCACCATCCAAAGTTGAGAGAAAGGAAAGTAAAGTTTGGCTAGTTCCCAACTTCATTTTGATATGTGATCTTGTCATTGAATATGGTAGTTGGATCTGTTTTGATCTGACCTCACTTGATGAGGATCAGTCCTACTTGTTCCATGATAAACAACTTTGAGTTAAAGTCAGCTTGAATTTCGATTTATTTGATTTCAAGACACGATTGATCACCATTTTCAATGGGGGTCTTTTCTCTTTTTCTAAGGAAGGGCACATAGAAAACTGTCTTCACCCATTGATTGAGGGAGGACCATTGAAATTAAACTGTCTTCACTTCACTTATAAAGTTGGATAAAAAAACAGATATACTCTAGCTAGTTTTCTCTCTTTTGTTGCACAGTATGTTTATATCAATCTTTTAATTTAGTATGTATATACGTAGTTTCCGACTTGATTTTGATATATGATCTTGGCAAAGATGGTAGTTGGATATGTGGGGATTTCAGTGAAATTTTAATTTATTTATTTCCTGATACATGATTGATCACCATTTTCTATGGTTCCTTTTTCTCCCAAGGCGGCGCCCATAGAAAACTGCCTTCATCCATTGATTGAGGGAGGACCATAGAAAACTGTGTTCATCCATTTTCTACTGACACCTAGACACGTGAATCCGTATATATATATATATATCCCATAAATATGTATCTATTCTTCCAAGAAAAATACTAAATATTTAACCATAAAATAGAATAGGGATTTTAAATTCCAGGTCCCATTAGGGACCTAAATTTTTTTCTAATCCCATCACTACCAGAATTATTTAAAAGTCCCAATACCGTTAGAAATAAAGTTTGATGGTCCCCTCCGTCACCTTCCTTACTCCACCTATCTAATTCCCCAAATTACCCTTCTTAAAAATAAACCGCACTTGATCATACCCAACCCAACGGCAGCTGCTGCTGCATTCATCCTTTCCCTTAATTTGCTGAAGAAAGTGTTGTTTCGCAGTCATCATCTTATCTCCTTTGTTGTTACTCTCCTCCGCCCAATATCTTTAATTGTCTTTCTCCTTCCCCCAAAGAGAAATAATGTGACAGAGGGTATTTTCTCTTTTGCCATCGTTTTCCTTTGTCAAAGAACAAACAACATGATAGAGATACTTCTTTTCGTTCACCATCATTCTCCTTTACCTAAGAAAAAATAGTGTGACTGGGGATTGAATGAAATGTAATCGAATCTATTTCCTCCACTTTCTTAAGTAGATAAAGATGAATATGATAATTTTTTTATATTTATTTTTATGTATTTTAATTCAGCTCAAACATTAATCTAATGTGATAAACTCTAGAAACGAATATCGGGAGATTTTAGGACCATTTCCAACGTATCAAATGGTTACTGCATTTTCAGGTGACAACGAGGCTTGACCATTATCAAATAGATTTCAGACCATCCTGAGCAAGGTATACGGGAAAGGGGTAAAGTTGGAAAGTGAACGGTGGCCGGTACGGTAGCTAACGACGGGAGTGTAGTATAGAGGCGGGTGTTAGATAAATTTAAAACATGAGACTAAAAAATAACTTCTAAAATGATGGGACAAAAAAATAAAACAGACAAATGCAGTAGGGTTGTATGTTAATTTTCTCGATAGAAGAAGAAATATCCCTGCACTTTCCCCTCGAAATAAAAAAAGGAGAGAGAATACGATATAGACTAGAGAACTGCCCGTGGCTTTCTTACTTCGATAAATAACGCACGGAGCCGAAGGCAAAAACCACAACCACCCCCCGTTGAGAAATGAAGGCCGGCGGAAGGCCCGCCGCCGCCGCCGCTCTCCTGGTGCTAGCCTTGGCGGCCTCCCTCCTCTCCCCGTCGGAGGCGAGCAGCTTCACGGCGTTCTCGGGGCCGGGGTGCGGCGGGAGGAGCAAGACGATGAATTTCAGGTGCGGCTGCTTCGCCATCGGCGGATTCAACGGCGGCTTCGACTTCGGCTTCGCCGAGGGCCAGCAGGCGTATCTCTACAAGACCCCCGCCTGCAGCGGCGCCTTTATCGCCAACGTCAGGAAGTCTGTCCGCTACTGCTCCCACACGTCCTTCTTGAGCGTTCGACTGGCCTGCTGAATCTGGGCGTCCCGTCGTCCGGTGATGGCTTCTCTTCCCAGCAGTCATGCGCCGCGTCCAACTTATCGCAGCCTGCTCGTACGCAGATCTATCGTTAATATATATATATGATGAATAAATTGCAATAGAGAATCGTTATGCTCGAGAACCTGTGCTTGTCTGAATTACTGGAATGAAATCTAGGGGGTTTTCAATTTTAGGTCCTCGGGAAGATCAAGAAATATTTTTTAATCCCATCGCGTACGTTCTTTATTTATCAGTCCCATTTCTCTCTCTCTCTCTCTAATATTTTGATCCTGTATGTTAACTCAAATGTGCTATATATTCCTCATATGCCCTTTATTTCCATTCGTCACCCTTCGCGCCTTCGCCCCCGTGAAACCCCTTCGTTTGTGAGTGAAAGAGGCGCGTATGGCACAACCCTATCTCTCCAGTGGAAGAGACGCTTCCGGCGGCGGGCTTCCGATTCCTCTTCATCACCTTCAGTTGTTCATCATCTTCTTTGACCCTAGATACTAGATCTGGAATCTCGGCGCCATCTTTCACTACGCCAAATTCGTCCTTTACCTACGTGAGAAAAATGTAGGTAAAGCCTATTTTCCCGTAGGTATTTCAATTTACCTACGGGACGCCCCGTAGGAAGTCGCGTCGGGCTAGGACATGTCAGTAAATGTTTTACTTACGGTAGGTCCCGTACGGGTCAACAAACACCCATAGGTATAGTCCCTATGTATACCTACGATCCATACACCCATTGGTAAAACCTGCTTACCTGTTTAGCAAGCGTAGGTAAAGAAAACTGATACAAACGGACACACCTATGGTTCCTCCCGTAGGTAAAAGTAGTGGTAAAAATGGACGGATCTTTGGCAGCGTTTTACATTTACCTACAGCCAGAAACCGTAGGTATTCATACAAGTTCTTAAACCACTCATTTACACATTGTTCCGCAACCACACTCTTCCATACAACCACTTATAAACACATCATTACATAAACCCATTCATGTTTCATTCAATCACTTTGTTTCATACAATATGTTTCATGTTCCATACAACATGTTTCATACATTGGTCCACATTGTTCCATACATCATGTTTCATACAACCTGTTCCATACACTGTTTCATCTACACATTGTTCCATACACCCATTCATGTTACACCTCTTGACACACATTGTTCCATACACCTGTTCCATACAACCTGTTCGATACACATTGTTCCATTCATGTACTCAGATTTCAAGTTCTGTTTAAGAAAATTTAAACAATTTTGCCCATATCATTGAGTTGCTAAAATGAAAATGAAGAAGTTTTACATGTTAAAGTAACACATCTACACCAGTATTATACACCAAATATGCACAAGATTTAAGAGTTTTCATGTTCAACTACAACCGAGTATTGATGAATTACATTTTTCATGGCTCCTCATGCATAGGAATGTAATCAATCTGTCTTGAAGATAACCTGTGGCATAAAAATACAAAAAACATAAGTATGCAAAATGATAACTTGTGTGATGTAACTTTGTATGTAAAGATGACTTACATAATCTCTCAACCATATTATATAACTTCTAATAACATCCTGCATTTTCTTCATATGATTATCTTTAACAAATAGGGGGCATTTGACTTTTCGCCAATTACAATTGATACCATTCAAGAGCATAAATATATGTTCTTGTAAGATGTCATAATAACCTCTAACAACTTGATTCATAATAACCTGCATGCATTACATTTGTTACTTGTGTATAATTGTTAAAACATTTATACCATGTAGACATAAATAAGATATTAATAATTTAATTCAATTTGGTTTACTAAATAATAAAAAATTAAAACTTAGTCTCTCCATCATAATATGACTTCCAATGGCATCCTACATTCTTTTCTTGATTAAGAGCATCAAAATTTAAAATAGAAAAAACAAATGTAATTTCAAGACCTTTGGTCCCAAATCAGTCAGCTCTTCTAGCATGAAATAATGACCATTTATTACAAACTAATTAATTTATAATATAAAGAAACAAAAATGAAATGACTTAATAAAGCATAATGAATAAATGCTTATATAAAATCACCAAAGTTGTTAAAAGAAAATATTTTTAGGATTCATATTGTAGTTAACTAAATTGGGGATCAAATTGTGCTTAAGAATTGGATTGTGCCTATAACATGGGTAACTCATTTGTACCTTAAATTCACACAAGTAAAAAATACAGCAAACCATATTAAGTCAATAAGGCTTTGATACCTCTCAACATTTCAGTGTCATGATCTGCACAAAGGGCAATTCAGATTCAGACAAATGGTCGAGCAGTTACGTGCGAGTGAAAGGGCGAGCTTGCTTTGCTGTACCATGGCCGGTGGTCCTAGTCCTCTTGATCCACATCACTGCAAAATACTAAATCCTCCAATTCAAACAATAAGATAGGACATTGGAGGGGCCGGCGGTGATCCGACGACCGATCATCAGTCCAAATTATGAAGAGAGGAAAAAATGATAGTAAGAACATTAAGATTAACCTCTGCCTGGAGCTTCCTGTTTTGGGCAAGAAATGGACTACGTGTTTTCCGCCCAAATCTCGAAAACTGGGAGGGAAGCAGCAGAGATTACCTGTCTTGCTAGAGCACAGAGCCCGGACACCTTCACCTTCTCATCCACTCCACCCCGACAGATCTATATAGCTTTGAAAACGCCTAGATCCGCATGGAAACATAGACATCCCCATTCCACTTCTTCCCCGCCACTCGCTACCCAAACGTTATCGCCTACCCGCTCGCCCCGACGTCGCCATCTTCTCGGGGCTTCTCCCTCGGGATCGAGGCGGGCCACTCCACGGTCTTTGGTGGGCGATGCCGGCTCCGTCAAGTCCACCGTCGTCGCCCTGATCGAGTGCTTCTACGACCCGGCATGGGGGAGCTTGCGGATCGACGGCAGGGACATCCGGACCTTCCACCTGCGCGCGTTGCGGTGGCACATCACGCTGGTGGGGCAGGAGCCCACCCTCCTTGCCGGCACCATCCGCGAGAACATCGCCTACGGCGCTGAGAAGGCGGCGAGGCGGAGATCGAAGCAGCCGCCCGCGCCGCCAACGCCCACAGCTTCGTCAGCGTCCTCAGGGATGGATACGACACCCGGTGCGGCGACCGCGGGGTGCAGCTCTCCGGTGGGCAGAAGCAACGGGTGGCCATCACGCGGGCCATCTTGAAGAACCCGACGGTGCTGCTGCTGGACGAGGCGACGAGTGAGCTGGAGCTGGACGGTCCGTCGGAGAGCGTGGTGCAGGAGGCGCTGGAGAGGGTGATGGTGGGCAGGACCAGCGTGGTGGTGGCGCACCGGCTCAGCATCGTGAAGAACTGCGACGCGACGAAGAGGACTTGGGCAGGTTTTGCGGCGGGGAAACGGGTTAAGCTTCACAGCCGGGGGAAGGAGGAGCGGGAAATAGATTTCGGGAGATAGTTTGGGCGGGAGATGGAGGGGCGGTGAGAGTTTGTGTACACTTTTAATATTTAATATTTTATATTCAAACTATTATGTTATATATTGTTTGATATGCTACTATATCAATACATTTTTGTATATTACTATTACTATGAATATAGTATTTTTTATTAAAGTATTATATATTTTTATTTTTATTATTACTATGAATATATTATTTACGTATAACATTTAATAAATGATATTATTATATTATTTGATATATTATACATCAATACATTTTTGTATATTACTATTATTATGAATATATTAATTTTTATTATATTTTTATATATTTTTATTTTTATTATTATATTTTATTAATATATGACAAACTAGTGATAAAAATTCAAATATTTAATTAGATGGTTGAGATTGATCTACTTAACATTATATTTACTAATTAGGGTGAGTTTGTACTTAGTAATTAGTAGGTAAAGTTATTTTCTTATAGTGGGTGACAAGGTGGGAGATCGAAGAGTAGAGAAAATGTTAAAAATATTTGAATATTTTTAAAATTATTTAATATTTATATATATTTGTCTTATATATTGTATTTAATATTTAATAAATTATATTACCATTATTATATTGTTTGATATATTATACATCAATATATTTTTGTATGTTACTATTGTTATAAATATATTAAATTTTATTATATTATTAAATTTTTATTTTTATTATTATATGTTTATTAATATATGATGAACTAACGATAAAAATTCATCTATTTAATTGGATGGTTGAGATTGATCTATTTAACATTATATTTATCTATTAGGATGAGCTTGTACTCAGTGATTAGTAGCCAGTAAGTAAAGTTATTTTCTTATAGTGAGTGACAAGGTGGGAGATTGAAGAGTAGAGAAAATGTTAAAAATCTTTGAATATTTTAAAAAAATTTAATGTTTATATATATTTGTTTTATATATTTTATTTAATATTTCATATAACATTGTATTTAATATTTAATATAATATTGTATTTAATATTTCATATAACATTTAATTGATATTGTAATTAATATTTCATATAATATTTAATAAATTATATTATTATTATATTGTTTGATATATTATACATCAATACATTTTTGTATATTACTATTGTTATAAATATATTAATTTTTTTTATTTTATATTTTTATTTATATTATTATATTTTTATTAATATATGTTGAACTAATGATGAAAATTCATCTATTTAATTGGATGGCGGAGATTGATCTATTTAACATTATATTTATCTATTAGGATGAGTTTGTACTTAGTAATTAGTAGCTAGTAGGTAAAGTTATTTTCTTAGATTGGGTGACAAGGTGGGAGGTCGAACAATAGAGAAAATGTTAAGAATATTTGAATATTTTAAAATTTATTTAATATTTATATATATATATATATTTGTGTTAATATTTTATATATTTAATATATTATATTCTTATCAATATTAATATATTATTTTTAATAGTCTCATTATTAAATTATATATTAATATATAATTTTTTAAAATTAATATATTTATCATATTATATATTATAAATATATTATTAAATTTTTTATTAAAACTATTTATATTATTATATCATAATTATATTAATAAATTATTATTAAAACTATTTATATTATTATATTATGTTATTTATATTATTATATTAATTATTTTTATTAGTTATACCATATATTTCAAATAATAAATTAGATTTTTTATTAATTATATCATTTATTTACGGGATATCTATCGTACGCCCGTAGGTGTTGTCACATTTACCTACGAGTAACTAATTAGTAGGTATACTATGTCGGTAAATGATACATATACCTACCAAATTCTCACCTACGCGAGGGGTTCACGTAGGTGAATATGAGTTTTGGCGTAGTGTTTGCTGGAATCACTCACATCTCCAACTTCTTAGACCCATCGCTAGTGGAAGAGGCACATTTGGCAACGCAGCTTCTGGTTCTTCTTCGTCGCCTTCGGTTGCTCTTCATCTTCTTCAACCATAGATCCTAGATCTGGCATCTTGGCGCCATCTTTGCTGGAAGGGCTCACATCTATGGCTTCTTTGACCCATCTCTGGTGGAAGAGGTGCAGCGGCATGTCTTCTGGTTCCACTTCGTCGCCCTAGATCAAAATCCGGTGGGGTTTCCGGTTCCAATTTGATGGGAGGATATCTTTCAATTTTTCTGGAAGAGATAAAATCATCAATTACCGACACTCAATCACGGCAACCTAGTAAGTTTGATATGTGCATATTAATTACCATGTTCCGGCACTGCTAGGCGTTGGCATATGCTCAGTCACTTGTTCTGGAATGTGCTCATAGGCACACCTCAACCGAGAGTCCATGTATGAAAAGAGTCCGAGTGTGCTCACATCTCAGCCAAGAGCTACACTACTAGAGAAGGGTAAAATTGACAAATTTTAATCTGTTCCGTTGTTCACGGCGGCCCGAGAGGAAGAAAGGGGTGGGAGTTATTGGAATTCGATGGGATTAAAAAATAAAGGGAAGTGAAAAAGTGGGGGCGAAAGTTGATTTGGCCTAAAATAATAAATCTACGCCTCCATCTCTGTCTCTCCTACACTTGGGCATGGGGGTCGTCCTGTGTTTGGCGACATCGTGTTGGCATATTACCCATCTACGTGATGAAGAAGATGATAGCCCAAGCATGAATTTAAATGGAATGTTTGACATCGGAAGTTGGAAGCGTTATTAACACGTTCTTGAGATCGTCCACCATTCGAAAATAAATTTCTCTAGTACTCTTAGATCCTTCTTTGAAACGTAGTTATTTGAATAGACGGTACAGGTACAACTGATCTAATGGCAGCCGACCATCCGGAATGTAAAAGCTAGGTATATAGATTATTTCCTTTCCTTGATGGGAAAAATCCCTATAATAAGATTTTTATATCAAAAGCATCTAACTCTAACACCTCCCCCCCCCCCCTCTCTCTCTCCCTCTCTCACATGCGCACGCACATTCGACGTTCTCTCACCACTCACTCTCCCAAGAGAGAGAGAGAGAGAGAGAGAGAGAGAGAGAGAGAGAGAGAGAGAGAAGAGGATATTTTTGTCAAAGAAGACCTTGAAGTACTTGATGGGCAACTTCTAGATGCATGGGGATTTAGATGGCAAGGGCTTATTTCAAAATGACACGGGAATTATAAAATTTTGAACATTAATTAATTCCGAGGGATATATTTGAAGATAGGCACAACTTTGCTGCGTAGGATTCCCTTGGCACGATCCTACCGACACCAGTCGCCGGCCGGTTGCCCACGGCGGCGGCGGCCCACCAACACCATCACCGTCCAGAAGGTCTCCAAATTTTGGGATAGAAACATAGCGGCCAGCGGCCTGAAAAGACGACACGATAACGCTGCTGACAAGGAACAATATTAATCCGATCAGGGGCGCCGGAAACACCACGACTCAGCGAGGGCATCTCCAAAAGTTGCTCCTAATCTCGCCTTGCAAAACAAGATCTCTTCTTCGTACGTAATTACTTTCCCCGAAATAACGTATATATATAGCGAGGTTAGGGGCTTCCGGGCAGCTGATCTCTTATCAAACAACGACGAACTGTTGCAATTTGTTCATCTGCATTCGAAAGCATGGCAACGGGGAGTTATTTTTTAAAATAACACAGTTTTTATTTTTATTTTTAAAAGTAGCACGGTAAAACATTTAATCGCAAATCTAACACAGTTTGGTCAAAGTCGAGTTTTTTGCTCCTTAATAAGAATCTCGCGTGATCCCGTTGGGTAAACAGTATTTAATAAAAATCGAGTTTTAATAAAACGACTTTGAAAGTCGAGTTTATGAAACTCGACTTTCAAAGACGTAGTTGTTTGAAGCAACTCGACTTTCAAACGGTGAAAAAAAAAAAAAACACACGTGCACATTGCAGCATTAAATGCTGTACAGTAACCTCCGCCCTCGCCTCGCCTCTTCATCGCCGTCATCGCCGGCGTCGTGCCCCGCCGCGCTCCCCTCTCCCGCATTCTCCCTCGGTCTCCCTCTTTCCCCCCGGGGGGGACAGCTCTCTCTCTCTCTCTGCACCCGCGGCCATTCCGCCCCGTCACGCCTCGCCGCCGTCGTTAGCGTCGCGCCCCGCCGCGCTCTTCTCTCCCACCCTCCGGTCGCGTCCCCCCCCCTCCGACTCCCCCTGTCGCCGCTGCTGCACTCCCCTCACCCGCTCTCTCTCCCTCTCTTCCGTCCTCTCGCCGCGCGCCCGCTCGTCGCCTCCCTCCGCTGCATGCGCCGTCGCCACGGCCGTCCCCCTCTCCTTCCCGCAGTCGCCGCGGTCCTCGTCGCCGCGGGCCGCCATCGCCGTCTCCCCCCCCCCTCCAGCTCTTTTCTCCCCGCCCAGCGGGTTTCCCCGCGCGAACCCACGCGCGTGGGTGATGCCGCACCTCCCGCGTGTGTACAGCATATAATGCTGGTGTGTACATCATTTAATGCTGCAGTGTTTTTTTTTTTTTTTCACCGTTTGAAAGTCGACTTGCTTAAACTCGACTTTCAAACAACTACGTCTCTGAAAGTCGAGTTTCATAAACTCGACTTTCAAAGTCGTTTTATTAAAACTCGACTTTTATTAAATACTGTTTATCCAACGGGATCACGCGAGATTCTTATTAAGGACTTTGACCAAACTGTGTTAGATTTGCGACACCCATTGTAAAAATAAAAATAAAAATAAAAACTGTGTTATTTTAAAAAAAAACTCATGGCAATGGAGGCACCCATTGTAACTAACTCGTGCAGTCAAGATAAGTCGGGCCAATGCAGCTGCTTGTGCCGGTCCATCAGATGCAGAAGAGATCACGTACGGTGCCAATGCAGCTGCTTCCGTACGACGTCGGTCGTCCCATGACTACACAGTAGCACAGGTTTAATCGGTTCAAGATCAGCGCAAGTGGTGCCTGAAAGCTTCAAGCCGTGGCAAAGGATAAAGATTTAAAGAAAAAGATCTTTAACGCATAGCTCGGCCGAGAAGTGGTAACTGGGTAAGACCGACCGACCAACCTCAGCGTCTCTTTGGTTCCACGGCGGACTTTACAGCGGATGGTCGCAAGGCCAAGACGTTGGTGAGCCTCGAAGCGGTGGCATCCAGAGAACCCTGCAGAAGATGAGCTGAGATTTTTGAGTTGGTACCAACAAAGAAGGGAACGTCTAGAGCTGCATTTTCTGTGACGAGTTCAGCGGGAAACAAACCGTACGTAGTAAACTCCATCCACCTCGAGCACGTCGATCTGAAAAGGTGTTAGATAAAAAAAAAGTGCACGAGGCCTTAAGTGGAACAATTAATTCTCCGTCAGACTGATGTCAGAATGTAAAAGATCGACAAAAATGATGGGGATGAAAATTCCGTCGGGGGAGAAGTGCCAAGACAAGTGTTGTGTCATATCAGGCTTGCTCCACCAAGCTGAAGAGACTAGAACCAAGATATTTGAAGGAGATTGTGGATGTCACGACCCGGATTTTTAACATGCACAGCGGAAGATAATCCGGCAACGTAACGGGAAAGGATATCGGTCTGGAACCAAATAAGACTAAAATCACAATCCAATTAATTCATTCCAAACTTTACAACATAATATCACCATAAACAAACACCTATCTAAACAAATTAAATACCAACATAGAATGAGAAATCCACTAACTCCTCGGACTCCAAAATACCACTACGCTACTGCTGCGCTAAACCTGCAATCCTGAAAATATTAACAACGGAAGGGGTGAGTCACAACAGACCCAGTAGGACTTACACCCGAACTATCCCACTATAATAATGATTCTAGTGGTATGATAGAATAATAAGCCTAAAAATCAGATTTAATACATAGGGTGTAAACTAATTATATATCTTCCATTAAATGATTACAAGATCATTCTACTACCCCATATGATAACAAGACTCTAAATGCATTAAAACCGACATAACCTACACATTAGACTACTCTAGGTATGCTCAGAACGTACACAACCTGACATAAAACCAATGACACATCTAGAATACTAACATATATGCCAAAATACACAACTAGACACCTGTCTGAGTAAATTCTATGCTCCATCTGATAAATGTAGTCACATCACAAAACTAGCACCAGATTTACCATATAGTAGGAAGTAACATATAGTAACTAAATCCCATAGTACCCCATGCAAGGCGAGTACTTAGGATAAACCGTGTATGTCTGTGATCGAAGGATGCTAGATTGAACTAACCTCACGCCCACGGGCCACTAATTTAGTCTGGTGAAGTACATTTCCATCACAATGCAGATCACTGCACTAACCACATTCCACACCATGCAAGCATATAATTAACTCAGACAGTAAACACATGAACATTAGATTGGCAATCAAACATGAAATACATAGATGAACACCCATGGTTCTATGCACCACATATTTGCATACCACACCACAATCTATCACAAACTAATGCATATAAATGGGATCATGCAATTTACAACCTAAACATGACAATTACATGCTTAAACAGAACCATCTATCTAATAAAAGAAAATAAACTAAGCTCTACCATTATTATGCCTAAACCTTACAATGGCTTTTTATCAAATCGGAATATACATGATTAAGGTTCATCGCGATGCAAACAATGCTAAACTAACTAGGTTCAACTATAAATACATACCTAACATGCTAACATGCATAATTGAATAATTATCCAATATGATGAATAATCATGGACATAGAACAATCTAAACATGTATGATTAAACAAGCTAATCTAAACTCTATCTAATCATGCTAATAAATCCAAAACAACCTATTAATCACAATCTTCTAATCCTGGTGATCTAAACATTATTCTTAAGGTTTAATAAAAATATTAGAGTGCTAAGAATAGCCGAGACGCCTACCTTGATGGCAACGACGAACGACACACGGAATTCCAAGGAAATTGAATCAGGCGACGAAACTGCCGCGGTTGCGTCGGCGACGGAAAATCGAGCCGGGTAGGTGTTCCTAAAATCTGTCGGTAGAAGGGAAATAATAAACTAGGGAACTTGATAGAAGATAATAGGATAAAGGGCGATAGGAGAGAGGAGAGAGGATGTATACCGCGGAGGGGAGGGAGGCGGCGCACGGCGGGCGCACGGGGCGGCAGCGCGTGCGGCGGCGAGCGGCTGCGGGCGCACGGAGGGGGTTGACCCCGCGGCGGCGGCCGCGGCGTCTCGCGGCGAGCGGTCGCGCGTGGTCGCACGGCGACCGAGGGCGTCCGCGACGACGCGGGGCCGAGCGGCGCGTGGGGCGCGCGCGCGGGATGAGCGGGCGGCGGTCAAAGGCGGCGGCGAGCACTCGTACGAGGTACGAGGAGGCGTCGGTGGCCGGGCGGCGTCCGCGCGGCGAGGCGCGGGGGCCGAGGGCGGCGGTCGCGGCACGCGGGGTGGCGCCGGGCGGGTCAACGGAGGACGGCGGGGGCGGCGTCTCGCGCCGACAGCCACGCGGCGCCGCGCGGCGGTCGGGGGGAAAGAAGAAGGCGGGGAGGCGCGCGAGGGCTCGCGCAGGCGGCGGCCGAGAGGGAAAAAGAAGAGAGGAGAAAGTAGGGTTTCGCGAGGAGAAGAAACGGCGCGGGGAGGGTTTCTCCCGGGGGAGGAAAAAGGGGAAATAAATAGGAAGAGAAGGGAATAAAATAATAATAAATATTTATTAATCTAATTTTTTTTATTTACATAAATAACCGGGGTATTACAGTGGAAAACCCCAAAACCTAAACATTGTGGTAACCAGGACCAGGTCTATAAACATGGGAATACTCTCTTTGATACCCAATATGAGGCTAAGTCCTTCAACACTCTCCCTCTCGGCCAGCCACCACCGTCAGAGCCGCGATAGGAATACACGGGGTAGGGCCGAGCGAAAATAGGAGGCGGACCTACCGGAGAGACAGAGCCCGAACCCACCTGCTCTAATACCACGTGGAAAACCCCAAAACCTAGGCATTGAGGTAACCAGGACTAGACTTATAAACATGGAAATACTCCCTCCGGTACCCAATATGGGACTAAGTCCTTCAACAGAGATACAGGGTAGTACACAATGGCCTTTCTACTTTATTTCATTGAATTTGAATTCTCATTCTTTGTCCTGATTGCCACCATATCTTATGGATCTTCTAAGGTCCAGAACCCACAAACTTGATCCTCACCCCAGCAGAAACAACACATCGGCAAGTTAGGGTCCAGGCTGGATTGGTAGTTCGGGTGACATTCATATTGGCAATGGCCAATCCGATTCGAGAATCGGTCGGTCCCAATCCGGATTGACCGATTCTGCAAACCATGCCTCTCAGAGTGATTTCATTCCAGGTCACTTTATTCTTGACAACTTCATAGCGACACACAAATGCCTACATGATTAGAAAGAAAGAGTGTATTTTGCTTAAGCTGGATTTCGAGAAGGTCTATGGCGGAGTTAAATGGGATTGTTTGCTTAAAATGTTTGTATCTAATGGGTTTTAACTATAAGTGGATTTGATGGATCAAGAGTTACATCTCTACTGCTATATTTTTGAAGCTATCAATGGCAAGGAGTATGGGTTTTTCCCATCTTCTAGAGGTCTAAGAGAGGGAGACCCCATCTATCCTTTTATTTTTGTCATTGTCAGTCAAGTGATGAGTATTATGTGGGATAGAACTAGTGAAGTTGGGCTCATTGAAGGCATCTATGTGGGCAGCAATTTTATGCATATTTCACATCTTTTATTTGCTGATGATACCCTCTTATTTTTTGCAGCCAAGCTAGACAAATGCTTCAACTTAAAAATCTTGCTTTATCTACTCCAAGTAGTCATGGGCTTGAAAATCAATATGAGGAAGAGTGAGCTCATCGGAGTCAATACCCAAGAAAAATAAAAATCTCACATTCAAAGAATTTTCAATCTACAGTGTTTGATTTCCCTATCAAATACTTAGGGTTGCAACTTTCTGATAGAGGCACTACTAGTAACGATTGGCAATGAGTGGTTCAAAAGGTGGAGGACATACTTCAGAGGTGGAAATGAAGACTACCATCAATCAAAGGAAGATGGGTTTTGTCAAAAGACTGTGTTACAAAGCTTACCACTTTTCTTTTTCTCCATCCTCAAGGTCCCGAAACGGGCGTGTAGAAAATTGGAGAGCATCAGGGCCAGATTTTTCTAGCATGGAAATGGTGACAATAAAGGTTTGCACCTTGTCAAATGAATGGGATCAAGTATGCAAAAATATTAACGAGGGTGGAGTGGGACTCCTACCTTTGGAGATCATTAACAATGCCTTTCTTTGCAAATGAATTCGAAAGCTCAATATCAACAATGAAGCTCAATGGGTTAATATTGTTATTTCCAAATATGGTTTCGATCAAAGTGGATAGTGGTTATTTGTTTTCTACAACAATAGAAGGGTGTCTACCATTTGAAAAGGCATTCTTCACAACTTGGACTTCTTCCCGTCGTCCTACAGGGTCAGCATTGGGAATGGTGATAGAACAACTTTTTGGGATGATAGATAGACCAGACAAAACACACTGGCTTCCTTATACCCACAACTTTACAATTTGTGCATATTTCCACATGGTAGAGTTTGAAGACATGTTATGAAAGGGGTTAAAGTTATCTTCAGCCAACTCAACTCGAATGTTGCATTTTTGTAACGTGAAATCGGGATATAGTTCATCAACTAATCCAATCCAAACATGCTCGGTTTGCATTGACCTAATTGGCCACGGTTTGGGTTCTAACTCTTTTTTATGATTAGTTAGACCAATCCAAACTAGTATTTTCTAACCGTTTATCTCAAGTTTTTATAACTGTTTAAGTCAATCCTAATTGGTAATTGGTTTGGATTGGTTTAATCGATCACTGTTTGAGTTAGAACTTGTTTTTTGAGTTTTATGGCTGTTTAGACCAATCCAAACATGTGAGTTCTTACTTTTTTTTTCACCAGTTTGAATTGGCATTACCGGCCGTGTTTTGAATTCTAACCCTTTTCATGTCAACCCCCTCGGCCCCGAAATGAGAGTTGATGGTTTGGTTTTGTTTAACTTAAATATTTTTTTATGAATCAAATCAAATAAACATGTTTCAAATAAAAAACTAATTGATTTGATTGGGACAAAACTATATATTAGGATATAGCATATACGTAAAATATTATTAGTTTTACCATATAGACTCTTTAAATATATGGTTGTATGTAAAAGGTATGAAAACATCGTTAACATATTTATGTTAAAATAAATATTGATTTTAATTATATTTTTTGTAAATTAGCATATTTATATACTCATAACAATATGCACTTTGGCATATATTCGTCAACTACTTCAAAATATTATACATATAATTTTAACAAATAAAGCATGTTAAGTTGATCAACAAACAACATTTATCCTTGTTAACGTTTACATATTACTTTTAGAGGTAAAAAGGTCTTAGGATTTGTTTCATCTATTCTTACACTTAAACAACAAGAAACTAAGATTTATATGTATTTAGAGGAGGGGATCTATGTGCGAGGTAGGCGGCACATGCAGACGGTGATGGTGGCGACTGGAGGCAACATTGGCAACAATAGCGCCAATGGCGTACCTCTTGCAAAAGAGAGGGGGAGGTGAGCTTTCACAAGAGAGAGAGAGAGAGGGGAAGGCGGCTGACGGTGACAACGACAAAGAACCGATGGCGACGATGACAAGTAGCTGCGACTGTTGTGGTAAGCGGTAGTCGTTCATGAGAGAGAGAGAGAGAGCATAGAGGAAAGGAGAAGGAGAGAAAAGGGGAGTGTGGGTTAAAATTTCAAAAGAACATTGGCGACGAGCCGTAGCCAATGTCACTCTGACGGTTGAACAGTCAACTTGGGGTCATTAGTGATGACCTAAACCATCACTAAAGACCTTCTGAAATCGACTTTTTGACTTTTTTTTTGGTTTCGTGATGGTTTAAACCGTCACTATTAACTCTTTTGGCGATAGCTACTTTAAGCTATTGTCAGTACTTGTACAGTTGCGATGACTTTCAGTGAATTGTCGCCACTACACTATAATGGCAATGGTTTCTCTCTAGCCGTCGCCACTTTCCCTAATTAAGGATGGCTTTGACAAGCTATCGTCATCAACCCGTCCCCAATAATGGCAATTATTGTGGTGAATACTTTTTGGTTCAACCCAAGTTTTAGCATGTTTATGATTTTGGTTCAAGTTAGAGTTGAATTAAAGTTCACGAGCAATTCACGTTGAACCTAGTTTTTTATTTGTTTCATTCCTTTTAAATGATACTATATCAAATTTGATGTTATTTTTTTAGAGGATAAAATATCGTTAATAAATTTGATATAAGACTTATATTACACTCCGTGTCTTATTTATTTTATAAATTAAGTAAACTGAAATTAATAGTCAAAGTCTTTGACATGATTTATATGAATATCAATTTCGAAAGTAGTAATAATAGAGATGTTTAATTGTTACGGTTAGTACTCATGCAAGGATTTGCAATCTTGTTTAGTTAGATAGTAATTTTTTTTGGTTCAAACGTATACTAACATAATAAATGAGTTAAGTTGAGCTAGAGTTAATTAAGTTTCAAGCTGCTTATCTAATGTAATAACTTGTTTGAATTCTTATAAATTAATATACGTCATCTATGCCAAACTTAAAATAGAGGGAAGATAGAGAAGCTAGATATATATAGATTATTTTCTTGATGGAAATACCCCCTTTAATATTTTTATATTAAAAATATCTAACTATATCACATTATTATTATTATTATTATTATTATTATTATTATTATTATTCTCTCGCGCGCACACTCTCCAAGAGAGAGAAGGGAGGATATTTTTGTCAAAAAAAATCTTACGGACCTGTTTGATATCAGAATTTTTTTGAAAATAAATCAAATTTATCTTCAAAATTTTGAAGATAAAATAAATTTATCTTCGAATTATTCCGATTCTAAACAGCCTCTACAAGTATTTGATATTCAGCTTCTTGACAGAGATTTAGAATGACACCGAAAATTTAGAGTTCTCAATATTCTCGGGGATATATTTGAAGATACGCATAAATATGAGGACTGCTGCTTGATAAGACACAACACGATAGCTTCAACCGTTACTACTAATCTCGTCTTGCAAACCAAAATCTTCTTTATATATATAACATATATATAGCGTGGTTAGGGGCTTCCGGGCAGCTCTCTTATCAAACATCGAACAACTATTGTAATTTATTCATCTCTAGCAACGGAGGCACCAATTAAAACTCGTATAGGCTAAAAGATAAAGAAAGATGGGTCTGGGATAGTTAATGGGGGTGTTTGGTTGTATGATAATTTTTTGTACACTTTCGTGATAAAAAATTGAATTAAGATAAAAAATAAACCAACTCATTACATAAAATTATCATGTTTGGAGGGATGTGATTACAAAAAAGAGTAACTACCACACATGACCAAACAAAGTGGAGGACCACAAGAAAAAAGAAAGAAGTGAGACCCTCTTTTTTGTTTAAGAAAAAAAACATTTTTAAAACGTAAAATTGTCATGATTATCGAACATCTCTTTTAACAAGTTTTCTTACAATTTTTAAAAATTAAAACAAAAACTTTCATTATCACCGTAGTGAATGACCTTATTTCCTGTAGTGACGCAACCAAACACCCCACAAGGGTCGGGAGCGAGTTAGCCCAACCCGACCAGGACTGTCCTGACTGCTCGGGCTCAATGACCCAACTCGACCCGGACTAGCCATGATGACCCGGAACTCTTGGGCCCAAACTGACCTAATCAGGCCAGGTCGGCCGACTCGGGTAGACACTGGGTCAAATTGGCTGATTTGAGCGCTGATCACGCCCAGATTCGACCAGGTTGAACCAAATCGACCATCCATACGTGTGGTCGCAACGAAGACTCTGGACAAGCTTTTCTTATCATATCCTTCGTAACTATGAACACGTAACGTATGTTTAACGGCTAACAGAGAGGTTCCCTTCCCACGAGCCCGAACAATGTGATTTATGACGGCTTGGCTTGTGCCGGTCACATTAGATACCAACTATTATGGGGTAAATGCAGCTGCTTTCGTCGGTCGGGTCGGGACTACACGGCAGCACGGGTTTAATCGGTTCAAGATCAGCGCAAGTGGTGCCTGAAAGTTTCAAGCCGTGGCAAAGAATAAAGATTTAAAGAAAAAGATCGTGATGCATATAGCTCAGCAGAGAAGGGTTAAGACCGACCGACCGACCTCAGCGTCTCTTTGGTTCCACGACGTACTTTACAGCGGATGGTCGTGAGGCCAAGACGTTGGTGAGCCTCGAAGCGGTGGCATCCAGAGAACCCTGCAGAGGATAGGTTGAGATTTTTGAGTTGGTACCAGCAAAGAAGGGAGCATTCTTTTTGTTTCCGATGTCCAGAGATTTTATTTTTTTTTCTGTGAGGAGTTCAGCGGGAAACAAACCGTAGTAAACTCCATCCACCTCGAGCACGTCGATCTGAAAAGGTGTTAGATAAAAAAAAGGTGCATTAGGCTTTCCGTTGAACAATTAATTCTCCACTGACGTCAAATGTAAATGGTCGACAAAAATGGAGATGAAAAGCCTATAAATAGAAGATAGTCCATCTCTATGCCAGCACCACTTGTAGGTATTGTGAGGAGCACCAGCGTGACTCATACGTGGGTTGTGCTACTCTTTTTATTTGAGAGTTTGGGGAGAGTGCTACTCTATTGTATTTTTCTCTAGTTAAGTGAAGCTTTCGATTGCCGGTCGCCCGTGAATGTAGGAAGGCACATCGCTTTGCCAAACCATGTAAATCTTTGTCTTCTTGTGGTGTGTTCTTATTCCTTCTTCTATCTCCATTCACAAGTCAATATCCAGGAAATGACTATGTCCATCGGAGTTGGACGTTTTATTCCATGAGTTCCAACACCGGTTGATCTCAGCACACAATGGCTGTCGTGTGAGAGACAGCCTCCAAGTGAAAAGAACCTTTGGAAAGAGCTTGAAGGCGGTATGCAAGAAGATTGTCACTGGAGGAGGTGTAGGGCACAGATCATCCAAGTGTTGCGGAAAGTCCTATTGTCTCCAGCTAGGAAGAGGGGAGAAGATACCGGTCATTGGAGCTGCAGAGGAAGAATTAGATGCCTATTTTTGAGGCCTCGAAGGAAGAAGACACCGATCATTGGAGCTGCGAAAGGAAGAAGAGATACGATGGCATGGAGACAAGACATGATTGATCACCATTTTATATGTGGGTTTTTTTTTCTAAGGTGGTGCCCACAAAAAATGTCACCATTAGAAATAGTGTTATTAAGGATAACTTATTGGAGATGGCACTTATTTATGAGCTGTCACAAGGATTGCCCTCTCAAATACATCTTATTTTCAATGATTGTGCAAGAGATGGACCGGGGCAGACATGCTTTACAAAGTCATTAGAGACGACTTTAGAAATCATCGTCAATGTTCGACTCCCTTGAGTGGATGTGCATAGTCAAGCCATTGCCCTTTGTTGATGACAATAAGTGCATCATTGACAATGGCTAGTGAGCCCCCCTATTAACTCTAAAGCTGGCCTTTTCTCCCTTCCCTCTTGTTCTTTCTCTTCTTTTCTCTGATCTCTCGAACACTACCGAGAAAGCTCTCCTTATGCCGCCGCCAACATCACCGGTCGTCGCCTCGTCGTCGGTCCTCTTGATTGCTACCCGATCTTGTCCTTTATGGTATAAGCTCCAGCCTAACTTTTAACCTATGTTTGATCATTATTTGAGCTTAGTTTAAATGTTAATATATTAGTTTAACAATGTTTAGATCATTGTTAAACTTTGCTTGCATCATTAGAGTATGGTTAAATAGATCTCTAAATATTCATAGTAATGTTAATAAAGTTGTTTATTTGAATGTGTAGATGTTTTTTTAATTTGATGATCTAGTTGTTAACTTATTATTAGTGTATATAGATTGAATGAATTAAAAAGGCTGGATGATGTACCGAAAAAAATTGTACATGATATAATGTGTATACATGAGTTGTAAAATAAAAATTCCTATAAAACATGAGTGAGTGAGGACCAGCTACGTACCATACAGTACGTGTGAGTTTCTGTGCATACATGCAAACCCTCAAAGTCTCTGCATAATTGAAAGTGTTTACTAAATATTAATAAAATATCTTAGTGGGGATTATAGTAATCTAATTATATATATATGATATATAGCACAACCTAGAAAAATTCCGACGAATAAGTGTGTAGAGATGTTGATCGTCAATATATACATATACACATATATTAATATTTGAAAATCAGACGACTAAGCAATCATCTTCTCAATCATTTATGTTGATCACATGATTGAAGGTTAAAGTTGTTAGAGCCTATTACACATGAACACCATTAAAATATTAAATCACTTCACCTCTCATGTTATCGGAGGTAAAGATGGGGAGAGCAGATTACCTTCGTTCCCGATGGAGGGAATAATCTCAGTCCCTAATAAAAAATAACTAAAACCCCCGGGTCATTTAAACGACGATTCAATAAGAATTGATTCGTCTACTATCGAACCAACCGGTTCATCGTTACTGAACCCTTACTGATCCATCACTGAATTGTTACTGAAGTCGGTATAATTCGTTACTAAAGTCTTACTAAATTATCAGTGAAATCAATGTAAATCATTATTAAATATTATTAAATCCAGTGTAACTCGTTACTGAACCGTTACTAAATGTTATCGAAATATTGTTGAACCGTTATTGAAATCAGTGTAATTCATTACTGAACCGTTATTAAAGTTAATATAACTCGTTACTTAACTGTTACTGAATTACTAAACTGACTCAATAACGATTCAACGAGGACGAATTGATTATCATTAAACTGTCACTTAATGACACAGAGTTGTGACTATTTTTTAATAGAGAAAGACATTGTTCCACGGAAGTAGTGAGGTGATCCGATCTCTAAAGATGGGCCATGAACAGACCAGCTGTACGTCCTCGTCGTATTCTATATTAAATTGGACGACAGGCTGTATTGTATGGAGACAAGGCAGCCTTATATTGATTGCACCGCACAAGTTGACGTTGTTTATTGTTGAGAGAGAGCCATGATTGCATCTGACCAGGATATGGATAAGGACCAAAGGTTGCCCTCCGCCTAATTGTTTATCATTTTGGATAGAAAAAGAAACAGATATATATGCTCTAGTTTGCCCTCCTGTACATTCAATAAGTAGTTTGAAATTCGACTCGATAAAAATTCGATTCAACTCATTTATTATGTTAAATGAACGAGTTTGAACAAAAAATAAAGCTCAACTCATTAAACGAATCGAGTTTGAACAGACTCTTGCTCGGCTCGATAAACTCGCGAGCAGCTCGATTAAATATTATATTATATATTTATTTTTAAAAAAATAAATTTTGAGTATTAATAATTATATATTTTCATTTAAATATATTAAATAAATTTAAATTTAAATTTAAACTTAGATTGAGTTTCATAAATGAGCTAAATCTAAAGGTTCACAAATGACTTTTCATTGATCTTGAGTTTATAAACGAGTTTGTATATAGCTTAAGTTTGAATGTGAATTGAATTTTAGTCTAACTACTACTCGAGTTCGAGCTCGACTCGGCTCGATTAATAAACGAACTAAGCTTGAACAAAGGTTTCACGTACTCGCTAAAACTCGAGCTCGAGCTCGAGCTCGTGTAAAATAAACGAGTCGAGCTTGAACACCGTACTACTCGGCTCGGCTCGGCTCGTTTGCACCCCAAATTATTCACCTGAAATTTTAATGTATTTATTCAGGTGCACGGCGCGCGTAGAAAACTGCTCCTCACCCATTAATTAATTAGGGGAGGACCCGCTACTACCGACACCTTTGACACGTACGTGAGCCCTGATCGATGTACGTGTGTGTGTATATATATATCTCATGGTAAACGTAGATCCATCCTCGTGTACTTGTGAGTGAATCAAGGTACGTATATACATTATCCCACGGTAGACGATGTAGATCTCCATCCTCATGTTGTGTGTGAATAAAGTTCACTACATGGGCCACACTAAGAAGTCTGTATAGCTTGCTCTCATTTTGCAATGTCTTGTTTAATTGGTTGTAAATTAAGTGACTTTTGTAACAGGATACAAATGTCCGAAATAGTTATGTTAGGATATACATATATATGTATGTGTAGAGAGAGAGAGAGAGAGAGTTTTGGTTTGTTAATTAAGTATTTGCAGAAAAAGTGAAATAAAAATGTGATTTCATTTATTATTGGGTTTTCGTTGGCGTAGAGTTGATTTTTTTAAAAAAAAACAAAAGTTGATCAAAAAGGTAAATTAGTTGCTCTTATGCCAAATAAAATAAATCGTAAAGTAAAAACATTAAGGACGAGACGAGAATCAAGAAGAGGAGAGAAATGGCGCCATTACCCCTTTCACCTCTAGACAGAGATAATACTTCGAGTAGTAAGTGAAAAACAGATGACCCTGAAGAGCCTAATCTATGTTGCAAAGACAGTAAAAGAGTCGTTCTTAAATATTTAGCCACAAAATAACATGTCCGGTCAGTTCGAATCGCCTCAAAAGACACTCTTGAGAGAACGTCTTCATATCACTCACAAAATTTTACTTAATACATGATGTGACGACCTATTAAATATTTGATACGATGAACATTAAATAAATTTTCCGAGTGACATAAGAAGACTCCCTGTGGAGCCCCGCGAGAGGATCTCAACCCCTTAAAATGAAAGAGTCCGATTCTCTTCTTAAGGGGAGCTCCTTAGTTTCCTCGCAACAAAATTGAGATGATCAAAACAAGACGATGACAGGAGAAACATCAAATCATTATGACCTCGACTCCCTATCCACCGCACTCAAGATGAAAAAGGAGAGAAAGAAAAAGAGAACTCTCGTTACTGTCTTCCGTCAATAAATAACACAACACACACGAACCTAAGTAAGCAAGCAAGCAATCCATCTCTCGACCAACACAAGACCGGGCAGAAGAATGAAGGCTGGCGGAAGGCCCTCGACCGCCGCCGCCGCGGCGGCAGCAGCGCTCCTGGTGCTAGTCTTGGCGGCGTCCCTCCTCCCCCCGTCGGAGGCGAGCAGCTTCACGGCGTTCTCGGGGCCCGGGTGCAGCGGGGCGACGAAGGCGATGCATTTCGGGTGCGGCTGCCTCGCCATCGGCGGCTTCCAGGGCGGCTTCGACTTCAACTTCGCCGAGGGCGTGGAGGCGTATCTCTACACGACCCCCGCCTGCACCGGCTCCAACGTCAGCCTCAGAAAATCTGTCCGCTACTGCTACCGGACGGGCTTCACGAGCGTCCAGCTGTTCTGCTGACTCCGGGCGTCCGTCGCCGTCCGGTGCGCAATGGCCTTCTAGAGATCTTCCCGGCCGGCAATCGTGTCATGCGCCGCCGATTTTCGTCGGCGACGTCGTGGTGCCGCCGTCGTGCCGCCGCCGCCGCTACCAATTAAAGTACTTATCTCTCGCCTGCAGCGAGTACGCGCGTAGCTGATCTATATATGGTCGATATATAAAGGTATGATGAATAAATTGCAAGAAAATCGTTGTGGCGCTCGAGATCAGTATCTGTGTTGGTATGAATTATTATTGCAATCGAAGGGATTGTTATGTCCAAGGTGTCTCTCGATCGATCTTCTTTCTTAATTTCCTGCGCCGTGATTGTTATGCCCAAGCTGTCTCTTTTGTTGCAGTACAGCAAGTCTATATCAATCTTTGAATTTAGTACGTATATATGTAGTTTCCAACTTGATTTTGATATATGATCTTGGCGCTAGCTGACGGTAGTTGGATATGTGGGGATTTCAGTGAAATTTTAATTTATCTATTTTCGATACGTGATTGATCACCATTTTCTATGGTGGCGCCCATAGAAAACTGCCTTCACCCATTGATTGAGGGAGGACCATAGAAAGCTGTCTTCACCCATTTTCTACCCCCAGACACGTGAATCCGTGAATATTTATATATAAATATATCTCACATGGTAGATCCATCCTCACGTTGTGAATGAATCAAGATATATATATATATATATATCACCTCAAGAGATCGTCTCTTAAGAGTTTCCTCAAACTCCTCATATATTGACATTAAATACATGATAAAATGATCAATTTAATACATGATAAAATAAACATCTAAATGTTCAAATACGAAAGACCCGAGAGAGCTCCTTCAAAAGACCCCGAGATGACCTCACTCATTATCCCATGGTAGATAGAGAGAGTTCTGCAGGTATGTCTATTATTGGAATAAAAATGTTAGTTCATTTATTATCGGGGTTGTCCATCGTTAGTGTAGACTTATTTTTGAAAAAAAGAAGAAGCTGATCGAAAAAGTAATTAATTGCTCTTATTCCAAACAAAATAAATCATAACGTAAAAACATCAAAGGATGAGACGAATCAAGAAGAGGAGAAAAATGGCATCACCCCTTACACCTCTTGACAGGAATAATATATACTTCTGGTCTGGGCAAGGGAAAACAGAGACCCTTGCAGGCCTCGTCTGTTACCAAGGTAGCTAGCTAAATATTTATTTATTCTTCTAAGAAAAATCCTAAATATTTAACCATAAAATAGGGTATCCCTTCCTTATCCCCTTAAAATGAAAAAGAAAAAGAAGAGAATATAATATAGACAAGAGAACTGCCTGTGGCTCTCTTCCTTCGATAAACAACGCACGGAGCCGAAGGCAAAAACCTCAACCTCCAGTTGAGAAATGAAGGCCGCCGCCGCTCTCCTGGTGCTGGTCTTGGCGGCCTCCCTCCTCTCCCCGTAGGAGGCGAGCAGCTTCGCGGCGTTCTCGGGGCCGGGGTGCGGCGGGAGGAGCAAGGCGATGAATTTCAGGTGCGGCTGCTTCGCCATCGGCGGCTTCAACGGCGGGTTCGACTTCAGCTTCGCCGAGGGCCAGCAGGCGTATCTCTACAAGACCGCCACCTGCAGCGGCGCCTTCAGCGTCAACGTCAGGAAGTCTGTTCGCTACTGCTACCATACGGCCTTCATGAGCGTTCGGTTGGCCTGCTGAATTTTTCGGCGTCCCGTCGTCCCGTGACGGCTTCTCTAGCTTCCCGACAGTCGTGTGCCGCGCCCAAACTTATCACAGCCTGCTCGTACGCAGATCTATTATATACATATATATAATGAATAAATTGCAATAAGATGGTTATGCTCGAGTGCCCGTGCTTGTCTGAATCATTGCAATAAAATTTACGTTTCCATCTTTGTCTCTCCTAAGCTTTGGCATGGGGTCCTGCTTGTGATATCATGTTAGCATATTACCTATATATATGCACGATGAAGATGATAGCCCAGACATGAATTTGAATGGAATGCTTGATATCGGAAGTTGGAAGTTCTAACACGTTCTTAAGATCGTCCGCCATTCGAAAATAAATTTCTGTAGTTTTGGAAACTTTGAAACGTAGTTATTTAAATAGATGATAGGTACAACTAATCTAATGACAGCTGACCATCCAGAATGTAAAATCTAGATATATATATATATAGATTATTTTCTTGATGGAAATACTCCCTTCGATACTTTTATATTAAAAATATCTAACACTATCAGATTCTTGTTCTGTCTCTCTCTCACGCACGTACACACACATGTCAATGAAAATTTTATGAGTCAGTTTGATATCAAAATATTTTGCAGATAAATCAAATTTATCTTCAAAATTTTAAAGATAAATTAACTTTATCTCTAAATTATCCCGATACCAAACAGCCACTGCAAGTACTTGATTGGCAACTTCTTGACGGCCGGGATTTAGAATGACACGGGAATTTTTAAGGTTCCCAATATTGCGAGGGATATATCCGAAGATACGCATAACTACGAGGACTGCTGCGTAAGATCACCTTATCACGATCCCGCCGACACGACACCAGTGTCGTCCAGTGCCCACGGCGGTCCACCAACACCTTCACCATCTAGAAGGTCTCCAAATTTTGGGATAAAAACATGGCGGCCACCGTCTTGATAAGACAACACGATAACGCTGACGAGGAACGGTCCGATCATTTCCTGGGCATCTCCAACGGCTAATCCTAATCTCGTCTCGCAAAGCAAAATCTTCTTTATACCTTTGCCCGAAATAACATACATATAGCGTGGTTAGGGGCTGCCGGGCAGCTCTCTCATCAAACATCGAACAAGTATCGTAATTTGTTCGTCTCTAGCAACGGAGGCACCCATTAAAACTCGTATAGGCTAAAAGATAAAGACGGGTCTGGGATAGCCCAAGGGTCTGGAACGAGTCAGCTCGACCTGACCCGGACTGTCCGACTGCTCGGGTTCGATGACCCAACTCGACCCGGACCACCCATGACGACCCGGAACTCTTGGGCCCAAACTGACCTAATCAGGCCAGGTCGGCCGACTCGGGTAGACCCTGGGTCAAATTGGCTGATTTGAGCGCTGATCACGCCCAGATCCGACCAGGTCGAACCAGATCGACCATCCATACGTGTGGTGGCAACGAAGACTCTGGACAAGGCTTTCTTATCATATTCTTCGTAACTATGAACACGTAACGTATGTTTAACGGCTAACAGAGAGGTTCCCTTCCCACGAGCCCGAACAATGTGATTTATGACGGTTTGGCTTGTGCCGGTCACATCAGATACAAATGATTATGGGGTAAATGCAGCTGCTTTCGTCGGTCGTGTCGTGACCACACGGTAGCACGGGTTTAATCGGTTCAAGATCAGCGCAAGTGGTGCCTGAAAGTTTCAAGCCGTGGCAAAGAATAAAGATTTAAAGAAAAAGATCTTGATGCATATAATTATAGCTCGGTAGAGAAGGGTTAAGACCGACCGACCAACCTCAGCGTCTCTTTGGTTCCACGGCGTACTTTACAGCGGATGGTCGTGAGGCCAAGACGTTGGTGAGCCTCGAAGCGGTGGCATCCAGAGAACCCTGCAGAGGATAGGCTGAGATTTTTGAGTTGGTACCAGCAAAGAAGGGAGCATTCTTTTTGTTTCCGATGTCCAGAGATTTTATTTTTTTTTCTGTGAGGAGTTCAGCGGGAAACAAACCGTAGTAAACTCCATCCACCTCGAGCACGTCAATCTGAAAAGGTGTTAGATAAAAAAAAAGGTGCATTAGGCTTTCCGTTGAACAATTAATTCTCCACTGACGTCAAATGTAAATGGTCGACAAAAATGGAGATGAAAATTCCAGGCGAGCTGAAGAGAAGGGAACCAAGATACTTCAGGGAGATACAAGACAATACACAATGGACTTTCTACTTTACTTCTTTGTATTCGAATTATTAGGTAGAAGCAAGGTCGAGAACCCTCAGACTTGATCCTCACCCAAGCAGAAACAAAGCATCGCCAAGTTGGTGTCAAGGGACACAAACCTTTAACACACTTGACGTCTCCGATTTAGTGAAGCACTGAGGGAAGCTTGAACTTGAAGACTAACCACACCTCAGGAATCCTCACCAAGGGTAGCATGGGGAACAAAGAGATCCCATTAAAATTTTGTGCCCTCAAAGAAAGTTGCCTCCAGTATTTTAGCTATTTTGGAGGCTTTAAGCCAAGGATCCCAAGAGAACCCTAACCAAAGGAGTCAGGAATTAGGATAAAATGGGGGAACCAAGGGATCCCAATGAAATCCTGTACCCTTGGGAGTTTCTTCAGCTATTTTTAAAGGCTTCGTGCAAAGTAAGATAACCAGGGAACCATGGTCCCCCTCCATTTCAGTATCATGTTGCAAATACACCAATATTTATTGATCCTGCATTTGAGCTTCTGCAAACACAACTACATGATAACCCTGCATTTGCACTTGCATATATATATAATTGTATACATACATATATATAAAATAAGCCCTCAGGCTTTTGGGTTAGTTTTGAGCTTAAACACAGCCAGAGAGGCAGATAGTGGAGACAGCCAGACGGCTATGCTTCCTCTGCTGATGCACGCAGTTTGTGCTTCTCTCCAGACGGTCGACTCTGCCAACAATTCTCATTCACAGCTGTTTCTACAAAAGATAAGCATCTAATGACAGCTTTTTTCTTCGTAAGTGTAAGCCTTGTGGCACGGAGTACAAAGCGAAGAATTAGGAAGGGGAGGACAGCCTTGGCTTCAGCTTTCCCACCCTGGTGGAGGTGGTGGCAGGGGAGGGTCCAACAACTGCTAGCACTGAGTCGTCGGCCACAGAAGCTGTGGCGTCCTCCAAGACTACTGTTGTCGCTGTTAACTCCGAGGAAGTGAATCCTTCCTGTGATGCTTTGAGCAGGAGCATAACTGAATTTAATAAGATGACAGTTTCGGGCAGAAACATTGTTTACAGAATCGGTGGAATCGGACCGATTCCGGAATCGGATCGGTGGATTCCATGTGGAAGGACCGATTCCGGCATGAATTCCGCGGAATCGGTCAGAATCGATCCGATTCCGGCGATTCCTTGTGGAATCGGTCGATCCCGACCGATTCGTCGGAAGACCGGAAGCTTTGGACCGGTTCGATTCTGGACCGGGAATCGAACCAATTCCGGCCCTTTTAGGGCCGGAATCGACCGCCGCAGTCGATTCCGGCAATCCCGCGGCGTGCTACCTTCAATTCCGGCGATTTCCAGCGCGATCCTTGCTCGGAATCTATGATTCCGGCGATTCCATCGTCGATCCCAGCTGCCAGCACCGATTCCGCTGCGATTCCAGCTCTGCCAGCACCGATTCCGGCGGCGATTCCGGCGATTCCAAGCTACATCTTCAAGGGATGTAAATGTATATTGGTAGTAGATTGATATGATGTAAATGTATTTTTTTTTTTTTCATGATGTATCAACTCTTTGATTTTTGAATCAATGGAATATGTACCTAACTTCAAGTGGAGTTCATTAGTAATTATTCGATGTGGTCCTGTGGATGAATGCTAATCTTATTTTTAAAATTTTTTCTAACTCATTTCCTATTGTTTAGAATTTTGTCTGAATTTTTTGATTTTTTTTGACGAAGAAAAAAATTTAAAAAAAAAAATTTTCCACCGATTCCGGAATCGATTCCCTTCCCAGGAATCGGCCGGAATCGGCCAAAGAAGTACTGGTTAAGGAGGCCAAAGAAGAGATACAAGGAAAAGACCAAAGCACCATTTATGGTGAATTGAAGAACAAACTCACCTTCTGCTGTTCAGACTCTTGGCTGATACAAAACAGAGCAATGAACCATCTTTGGAGCTTGTGAAGTCACCATGTGATACTGATAATCAATGGAAATACAATGGGCTTTGGAGCAGAGATCCATCAGGAACGATGAAGTAGAAGCAGACCTAGTTTCTGAACTAGAGTGTCTTCATATTAGTAACTGCCTGGTGGACAAGAAGACAATGAGGGACTTGGACGAGCAGCATTCTTAGATTTTCATGATGAAGTGCCCTTTGATAACAATGTAGACATACATTACGTTGCAGAGGATCCATGATGCCTCATTTCTTCTAAGAATGTGTCATTATGCTTATTTGTTTTCCAGTAACAGTTATGATGTTTTGGAAATCGAAAAAAGTCTTGTACATCTTATTATAGATTAGAAAGAGCAGGCTGGGCCAAATTTATATTTTACATGGGCCAGGTCAGTTCAGGCCAATAACATAAAGCAGGCTGGGCCTACCCAACCCGAAATTTTATGGGCCAGGCCTTGATTAGGCAAGTTGTGGGACCAGAACAGGCCCGGACCATTGTCACCATTATATATAACTAAAACGAGCATGACTTTAAAATAGATTCTCTCTCTATCTGTTGAAAAGCAACTTAGATGTCCAAAACCAGGGAAGGTGGTATCAAGGCTTGTAGCAGCTTGGTCCACTCTTGACTGACCTGGATCTGATATGAGCCAAATAAGGACCAGCACTTAAATTACTTACCTTTATGCCAAAAATAAAAGATCAAAATTATGAAAACATATAAACACTAACTAACATATTAATAAAATATAATAATTAATTTATCATAGATAATTTTATTTTATATATTTTAATAGCTTTGTCAACATTAACTGCCTTTTATAGGTTTTAAAATATATTTGATAGTTAAGGATGTATTTGGTTAGAGTATCAAATTTAATACAATATTACTTTTGATATTTTTAGTAGATACATCAGCGTTAGATTTCATTGTACCAAATGTCAAAAGTAATATGCTATGTGTGGTTAATACTCTATCCAAGCATATCTTAAGTTTCTGATGAGGATCAAATCGGATCCGAGGGACGAAAAGTTCGGAGACGTCGTCGTTCGAGTTTTAGGAAGACGCTGCATTTATTATTTTTATATTTAGTAGTATTAGAGTTAATTTTATGTATTTTATTTTAATATATGGAGTTCATGTTTAGTCATTTTATTTAAATTTTAGTTCTTAAGAGGACTTGTTTGTATTATTTTTTTGGAGGCTCATTTTATAAAAAATGGTTCTCTGTATATGAGTCCACACTCCATACACTGAAGAAGTGAATAGTTGAAATTTTTGGAGAAGCCTTGTGAGCATCAGTTCCAATAGAGGCTTGGCCCTGATAGCTCTTCACCCCCTTCATCGGGAAGTCCCCCTTCTCCACCTCCGGCACTGACTGATGTCCAAACACCCCCCAGAGGAGGCCAGCTCCATCTTCTATCTCCCGTCCCTCCCTTCCACCTCTATGCATTCCCCTTCCCCTTCCCTTTCCCGATTCTAACGGTCCCTGGTTCCACTTCATCAAACCACGCACAGCACCTCTTGACATCACCATGGCTTCCAATTTTGTCCGGCAATTCCCAAACTGAACTGTTGGGGTTCTGCTGACACCTGAATTTTGCGTATAAGAAATCAAAGAAAAGAAAAGAAAAAGAGGTTCAGATGACAAATTCAATTAATGGAGTTCAATTCTCATTTTGACCCAGGACTGAGAAACTAAGATTAAAACTAAGGAACCAAAAATCAAAATTAAAATGCTGAATTAAAATGTTGGGTGTTGGGGCACGCTAGAAGGAGCCCCACACGCGCACGATCTGAATGCAGAACAGTGTGGGAAGGAATGGGAGGTCCGTGAGTGGCTAGAAGAAAACAGACCTGCTCGGAGGTCGTGGAGGCCTCACAGTGATTCCGCATGAAGGGTTTGTGGATGGCTTGTGGTCGCACGCAACGTTGAAGGGGAGATGACGATCTCGATCTAGTAGAAAGCTTTTGGATGCCAAGGCATGAGCCCGCACGCATCAATTGCTGTCAAGGAGGAAAAACTACATCACCCAAACGTTGACCACCCGCTTTGTCATCAGTGGTGGCTTCGCATGACGATGAAGCTTGCATGGGTCTTGTGTTGGTTGGAAGGTGGAAGAGCCAAAGATGAGAAAGAAGAAGACAATGGGACTTTACGTGCTCAGTTGCAGATCACCAAGGGTGAAGCAGACAGCGGAGGTTGATTTGGACCACGGATGTTGTCAAGATGCCGTTTGAACCGTCGCCTGGGGATCGCCAAACATTGCGGAGTGCTCTGTTGATTAAATGGATCAGAGCGTGAACAGAGGAAGACCACACCACTCCAAAAGTGTCTCCTGGTGTTGCATAAGAGAATGTGGATGTCGATGGAGCCCTAGACAACACTGGAATTTTATGACCACCGGATCGGGAATTGTCGATTGGTTTTAAACATTTAAATGGCTCATGAAGAAAGCATCCTTGACACACTGCACAATGTGGTTTTGGCAATGGGAAGGGAAAATAAAAGTTGTAGTCACCACAAAATAATGTACATCAATTGCCTTCAGAGCTTCTATAGCCATCACATGGAGCTAGCAGAATACCACCCCATTAGCTTTATTCTATTTTGGGAAAACCATTCTTAAATCATAAGTTGTGGCATTATCCAAACCAAAGTCATGAGACACTCAAACATCCCTAGAAATCACTTAAGTGTTTGTCAGTATGCAAGAAACATCAATCCATCAAGATGAGATCATGCTGGTGCCAAGATAGATGGAGCAACAAAAGAATGTGAAATGTACTGATTTTCGTATCTTTATTTCTGTTTTCAGTTATGAAAGTGGTAGCACCACTTAAGGGCCCAAAGTGCCAAAGCACGCAAGGTCCTCAGAAATGTCTCTGTCACCTTAACAATATGAATGAAAATCACCCTCTATCTTTTAGCAGATTGTACCTTCGAGCATATCCAATAAGGATAGCACCTTAAAGATATTATTTCAGTTTGCCACAAGATAAGGGCACCTATAACCATGCATAAGTGAATTGTCTCTATAAAATGATGCATCTATTGCGTCCTTTTTGATCAGTTTAAAGTTGTTGCTGTCTATTGCACAGTAATCATTCCCACAAGTGTCATTGCCAAAAGCATGGCAACTTTTTTTCTGGTGGGATACAAGGATTGCCGTCTCGGATCTCGGCTTCGTCTCGGGGGGTGAAAGAGAAGAGATCTCGGAGAGATCTCGAAAAAATCTCGAGAGATCGGATCTTGGATTCTCGGATCAAAATGTATATATGTATGAAACATAACATAATATCTTATAAAGATAGAAGTACATCAATGAATTTATATGAAAATATATAACACATTTATACATCAATTGTGTGAATGAACAATTACAAAGCACTCTCAATACCAAAAAGATGATCTTTGTGTTTCTAAAAGATTAAAACTTATGGGGTGTTTGGTTGCATGATAATAAAGGTTTTTATTTTAATTTTTAAAAATTGTAAGAAAACTTGTTAAAAAGGTGTTTGGTAACCATGATAATTTTATGTTTTAAAAAGTGATTTTCTTCTTAAACAAAAAGAGGGTCTCATCTCTTTCTTTTTTCTTGTGGTCCCCCACTTTGTTTGGTCATGTGTGGTAGTTACTTTTTTTTGTAATCACATCCCTCCAAACATGATAATTTTATGTCATGAGTTGGTTCACTTTTTATTTTAATACAATTTTTTATCATGAAAGTGTACAAAAAATTATCATGCAACCAAACACCCCATTATATACAATCTTATTTAAATACCAACATGGTATTAAACTTGTAGCATATTTTTTATGTGATAATATAAGTGATAGTGAGATATATTAATATGTTTACACTATCATAAATGGGGGGCGCATAGTAGTCGCGGATCGACCTGCGCGGTCAGGTCGCGGGGGCAACGCCCCTTGTGGGGGGGGGGGTATCAGGGGGCAAAGTCCCCCGAAGAAATTTTTTTTCGGGCTACATGGGTGAGATCTCGGCGATCTCGTTTCTCAGCCCCCTTGGAGAGACCGAGATCTCGTGAGATCTCGCTGAGATCTTGGCGAGATGGCATTCCATGGTGGGATAGCACAGTGGTTGCACAGGAGACATCCACCTGCAACATGGGCAAATGCGCAGGTTTGAGCCCATGAGGTGCCACCCCACACAGGCAGTTGCATCCACTCTGCTGGGTGGCAGGGGACTAGAAATGGCAACTAGAAATGCTCCTTTTTCACAACAAATTACAAAAACTAAGAATTTTGGTTACTACATAACTATCAAGCATAGAAACAGATAAATGAACTTTAGCATCATTTGAACATAATATGCTTTTAGTTTCACGAATGTTCCCACTAGAATATATAATTTGAGTTCCAATGGAAACACAAACAAACAGAATTGTCATCCGCACCTGTTTCTTTTCTGAACTTTTATATTCACTATTTTGAACGTTGACAAAAGAAACTCAAAAACATATTTCACAAATAATTCTCACTTCTTATTTACCAGATCAAAAGAGGAAAACAACAAAAAGAAAAAGCAACCGATTATATGGCATCCAACTAGGCAGACAATGATAATATTGAGAATCATAGTTGTCGAGGCGCCCACCTAGTCGCCGCCTAGGCCAAGGATCGCGGGATCGGAATCGGTCCTTGGATCGGTGGGAACCGATCTGATCCGGATCGGATCGGATAGGATCCGTCCGATCCAGGCCTATTCGTCGGAATAAAAGACATCTGGATCGACCCTTAAAAAAACCCTAAACACAAAAAAAAACTAAATAAGGAGGTAGATTGGATTCCGGAATTGGGCGATTTTGGGCCCAAAAGTGGCCCGGAATCGCTGCCACGGTGGCAGCTTGCCGCCATGACGTCTTCCCCGCCCTATTGGGCAAGGAAGACAGCCTTACCAAGTCGATGGACCCAGAAGGCCAGGATCCTCAACCGGTAGGGTTTATACCCTACCGGTTTACGTATCGGGTCCATGGGAACCAATACGCTTAAAATTGTTGGAGTCACCGGATCCGTCGATGCCGGGTCCTGATGGACCCGGTAGCTTCATCTTCCCTGCCCAAGAGGGCGGGGAAGAGGGCCGCCGTGGCAAGATGGCCGCCGCGGCGGTCTGTGAGCCGATTCTGGCGAGGGAATCGTAGGAGTCGATCCAGAATTGACCGAATCAGTCGATTCCGGCACCGATTTCACCTACAAACACCGATCCGGACCAATCTTCGGTCTGGATCAGTAGTTCCGCCAGGAATCGGATCGGAGGGGTCCGATCCGATCCAAGAATCAGCCGATCCGGATCGGGATCGGCTGATTCTACAATCCATGGCCTAGGCACTGCTTAGCCGTAAAGGAGCTATTCTGCCGGTGCATTGCTGGGGCACCCATCTAAGTGCCAAGGCGTCCCCAAGGCGCCTGGTTAGGCACCCCCAACCCTTCAACCCAATAAATGGGAGTACATTTAATGATAGTGTAAACATAAAATATATTTCATGATCACTTATAATTTTTAATTATAAATATATGTTATATACTAAGAACTTATAAAGATCTCTCTTAACTCTATTTTTTGTCCTTCTCATTTAGTTTATCAATATTAACTCTTTCCCCCAAAAAATATATATCTACACGTCAAGGATTGTCATATCAGATCTCAACTTCATTTTAGGACGGTAAAAGTAAAGAGATATCACGAGAAACTCAAAAATATCTAAGGAGATGGGATCTTGGATTAGATCTACATAAGATATATTTTACAAAAAAATATAAATAGGAAAAAACAAAAAAAAACTAAAATAGATACACATATATGTTTTATATAAGATTTCAGTCCAATCAAAGGATTGTTGATGCGGGACAAAATCGATTTAAAACTGTTCAAAGCAACTAAGTCGATTAAACCGATGCTAAACAAATTAAAATGCATAGAAAATCTGTTTATTATGCCCAGAACAGCTCCCTCCTGCGTTTGGCTGTCCAGCCAAGCCCAATATAGCCACGACAACGTCCTATTGGGCAGGTCGACGGATGAGCCCACGGCCCACACAGACGTGGCTCATGTGCACGTGTTTGAAGACCGTCAGGAGGCTCTGGAAGAGGACACGCGTGCGTGAGGGATGCCGGTGGGAATTGGGCTGCGTAGGGTTGCCGCCACGGACGGGATCGCGACTGGGCTTGTCCCGCGCCACATACTTCACCGTCGGGATGACCTTAACCTCACATTTGCGAGGGTTTCCAGTTGCGTGTGTCGTCTTCGGGCGTGGCTTCGCCTGCTGTGGCCGCAACGGACGGTAGGAGGAGGCGGAGCAGGGAATGCGACCACGGCAATGTCCGGCTATCGCAGCTGTGCGTAGGCGGACAGGTTGCGGGGGCAGACAGATTGTTGGCGATGGCGAGTGGAGCTGACGGCGCAGGGGAGGCCATCCTCGAGCAATTGTCGTTCGTCTGAGTGTGAGGGACTGACGCCTTCTCCACAGCCGTGACCTTCGTTCGAACCGGGCTAGAGGAGATCAGGTCCGTCCGCGCAATTACCGTGGGAGGGAACGTCGGATGAAAAGATCCAGGGGAAGGGGAAAAGGGGACGCCGATTGCTGCCTCCGCGTGTCGACTGGAAGGGGATCCCGTTCGCTCGCGACCGACCTCGCGTGGATTCAGAACCCACCAGTGCTTAGAAGAAGCTTCTGCGGTATCGTTGAGGGGAACGTCGGCACAAGAGATGTCAAACCGGGGGTCGCCGGTCCTGCCATCGTCCAGATCTGAACAGAACCTATTGCGATGTCGAAGATGACAAACCGAGAAGGGGAAGGTTGGAAGAACGGCGCGGAGGCCGGAGGATGAGGGGAAGAAATAGTTCGGCTACCTGCCGGATCTAGAAGATGGAAGGGGAAGACCCTGCTGGTGGAGGAGACAGAGGAGGGAAACCGGGCCGCAGCCCTGCACACACGGGAAGAGACCCGAAAACTCCAAAAATTTCAATTCCAATCTATGTCTTGCGTACATGAAACCCTTCCTTATATAAGGAGTCATGTCTATTTACAAAAATATCCAACTAATTTGGTTATTTACAAAAAAAATACTAAACAGTAAAGAAATGACTAAAATTTCCAAAGCTCTGAAAATTGTCCCCATCAATTGTTATCTTACATCTCAATTTTATCTTGAAGTGATTAGATAGAAATGATCTCTCCTAAGTCGCAAAAAAATATCGGGAGATTGGATCTCGAAATGAGCAAAATGACATAACAATGTCTTCAAAATGGACATGAGACTTGAGGACAAAGACTGGATGAGTGGGCAAGAGAAATTAAGATAGATATAGAAGGAATGATCATTGTCGATAAAATATATATCAATAGGTTCTGTTCTATTATGGACTTGGACCTTTTATCAAGTAATATCAAGAGAAAGATGTCCTTGAAAATTGAAAGATTGTGTGACAATTTGAATCACTTTTACCTATAACCATATAAAATTCTTAATTTAAAAATTATAGGAGAAATAAATTAACAACACCTAGATAAGACTTTGTATGGATACAACAATTGAGTTGTTAACATGTGAAAACAACATAGTGCACAAAGAACTAACACAATTTTGAAGATCAGTTTGATAAACCAAACTTAATTCTTCACTTCATGTCTTTATCTGTCAAAGATCGATTTCTAGCCTATACAAGGAGCAAAGTGGAGTGATCTAGTTTCAAGGATAGGTTCTTGGTTTTCAACTATTCTTTCCTAAAATTTTGGCACTTCCCTACCATTTCGATAGTAAAGTGCTCTTTTTTCTTTTTCTTGGTTGTTGTTTTTGCTTCTTACTTTGTATTTATTCATCACCTATTAATAGAATTTGGCCCTATGTAGTCGGAGGCGAGAGGCGACCCAGGCGAGGGAGGGCTTGCCTTGCCTCAAGCACTTGAGGCAGGCGCCTCAGGCGCCCAAGGCGGCATTTTTTTATTGAAGAATTTTTCAAAAAATATACATATAACATTGAAAGTTTTGAAAAAGAACATAAAAAATACAAAAAATTCACTTCTAGGATCTATAATGCATCAAGATATTGGAGTCTCAAGGTGGAAGATTGGGCATTGGGGGTTTCGGGGTGAGGAAAGAGGATTTGAGTTACCAAATTTGACCTTCACATGGTCCTCACCCGGGCGAGGCAAGATCTGCTTGCCTCGCCTCAACGCCTAGGCGCCCGAGGCGAGCGCCTCAGATAACATAGATTTGGCCTGCTGACCTTTATAAGTCATTTAATTGAATTAATAATACAAAAAAGAAAGATAATATAAATGATATAAATAATTTGTAGTAATGTGGAGCTTTAAAGTTAGTCATCAACTTATTGTGAAATAAAGGATAATAGATATTCATATAGATCTCGTATTGGTGTTCTCATTTCTCAGAGACATGGAAAGACATATTCTTGGAGGATCTTGTGGGATTCTCAAGAGATTGCATTCTATGGTGCACATACATCATTACATAAATAAAACATATTCATATATATGCACACATAAACATCACATTAAATTATAGCATAAAAATAGAATTATATTTATGTATATATGTTTGTAAGTAATATGCATACATAAAGAAATATAGTCATAACATCTAATTATATATATGATTGTATATAATTTATATACACATATGTATATACGTGTGTATATAAATATATAATGTTACCACCTAGGCGACGTCTAAACGGGCGCTTTGTTGCCTAAGCGGAATCGGCACTCTTGAACACCTTGGAGCCTTGTCGCCTTGACAACTATGTTGAGAATTGAATGTGACTTTATAAGTAAATTAGTAAACATTGCCTATAGAGACAAAAAAACAACATTTAGGACAATTAAAGTCAGATGCAGTAAAAAAACAAATTATGAAGAAACCTTACTTCTTAGACCGAGAACAAGTGAGAACCACTGAAGAAAATTAATTGAAAAGTTTACACTTGTACGAAAATTGGCCTAGCAATTATAAAGTTTATTAACCTAAAGATCTCATTTCTAACAATGGATTGAGTCGAGAGACACTTTAGATTCATAGAAACGAGAGAAAAACTAAATTCTAGTTGTGCAAGAAAGAAAAGGAAAACAAGAAAGCTACTTCCACAAATGATCTAAGAGGGTGTTTGGTTGCATGATAATTGAGGTTTTTATTTTAATTTTTAAAAATTGTAAGAAAACTTGTTAAAAGAGGTGTTTGACAACCATGACAATTTTATGTTTTGAAAGTGATTTTCTTCTTAAACAAAAATAGAGGGTCTCACCTCTTTCTTTTTTCTTGTGGTCCCCCACTTTATTTGGTCATGTGCGGTGGTTACTCTTTTTTGTAATCACATCCCTCCAAACATGATAATTTTATGTCATGAGTTGGTTTACTTTTTATTTTAATACAATTTTTTATCATGAAAGTGTACAAAAAATTAGCATGCAACCAAACACCCCATAAGCCTTTTAGAAACTTTTTTTTCCACTTTAGGTATTCCTCTACATACTGCAAAGGCCAGAGTATACCCTGTTCAAGAAAGGACTAGCCGACATCACCTTGCAGATGCCTCAGCATGTCAAGTTGTCAAGCCAACAGATATCTAAATGTAGAAAACCAAGTTTCACCGGGCCTAGGAAAAAAATAAGTTGTGACCGGGTAGAAAGACATCACAAATCAAGAAAATAAAGCAATATTAATCCAATGAACATCTTTGCGTCATTAGTAGATATGTCATATGACAAAAGTGTTAATCTCGTCCCCAAAAGCTAAAGTACATTGGCAACCCTATTTTGCACTCGCTGAATGGCAGGATGAACAAAAGAGAAGGACACCACACATACAGGTTCTTGGAGGCCAATCACCCGTATGCTGTCCATCAGCTCCTTCACCTTTACCGGATCATTGGACCTCGTGCGTGTGAGGGGTCTCCTTATCTTGTCCAGCGGAATCTCCAGGATCAAGGGACCCCTCGCCTTGGGGTCGGAGAAGGGGGCACCTGCGGATGCGCAGTACTTTTGTTTCATCTACTAAATCGAAATGAATTCAGAAAAAGAAAGACCCCCGACACGCTAGGCTTTCCCGAATTCCTCCGGACAAATCTACTTCCTTTCGCAAGTTTTCATCTCTCAGGCTATCATGCACAGTGTGCGGTGATCACTCTGGTGGAGCTGATCGACGTGCGGTTCCGTTTCACCATCGATGAAGGGAGAAAAAGGAGCACGCGAAGAATGCAAATACCGTTGGGAGAATAAGAAGCAGAGAACCGCGTGGAGAAGCTCCGAAGGCTCTGGGGAAGATGAAGCGGGAGATTTGCCATCCCTTCTCCCTCCCCCTCCGAGCATGTAACGAGGACTTCAATCACGCCATTGGAATCTTTATAAGGTTATTGTGCGGATAACAATTTAACAACAATAGTAAATTGATTTACCGCCCCCCAACAATTTCGAGTACTGCATTTTTTGGGTCTATAAAAATAAATATGTAGAAAATCAGTGAATATATCTTTGACAAAAATTTAGTCAAAGTTACAAGGCAGGACAGTCTAAGTGCGACGCTAATGTTGCTGTTTTTCTTTATTTTATTTTACCAACTTGAAAAGGTTAGTAACTTGGTTGTGTGGTAAATCGAATTTTTGTTATAGTTTTATGTTTTGTGATAGATATTATTAAAAAAATTTAGACGAAAAAAAGTGTGACCCAACCGATTTTTTTCTCTTATGGTTCTCGTCTTTTTTATTGTACATAATCTCTACAATTTTATTATCATCTCTCTCCAAACTGACAATCTTATGTTATTGACTAGTTTAAATTTTACTTTAGTTTAAAATTTTAACATGGAGGTGTTTAAAATTTTTACAAGGAAGATTGGCATTAGATTTCTCTTGTCAAAATGTAAAACTAAGTATACATTTTTATAGTGACGTCTACCGATCTTATATATATTTTAGAATGTTTTTTTATAATTATGTGGATGCGAAATAACTTTTTTCTTTTCGTCCTACTTTTAAGACCCCGTCCGGCTATCCGGAGGGAAAAATATTTCTCATTATGGTCGTCTCGCACAAGTCGAACATGTGATGTCATTCATTCAGTTTAAGATATCTTTAAAATTATTGAGTATATAATAAATATTTGTAATAATCGACAACAATGAAAAAAAAAGAAAGTTAAACAATTTATTACATTTTGTCAAATAATTTCTTTCTTCCCTCTATATTTTACTCATCTATCTTAATATTTGTGTATTGGTAAATGTATCTCGCCGCAACCTAAAATAGTATTGCAAATGTTAAAATTTTTATAATCATTCACATTATTTGAAGAATATTACTATTAATTAGTATTTACTAAAAATAATATATTTATCTCTAGATCTCTAAATATAGCTTTATTCTTCTCTAGAGTATAAGTGATGTATTTTATCATCACAAATTATGATACACTTTGTTACAAAACTCCGGAGCATGTGAAGATAAACTGTTAAAATAGTGAGGTGTCAGACACATAGTAAGTTGAGAAGCACATGATCGAGTAGACCCAACCGATCAACACTATATTGAGATGATCCAGTCGAGTAACACCGGACTAAGATCCACTTGAGTGAGATCTCCCACTGAGTCGTGGGGGCTCGATCTGGTGGGGGGAGAGTTATTTGGTGGGGAACGAGCCGCGGGGGCTCGATCTCTCGTCGTCTGCACGCGCGGCGGGCTGTCATGCCAACGCGGCCATGTGACTAAAAAAAAAAGAACCGTGCCAGGTGTGCTACCTCTTGGCACGTCTTTTTCGTCGAGAGTGGATCATCTCGATTTTCGGGTGGAGAGAGTATCTCGAGTCCTCGACGAAAGAAATCATGATACTAATCACTTAAGTGATGGGTAGTGAGTTAGTAAGATGTCTTTAACGATTCAACTCCGTCGATAGCGAGTCGATAAGCCAGTGAATTGTTTAAATTTTACTTTAGTTTAAAATTTTAACATGGAGGTGTTTAAAAATTTTACAAGGAAGATTGGCATTAGATTTCTCTTGTTAAAATGTAAAACTAAGTATACCTTTTTATAGTGACGTCTACCGATCTTATATATATTTTAGAATGTTTTTTTATAATTATGTGGATGAGAAATAACTTTTTCTTTTCGTCCTACTTTTAAGACCCCATCCGGCTATCCGGAGGGAAAAATTTTTCTCATTATGGTCGTCTCGCACAAGTCGAACATGTGATGTCATTAATTCAGTTTAAGATATCTTTAAAATTATTGAGTATATAATAAATATTTGTAATAATTGACAACAATGAAAAAAAAAGTTAAACAATTTATTACATTTTGTCAAATAATTTCTTTCTTCCCTCTATATTTTACTCATCTATCTTAATATTTGTGTATTGGTAAATGTATCTCGCCGCAACCTAAAATAGTATTGCAAATGTTAAAATTTTTATAATCATTCACATTATTTGAAGAATATTACTATTAATTAGTATTTACTAAAAATAATATATTTATCTCTAGATCTCTAAATATAGCTTTATTCTTCTCTAGAGTATAAGTGATGTATTTTATCATCACAAATTATGATACACTTTGTTACAAAACTCCGGAGCATGTGAAGATAAACTGTTAAAATAGTGAGATGTCAGACCCATAGTAAGTTGAGAAGCACATGATCGAGTAGACCCAACCGATCAACACTATATTGAGATGATCCAGTCGAGTAACACCAGACTAAGATCCACTTGAGTGAGATCTCCCACTGAGTCATGGGGGCTCGATCGGGTGGTGGGAGAGTTATCCAGTGAGGAACGAGCCGCGGGGGCTCGATCCCTCGTCGCCTACACGCGCCTGTCATGCCAACGCGGCCATGTGACAAAAAAAAAGAGCCGTGCCAGGTGTGCTACCTCTTGGCACGTCTTTTTCGTCGAGAGTGGATCATCTCAATTTTCGGGTGGAGAGAGTATCTCGAGTCCTCGATGAAAGAAATCACGATACTAATCATTTAAGTGATGGGTAGTGAGTTAGTAAGATGTCTTTAACGATTCAACTCCGTCGATAGCGAGTCGATAAGTCAGTGAATTGTTACCGAACTGTTGTCGACGTCTTATAAATTCACTACCAAACTTAATATAACTCGTTATCGATGGATAGTGAATTAATAAGGTGTCGATAATAGTTCAACCATTTTTAATAATGATTCACCAGATTTGTTATTTAAATCATCACTTAAATGACGTGAAATCGTGACTGATTCTCATGGATGACTGGAAGTATATATTTCCTCCACCGGGGGGCAAGAGAGTACGTGCTCTCCTTTCCCTCACTGAAACCGACACTGTGCATGCATGCGGGGGGGAGGGGTGTCAGCATCGTGCTTAAGTATTACAGAAATTATATAAATAAAGAATTATATAAATGTACCTGCACGTTGCCCTATAAAAAAGTCGGCTCGATTGCGCAATAAACTGTTACATATATATATATATTTTCGTAGGATAACAATTATATTAATATAAGATGTAACTATCCGATGACATAAATTTATCAAAGTAAGGTCAGATGTGATAACAAAATTAAGAAGGAGGTGAGAGGTGGGAACCACAACATAAAAAAAAAATCTACCCTCTTCTTGTCATGGAAGGAATTTCTTAAAGAACATAAATTTGTAATAAGAAGTCACAACCAAACACCTCATTAATTAATCGAGTCAACAGGTGGGCCGACTACCAAAGATTAACCGGCCGCTGATTGCCTTGTAAGATATATACATACATATATATAATGAGTCAGCAGTACTAACAATAGAGGGAGAGAGAGAGAGAGAGAGCGCTTCTCAGATATGATAAATATTTATAGGCTATAAACTATATATGAAGAATTGTTTATAGAACAATATGCAAATTAGCTGGGTTTTATATGAAATAGAACAATAGTTTATAGCCTATACATGCAATATCCTATAAATATTTATAGCATGTATAGGCTATAAACTATTGTTCTATTTCAACTTAAACCCAGCTAATTTGACTAGAACTAATTAGTCCTCAAAAAGAGAATCAAAAAAATAGAAATTCTACATTGTCTCAAACTATGGCATGTAATTAAAAAGGAGAGCTATGTAATTTAGAAATAAAAATATTTAATCTGATTTTTTATATCCAGTACTTCGTCAATAAATAAATATGAATATATACCTATAATTAACACCGACGTCCCTCTCGTCGCCCTCCTGGGTTTGCCCAGTCTGGTAGCGGGGCCGGGCTTTGGTCTTGTGGTGTCCACCTCGGCGCTGTTCCTGGTTCGGTCAAATCTCCCTCCAAGGGGTGAATGGTCAGATGTGGTCATGATTAAACAACTCATGGTTTGATAAATAATTTAGTTGGTCTCGGTGATGACAACGGCAGGCCTTCTTAAATTGTGTTTATTCATGGGAACTTCGACGTCCTTCTAGTTTAATTAATTAAGTGACGACAACTAACTCTGGGAGAGGTGTTATCCTTTATCTAATGACATGTTTGACATGTTTGGTTACAGCGTGTCAAGAGTCATTGCAAATAATATTTTGCGACGGCTATTAAATTGTCACGGATGTGTTGCAAATAAACATGTCACCAACGATGCCGGCGATGGCTAAGTAGAAGTGTAAAGGTTATAATCGATGGCTTGAATGTTGTCGCCGGTAAAAATATTGGCGACATCTGCTAACCATCGTCGCTATCTTTTCCCTGGTCACCTCGGCCTTGGATACCATCACCAAGGTACGGTGACGACTTTAAGTTTTATTGATGATGACTACCATCACCGGTTTTTGAAACCATCGTTAAACATTATCAAGTCAAAAGTGAGAATCACGTCTCTAACATCCTCCATGCCTCCTCCTCCTCTCTATGAAAGACGTCCATGGGTTATGAGCCCAATGCGAAGGAAAAATCTACTACGGATAAAATTCTTGCGGGTACAATTAAAGACCAGACATTTGAATAGTTTGAAGAACTTACGTTCTTTCTCTCTCTCCAATGGATTAGATGAATCCCAACTAAGTATATTTGAAATCATTTTAATTGGGTTTTTTATTTTCATTGTTTGGTTTCGATGGAGACAAGATCTACATGAACTCGCAAGAATCATCGTTTTTGTTGCACAAAATTTTATAAAGACGATTACTTACAATTATGATAGTTTAAGCCAATACAAATTGGTAATCGATTTGGATTGACCTAAATGCCCACGTTTGGATTCAAACACTATTTTTGGTTTTTATGACTATTTATGCCAATTCGACTCAAACTGAGTCCTCAAAAATAAAATAAAATAATAGAAACTCTACTTTATTAATATATTTATGTTAAAATAAAATATTGAGTTTAACTATACTTTTCGTAAATTAGCATATTTACATACTCGTACAATATACACTTTAGCATATATTCATCAACTACTTCAAAATATTATACATATAACTTTAACAAAAACATGTCAAGTTGATTAACAAACAACATTTATGTGGTGTTTGGTTGCATGATAATTTTTTGTACATTTTCATGATTAAAAATTATATTAAAATAAAAAGTGAACCAACTCATGACATAAAATTGTCATGTTTGGAGGGATGTGATAATAGAAAAGGGTAACTACCATTCATGACCAAACAAAGTGGGGGACCACATGAAAAAAGAAAGAGGTGAGACCTTCTTTTTTGTTTAAGAAGAAAATCACTTTCAAAATATAAAATTGTCAAGGTTGTCAAACACATCTTTTAACAGTTTTCTTATAATTTTTAAAAATTAAAATAAAAACCTTTATTATTATGCAACCAAACACCCCCATTATCTTTTTTAACGGTTATGTATCATCTTTAGAGCTAAAGAGGTCTAGTATTGAATAAGATTTATTTCATCTAATCTCACACTTAAAGAACAAAAAATAGTATTTATATATACATAAAGAAGGGGATTTGGGTGTGGGGGTAGGTGGCGTGGGCAGATGGCAATGTTGGTGACAGGAGGCAACATAGGCAACAATAGTGCCGATGGCAGACCTCTTGCAAGAGAGAGGGAGAGGAGTTGACAGAGCTTTCATAAGATAGAAAGGGAGAACGGTGGTCAACAATGGCAACGACAAAGAATCGTGGGCAATAGTGTCGATGGTGACAAGTAACAATGACTATTGTGGTAAGCAGTAGTCATTCGAGATAGATCGAGAGATCAAGATCGAGATCGAGATCGAGATCGAGACAGAGAGAGAGAGAGAGGGGGCGCACGGGTTAAAAATCCAAAAGAACATCGGCAATGACTCCTTAGCCATCGCCAATGTCACTTGGGGTCACTAACCATCACTAAAGACCTTCCAAAATCAACTTTCTGACTTTGTCGCTCTCTTTTGGCAATAGCTATTAAAGACTTTCCAAAATCAGCTTTCTGACTTTCAGTGAGCTATCTCCAATACACGTATAGTGATAATGATTCCCCTCTAGCCGTTGCCACTTTCCCTTATTAAGGATGACTTTGATAAGCTGTCGTCGTTAACTTGCCCCTAATAATGACAATTCTTATGCTGAATACTTTTTAATTCATCCCAAATTTTGGCATGTTTATAATTTTGGCTCAAGTAATACTTGAATTTAAGCACAAATATGAGAGCAATTCACGAAGAACCTAGTTTTTTATTTGTTTCATTCTTTTTAAATGATACTATGTAAATTTTGATGTTAATTTGTAGAGGATAAAATATCATTCAGAATTGATATAAGCTAACACTTGTATTACAATCACTGTCTTATTTATTTTATAAATTAAATAAATCGATATTATTAGTTAAAAACTATGAGATAATTTATATGAATATCAATTTTTAAATTAATAACAATAGAGATGTTTAATATTTTTGCGGGCAGTACTCATGCAAGGATTTGCAATTTTGTTTAGTTAGAGTCTTTTCTTTCTTTCGTTCTTTCTTTTTTTGGATTCAAACGTACTAACCTAATAAATGAATTAAGTTGAGCTAGAGTTAAGTTTCAAGCTATGTAATTACTTGTTTGAATTCCTATATATTAATAAGCGTCATCTATGCCAAACTTAAAAAAGAGGGAAGATAGGGTGGCAATTGGGATCAAGACCATTTCTTTTGATATTTTCCATTTGCCTATTTCATGTCATCCATAATGGATACGTTTTCTATAAAATAGTCTGAGGACATACACTCCTCTTTTGTTCAAATTTCTAAGCTAATTAGATATCAATCGGACGTTTGGTCGCATTATATGACATCTTTTTTTTTGCGAAATATTTTTTTATAGTAAAACTGGCCTGTTAATTAAGAAAGGTGTTTGGCAATCACATGATAAGAACATATATTTTTCCAGAATTAAAAGGGACCTTATATTTTTATTGTGTGTTTCTCCTTTTTTAGGTATACACTGTCCCCACCCTGTTCGTTATTATATCTCAACAAGCATGGTAATTTTGGGTATTTTCATATTCTGTTTTATCCAAATAATTAATATCATCAAAAAATATATTCTAAATCCAAACACTTCATAAATGATAAATAAGATGAAGTAATGTTTGCCCACATAATGCCCTGTTTGGTAACACTATGGTACCTTTATCACTATCAATTTTAAAATTGATATTGATAGGAACCATTAAGAGGTGTTTGGTTAATTGTATCAATTTTAAAATTTGTAGTGCAAACAAAGCATACAATGTAATACAAGTGTCAACTTGTATTACTTTTGATATTGATACTCCAACATTTGAAAATATTAATATCAATATTGATATAGTATCAAAAATGAAACTCTAACCAAACAGGGCATAAGACATGACCCCCTTTAAAGGGAGTTCATCAGATGTAGGTTTTTTCTGTGTGAAATAACTCATCAAAATAAAACTTTGTGAGGGTAAATGATCCCAGGATGCAGAGAACTTTCTTAATATTCTCAAACTCAGACTTAAAGTCTCAGTTTCAAATGGTTGGGATCGGCCATACAGATTCGGCTTTTTCATTTTTCCCTATTTTTTGTTAACTCCTCTCTTATGCTTAATTTATCTAAGTTATATTGGATATGCCTACGTCAAGTTAAGTTGGGTTTACTTCTCTGTCTCTTCTGTTCTGACAACGTCAAGGTCTCGACTAGTATGACAGGCACCTCAAAGAGGGCACCATTTGATATGTCTAAATCAATAGAGTCTTCCTTCCTTAACAATATCTTTGATTTTCTCAACTCTCAATCTATTCCTTATACACTTATTATGGGTGCTATCTTTATGAATATGTCTATCAATCCACTATAACATCTGCATTTTAATTACATTCAATTTAATAATATGTTTCTTTTTAGTTGTCTAACACTATATCATGGCAAATCTTATGATTGTGCAATTGATTTTTTCTTTCAATTTTAGAAAGATTTTGCAATATGAGTTAGAAAAAAACAATGTGAGATTTTTAAAGTCTTTTAATTTTAAAAAAATATTTGTCATGTATAGTGGTCAACGAGATGTTGGTGCATACTCTTAGTGCAAATGCAAATGGCATCTCCCCAGGCTAAAGCCTAAGATTTTTTTATATAGCACTTAGAGTAGGTAAAGGACAATCAAAGCTCACCTTGCTGCCTTGCAGCTATTAGCATGATGTCATGCCATGGAGAGTCAGATGCACTTGGATATCTTTATGGTCAAAGGGGCACCCATGTCCCCAGCCAAGACAAGAATATATGATAAAGTAAGATGTCTCCCTCCAAGGGGTTGTTATTTTTATTGCAATTTACTTATTTCAAATCACTTAGTTAAAAATAAGATACTTTTAAGTGTTTTTGTTTAGTTAACTTTTAAAAGACAACAAAATAAAAATAAAGTAGGAGACCACATGATTAAGATGATTTTACAAGTATAACATATTCTTTGTTTTGATTCTATTCATTCCCTCGTGTATTTTAGTTCAAAATATAATATATTATTTTTATTTTTATTATAAATTTAATGTTTGAAAATCACTTAATTAGAAATAAGATTTGTTTTTGAGTTTATGTTTGATTAACTTTTAAAAGACATAAAAAGTAAGGTATAATACCAGATGATTGAGATGATTTTACAATTATAACGTGTTCTTGTTTTCATATATTCATTTTCTTCTGTTATTTAAAATAAGAAAACTTGGCTCAACATATAATACTTAACATTAACCCCAAAAATTAAAAATCTTGCAAAATAGAACAAACCTATATTGTTTTGCAGAATTTCACAGTCAAACAACACAAGCCCTAGGTCTATAGATATGTGGGAGTTGGACTTGTTCTGTCTTGTAAAATTATGCAAAATAGATGGCCAAATCTAATATTCCTTAACACAACTATTATCACAATATCAGTCTTAACTAGCTAGAAGTAGAGTTATGAGTGAGCTGATACATTTAAGTAATAATTAGAAACTAGATTGGATATAAGCTCGAGTCAACTCATTTCTCAACTTTGAAAAAAAAAACGATCTACTAATGAGTCAATCCAAGCATGAGCGATGTTATAAGGTTCAAAGTGACTAATTTAAATGCTCGATTAACAACTCATTTAGACAATCTGATTAAATACTTATTCTGAAAGTATGGCAATTATGCAATGTGACAGAATGGGAACAGTCAAAATAGGCCTAAATGATACTCAACAAAAGTTTAAACTGAACTTGAACTTGGGTTGGAGTTTAATACATCAACTCGAGTTTGAACTAAAGTTTGAGTTAAATTATATTCATATTCTAACTTGAATTAAAATCGATAAAACAATACAAGTTGAACTCAAACAAAAATTTGTCTACTCATGGAATACTTTGAGCACAAGTAAAAGTAAGAGAGCCATGTTAGATCACTCTGCCCCTCTGAACTCTTCTCATTAAAAAAAAAGTATTGTTAAAATGTATGTACCAATAGTCTGATTTCAGTTATCTGAAAATGGAGAACCAGTAATAGCAACATCTTTTGTTTGTTCTTATTCTCCATCCTTTCTTCTCCCCCACTACATAAAAATGAAGCATACCCTATTTTTATTCTCATTCAGTGGCCACTGGACTAAACTACTGATATGTCTGGGGCATAGACTCTGGATTCTAAAATGACAAATTAAATATGTGGTCTATTGCTGGTGGTGCTGACATCATCAAGTGATGCTTCCAGGGTGTTTGCAGGTTGCATAATAAATCTTTCCTGATAAGAAGTTGTATTAAAATAAGAGTAAACTAGTCAATGACAAAATTGTCATGTGTTGGAGAGATGGAATAACAAAAAAGAAAGAAAGAAAAGAAAAGAAAAGAGGGGGAGCTATGTATGGCCAAAAGAGGTGGGGGAGGGGGGCACAATATAAAAAAGAGAGTCTCACCTTTTTTTGGTTGAAGAAGGAATTTCTTTTTAAAACTTAAAATTGGAATGGTTGCCGAACATCTTTTATAAAGAATTTTGTTACAAAAGCATATAATTACAAGAAAAACGTATTATTTGCAACTTTTTCATATTTTAGTAGGTATATCAACACTTGGGTTTCATAGTACTTAATATGAAGCTAATATAATATTAGTATTTAATACTCTATCCAACCTGATCTCTAGATATCGGCTAACCATAAAAACAAATGATGATGTTGATATGTGGACAAAACCAAATTAGACTTCTCTTCCTCCATGCTGTCTTTGGCACTTTGTCAAGGTGACAAGGGGGGACACAACATGTGCAACATAAATGTCAGACTTGCCATCTTGAAGCCTGGTAGAATATAATATTGCAATTTTAAGAGCAGTAAAGGATAATCGTCCCTTAGAAGATGTAATTACTATCCCATATTTTTAATATATATATATATATCTTACAAATCATTACTGTTGTCTATAATATGATAATTATGTATTTATGATTGCATTCGATTTTGTTGTAGTCTACATTATTTTGGATTTTTTTATTTTTAGAGTATCTCAAATATAGACACAACAATAACTTAAGAGGTGTTTGACCTTAAAATATTTTGTTTGGACAGAATCATACATTAACATAACATCTAAGGTAGCTGAAATTGTAAAAGTATCATGCTTTGTGAGTTATGATAACAAAAACATGGGGACCATGTATAATTATAAAATGGGGCGCAAAAATGAGGCTGTATCTTTTTTTTTTAATTGAAGAATAATGTCTTCATGCAATTACATTTTTTATCATGGTTAGCAAACGCCTTTTTTTTTACAAATTTTGTCATAAAAATATATTTTTAAAGAGAACCTATTTTATCATGCAACCAAACTTCCTATTATTATTTTGCAGCCACCGGAGTTTTTTTTGGTTGTTGCTTAAATATAATCTTATGGAACGATGTACAAATACCCAACATACACAAGGTGATATTTAATTATCCATACTAAAACATTATTTTACCTCACAATCATAGAAGTCTAAACAAAATCAAACACTTCTCATAGGTAACACGACGTTCCAAGAACCTCTGAATTAATATCAACATTTTATCCTAAGAAAATTCGACTTCTAAAGTTTCAGGGTTTATACTTTTGTACACAGATGATGATGTTGTCGTTATAAGATTCAGTGCGAGCACACACTTCATTTTTCGAGGAAATAGCCATGCTCATGTGCATGAGAACAACATTTGTATCTCATCTTTATTTAACTCTGTACTCTTTAAATATTTAATTTTATTAAGGTCGGCCAAGAATAAAACATGTGACCATAAATTAAAATAAATAGTAAGCAAGTCAATGATGAGCAGAGGGGAACCGCCGCCCTCGAAAAGTCCAACATTTGGCATCTCGCTCTTCTCAGCCCACCTATTCTCCCTCCCTCCCTCTCTCTCTCTCTCTCTCTCTCTCTTCTCCGGCTTCCATCAACGTCCACTAATGGCAGCAGAATTTCTTCTGTCGTGCGGTCCCTTGTGTTCTCTCTGCCGGCGCCAGCCGTCACCCGGTGTCCATTACTTCCTTTCTCTGCCGCAAAACTCCTCCATCACTGCATCTCCACCTGGTACCGGGAGCCCGGAAGCGTACACAGCAGCCTCTGCCCCACCCGTCGCACTCGCGCCCGCAGGTTTTGGCGCTTCTGGCCGCGCCAGCCGCGCTTCGTGGTCGAGGTTATCGAGGAGGGGCAGCTTCGAGGGCGCCGTCCCTCCTCGCCTGCTCGGGGTCGCATTGCTCTCATGTGCCGCCAGTCGGTGGAGTCTTGGTCGGTATCTGAGGTGACGCCACTGGTGTCTCAGAGCTCTTGCGAGCCGTTGATTGCCCTTCGGTGTCAAAGACATCTCCTCTCTGCTTTCCCCTCTTGATCTTGAGGCTGGCTGCGCGTTCTGATCTTCGGAATTTTCAAAATCGGCCGACTTGATTACATCGGAACTCCTAGTTGTTTGGTTGGACGTCCAATCGAGGATGCGCTTCTTTTTGCAGATTTTTACTGAATTTTCTACTAGTTCCCGGAGTTCTGTTGTCCACAGTAGCACATTCACGCATTTCCTTTGGAAATAAGGGTTCCAGATAGGGAGAAATCCGAAGCTCCCAGTCCCAAGATATCAACTTTTCCGTCAGCTCGTTTTTTATTGATTCAAGGTTTGTTGCTCGAGTTGCATTTGAATTAGATATTTGTTTGTTTGGAGTTCAGCGGGTAGTTTTGTTGCATCTGGAGGCGCGTGAAGTGGTCCGGTCATCCGGATTGGTGATGTTTGGGGACATTTGAGGAAGCTCTGAATGTGTGAATCTGGTTGCGATATGGCATCTATTCAAGACAATCAGGAGAGCTCGAAGGGGAGCATGTGGGCTTTGGATCAGAAGCTTGATCAGCCCATGGACGAAGAGGCTGGAAGGCTTAAGAACATGTACAGGGAGAAGGTATGACAGTTACATTATGGAACCGAGTTGTCTTCTTATTTGGGATAAGCCCTCCTGTGTCCCACCTTTTGTCGGTCCGAGGAAGACCTTTCACTTCCTTCTGTTGATAAAACGATTAACAAAAGCTTTCTAAAGTAGAATGTTGATTTTTTAATACTTTGGTTATTTCTTCAAGATATTTGGCAAAAGAACGGTTATGTCTTTGCTGTTTTCTTCTTCTCGTGTTTCGTAATTTTGTTTTATACAACAAAGGATCCGATCTGAAAATTCATGAATCTTTTGGTTATGAATGGCAAGGGAGCCAACTGAGGAGCTTGCGCTTACTTGCAGAAGTTCTCATCGTTATTGGTGTTGCGGCTTGCGTTTCAGTGTATGGGAGTAGTGTTTGGAGACTTGGGCACGTCACCTTTGTATGTTTTCTACAACACTTTCCCAAAGGGAGTAAACAAAGATGATGATGTGATTGGAGCTCTTTCTTTGATTATCTATTCCTTAATTCTGGTTCCGCTCCTCAAATATGTCTTCATTGTACTGAGGGCAAACGACAATGGCCAAGGTAAGTAGTGATAAATTATTTGTGCTATTTAATGGATTTAGGGCCTCTGTGTCCATTGCCTTGGCATTTTCACGTATAAGAAATCTTATCCTTTAGTAGGGGCAAGATTTATTCACCTCAAATGCGGAATTGGTGATGGCTGGAAAATATTTAACACTGCATTTTCTTCCTTCTATTTCAGTTTACTCTTTTTCTTGAAACATCCTGTTTCTATAATTTGTGACTGCTAGATGTGTACCAAAATAAGTTTTTACGTTAGGAGGCATGGTCCATGTGATGACTTGGTTCACTAGCTGTATATTTTGCTCAGTTGTAGTCGGGCTTCAAATTTTCACGATTCATATTTGCTGAATGTCATTCAAAAGTTGATTTTCTAGAATTCTTCTGTTTACTTTGGTTTCATCACATTCTCTTGTCTTTGTAACTAAATCATGCATATTATACCATTTTTGGATGATTTAAATATCTCTGAAGTAGTAAGTCAAAATTGACGCAATTGGAGAAAATAAATCTATATGACCGACCCTAAATAATTTGGGGTAAGACTTGAGTTGTGTTGAGTTGACATTAATTATGCTGGCCTTCCAAACTAGAAAACATGTAACAAATGGAAATAGGTTGGGATGCCCATGACATCAACGCAGTTGTAGACATATTGAAAGGTTGGGTCATGGGCTATGTAGTTAGAGATGAGAGGTGACTGAGGCGAGGTAGGGTTCGCCTTGCCTCTGGCGCCTGAGGTGTCATTTTTTATATTATTATTATATTTTTTGTTATTTATACATTTGAGGGTTATTTGAAAGTGTAAAAAAATAGATACACTTTTAAAAAATTGAAAATACATGTAAGAAAGTACGAAATATTTTTTTAAAAGTAGGAATTATTTCTAAAATACAGAAAATACATTAAAAAACTAAAAATATATTTAAAAAAAGGAACTACATCAAAAAAATGCAAGAAAACATACCTATTTTTACACTACCGAACTTTTAATTAACAATTAAAGTACATTAATCTGTCAAGTGACCAGTCGAACAATAATTCTCAAACAAGCATGGAAGTAGATTAATAACTAGAAGTTCATAACACTATTAAAAAATATAGTCGATCTCAAAGTGCACAAAAGAAAATATGTCTCAATGTATCATCAATCTGAGTCAGTATAATCACTAACATGAATTTCTCTATCAAAATCCTAGGTATCTTCATCAACGGCCAGCCTCTTCCCCTTATGTTTTTGCCTTTTAGAGGTCGTTGCTCCGGTGGATGGACCTTCCTCTTCTTCAATGCCAGTTACTAACTTAATGTCCCTCTATGTGAGTTCCTCTTCTTCATACACAAGATCCTCGTCATCCCTAGTAATCTATTCATCAGTTTCATCTATATCATCTAAAGAAATAGGATCATGATCGAACTTCTCTATCCTAAAATAACGATCTCGAAGGCTTTGACTATATTGGATGTAGACAAGATCATTTAATCTTTTTTTCAACCTTTTTATTTTTATCATGATTGAACTTCTCAATCTTAAAATATCAATTTCGAAGTCTTTGACTATACTGGATGTAGACAAGATCATTTAGCATTATTTTTCCAACCTTTTTATTTTCTTCGTGTGCACCTATAATAGAAGGCCAAAAATTTGAATGGATGACTCATAAGGAATATTACTTTAACTTCTAAATAAAAAGCTTTAAAAGAGAAATATTACTATTATATCTATTCGAAGATACTCCAGTTGCGCTCACAACTAGATGCACTACAAGTGAGACTCAATATCCTGATAGGCAATCTTTGCAATTGAGGAATCTTACTCCCCCAATCTTTCCACCAATTTGCTACAAAGAAAAAGACAATTAATCAGATTAAAAAACACATGTAAGATGTCAAATGTAGAAATAAAAATAAGAATGCCAACGTGGATTCGATATTTTTTTTGTTTGATGGCCATATCTTTGCCAAAGAGTCCCTCAGTATCTCTATATATTCAAATACTTCATAATCAAATCTTACTCATTGGGGCTTTCTATTAACTTTTCAATGCAATCATACAATCCTTGTTTTATTTCTCCATCACTCTCTATATCGGGATTCAAATAGTAGAATTGGGGGTTAAGATAATATTCCGATGTGTGTAATGGAGATGAAGTTGATTATTCCGTCTCCTATCAACAATGTCCCAAATGAGACCATATTTATCAAACTTATCACCCAAGACACTCTTAATACCTTCCTTTGCACTATCCATGGCTTCATAGATGTAGCCCATAGCTGGCCTCTCACCATCAACTAGGTGTAAGACAAGCACAAGAGACTTGAAAATATATAGAGCATAGGCCACACCTCTCTAGAAAGTAGTTTTTAAAATGTTCTCACATGACTTTTTTCCCTCGATTTGCTTAATCCATTTATTGTTAGAAACAGTCCAACCTTCAGATGTGAACATTCTTCTCAATTGATCCTTCAAGTTGTGTAAACTCTTTAGGTTTAGGTAGTTTGTTGCAAACCTTGTACAAAAAAAAATAAAAATGTTATTGAGGGTTAAAAACACATTAATGATGGATTTATATGTGGCCTTTCAACTATGCAATTTGATAGAAACAAAAGGAGTTCTTGACATTTTTGGCATAACTTGATTTCATTCTTTCCGGGTGTTATCGTAGGATATTGGGAGAAGTTGAGATTGAGAGTTTAACGGGATCTTTTTATAGCCATATAACAGCAGTACAATTAGACATAAACTGGAAAGGAAGAAGCTTACATAGTTTTCATAGAACTTAGCAGAAGCCTCCCTTACACACGTTAGTAGCTGTTGATCACACTCCTATTTACAGAGAAGGTGGATACTATTTTTACGATAGTGGGAGAGGGAAGAGAAGTAGGATTCTTACAATTATCTTGTAGAAGCACTCTCTTGCAGCAGCTTTGATGTAAGTCGAGCATATGATGACCCTTGGAGTGAAGACTCTTTTTATATATAGCTTTCATCCTTGAATCTTATCAAATAAGATCTCTTTGAGGGTGCCCTCAGTAAGGTGGATGCTTTGGAGATAAGGTCTTCGGGATTCTTTTATGCCAACTGTTCGACCAACTGTACTTCGCATTGTTGCATTCGGAAGTCACTGGTGATGTCACATTCTTCTAGTGAATCCTTTAGTCGAGGATAATTATATCCTCATCTTCAAATGTACATGTAGGGTGTGTATTTTTATCACGCTTTAAGAACCTGCAAAGTTCTTGTTGGCACACATTATTGCTTCCAATTATCCCAGTGGATATATTGTTGATAAATCTTTCGATTGCTTTGATTATTTGTTCATTGGATTTTTTTTTCAAGTGAAAACTATTAGACAATTCTTGTTTTGATGATGTAGCCAAGTTTTTCCTTGAATTTGCATTCTCTCTACTTGTTGAACAACTATTTTGAGTCCCAAATCTCTTCTGTAACCAAGTGTTTCTGGAGTTGTTCCAGGACACTTTTCTTTTTTGAAAGATCTATCATTTTTTTGTAGGAGTCACTGACTACTCCTATCTGTATAATATGGACTGGTTCGTAGTACTTTGACCCTTCAAAGTCTGGAGTTGCACCATAAAACTTGAGAAATAGTTTTTAGTCTTCTTTTACTACGGGACTGAATTTATAGAATTCTTTTGTGGAATCCTGAATATTCTTTGGTAGGTTCTTGATTTCTTCTAATTTTGGATTGAGATATATAACTGCAATAACTTTGATGATACAATATTATATCCGCGACTACTCTACGCCCCCATTTAATAATATTATAACAATATTTCACTATCACTTATATTATCGCACATATATAAATTTTATAATCATAAATGTGTTATATACTTAAATTTTATAAAAATCTATTTAACTCTTTTCTCTTTCACACACATCATATTTACTTATATACATAGATAAAACACTCATATTCAATTATAATGTAAAAATATGACTATATTTATGCATATTTTTATATATAACGACCTCCGACTCAGTCTTCCTTGAATACCGCTTTGACCGCTTAGGCGTCGCCTAAGTGGCCGCCTTGTCGCCTAAACAGAATCGGTACCCTTCAACGCCTTGGGCACTTTGTCGCCTTGACAACTATGGCTATGATCTATGTTTTTCCTTGAGCTAGGGGTTGATAGCTTTCTTCTCTTTGCTGCTTGTGTTGGTATTTGGGCAAAAATTTTGGACTTTCCTTGCAATATTGTGTCAATGCTTTGAATTTTATCAGTAAGAAGTAAGAACTGATTGTAGTACCTCTTTTGGAGCTGTAACTTTTGAAGTCGAAGCTTCATTTACTTGTTTCTTTGGAACTTCTGGTTCTTTTGAAAGAACTTTGTCTTGGTTATTCTGGACAATCTTATTTTTGTAACTAATTAAGACATTTAGTTCTTCTTTCAGGTGAGAAATATTATTATGTAATTCTAAATCTTTCTCTATGCTTGCTTCTACTTCTCGTATTATCTTATATTTGTCAACTATTGAGCTGTCGATATCTCTGAGTATCACATCTTTTTTTATACTAACTTCTTTTGATCTCATTGCCATTCTCGCGTTAAGCTTTCTCTCAGAACATTAATATTTCCTTTAACTATCTCTATATAAAAACTATATTCATTGAATTAACGTTACCATCTAAGGATATGTTTATTTTCTGGTAAGGCTGCATAGTTATTTTTTTATAAATGCTTTTACTTGGGTATTGTAGGTTCTTAATAATAATTTTTTAGGTAATAGAAAATAAGCACTTTTTTTATTCTTTTTTGCCTGCTATTAATTCCTTTTCATTTATATGATAATGTTGTTGTGTGGGGACGTTCCTAAAGAGGATCCACATTTGTTTTCTTTTTTTCTGTTTTCTTTTTGAGAATTGCTCCTCGATAACTATTTAAGGCATCTATTTCTAAGATTAGAAAGTCATTATCTAGAGGCATTTCTAGTATTGGAAGTTTCTGACATTTTATTTGATAAGATTAGAAAATCGTTAACTTGTTGGCTAAGTTCTTTAGTTTTTATAAAAGAAGTATTTTCTTTAATAATATTTGCAAATGGCTTCTTAACTTTGAGCTATTTTCTATGGATCCTTCTGTCTAATTTAGACAACTTAGAATTATTTTAGTTTTATCTATTAATTCGTCTAAAAATTTATTGATTTTTTTAGATATATTTGGTTGCATTTCTATTCATGTAGAATCTATAGTTAGTCTTAAAAGTTCTTTTTTTATTTACGTATTTTAGTCTTTTATGAGATAGAACTATGCCTCTACATTTGGATGCAAAGATTTTAAGGTGTTCTTCATATTCATTCCATGTGCTAGAACATATAAGTATATCATATGTATAAACTAGACAGAAGTTATTAAAACTTTCAAATATTCGATCCATTCTTCTTTGGAATATTTGAGGTGTTTTTTTAGGTCAAATAACATTGCAAGCCATTCATAATGTTGAAAGCATTAAGGGGTATAGATTCTTCGTCTAACCTTATATGCCAAAACTTTGATTTGCAATCGAAGTTAGAGAAAATCTTTTGCCCCTTGTGAGGTTGATTAGTGTCTCTTTGTTTGGTGAAAAGTACCCATCCAAGATAGTATGTTCATTTAGTTGTTTGTAATATATAACATTTCGGGCTTTTCCTTTTTTTATTTCGTTATGATTCTTACCATAAAAACTGTACTACCACAAGGGCTTATATATTTTTTGTATTAATTTTAATTATTATAAATTTATTAATTGTTTTTGAATTCTTCTATGTCTTATGAGTTGTATCTCATTGGTTTTACCATAATTATTTTATTTTTATCTTTTAGTTCTATGCATGCATGGTCTTTACAAAATTTTCATGGTGCCAAAGGGTTTTCCAAGAAATTATTAGAAAATAAATTTTTTACTTTTATAACTGTTGGTGTTATTTGCAAGAGATATTTCTTTTTATCAAGTACATTTTCTATATCACTTTTTATTGTTTTGGTAATTTTTCTATTTCTATCACCCACTGTTTTCGAGACGTCCACCTAGGCAGCAAGGCGCTAATTTGCCAGGGCCTTTCTAGGGTGTCTTTGTGGGATGCCCAAAGGGCGCCTACCTGGGCGCTCAAGGCGCCTAGTCTAGACGCCCCAAAAATTTATACATATTAAAAAAAAATTCTTTCGGGGGGCTTTGTCCCCTTGATACCCCTCAAAAGAGACGTTACCCCTTTGACCTTTGCAACCTGACCACGCAATTTGATCTGCGAATCCCAAGCATCTATTTATAATAGTGTAAACATATTAATATATTATACTATCACTTATACTATCACATATATATAAGATTCATAATTATAAATATATGTCATATACTTAAAATTTATTAAAATCTATTTTAACTTTCTTCTCTGTCTCTCACACATCAGGTTTATCAAGATTAATTATTTTAAAAAATAAATATATACATATGTATACATAATTACATAAATAAAATCACATTTAAATGTATGAACACAAAAACATACAAATTCAATTATAACATATAAATATATTTATATTTATGAACTTATATTTGTATGTATTTATTAATATGTAATACTAACTTTAATTATCTATATGATTGTGTATGTGTATGCATATGTATATATAAGCATCTAATGTTACTGCTTTGACCGCTTAGGCAATATTTAAGCGGTCACCTTGTCGCCTAAGCAAAATTGACACCTTTCAACGTCTTGGACGTCTTGTCGCTTTGGCAACTATGCTATCACCACACTTGCTGTCATGGATTGCAGAATCGGCCGATCCGGAGAAAACATCCATCGGAATCGGTGTTTTTGGATAGAATCAGGGCCGGAATCATTCGAATCAGTCGATTTTGGAACGATTCCGGCCCCGCGGCGGCCCTGCAGCCCAGAAATGGCACCGCGGCGGCCCTGCGGCCGCCATTTTGGGGGCGATTTCAAGCCGATTTCACCCCCAAAATGCTCTAGATAGGATCGGAATCCGATATGGAGTGTTATTTTGGTATTTTTTTAAGGTTTTACTTCTTTTTGAAAGACCGATCCGGAACGATTCCGGATCGTTATTTCTTCTAGTGGATCGCTCAGAATCGGACCGATCCGATCCGATCCAGATTGGATCGGTACCCACCGATCTGGTGGCCGATTCCGATCCTACCATCCTTGCTTGCTGTGCCATGTGTTCAATTAATTGGAAGTTTTCAGGCATACGCTTTATGAATTCTATCCAATGGTTATAAGGGCTTAATAATCCGGTTTTTGTATGAGTTTGCTTATAAACTTTGTATTCTGATAGAAAATCATTCCCTAGGATGATATTGTTCCGTAGGAGTGGGTTAATATGTACCATATTAATTTTACAATATAATATTCTATTATTCATTGTATGTATCTTTCTAGCTACATCGTTACCTGAATTTTTTTATAAATTCTTGTGGTAAAATTTCTTCTTTACAAAGTGTCATTCCTGATTCAGTATCCATAAACGCTAATATGTATTTTATTTTATAATTTTATCTTATTATTCTGATAGGAATATATGCACTGGTTGGATTTGTCATCTTATTAAGTTGATTCCTTTTTCTTTATTTTTTAATATTAACTTATCTTCTTGGATTTTATAAGGCTTCATGTTTTTGGAAATTGTTTTTAATACAATCTCATAATCTTGCCAATTGTAATTTCCATGAACACTAAGCGATAATAGGAATTCATATCCTTGAATTTCGAATTTGACTAATTCTTCTTTGTCAACTTCCTGAACCTTTCTCTCAAGGTTCTTATAAATATAAGCTTTTTCTAGTGTTCTTTTTGAAAGATAAATTACAAATTTTTTTCATTATGAAATTCTTAGTTGCTCGTGTGTCTATTAATACATCTGTATTAATCCATTCTATTTTATTATAGTACTTTGTTTTTATTATATAAGTGTTTTGGTGTTGACACAATAGTTCAAGACTTGTACTAATGCTTCTTGGAGAGGTTGAGTCCGAGGAACGTGGGGTCGGGAGTCGGGACCGGGTCGGTTGGGGGCAAAACCGACCCGGGTCGGCCGGGGTCGCGACCCGGGTCGGGATGGGGTCGGCCCGGGTCGCAAAAAATAATAATAAAAAAATCAAAATGGGGTCGGGGTCTTGGGGTCGCGACCGGGTCGGTCGGCCCCAAAACCGACCCGGTCGGGTCCGGGTCGCGACCCGGGTCGCGACCCGGCGAACCATGGTTGAGTCTTTTGGATCTTGTAATCTTTTATTGTTTATAGTTATTGATCTATAAGGTTTATCATCTATGAATAAAGGTTTCTTTGTATTATCTATATCATAGAAATCTGATATTTCTATTTCTTATATATTTGGTTTATGAATTCTTCCTACTTTTTGAAATAACTTTGGTAATTCTAAAAGAATCTAAATTTTTTTAAATAATACTATGTTGTGTATTACTTAAGGCATAACTTGCCATATAGGTTATATAGTAGGGCATACTTCCTGACTCCATAAATTATTTTCTTTTAAAATATATTACTAGAGATAGTACTTGATTTATATATTTGTCTCTAAGAGATATCCCAAATTTTGGATTGATTTGGAAATTTAATTTTTGATAACTTAAATTTTCTTGGACTATTTTTACTTTTTAGTATTGTATCATGTTTGTTTGGAATTCTATTATCTAATAAAACTAGTTTAATTGGTGTATATATTCCTTCTCTAAAAGTTGCTTTGATCATAATTGAATAGTTCCAATATGAATCCATTCTAATTTTTCTACGTCATTGATTTCTCCAATTTTTTGTTGAGTGTCCGTTTTTGTTATTAATGGAATATTATTTTTATTATTTATGTATTTTACATCCATTGCTAATTCTCTCTTAGTTATTTCATAGTGTAGTATATATTTTCTTATTAATTTTTCTAGGAATCTATTTTCGAATCCACTAGCTCTTGTTAAGCTAAGATTTTTTTTTCTAATATGATCATATAATTTTCTTTCTATTATAATATGGCGAGAGTATGTTCCTTCTTCTTTTTCTGTCTTTTCATAGCCAGCTAATTCTTTATCTTTACGAATTGTTTCCTTACTCATTTTCTGACTTAGTTTTTATTTCATAGTAACCAAAACCTCATTTTAGTTCAGATTCTGATTCTACCAATGATAGATTATCTACAATTTCTTCAATTATTTATAATTTACTTTTTTTGTGGACATTGATTTGCATAATGTTTGAGTTTTTTTTACATATAAAATAGTTACATTCCTTAGTTTTTATAAGGTTTTATTTTGTAATTTTTTAATTTTAGGCTTTTGAGGTTTTCTAAAAGATCTAATTATATATATATATTTTTAAAGCTTTTCTTTCTAGGATATTCACGCCCTATATCTATAAGATATGCTAAACTATCACAGCATAGTTTTAAAAGAAAGAAATTGATAAGGATAAATTGGAAACAAACACCGTCAAATTGTATTTTAAAATTAATAATGTTAGAGGTGTTCAATATAATTACCAAACAAGCCCTTAACTTTATGTCAAATTTGAAATTCTATATAAGGTTTTTGATATCATATTGATGCAAGACAATTAAAATCACTATGCAATAAAATATTATTGAGAAGTCATACGTTTTAAAATAGATAAATATGTAATAAAACAAGTATATTTATTTTTAATTATACTTAATATATATTTAGATTTTTACCTAACATATGCGATGTTTTGCATTGATAAGAGATTTTTGGATTTTCTTATAATTATTATATATTTTGATATGTCTTTATAAAACTATCAATATCTTAAGTTTTTAGGGAGAAAAAGAGGATGCTAGTAAAAGAAGAGAGAAATAATATCAAAGTGACATTTTTGTCATAAAATTTATTTAACTAATATTATTTAAGAATGTTCACATAGTGAGGGCATTCTTTGGTGAAAATAGAATTTAAGATTTATTAATATTTTTAATTTTTATTAATATTGATTGATAAATAGCATAGTTGTCAAGGCGCCCGCCTAGGCGGCAAGGCGCTTTTCCAAGGGTGCCTTGTCTGGGGCCAAAAAGACGCCCTGGCAAGGTGCCCTTGATAAAACACTCATATTCAATTATAACATAAAAAATATAATTATATTTATGTTTTTTTATATATATAACAACCTCTCGACTCAGCCTTCCTTGAATACCGCCTTGACCGCCTAGGCGACGCCTAAGCGGCCGCCTTGTCGCCTAAGCGGAATCGGTACCCTTCAACGCCTTGGGCACCTTGTCGCCTTGACAACTATGATAAATAGACAGCTAATTAGTTATCCATAAAATAACGATGGATAAATTTGTATGTTATGTCCCTTTTAATAAAATTAACATAAAAAATTCATCTATAACAAGCCCAAGTCAAAAGTCAAGTCATGATAGATAAATAACACAATAATATGTAAATGACTTAAAAAGGAATGAAATTTAATTAAAATCTCAACTAAATAAGTAAATACAATAAAGTCAAAATTCAATAACAACTAAAGTGTTAATAAAATTTTAAAATAATATAATCAACTTAATTTAATAAAAAATAGGTAAAAAGGACAACATATGATTACAAAACTTAATTCACAAACAAGTTTATGCCTAATTTAATCATCAAATCAAGCAAATGATAATAATTGCAAAACTTAAATCAGAATAAGAACTGGTAAACAATATAAATTAATTAGAATACAAAACAAGACAGTTCAACCTAACAAATAAAAAATGACTAATGATAAAGTGATTACAATATTGAATAATTAAAAAACGAAAAATAAAATAAATGTGGATACATTGGAAACAAAGAGCGTCAAATTGACTAAACTAATCAATTAAATTATATAAAAAATTACACCAACAGATGGTAAAATTCTCAAATTTAAAAAACAAATAAAAACATCTGAAAAATATAACATGTCAGAAAACAAATAAAAACAACCATATAAATCAGTTAATTCAAAAATCATGAATAAAAATAAGTAATCAAACAAAAACAAACAAACAAGCGTAGTACATTTAAAAAAAATTAAAATAAAGGACCATTAGGGGATGTCTCATATTGCGCTTTCCAAAATGAATGATTGATGTGAATTAATGGTTCAAATGATATGCTGCATTGGTGGTTAATCAAGAGTAATCAAGTCATTGCTAGATTTAGTAACACCAAAGTGATTCAATTTCAGTTAAAGGAGGCCCAGTTATATTTTATGAACTCACATAATAACCTCAAATATTTTTCAAGTGTAATTGAACTTTCTAAGTAATTGGGAACTGTTGGCGTACATTTTTTCAAAAAAAGGGAGAGCAGGCAGGCTGGTTTAGAAGCTGGGCCAACGGCCCATTAATCAGCCACAATTGGGTCCAATTGGGCACCCAGCAGGAGCCCTATTTACCTGGCCCATAATTGATATATTTCGGCCAAATTCAGGCCTTGTGCGTAGCCCATAGGAGGGCTTGGGCCTTCTCTCAGCTTGCTGGCCCAGAAACCAGGCCCAATTGGGCCAGGCCCACTTCAATTCCAATGAGAATAGGCCCAGCCGCACCCACCTGCCACCTCAGCACCCCTGTACGCACCATGCAGCCACCTCAAGCCCGTTCATTAGTCAGTTATGGAGGGGGGAAACCGAAGAGGCCAGGGGGATATCAAGAGACAGCCAGCCATTCATCTGGAATTAATGGTGTAACCACCATGGGGAAGGCCAAAAGCCATCCACGTACAGCACATAGGCTGGCCTTTCATCTGCCCCCCACTCCCTATAAAAGGAGAGGTGCGCGCTAGCAAATGGGGGGGCTGCTTCAGACGCCGGGAGGCTGCCAAACTGCTGCATGCACCCTGCCACCTGCTGCACATACGCATGCACCTGCTTCTAGGAGAGAGGGGAGACTGCTGCTGCTGCCACCTGTTGCCAACCGTGCTCTGTCCCCTGCTACAGAAGCTGGTCTGCAGTCAGAAGAGGAAAAGGGGAGAAGAAGAAGACAAGGTAAGAAGAGATCGTGGGTATGTCCATGTAACCCTTTAAAGGGCCTTCTTTCCATCGATTCTACCAGCCATCTCCTGCCCTTATCCACCTGCACAACATGCCCCATTTCAGTCCATTCAAACCCCCTAGATTGGACTGTAATCCCCTTGGGCCGAACCCATAAATCTGGCCCTTTCTGGCCCTTGTCCGGAGCAAAAAAAACCAGTCCCCTTGTGACCCGGTTTCAGCCCCAATCAAGACCCAAAAGAGCCCAATTTCGGCCTATCCAGACCCTCTGCTCGGCCCATACTTAGCCCCATGCTGGCCCATCTTCAGGTCTTTAAACAGACCCCTTCAGCCCCCTCTACGGCTTACCAAGGCAGCCAGTGTGCAGGTCTCCAAACCGACCCCAAGTCAGGTCCTAGAACAGCCCCTTGTGGAACCTATTAGAGCCCTAGGTGAGGGTGGATGACCCGGGGATTCTTGGAGACCGCACGACGGCCCAAGTCTACTCCGGGCGGATCCTCAAGCCCCTTGTTCTTAACCCCTTTGAACAACCCCCTAAATAGGCCCAAAACCAGGCCATCCAACAGCCCTTTGCACACCTCCAAAATAGGCCCTAAAACAGCCCCTTTGTGGCACCCATTAGAGCCCTAGGTGAGGGCGGATGACCTGGGGATTCTTGGAGACCGCACGACGGCCCAAGTCTACTCCGGGCGGGTCCTCAAGCCCCTTGTTTTCATGCCCTCTGCGCACCCCCAACCAGGTCCCTCAAAGCAGGCCATTCTCAGCCCATCCTTGGCCCATGGTTTTGCCGCCACAGCAAGAGGGGAAGTGCGCCAAAACAGGTTCTGCAGAAGCCGTACTTCAGCAAGGCAGCAGACCGGCTTGAAGGTGACAGCCCGGCACCCCTTGGAAACCGCACGACGGGCCAAGGGCATAGCCGGGTGGCCTTCCAAGCCGGTTCCATCAAGAAGCTCCAGCAAAGCAGCAGAATTTCAAGCAGGCCCGTTGAGCCTATGAAAATGAAGCCCGGCTTTGAACGCCGAAGGAATGGACCGGCCCGAAGTGGCCTTCAGAAAATCAACAAATAAAAAATCAGAAATGCGAAAGCAACATTAAATAGGGGGCTTCACCCCTACCGGGGGAACTCCACCTTGGGCGGAGGCGCGGGCATGCATCCCGTAGCTTACGACCCGGACGGGGGCGCGGGCATGAATCCCGTAGCCGTCGATCCTTCCCCCAATATGGCCAAGTTAAGGCTGGCTATTTTGGATGGGTAAATTTTCACTAAGTTGGAAAAATAGTTGGCATGCCGTCGTAATGCCAAATTTTTTCCAAAGTAGTGGAGATGAACCTACATTGGGGGAAGGATCAGCCATGTTGTACACCGATGTACCCCACTCATCTTTCAATGAAATGAAGTTCAAAGTCAATTCGATGTATGAAAGTGGGCACCGATTGGCAGTCCAATGTGCCCGATCAGATGCAAACCGCCAAAATCAAATAAGCAAACTGTTTTTTTTCAAACAATCAAAGAATAAACAAAGCAAAGTAGGGTCTGAAATGGGATTTTACTGCCACATTTCTTAACCGCCTGCAGGTCTCAATCACAACTCTGTTTCAAGCCCTGCCTAGGCCCATGGCTGCCCACCTAAAACCACCTGCGCGGACCCCAATCCAGGCCCATGAACAGCCTCCTGTTCGGCCCCTGTTCGGCCCACCTGCTGCCCCCTTTTCAGGCCCAATTTGAACCCATATGGTCAGGCCCAAGAGCTGGCCCAAGTCCAGTCCAATTTAACCTGCAATCAGTCCCCTTGCGACCTGATTTCAGCCCATTTAGAGCATCTCTAATAGGTCATTTGCAGGCCCATTTTCAGCCTTGTTCGGCCTTCTGCATAGGTCATTTGTAGCCCATCCAGGGCATCTCAAACAGGCCCATATTCCGGCCCTCCAGCAGACACCCCAAACAGGCCCATATTCCGGCCCACCTGCAAGCTTATATCCAGAGCCTAAAACCAGTCCCCTTGTGACCCGGTTTCAGCCCATCAAGGACATCCCAAACAGGCCCATATTCCGGCCCACCTGCAAGCCTATGTCCAGATCCTAAAACCAGTCCCTTTGTGACCCGGTTTCAGCCCATCAAGGACATCTCAAACAGATCCCCGACCGGTCTATTCAAAGTCATCTGAACAGACCCCTTAAGCAGGTCCGAAGCTGCCCTTGCTCAGCCCACATTCAGGTCCTAGGACCGATTCCAAATCAGCCCTCTGTGCAGGCCCATTCTGGCCCATCATAATCCATTCGCTCCAGTCCCTTTGTGGCTCGGTGAAATCCTAAATCAGTCCTTAAATAAAAATCAGATTTTGATTGAATTCAAAACAGATGAAACTCAGAAATCAGAAAGCATCAAAGTCATCTAAAAAATGACAAATAAAACAAACCCGAGCAAATCGGTTTGCATCTGATCGGACTCAAAAGGCCGCTGCCCTTTTGAGTTCTTTACTTTATTTTGTGGATGTGCATGTCTCCGAAAACAGGCTGCCGCGACGGTTAATCAAAGGCGTTCGAGCCGTTGCTCGATGTAAGTTAACGCCGGATACTCGCACCATCCGGCGGAGAAGGGTCAAAAAATGAAATTTTCAAAGAACCCGAACCTCGGTTCTAATATTTTTAAAACTATCACCGGACTACCTAATATTTTTAGGATATCACCTATTTTCCTAGAAAAGTCCGGAGATGTCTTTCTTTCTAAAGAACAGACGCAGAAAAAAGAGGTTCACACAGGAACATTTCTTTATATTCATGATTCTTTTAAATCGATATACACCTGCGTACACTAAGGAAGTTTGGGAATCATCAATCAATATATATTTCCCCACATGTACATATTCATATTTTTATGAATATAACATAAATGATGAAAAATGAGGTCCCCCCGGGTTTGTACCTTTTATTTTCTTCATTTAAAAAATGCAACCTCCTGATTCACTTTCAATATACATGGCGTGCGCACACTCTTCATGTCTCTACAGTGAAGCTTCATATCCTTCATTAAACATGGTGTATTCATTATTCGTTGACCTTGAGATGTACATCAATTGTAAATCTTCTATTCATTTTGCACTTAAAATGTGCTCAAACCAGCCAGCAGGAACTGGCTTACATTACAAGTAGAAGCTGAATCAGTCTAGTGCTCTCTAGTTGGAATAGAATCAGAATTCTCGTGGTGATATGCTTTCCTCATTTGGTTTACTATGATTCTGAGCTTGTAACTTACAATGATCATCTAATTTTTGATCCGATGCAGACTGGGCTCAGCCTTATGGATTATATTACAGTGCCTTTCAATCAGGCTCAGCCGCTGAGGTTGAGTCAAGTACTGTTACTATTCTAGTTCTTTGTTTATGAATTATTATCATAAATGATAGAACTTTGAGTGGTAGTTCATTTAGAAACAAGGTCCCAGTATTCTTCTCCATTTTCACATATCCATCATATACAATTATCACATATTTGATTCATTAGTTGCCACTTATGGTCTGCCACATTCTCTGCCAACCAGCTTTGGGATTGGAATTGACCAGTTTCATCAGCCCAAAGCTGTCTTCTATAGATGATCTTAATTCTTTTCTTGTTCAAAGGTGACCTCAAAAGAGAACCACAATTCATTAAATCCATAAAAGGTACATGAAAGCGAAACAGTGTGTCAATCACAAGCAAGGGGAAGAGCGGAGAATGGGGGCAGGGTTATGGAGGGATTCTCTTGAGACAGTAGGGCTATGCAAAGAAACCACATCCTCTAGTTCTAGAACCTGGAGTCAATGGTTACAGCACCTGGAGAGTTGGTAGGCAAGGCCAACAACCACTCCTTAACAAGGTTGCAAGATTTAAACAAAATAGTGACAGAAAAATTGGATTGATTGTTGAAGATTCTGTGTTCCTATTTTGCCAAACACAAGACTGCTGGTAGCAACAGGTTCCAGCTGATATGAATTCGTATCTGAATCAATACTAATGGTAAATGTGAAATTTATTAGTATATGTAATGTGTATATGTAACGGTAAATATATTATACATAGTATATACAATATATAATACAGTGTAACAAGTATAAATTTAAATTAAGAAATGTATAGTCAAACTTATTTGTTTATCAATAGAGCCCAAAGAACCTAGTTGTTTCCAAATAATATAAATCTAAATTAAGAAATGTCAAAAGCTGGTGAGTTTCACCCGAAAACAGTTCTGATAGAATATCATGACAGAAAGATCTATATATAAACACAGTATCTATCTATATATGTGTATGAGCCTTTATTTTTGTTTGGCTTTCACCAATCCAAATCAATGTACATTATATTCCATCTTCTGTGCTTCTCCTTATAAGTATGCTAGAGTAAACAAAAAACAAGTTGATTTTTCAACTGTTCTATTCTGGCCATTTTATTCATCTATATATTTTGTAGACATTGACAAGCTGTTTGCTTTGATATAGGTGGCACGTTTGCTCTCTATTCACTACTCTGTCGACATGCTAAAGTTAAAACCATTCCCAACCAGCATCGAACTGATGAAGAATTGACAACATATAGCCGTTGTACATTTGATGATAAGTCACTTGCTGCAAAAATCAAGAGATGGTTGGAGGCTAATGAATATAAGAAGAATGTACTTCTTATTCTTGTTCTTATTGGCACTTGTATGGTAATTGGAGATGGGATTCTGACTCCTGCAATATCAGGTCAATTCCCTTCACTGTGTGTACATGTGTGCGTGTGTCCAATGGTTCAGTTCAGCCATTCCCAATGTGGGAAAATATACAAATTCAGACTCGACATTTTAAAACCAATCGTCATCAAACAAGTTTTTTTGCTGTCCACTTTTGAATTCCTGATTAAATTTAGATCATCAGTGATTTGACTATGTTTCTTCATAAAAATAACAAGAGTGGAAAGGTGGTTCTTTCGGTACCCACACTCAAGTGTTGAACTGATAAATCTGTTTGGGAGCTCTTTACAGTTGTAGGTGTCTACTAAAAATGAACAAAAGTTTCTTCATAAAAATAACAAGAGTGGAAAGGTGGTTCTTTTAGTACCCTCACTCAGGTGTTGAATTGATAAATCTGTTTGGGAGCTCTTTACAGTTGTAGTTGGCTACTAAGAATGAACAAAAGTTTCTTAGAGAAGTAATAATCTGCATCCATGCCCTAAAATAAATAAGATATGAATGATGATGATGACAGAAAATCATCACCATTGCTCCGAGTCTTGTAGATTCTCATTAAACCTGAATCTAATAAATTCTCATTCAGACTTACAAAGATGGCATATTTACTTAATGTTCCTAATTTAAACAATAAAATCTCTTCAAAGCAATCTATGGATGATCCTAGAAGGTCCTTTTTGTGGATTAAGATCAATGCAAATGAGCAGGATGCTACTTCTTATTTATTTGTCCTACTCACTCTAATCTTCTCCATTCTCTCTCTTGGATAAGCATGAGAGGATAAGGGGTGCACCGTGCAGCTGGACTTAGAGAGCCTAGGACTCTCCCGCAAGCTGCAGCTGACTTGGAGGTTTAATAACCTCCCCGTGTGGCCATCCTCCCCTTTTTTTACTTTTAATTCAACAGCAGCAAGGTTCCACTGCAGCAGCAGATGATGATCCCAGTTGTGTGCAGCAGGAGGTGTGGATTTTGGGGGTTCTCTCTTCCATCTCTCTTGGCGTGAGAGTTGGCAGCAAATTCCATAGCTGCGGCACACTCTTCTCTCAGTTTCAGGTGCTAGCAGCAGCCTCAACAAGTCTGTTCCTTCCTCTTTTCTGATCGATAGGCAACAACAGCAAGGTGACAGGATCCCTCATATATCTTTCCCGCCGTTGGCAGGAGCAGCTGCTAGAAAAAGTCTATCCTTCTTTTTACTTCAGTCTTCACAGCACTGATGAGCTGATCAGATAATGGCAAATAAAATTCAGTCAGAAGCACAGCAAAATTGATCTTTAAGTTGAACTTTGCTTGGCATTAAAATATGGCAAAATTAGACCTTGGATCAGCCCTTAATCAGCCATCAGACCTTGAAAAAGACTGGACTTTGATTGGGCTAAAATGCACTGGATGCAACGTGCACGAAGGATCATATTGGGCTAGCTTTATGGGCTTGCAATTATGTTGGATAATTGGATTATAAAAGTTGACTTGAACTGGGGCATGCAAGCCCATAATCGGTCAGGACGTCAACTTGAAACCTGACCTCATTGAACCCTGATTACACCAGCAAAAGGATCTGTTCAGTGTGTCAAAAATAGGCTGAAGGTGAACTGGGCATAACTAGTCTCGTGGATCCTGTCAGGCCACCTTAATTTGCCAATAATAGTTCAGATAAGTGAACTGAAATGGACCCGATGTGAGGTGCATCAAGCCCGTATCATAACTAGTCTCGTGGATCCTGTCAGGCCACCTTAATTTGCCAATAATAGTTCAGATAAGTGAACTGAAATGGACCCGATGTGAGGTGCATCAATCCCGTATCATCCAGGATGTTTATGGGAACACGTTGATGAAGGACAAAGCAGTGGAACCCATTACGACATGTAAAATCAACCAAGTCGACCTGCTAATGTCGATCGAACCACGTGGGTCCAACCCCTGACCGAACTGAACTTAACATTGACTGGAGAAGACCGAACTGCACTTGAGTCAAATCTGACTGAACTAAATCAATCTGAGCCCGAACTGATCTGAACCAGGGCTGATCGGCCTGATCTGCATTGGACTAGTTGGCTGGACCTGCTGAGTTCACCGGGTTAGACCGGATTGGAGTTGGCTTGACTTGAATAGGCTAAATTGGACCGAATTGTTTTGGACCGAGCCCGAGCCAGGCTCAAACTAGCTGAACCAGAGTTGAACCTGCCAAGCAGGTGCTGCAGGCTAAGCCAAAACTGGTCTGAACCAAACTTAAAATTAGTTGAACTGGCTGGACCCACACTGAACCAGGTTGAACCAGTGCCGAACCAGATTTAGACTGGCAAAAACCAGGTGACCCAAAGTAGCAGTAGAACCGGGTTAAACCCAATCAAACCAAGTTGAGTTGGTCAAGCTGGGCTTGAACTGACTTAGCCAGACACTTCGGGAAATGTTGGATTGTGTTGGCGTCAAATTTTTTCACAAAGAAAAAAATTGTGCATGTGAAGAAAAAATATAGAAGAAGAGAGGGCTGGACCAAAATTCCAGCTAGCCGGACCCTTAATTGGGCCAAAACAGATACTAGATTGACCCATTGGTGCAATTTCCAGTTGGTCCAGCCTTTATTTGATTTAAAGTAATTATTTTTCCAGCTCCCCTTGAAGCCCACTTGCGCAAACCCATTAAAAGGGAGAAAATGGGCTGCGGTCAACAATTGGCCTGGTCAACCGTGCCTCATCAGCAGCCACTTCAGCTGACCACATCACCCACCACCTCACCCTTGACCCATTAATTGCATGTGAGAACTCAAGGGACAAGCCAAACACTTAATTACATGGGAGAACTCAAGAGACAAGTCAAAGGACTTAATGGCCTAGGAGAAGTGAAGGGTTAAAACTAGCTTAAATAGCCTAGGAGATGGGAAAGGTCATCTTACACTCGATGCTAGTTTGACCTTTCATATCCCCCCATTTCCTATAAAAAGAGGAGGGCGCCCAAGGGAAGGGAGGACTGGATTCTAGACGCTGACAGGCTGCTGCTCCAGCCACTGCGTGACCTGTTTCCCGCAACGAAGAAAAAGAAGGAGAAGAGAAGAAGAAGAAGGAAGGAGATCCCCTGGTGGTCTCCCTTGCACGCCAATCTCCTTAGCGCAGGGTGTCTACAGCACCCTTCTCCATCTTCACTTGGACCCGACGCCAAGAACACAAGGTAGGGGCATATACATATTAACTATGTAGCCCTTTAAGGGCACCCTTTCCTTCTCTTCTAAATTTTCTTCTCAATCTCTCTTACGGCCTAAACCGGCCTTCATTGACATTGGCAACCCATAGCCTAAACAAAGCTCCTTGCCCACCCCACTGCAGCCAACTTTAAACAAGTCCTGTTCGGCCCCTCTTTAGTACCTGGTCGGCCCACGTAAGCAACCCCCAAACAGGTCATTTTCATACCCTGTAAAAAATCCCTTTCGGCTTTCCTTCTGGGCCCCTTAAACAGCTCCCATTTTGGCCCCCTGTTTGGACCCCTAAACAGGTCTCAGTTCAGCCCATTCTCAGATCCCAAAACATGTCACTTTTTGGCTCATTTTCAGACCTTCAAACAGGTCATTTTGAGACCAGATATTTTCTCTTGCACAGCCGCCCATTGAGCCTCTTAAATGAGCTCCAATCAGACCCTTCAGCAGGTCATTCTCAACCCACTTTCAGACCTTCAAACAGGTCATTTTTTAACCACCTTTTCGCTCTCCAAACAGACCCCAAAACAGGTCCTATTCGCCCATTACACAGTCCCAAAAAGGATCATGTTTTGACCCCGTCCTCCTACCTTAAACGGGGTCCTTCCTAGCCCTCTGTGTGGCCTTCCCTACATCCCCATTGCAGCTCCCAAAAATCCAGCAGCTCCCTTTGTGGCTCACCAAAACAGTTCCCTTTGTGGCTTCCCAAAAAACAAACAAACAAACATCCAGCAGCCCCTTTGTGGCCCGCATCAACAAAAGAAAAGGACAGCATTCCCCTTGTGGTTCAACCGGATGCCCCTTCCATGGGTCCTGTTTTGCCTTCCAAGAAACAACCGAATGGCCCTTCCATGGGTCTTGCTCCAAAAAAATACCCCTTGACAGCCCCTTTGCGGCTTTGCAAAGAAAAAAGAGGACAACATTCCCCTTGTGGCTCAACTGAATGGCCCCTTCCACGGGTCCTGTTTTGCCCTCCAAAAACAACTGAATGGCCCTTCCACAGGTCCCGCTTGCTCCAAAAATGCCCCTTGACAGTCCCCTTTCAGCTTTTGCAAAAAAAAGGACAGCATGACCTTTCACGGGTCAGGCAACCACAACAGAGGTGCAGAGGGTGGCAGGGGAGGGGATTTGGGAAGTGATAGGGTTGCAGAGGTGCAGTGACCGTGGCAGGGCTGTCTTGGGGGGTAGTCAGGTGTGTGAACCTCTTTTTTACGACGTCTGTTCTTTAGAAAGAAAGACATCTCCGGACTTTTCTAGGAAAATAGGTGATATCCTAAAAATATTAGGTAGTCCGGTGATAGTTTAAAAATATTAGAACCGAGGTTCGGGTTCTTTGAAAATTTCATTTTTTGACCCTTCTCCGCCGGATGGTGCGAGTATCCGGCGTTAACTTACATCGAGCAACGGCTCGAACGCCTTTGATTAATCGTCGCGGCAACCTGTTTTTGGAGACGTGCACACCCACGAAATAAAGTAAAGAACTCGAAAGGGCAGCGGCCTTTTGGGTCCGATCAGATGCAAACCGATTTGTTCGGATTTGTTTTATTTGTTTGTTGGTTGACTTTTAGATCGACTTGAAAGTCGGCTTTGATTTTTGGAGTTTGAATCAATTTGTTTGATTGATTTGTTTATTGTTCATTTTGGTTTCGGTTTGACCAGTTTGGATTGCTTTGAACCTGTTTTGATTTTGATTTTGATGTGCTTAAAGTGTTTTAAGCATGTTTGGTATTTGTTGTTTGATTGGTTTGTTGAATTTTCAGATTCTGGATTTTTTGTTTTAGGGTTGGTTTTGATCCATTTTTGAATGTTTGAAGTTGTTTGATTGATTTTCTTTTTGGGAGAAGTTTAGTAGGTTTTAAATGGATTTTCAGATTGCCAAAAATCAGATTTTTGAAGTCAGTTAGAATTTATTTTAGTAGATTGTTCAAATCTGAATTTTTTTGAATGCAGATTTTTTATTGAAATCTGATTTTTCTTTGTGTTTTCGGTTTGGTAAAAATCTGATTTTCTGGTGGTTGACAGATTTTTTTGAAACCTGATTTTCTGTTTTGACAGACTTTTTGTTTGAAATCTGATTTCGGTTTAATTTGTTTCAAAACCGGTTCAATCTTGTTGAGGATCGGTTGTTTGTTGAACCGGAATGGGTTGAATTTCAGATTTTGTTTAGTTCTGATTTTTTTGACTTTCAGATTTGATTTTCTGTTTTAATTTTCTGTTTGAATTTCCAGATTGACTTTGAAATGGTTTTATTTTTGTTTGGCGGTTTGCATCGCCTCCGACCCATCGGGTCACTTTGAATGCCCGGTTTCATGCGTCAATATGAACATCGAAGTTTCATTTCATTGAAAGATAGGATGAAGTACATCGGTGTACAATGTGATTGATCCTTCCCCCAACATAGGTTTCTTTTCACTACTTTGGAAAAATTTTGGCATTACGACGGCATGCCGGCTATTTTTCCAACTTAGTGAAATTTACCCATCCAAAATAGCCAACCTTAGCTTAGCCATATTGGGGGAAGGATCGCCGGCTACGGGATTCATGCCCGCGCCTCCGTCCGGGTCGCCGGCTACGGGATGCATGCCCGCGTCTCCGCCCAAGGTGGAGTTCCCCGCTAGGGGTGAATCTCTTTAATTTAATGTAGCTTTCGCATTTCTGATTTTTTTATTTGTTAATTTTCTGAAGGCCACTTCGGGCCGGTCCATTCCTTCGGCGTTCAAAGCCGGGCTTCAATTTTTTTGCTTGAGTTTGGGAGGACAGCTTCTATGAGGGAAGGCCGGACCCGTGAAAGGGCCGTTGAGGCTCTCTCCTTCTTTGATGTGTTGGGAGGAGAACCGGACCCGTGAAAGGGCCGTTGAGGTTCATCCCTCACTTTGCCGGTACAAGCCACAAGGGGGCCGCTGCAACCTCTTCTTCTATTTTCTACTGCAAAGGAGCTGGAAAATGGACTGTTTTGAAGGCCTGGATTGGGTGCCAGACGTGGGCTGGGAATGGACCTGTTTGGGGTCTGTTTGTGGGCTGGACAGGGGCCTGAACAAGGGTGTATTTGGGTGGCTGCAGGAGGACCGAGATGGGTCTGCGCAAGGGCATTTGGCTGGACCGAAAGTGGACCTGCAGGGGGTCTGCTAAATGGGTGTTGGCGTACATTTTTTTCAAAAAAAAGAGAAGGAAAGAATAGAACAGATGGGCTGGCCTAGGGGCTGGCCCAATAGCCCATATGATCAGCCACAATTGGGCCCAATTGGGCACCCCAGCAGGGGCCGGATTCACCCGGCCCATAACTGGCACATTTCAGCCAAGTTCAGGCCTTGTGCGCAGCCCATAGGAGGGCTTGGGCCTCCTCTCAGCCTGCTGGCCCAGAAACCAGGCCCAATTGGGCCAGGCCCACTTCAGCAGCAGTGTGAACAAGGCCCAGCCGCACCCACCTGCCACCTCAGCAGCCTTGTGTGCACCCACCTGCCACCTCAGCCTCCCAACAGTCAGTTGAAGGAGGGGGAAGGTGAAGAGACAGCCAGCCAATCAATTGGAGTAAATGGTGTAACCTACATGGGGGAGGCCAAAAGTCACCAGCGCATGCAACTGCTGGCTCTTCATCTGCCCCCTTCACTCTCTATAAAAGGAAGAGGGGCGCACCAGCCAGAGGGGAGAGGCTGGAGACGCCGCCAGGCTGCTGGACTGCGCCCTGCCCCTTGCTGCCTTGCGCCCTGCTCCTGCTGCTGCTGCTGCTGCTGCCACCTGCCGCCAGGAGAAGGAAGAAGAAGAAGAGAAGAAGAAAAGGTAAAGGCTAGTTGGTGCGCCCATGTAGCCCTTCAAAGGGCCTTCTTTTCTACCTGTTCTAGGGTCCATCTCCACCCCCTGGTCGGTCTGCAAAAATCATCTTCTACAGCCTATGTTCGGACCCAAACCAGGCCCCTAAAAGCCCCTCTGCGCAGGCCTATTTCAGTCCAACCGAACACCCCAATCCTGGCCCAAGTCCGGCCCCAACATGGTCTGCCAATCAACCCTCCTGCGGCCCATTTAGCAGGCCCACCTGCAGGCCCACTTAGCCCAGCCGAACACTCCCACCCATAGCAGGAGAAAACTCCCTATTGCAGGCCCATAACCTGACCCCTGTTCAGGTCCATAGCCGGCCCAATAGCCCATAATCAGGCCCCCTTGCAGCCCACTCAAAAAAAACTCCCCGAACTGCACCTGATTTAGCCCATTGAGCACCCCCTTTTAGCAGGTCATTTCCTAGCTCTCTGCGCACCCCAATCCAGGCCCAAAACAGGTCCCCAATCGGCCTTCTTTCAGCCTGCTGTCCTGGTCCTCCTAGCGGCCCATTAAACAGACCCCTCACAGCCCCCTGATCAGTCTTCAAAAATCAGACCCAGGTCTGGCCACATTGCCCTTTGTGCAGGTCTGTTTAGCCCACCAATCAGGTCCCAAGTCAGAGCCTGAAATGCCCTTTGTGCAGGCCCATTTCAGTCTACCCAAAACCAAATCAAAACAGTCCCATTGTGGCCTACTGAGAGGACAACAATCCAGGGAGCTCCAAACAGGAGGACAGCAGCCAGAAGGTGGGCCGACTTGAAGGTGACGGCCCGGCACCCCTTGGAAACCGTCCGATGGGCCAAGGGCATAGCCGGGTGGCCTTCCAAGTCGGTCCAGCCAAGCAGTTCCAGCAGTCCAGGGAGCTCCAAACAGGAGGACAGCAGCCAGAAGGTGGGCCGACTTGAAGGTGACGGCCCGGCACCCCTTGGAAACCGTCCGACGGGCCAAGGGCATAGCCGGGTGGCCTTCCAAGTCGGTCCAGCCAAGCAGTTCCAGCAGTGCAGCAGCTTCCCAACAGGCCCTTCCGGCCCAAAAACAGTCCAAGACAGGCCCGGCGGGCCTATGAAGATTGAAGGCCGGCTCGGAATGCCGATGAAATTGAACCGGCCTCCATGGCCTTTGTTTCAAAAAAAAAATGATGAACAAATAAAAAATCAGAATGCGAAAGCAATATTAAATTAAGGAGATCCACCCTTCGCGGGGACTCCAACCTTGGACGACTCCCCCCGGGTACGCCCCGGGATGTCGATCCGGACGGTGGCGCGGGCATGCTCCCGTAGCCAGCGGTTCCTTCCCCCAATATGGCTAAGCTAAGGCTGGCTATTTTGGATGGGTAAATTTTCACTAAGTTGGAAAAATAGTCGGCATGCCGTTGTAATGCCGAAAATTTTCCAAAGTAGTGAAGATAAACCTATATTGGGGGAAGGATCAATCACATTTGTACATCATTGTACTTCACCATATGAAATGAAAGTGACCTTCTATGTCAATTTGAAATGCATGAAACCGGGCATCCGATGGCAGCCCGATGGGTCGGAGGCGACGCAAACCGCCAAAACTAAATTAAAACCAATTCAGATTCAAACATAAAATTAAAACAGAAAATCAATCTGAAAATTCAACAGAAAACAAGAAAAATCAGAATCGAAATAAGCAAACCGGTTTCAAACAAGCTGGAAATAAACAAAGCAAATCAGGTTCTGAAATGGGATTCCCCTGCCACATTTGCAGACCTTCACGTAGGTCCCTTCCTCCTTCAATTCAGGCTTGCTCAGTTCATCTGTAGACATCCTACAACCGATCCATGTTCAGCCCACATCCAGGCCCATTTTCAGCCACCTGCAGCCAAGGATTGTCGTCTCGGATCTCGGCTTCATCTCGGAAGCGTGAAAGAGAAGAGATCTCGTGAGATTCTCGGAAAAATCTCGGGAGATTGGATCTCGGATTTCATTTATGCAGGGTATACTTTACCTAATGATTGCCATCTCACATCTATATTTTATCTCACGGAGATTGAAGATAAAAGATCTCAAAAAAATCTCAAGGGATTAGATCTTGGAAATACCAATCAATGTGCATGTTTAGATGTAGAATGTCATATGATATCTTTAAAAAGGACAAGATAACTCATATTAAATATTAAAATAAACTGTGAGAGAATTAGAAATGTAATACAGAGATGGTGAAGTATTGTTAGCATGAAACATACAAAGGATCTTATGTCAGACCAAAATTTTATCTTGAACAATATAGATAGGAGATTGATAACATTTTGGGTCAATTGTACATATATAGTTATTAAAATATTAAGTTATGAAATTTTATCAAACAATAATGTTTAGATGAATATTTGGAAGGATTCCATATTAAAATTGGCAATATAAGAAGGAAACTTAACAAAATCATCTAACAAGTTGGGGATAATAATAGGCAAAAAGATCAAGGTATCACAGGTACTACATAGATATTCTCGTTTCGGCGATCTCGTTTCTCGGATGCACGGAAGAAAAGAGATTCTCGGGAGATCTCGAGAGATTCTCGGGAGATCGCATTCCATGCCTGCAGCCCACCTGCAGGTGCCCATAGTCGGCCCCCCTGTTCAGGCCCACAACCGGCCCAGGAGCAGTCCTAAACCAGGCCCACAAACAGGCCCATTCCCTGGTCTTCATCCAAGCCCACTAACAGGTCCCTTTGAGACCCAATTCCAGCCCACTTGCAGGCCCACTAAGCAGACCCAAAAACCTGCTCCTAAAACCTGCAGCAAGTAGCCCCTCTGCGGCCCCCATTCAGCACAGTCCTCTGCTGGTCTCAAAGAATGATGCAATCTGTCCCGGTTGGAATGCACCTTGTGCAGGCCTGAGCCGGCCCATTTCAGCCCGAGATGGGATTCTATCTTGGGTCCGGGAGAATAGCCTAGTCAGGTCTGTTTTCATCCCATCCAAACTCCCTCAAGCAAGCCCCTTTGTGGCCAGTTTCCTTGCCCTCTTTGGCAATCACACTCTAGCCTTTTCGTGGCTCGGTGGAATCCCAAATCAGTCCTTAAGTAAAAATCAGATTTCGGTTACACCCAAAACACATAAAAACCAGGTTTCAATTAAATCTGCAAACCAAAAAATCAGATTTAAGCAATCTACTAAAACAGGTACTAACCGACTTCAAAAATCTGGTTTTTGGCAATCTGAAAATTCAGAAAAATCAATCAAATCAAAACCCCACAATGTTTTAAAACTCTTCAAACACATCTAAACTGAAATCAAAACAAAAAAACTTGAACCAATCAAGTCCAAAATCAAACAAATCAAAACTAAACCAAAACAACAAAACCAAATCAATCAAACAAATTGATTCAAGTTCCAAAACTCAAAACCGACTCTCAAGTCAATCCAAAAGTCAACCAACAAACAAATGAAATAAACCCGAACAAATCGGTTTGCATCTGATCGGACCCAAAAGGCCGCTGCCCCTTTGAGTTTCTTTACTTTATTTTGTGGATGTGCATGTCTCCAAAAACAGGTTGCCACGACGGTTAATCAAAGGCGTTCGAGCCGTTGCTCGATGTAAGTTAACGCCGGATACTCGCACCATCCGGCGGAGAAAGGTCAAAAAATGAAATTTTCAAAGAACCCGAACCTCGGTTCTAGTATTTTTAAAACTATCACCGGACTACCTAGTATTTTTAGGATATCACATATTTTCCTAGAAAAGTCCGGAGATGTCTTTCTTTCTAAAGAACAGACGCAGAAAAAAGAGGTTCACACAATGGGCTGAACAGATCCTGAATTGGACTGGGCAAGGGCCAGATTTTGGGCCTGATATGTGGGCTCGGACTGGGCCTGTAGAAGGGCCAGCAGGTGGGCCGGACAGGGGCTATCCATGGGCCTGGATTGGGGGTACCTGCAGGTGGTTTAAACCGAGTCAGATAGGGACCATATATGGGCTTAACCTGGGCCTGCAGGTGGGCGATTATGGGCCTGATGGTAGGTCTGGAAATGGGCCGAAATGGGGCTCTTTTGGGCCTTGATCTGGGCTGAGACCAGGTCACGAGGGGACTGGGTTTTTTTGGCTCCGGTCAAGGGGATTGCAGTCCAATCTAGGGGGGTTCGAATGGACTGGAAGAGGGCATTTTTTGAAGATGGATAGGGGCAGGGAAGAGCAGGTAAACTGCCAGAAAGAAGGCCCCCTAAGGGGCTACGTGGAAGCCAACTATCCCTTCTTACCTTGTCCTCTTCCTCTCTTCTTCTTCTCCTTTCTCCTGGCAGCAGGTGGGAGGCGCAGCAGCAGGTGGCAGCAGATCAGCAGCAGGTGAGGTAGCAGACCGGCAGCCTGTCGGCGCTTCAAACTCCCCCCATGAAGCTGGCGCGCCCCCTCCTTTTTATAGATGCTGGGGAGGGCAGATGAAGGGGCATCTAGTGTGTACGTAGATGGCCTTTGGCATTTCCCATGGAGGTTATACCATTTATTCCAATTTATTGACCTGCTGTCCCTTGACCTTCCCCCTTCACAAAACTGTTCAAATTGATGGGAAGACAGGTGGCTGGCATGGCTGGGCTGCTGAGGTGGCAGAATAGCCAGTGTGGCACGTTCACACCAGGACTGTTCAGGTCTGGTCCTGATGTGGGCCGTACATGATTTGGGCCTGCAGTGGGCAGCCGTGGCCCAACCAGGTCCTGCTCCTGCTGGGCTGTACGCCAGCCTCCCCATGGGCTGGATTTTTTCTGATTTACATTGGCTCATGGGCTGGTCAATTGGGCACATATTGGGGTTCCCAATTGGGCCTGATTTGACTTAATTATGAGCTACTTTCCCCTTGCTTCAGGTCTGGTTCTTGTTGGCCCATTTGTCTTCTCCCCTTTTCTTTTGAAAAAAATGTACGCCAACATCAGGCAACCACAACATTGGTGCAAGGGTTCTGGCATCAGAGTTGACAGGAGGAAGTAGGACCGGAGATGGTAAAGAAGAAGGATGTGGATGGGGAAGAGAGAAGGCCTTCAAGTGAAGATAGAGAAGAAGAAGCAGGGGGGGTGAGGGATTGTGGGACACTCCGAGAACTAGGGAGGGGCATCGGGGAGGAAGGAGAGGGGTTCAGCTCGGTGAGGCACCTCCACAGGGTGGGGTTGGCAGGACAGGGAATGGAGGGATGTAACTTAACACAGGGAAGGAGGTGACAAGCAGGGTCCGTTGAGGAGGCAGTGTGGCAGGGCAGGCTGACTGATGCTGGAGTACAAGACAACCCGCAATGGCAGGAGCACTGTGGTTGGATCCGAGAAGGTGTTCTTCGGCGAGGGAAATTAGGCATGGGTGATGATCTGGCTGCTCCGGGGTTGGGCGATGACACCAACAGCCGACGAGCGCACAAGAGTTCTATAGCGGTCGACTAGCAAACAGAGCCCACGTGGTTGCCATTGTGGGGTATTGGAGTTGCACTGAGAAAGTCCACAGGACCAACAGCGGGCGTCGGCTGGTTCTCACCAAGGATCGCGGGATCGGGATAGGGATCGGGATCGGTGACCACCGATCCAATCCGGATCGGGATCGGATCGGTTCGAATCGGCCAATCCTCCGGAAGAAAGGGCGTCTTGGATCGGTCCAGATCGGGCAAATTTTTTTATTTTTTAAATCATAAAAATCCTCAAAAAATCAGGAAAATCATAGAAATAAAAAAATCAAAAAAATAAAAAGAATGTGGATGACATTCTATCAAACAATGTCATACAACACATAGTAGTCGCGAATCGACCTGCGCGGTTAGGTCGCAGGGGTCAAGGGGGTAGCGTCCCTTGTGGGAGGTATTAGGGGGGCAACACCCCCCGAAGAAAAATTATTTTTATGGTGGTAAAGGGAAGGGGGAATAAGGGATCAGAGCCCCCCCCCCTAAATTTACCTGTTTAGGGGGGAATCGGCCAATGTTCAAAGTGGATTCTTGGGGGGAGGGGCCTAGCGGAGCCCTAGACAATGAAGGAGAGGGGGGGAAGTGAGAATGAGGGGTGAGAAGAGGGAATCGGTCTGATCTCCCCCTTATTGGGGGGGATCGGACTAGAAAATGATCTAGAATCGGGTCCTGAATCGATCCGATTCTGGACCTTCCGGGTTCTAAGTAATCGGTCCGGATTGACCGATTCCTGGATCGATCCACCTGGATCGGTCCAGGATCGACCGATCCGGTCGATTCAGACCGATCCCGGCTGGATCGGTAGTTCCGTCTGGAATCGGATCGGTGGGTACCGATCCGATCCAAGAATTGGCCGATCCCGATCCGGATCGGTCGATTCTGCAATCCATGGTTCTCACACAGATCAAAAAGCGCTCAAGGTGGGTAGATTGTCGGTCTTGGGCTGTCCCTGCCATGGGAAGGGGGAATCCACAGCAATCTTCAATGGCCCTTGGCACTGCTGCAGTCAGCAGGATGTGTAGGTGACAAATGGGAGATTGTGGCAGAGGAATGGGAAGCTCAACATGGCTGTGAGGACAAGATGTCATGGAGCTGTCGCCAATGATGGATCTTGTTGCCGGTCATGAAGAGAGACAAGAGGAGAGAAAGGTAGAACCGGGGATGGGGAAGGAAGAGGAGGGGAGGAGGGAGCTATGAATGAACTTTACTTCAGCTCAACCTCTATATCTTTTTTTTTTGGCGATACACAACATGGGGGTTTTACAGAAACCCCATTTTACTTTGTAGTTCCTGTAAAACAATTTAAATAAAAAAGCACCTTTTTCTTTTACAAAATGTGACTCTTAAAGAAATTCTCTAATTTTACTTTGACTCCCTTAACTTGAAATTTGTATGTAGCTAAAAATCCTAATACTACTAAAATATTACAATCTCAATGCCGATGTCGATCGAGTTTGACTGGTGGTGTGGAATCCTCTCAAGTCTGTCTTATGTACTATGTACAGTTTAGTCGAAAACACATCACATGTCCCCCTACCAAGGTCAATTTAACCAATGAATTGGAGGTATGTACAGGCCAGACATGAGACAGGTTTGTGTTGGGAAATCAATCTATGCTTATTCAACATGTAGTAGAAATTAAATGATCTTTGATTTCCACGTAGATAAGGTTAGTTCAGAGATCGATACAATTTATGAGGACCAAAACTCACCATGCAAAGATCATGGATCTGCATAGCCTACTTTAGGAAGATTCTTGTGATGCCTAGGAGGTGCTCAAATTATCACTTCAGCGGTATTTACAGGACAATCTCCTCATACCTCATTTTTGTGTGGGCTAACTCTGAATGGCCTTCTGACAGCTGGGGTTGTCATGGACATGGGAGATAGAAAGGCATGGTTTGCCGAATATGGATCAGCTGATCTTGGATCGGGTTTGGCATAGGTTGATCCGATCCAAGGGGGAAGTCCAATCAGAACCCAGACTGCCCCTGGATGGGCAAAAAAAAAAGAGACTGGTCCAAACTGACCTGGATATGAATCATTTTGATGCCAATCAGAACTTAAGTCTCAGTCAGCTCTCTCTTGCATGCTGGAGCTTGGAATATTCTCCCTGGACGGAAATAGAGTTTTGAGAAATGACACAATCATTATTTGAATATGGATATGCCGATATTGAGATATTATGACTTCACAATCACAATCCACATTGCAACAACACGATGAAAGTGAATATTCATGTGATCCTTATTGACAATTTTGGTGATATAAAGGTCGTATCATGTCTACATGACTTAAACAGGGGTTTCCACTTTGTGTAGTTCAATTTCAAGTGTATATGGTTGATGCCTACATGACTTAAATAGAGGTTTTTGAATCCTTCAGAATGATTTTTGCCACAATAACTATTCTTTGGAATTTGGAGTATGTCTACCGGCGTTGCTTTGGTCTATATGACGAGCTAGAAATAGAAGAATTCTTTAGGATCACTTTTAGAATGCAGGAACACTTTGAGAATGCTGCAATTTTTTAGGATCACTTTGACATCTCAATTTGCATACACAGTTCACTCTTAGCTTGTGCGGCTGTGCATGCAAGCCCTCATTTGTCTCTTAAGCATGAAAGATCATGGATGGATTTGAAGTGACCCTTCTTTTTTATTCTATTCATGGATGTTATATTTGGAAGAAAAATCAAACTGTAGTTTGTACTTATGGACATCCTGCGTTCCAGGATCATTTTCATTAACTTCATGAATGAGAAGTCATTTTGCAGAATCTGTTGGTGTCTCTGTTTTATAATTCATTGAATAATTTCTGAGTATCATTTAATTGCTTTCCGCAAACTCTTCTTGGCATTTTTCTGGTTCTTTTCTATTGATATTGATTATGGTCTATTTACTAACTTAGGAATGCTAAAAATTTGCAGTTCTTTCTGCGGTCGGTGGGTTAAAAGTAGACCATCCCAAGATGAGTGACGGTACTTCTTTATAACCTTTAAACATTGCCTTTCAAAAGAAAATGTTTTGTTCTTTCTGCTGGCTAGTGACTGTATAGCAGCACTGGTTGCTTTATTCTTTTTATGCCTTTATATTCATCATATATCAAGGAATTCTGAGTCAGAAATCAGGATTGGGATTGGATTGGCCCATATCATTTTAAAAAAAAATTAAAAAAAATTAAGATGAAAAATCGGTCTGAATCGATCTCAAGTGGATCTGCATCTGTATCTGGCAATTTCTGGTGCTTCCCAAGGTGGAAGGGATGGCAGCTGCCACCTGAACCTTCCCTTCCGGTATTGGGCAGATCCAACTCGTACCAGTGGGAAAGCTGCAGGTGGAGGCAGCACCCCACCGTTACTGGGGCCAATACAGACTGAACCGGCAGATTTGAGCTGGATCCTGGTGGGGCATCCTTCGTTTGCACCTGACTATCCTGTCTATCAGTGACTGCTTTGCAGCAAAGCTGGTGGCTGCTCATGAAAATGAGAGCTTATAGGTTGGATTGGTCAAGTCAAAATTGATTTACCCCTGAGACTTTTTGTAAATGTGGTAAGACAACTGTTAAGCAAGTTAAGCGATCAAGCGAAAGACGATCTCAATCCAGATCGACCTATCTTGAAAACCGTGTCCTGTATTAGTTTAACCTACATGAACACTATTGTAACTAGTGTACCTGCATGGTTTGTCATTGCTGTAGTTGACTCATTGGCTAGAATCATAATTGCCAGTCAAAGTTTATGTGCATTCTGTATTTCTGTATTTTCTACTTACATCTCTAGGACATGATATTTAATTTTGCTAAACTAACCTTACCATATCGTTTGAACTATCTCAGATGTGGTTATAGTTGTTTCTGTCATCATATTGATTGGGTTATTCAGCCTGCAACACTATGGCACGGATAGAGTTGGATGGCTGTTTGCACCTATTGTCCTACTCTGGTTCATTTTAATTGGTGTAATTGGCTTACTGAACATATTAAAGTATGAGCGATCAGTTCTCAGAGCTTTCTCCCCCATTTATATAATCAGATATTTTAGAGGAGGACATGACAATTGGACATCTCTTGGTGGTATTTTGCTCAGCATTACAGGTTAGATTATGACGGCCTATTCAGTGGTTATTGTTATTCACATTATGAGGTGTGAGACTAAGAATTAAATGAGAGTCTATTCTTTGTTGGCTGCAGGAACAGAAGCCTTATTTGCTGATCTCTCTTATTTTCCAGTTTTGGCCATCCAGGTATAGTGTCCTTGTCTGATATACTTGATGTTCAGTCGCGTTTGCTTATGAACTGGTCCTGTTTGTGCCTGCAGATTGCTTTTACTGTTGTCGTGTTCCCTTGTCTTGTTTTGGCATATGCTGGACAGGCAGCATACATTATCAAGCATAAAGACCATGTTGCTGATTCCTTCTACCACTCTATTCCAGGTCCACCTGTAATTATTTTTGGATGCATATTATTCATATTATTGTGGTTTCTGCATCTAATTTCTGAGTTTCACTTATAGACGGAGTATACTGGCCGATGTTTGTTATTGCAACTTCAGCTGCTGTAGTTGCTAGCCAAGCAACGATATCAGCAACTTTTTCCGTAATTAAGCAGGCATATGCACTTGGCTGCTTTCCAAGAGTAAAGATTGTTCATACATCTAAGAAGTTCTTGGGGCAGATATACATACCCGACATTAACTGGATTCTCATGGTTCTGTGCATTGCTGTTGCTGCTGGATTTAAAAACCAGACTCAGATTGGAAATGCTTATGGTAAGCTGATTTTTTATATTTGCAGTGTGGGTGTTATGAAGTTTTTACCGTCACAATATTTTGCAACTGAGTTGTGCAGTTTATTGTTCTTTGGAAATTCAGGAGACTTTTCTTAGATGTAACAGTTGCAATAATAAATATGGATCTAGTTAAGTTACTTTGAATAGGAGTCAATTTTATTACACACCATGGATGCTTGTTTGATCATATTTTGTTTTCACCGATTTGGATCACAACAGATGCTTTTGAACACGTACAAGTAGATATAGAGGAATAAAAAATAATAATAATAATAATAATATGCACCCCTAGTTTACTTTTATCTGAGGTCCAAAGCTTCATACAGTTAATCTTTTTAAGATTCCTAGGTCTAACACATTGTTATTTTTTTATTTCAATTTTCATTGGTAATAGGCATGGTAATCTTGCATTGGTTGTGCCATGAAAAATGCATGGTAGTATCTACATGAATCCATGTTGGTTTCTAGGTTGCTTGATCACATTTCTTATTAGATTGATAATAAGTTGTGAGAACCTTGTTTTTAAATAAAATAATTTTGTATCTCCATTGGACTACTTAGGAACATAGGTGATATCTCATTAAGAGTACTAATTACTCCGATGATACGTATAAAAATATAGAACTAAGGTTCGGGTTATGTGAAAATTTAATCTCGACGCCTCTCCGCCAGATGATGCGAATATCTGACGCTAACTTGTATCAAGCAATTGCTTAATTAACTGTCGTAACAATTTGTTTGTAAAGAAGTGTACATCCACATAAGAAAACAAACTCGAAAGGGGCAAAAACCTTTTGGATCCGGTGAAATGCGAACAAGTTGATGTTAAGTTTGTTTGAAGTAAGTTTTATTTAATTTGAATGTGAGTTGAATTTTATGTTCAACTTGATTATTTTTGTTTGATTGGGATTTGATTTAAATTGAATTTGATTTGTTGAATTTTTTATTTGATTGGTTTTAACTGAAGTTATGTTGTTTTGATTTGCACTTTAATTTTATTGAATTAAATAATTTTAAGTGAATTTCCAGATTATTTAAAACCTGATTTTTTATGTATTTTCAGATTTTATTTTGTTTATTTTTAGTTTGGTTTACATCCTATCTGGTCTATCAGGTTAGTGTTTGGTGCCCAACTTCAAACATCTACGTCGGCACTTGAATGTCCATTTCATTTCATGTCATGTTGGGGTACATCATGTTGGCCTCGAAGTATAAATAAAATCTAAACATGGCCAATTTTATTTCTCTGAGGTGATTTTCTATAAAATTGAGAAAGGAAATCGATGTTATGATGACATGCTGACCCATTCTTGATAAATAGAATTTATTTTTTGATATGGCTAAGTCTTTCGACTTGCCACATTGGGGGAAGGGTCATCTGTAGTGGGAATCTATCACATGCTTATGTCTGGGTCAGCGTACTGAAAGCATGTCTAGACTAGCTTCCAATTGTTGAGTGCCCACGAATTGGTGTTAACCAAGGTAAGCCAAGCTGGGGCCGCGACCGGGTTGGTCGGACCCTAGACCGACTTGGTAGTGATCGAGTCATGACTCGGTTACAACCATTATTTTATTATTTTTTGAAAAATTTGTAAACATTCAAAAAAATGCCAAAAAATATAGGAAAAATAAGTGACATGATTTCAACAAATAATTTATCAACTTTATTCTAATATGATATGATCTATATTTTTTATATAATTTATGTACACTTTCTTTGTCATTCGATTTGAGTATATAGTATGGTACAAATATACATGATGATTATACTCATCGCTCCCTCGAACAATCATCCTAAGACTAAATCACAAAGAATCATCATAGTTATCATAGCCATAGGTCGATTTATCAAAATGTATGATTAATCCACATAATTCATTTCATAATGCTCTTGGCCATACGTAGGGAACCAAGAGCCTTGGAATGAATTATATGCATAATTGGAGGCATCGTGGTATTTTCCTCCAGCTCGTTGGGTACGTTGAGCTCCTTCATGTTGCGGCCTTGCACTATGATCGGTGTCTTGGGTCGCATAGGTGTATTATTCCTCGTCGGTAACGCGTTCAGCCGTTATAGGAGCTATATCCAGATCCTAGGTCCCTTATCCTTGTGAAGTGGTGTCGTTCTCGTATCCAGCTCCATCGTCGTTGCTACTCTTTGAAGAAGAATCCTCTGACATTTGGTACTGCACTCGGATGTTCAGCTCCGGCATGTCTTCTATATCCTCTTTAATTGTATCAGCATATGCAATGTCAAGTGGATCAGTCATAACTTGTTTACCTTTTCTTTTACTTTGTGTACCTCGACTAGATCCTTCTCCGGTCCTTTGTTACTTTGCTAATATGGAATAATATGGAATTCTTCGGCAAGAGGGACTTCATTAAGCACTCATTTAGCCCATTGTCGGTCTTCCAAGTTGAACTCCAGTTCTCCCAACCTTTCTTGGTCGTTAACCTAAGCTTCCAATGAATTCTTCTTGTAGAATATTTGATCCAAGTCGATGTCCTCTCCTTTAATGGTCAGCTCCTTGATCTGTCATTTTGAAGCCTGTGATATCCAACTTCTTTGTTCCATTTGGTTCTGCTTCATTCTCTCTAAATTCTTTAGCTTTAATCTCATGTTGTAGTAACAATACATGAGATCTTCAAGTCTTTGTAACGTTAACTTGTTTTTTTGCTTCGTGTGTATCAAGTTGAATGTTGACCAGTTTCTTTTACAGCTCAAAGCTAAAGTGGTTTGATTTAGGACCCTGATGGCTACATTCGCCAAGTCTTCATAATTTGGTGCTTTACCATGATCCATCCATCAATCAACTGCATAAATTCAATGTGTTAAAAAATAATTTTCTTTTACAGTTTGATTAACTAAGTGATAAAGAAGAATACTATATACCCGGATTTAGTAGTATCACAACTCATTCCGCTCTTACTCGTTCTAAAGTGAAATGCCCACATTTTGTAATCGTACATCTTGTTGCAGGCGAAAATAGACCGGTCGTCATCATCAAGCATCCGTCGGATGACGCACTTGACGTCAACAAACAATTCTTCTGTTACCTTAAAATGTGGACTATAGCAATACCTGTGAGTTGAAAAAGTAACTTGTCAAGATAATAATGTTAGTAAACTGTTTACTTATAGATATTTAAAATATAAACAAAGTAAGTAAACGACTAAGAACATATACCTACTGCATGTATGGGTTGATGTAAGGTATGTTCCTAGTCCCACCACTTGGTGAAGTTGGACATCGTCTTTGAGATTTCTTCCTTCGCTCTCTCAATTGCATCGTATAAGTACCTCATGCCTATTTTTTATCTTTATCAACTATCTTAAGTATCTTCACTATAGGTTGGACGATGTTTAAGGTATTCTTTACCACCTTCTAAAAATTCCCACTCTTTATTGTCTCTTATACTTTTCTCTCATTTCTCTTTTCTGAAGGGTTACATCTAGCTATCCAACTGTCCCATCCCGGTGAGATTACGATATGGGTTATAGGTCTTCTTTGACTCAACAAACTTTCTAACGAAATGTAGTGGGAGGCGAACTGGGTTGCACCGGGCCGTAGCAACTATAGTTCCTTAGTATGTTTCCTCGTAAGACTAAGGACGAAGTTATGATTATAAATGAAAGAGGAAATAAACTGAGTTAGCTTAACTATCATATCTATTTGAGGATCTTTGCATATATCCTCCAATATCAAGTCTAAGGAGTGGGCAGAACAAGGTGTCTAATACAACTTTGTTTTTTTGACCATCAACATCTATCCAGCCGATTTATATGGCCGCTTTGTCTGTGACTACTTGGACTACTCAATCCTCTCATATCTCTTCGATAACTCTATCTATCAAATGGTAAAGGTACTTGGCATTTTTTACCTGTCCTGATTCGTTGATCGACTTCCAAAAGATCGTGCCAGCTTGACAGTACACTAGAAAATTAATCATCGTCTTCTTAGTTATATCTGTTAAGAATAAGACATTAAGTAAATTATAGTACCGAATATTTATAAATGTACTATTACAAACAATTTTACTTACCGGTCCATCTGTCGATCATTAACGTGCAACCTCTTTTCTCTCAAATTCTTTTAAATGAACTCATATACTTCTTTATATCTTGCACCTCTGTAGAAAGATGCACATTGTATATCTCTTCTCTTTTGGGTTTGGCCTAGGCACTCTTCTCTCGACGTTTGCGATTATGTCGATCATATTTTCGTATTATGGTCCTCTCGCAACATTTGTCGATATGTTGTGATGGAAGTACCAGCTTGCCGTTGCTCGACCAATTTTCTTCTTGCACAACTTGAGGTTCTTTATTGTCGTTGTGATAGTACTTTAACGTTGTCGTGGTCTGATGATAACGGGATCCACGGGACCCATTGTTGGGTCGTCGTCTTAAGTGAGATCGTGAAGCTCATCTTCCAGTTGGTTGTTGGATCCTCTTCCACTTCCTCGTTCACTCTCAGTTCCCTCCCCTTGACCCATCATTCGACCGGTGCATTGATATAAGTCTTTGTTGTCAAAGGATCTTCAACATACTTTCATTACTTGAAATATGTCATATGTTTAAAAAATATTTAACTAATTAATGATAAGTAAAATAATAAAATGAACTACTTTTATGACTAATACCATTGTACTATCATCGAAGTCTTGATTTCGACAAATATCCAGTTAATCTTGTCGGATCCCATAAATATGTATGGAATGTCTCGCCGGTTATGTCAATTTTTCTTGAACGATCTCCTTATGCCATTTAGAAGTTCCCCTTGATTGTAGATGCCTACAAACTTGAGCTCTTACCTTCGGTGGAGTCCATGTGCCAGGTGCAACATTGCCCTTCATTCATACAAGATGAAATTTCAATCAATAAATACCACTGAATATAATTTTGTCACAATATTTACAATGCACTTTTCTCTCCGTCATAGAGAGCAACTTACAATATGCCCAAGTTAGATCATTTTGGGTCACATCAAAAATTTGGGTTGTGTGACTTGGAGAAGACATCTTTAATTAACTAGTTAAGTAACTAATTATCTATAAAGTAACTAATTAACTAGTTAAATAATTAATTACCTGAGTAACTACTTAACTAATTAAGTAACTAATTATCTAAGTAAATAACTACCTAACTAACTCATTAAGTAAGTATTCAAGAAGAATGAACTAATTGAGTAACTTATGAACTAATTAACTAAACTTTCAAGTTTAGTTAATGAAATAATGAGATAATTAATAAAAATTAAATAATTAAACAACAAAAGAGCGCAAAGTTGAGAGCAAAAATTGAGAGCAAGAGAGCGAGATAGTAAGTGAGCAAGAGGTGAGGAGGAAGAAGAGTCCCTTGGAGGGGCTGGAAGAGGGGGTTGAAGCCCCCCCCCCCCCCCCAACGGTCTTTTGACGCTTAAGACCATTGCAGACTAGGTCGTGTGACTCCGGGACCCGGCCAAAAGGGTCGGCCCGACCGCATCGCGACCTTGGTCCCGATCCCCCGGCCAACCATGGTGTTAATCTTCTTAATCATTTTTTTTAATTCAAGTTTAAAGATTGTTCAGGATTGTATCAAGAACCTGTTTGGGGTCTGCATGGGGGACTGTGCAGGGGCTGATCGGGATCTGTTTTGGGATCTGAACAGTGACTGTTTCAAGAGTTTAGGATCAGTTTGTATGGGGTCCTGTTAAGGGGTACGAGGGGACTGATTGTAAGTGTGGGGTAGAGAGCTACCCAAGTGACAACTTGACCCGTCCAGCAGATTCCAAGAGGCCTCGGACTATCCCCTCTTCCCCACCTTCAAGGAGAGGCTGTCAAGGGTAATTTAAGGTACTGGTAGTGAGCTAAAATGGCCTGTCTGAGGTGTTGGCTCAAGGGGCTACGCATGTGCAGGAATGGGGCTGCAGATTGGGATGTGATCGGGCCAATAGGATGCTAGAAACAGGACCTGTTTGAGGTCTGTTTAGGGAGCCAGACAGGGGGCTGTGTGGGCGTTAAGGGTCTGCTGTAGCCTGTAGGGGTTGGTTTGAGACAGTGCGCAGGGGTCTGATAAGGGGTTCAAAGGGGCTGAACAGGGCAGATCGGTGATCTGTTTTTGAGGGGTGTAGAGGGCCAAATAAGGGATCTGCTGTGAGGGCCACCCAAGGGGCAGAAAAAGGGGTCTTGAGGGCAGGTCAATGGGAGGAGAAAGGGGCAGTTTCAGCTATGTAAAAGGGTGAGGAAGGAGACGAAGGGCTACATGGCTCCTCCCCGCTATTTTCTTCTTTTTCTTCTTCTGCCCTTTCCCTTCGCACTGCCTGCTTCCTCTTCTTCTCCTTCTCCTTCTCCCTGGTTGCTGGTGCGCAGGAGTCTGTTGCCTTCTTCTGTCTTCTTCTATCACCACAGCAAGTGAAGGGGATGGGAACTGCTATCTGTTGCGAGGGTTGCTGAATGTCTCCCCTTTGATGATATTTAGGAATAGCATACACTTTTGAGACTGATATGCACATTACTCTAGCCGTGACCTATAACTGATATGACTTGTCTGCAGTTGTATCAAGTCTCGGAACCTGTTAAAAAGTGGATCCACCAACTTAAATTGGAACTGATATGTCCCAACCTGTTTAGGGCGAGGAAGATGGTGGTGGTGATGGCCTTTGCCCCCACTGCCAGGAGATGCCAAATAGCGGCAATTCAGGCTTCCTATGTACGGTGCATCACTTAGTAACTATTTTTCTATGATTTTATTTTTTTTTATTTTTTGAAGGACCTATCCTGGATTGGTTTTTCTTCCTGTGGATCGGCCGAGTTGGTCAATCTGTGGACTGATCTCGACGTGGAAATCCTTACCCAGATATCTATTTATTCTGTTATTTCATTGGTAAGACATAACAAGTTATTCTATTCTTTTTCTTATTACTTAATCTTCCTGACATGAAAACAGGAACTGCTGTTGTCATAGTTATGCTGGTGACCACTTTGCTCATGGTTCCAATCATGTTATTGGTCTGGCGGAGTCATTGGATTCTTGTATCCATCTTCACGGGCTTATCATTACTGGTGGAGCTCACATACTTCTCGGCAGTGCTTTTCAAGATTGACCAGGGTGGTTGGGTCCCGCTTGTGATTGCTGCTGCTTTTCTTTTAGTCATGTATGTCTGGCACTATGGAACTCTGAGACGATACGAATTTGAGATGCATAGTAAGGTCTCCATGGCTTGGGTCCTGGGCCTTGGCCCCAGCTTGGGTTTGGTCAGGGTACCTGGAATAGGCTTTGTGTACACAGAGTTGGCAAGTGGTGTTCCTCACATATTTTCTCATTTCATAACTAATCTTCCTGCCATCCATTCTGTTGTTGTCTTTGTTTGTGTAAAGTACCTCCCCGTATACACTGTTCCTCAGGATGAGAGGTTCCTCGTAAAAAGAATTGGGCCCAAGAACTTCAACATGTTCAGATGTGTGGCAAGGTATGGATATAAGGACATCCATCGGAAAGACGACGACTTCGAGAAGATGTTATTTGACAATCTGACTCTCTTTGTCCGGCTGGAGTCAATGATGGAAGGCTGTTCTGATTCAGATGCGTACAGCTATTGTGAGCAGCAAACAGAAAGATCTGCGGCTCCTCTTTTTCAAGCGAATGCGAGCATCACTTCTCAGAACACCGATATCTCGTACTCTTCATCGCATGATCCAATTATGCTCGAGCCATCTCCTTCCAACGCCGATGGTGGCCCCACGTCCCCTGGTCAGATCATGCAGAGCCAGACTGAGCAGGACGAGCTAGATTTCTTGAACAGGTGCAGGGATGCTGGTGTGGTGCACATTTTGGGGAACACAATAGTGAGGACGAGAAGAGATTCTGGGTTTATCAAAAAATTAGCTGTTGACTACATATATGCCTTCCTCAGGAGGATTTGCCGTGAGAACAGCGTGATATTTAATGTCCCCCATGAAAGTCTGCTGAACGTCGGGCAGATATTCTATATATAGTGACCTTCAAATAAACCATCCGCATCCCCTTATGTATTTCTGACTCCCATGCATCATAATTCTCCTTCGGACATTTGCTTACAGTTCTTGAAACATTAGATGGTTGTCAGGAAGGACATTATGCAGCATTTGGGTGCGGGACTGGTGTTGGGGCATAGACGTGTCGGCGGATGTCATCAGCAGATGGACAGGGAATAATATTCAATAATTCATCATCGAACTTGTTGAATCTTCCAAGTATATCATGTGTTATTGTCTACTTTATTTTGCGAAGGAAGGAATATCTCTTGCCAAAATAGGAATTTCCAAGTGCTTGTAAAGCATCATTTTTCAGGGTGGGAGTCCTGCCATATATTCAACCCGGAGGAGGGTAAAGCAAGCATGCTTCACACAAACATGAAGCATGGTGATCTTGGTGGAGGTCAAAATCCCATTATTTTACTTGGTGCCGTGTGCCCGATTTGGTATTAGAGTTGAAAAATAAATACTATATCAAATTCGATTGTGATATTGTCTAGAGGATGAGAGTATCCGTATCAAAATTGCTACAACTCCGGACTGTTTATACTATAAATGTTAGATATTACCAACTAAACAACTTGTGATGATCTGGATCACTATTAATTTCAAATTCATATTTTTCAAAAAGATACGACTAAGATGACACGGTAACCGATATCTTGTGGGAGGCAATTTTTTCTCATGGTGAAATTGGTAGATTAAAAAAACATGAGTTGTAAATAATAAATAGGTTTGTTAATTTATAAATCAATTAATGATATATAAGTGCACGGTTAAATGGACTGAAAAACACAAATATCTAATTATAATTATCTAAGAATATTAATAGGAATTAATTATTAGTAAATATCTAATGAAGTATATAAATTAATTTATTATTCTATAAGAATATCATGAAACCAAATTATTTATTTTTATTTTAATACCTAATCAAAACTACTCAATTAAATAATATTGATACTTAATTAATGTCAAATGTCATCAAGTACTTCGATTAATCTAAAGATTAATTATTTTTATTTCAATACTTAATCAAAACTACTCAATTAAATAAGCAGTATCTATCTAAGAAATAGCTACTTAGTTCCACCACTAAACAAGTCCTCTTATATGGCATGAGCATGATAATTTTGATGTTTAAAATCCTATGTCAAAAACTTGTTAGTAAGTCTACCAAAAAAGTATCATTTAAATCACGATATTTGACAATTAAATACTATTTATACTTAATTAATATCAAATATTATTAAACAAGCAAAATCAGAGGTTACTCGTCTAGACATCTCCTTACTTGGACAGTTTATAGTATCGGAACTCGTTCGTTTTTATCCAATTAGAATCGATTTTGCTGTCTCATATTTCATATTCATCCTTGCGTCGCTTTAAAAATGTATATCTCTCTATATATATCAACAAAGTGATGGCTATATTTTACCAGGCAAATATCTGTGGGAGTAATTAATTGCGCAATCTCCGACGTCAAAACTGTCTCCGACTTCGAAACTGCTTCCGCTCCGACTTCGAACTTGCTTCCCCGATTTCTGTCCGCCCACCTGCTGTGCCCTCTCTCTCTCGCGCTCTTCGCCCTCGTCGGTCGTCCGAATTTCCGAATGCGATAGCTCTGATATGCTTGTTCTCGATTCGTGCCGATTTAATTGCTTCTATCTTATGATCCCTGCATGATCGATAATGTGTGCTGGTTTCGAGATCAGGTTGTCCAATTTTTGGTGTTCTTGCGCTGATCAAAGCCGGAGAACCAGTCAGGTGGTTGCTCGCCGCTACCTGGATTGGAGACATTGAAGGTTTGTGAAGTCGAGCTTGAAGGATTTTTGTCTGGAGTCTTGACCGATCGGTTTGACGCGGAAGACGTACGTACAGCAACTTCCAAGGAGCAGGCAATCGAGTACGTGGAACAGGCGGTGCAAGAGGATAATTAATGCTGGGAACTACGTGCCGGCGTTTCCCCTCTACACGAACGCTTTGGAGTATTTCCGCACCCATCTGAAGTACGAGAGGATTCCAAAGATCAAGGAGGCCATTACCCAGAAGTTCACTGAGTACCTACGCCGCGCTGAGGAGATACGTGCCGTTCTGGACGAGGGAGGCCCTGGTCCAGCCGCCCACGGCGGCGGCGCCGCGTTGCTACGCGGCCGATCGAAGAGCAAGCTGCCTCCTAAAGGCGGGGATGATGGAGGCGGGGAAAGATCCCGAGCAGGCCAAGCTCCGGGCGGGACTGAACACGGCCATCATCAAGGAGAAGCCCAACGTCAAGTGGAACGATGATGTGGCAGGTCTCGAGAGCGCCAAGCAGGCCCTCCAGGAGGCCGTAATTCTTCCCGTCAAGTTCCCGCAGTTTTTCACTGGTCCGTCCTTACACAAACCCGTTTTTTTTCCCTACGTCCATCTCTTTTATTTATGCTCTCATGCATGGCATGCCTTCCTTTGATGTGCCAACCGGATTTTGGCGCATGGGTTACCCTTTTCGTTGAACTTGATGCGTAAAACAACCATATTTTTTTTCATGCTACATTTTGGAGGTGTTTGTCGTAAGAGGCGTCTCTGACGTTCCAGCTACTGTGTATCCTGGCGAAAGTAACCGGGCTGTGTAGGCTTGGACCCTAGTCAATTGCGGTCATGGAAGTGGAAGCAAGTAATTGCTAATTCCATTGAGGATTAATATGACATATGCAATCAAGCAGACACCAGATTCGAAAATGAACGGCCAATTAATTTGTACCGAAGGATTCGGGATAGACAAGGGAACTTTCGAGGTCTGGAAATTGCCGTGCAGGCACTATGGATGTGGACATGGACAAACGGGCTGAAGTATTTGCGAATATAAGATGGATATTCCACAATTGCAGCTCTTGATATTACTGAAAGCTTCTCGCATACGGAGGTAAGGGTGTTCATAGGTCGGTTCGGTTCGGGTTGGGAAGTTTCTTTTCCCCAACCCGAACCAAATTAAAATTGTCACGACTCGGATTTCAACCTGCACAGCGGAACATAATCCGGCAACATAACCAGGGAAATAACCCTTAAATTATACCGGTTTGGAACAAGAAAAAATAATATCACATCTAATATCACAATTCTTTCTAAAAAAATCATGCTAATAAATAATACAATCTAACAAATCATATATACTAGTCTGTGCTGCACAAATAACTTTCAATAACTCCTCGAAGTCCAAACCACCATACTTCTGATACGCTAAATCTGAATACCTGAAAAATTGATAATAGGATTGTAATAATTACGACACTCAGTAGACATCACATCATCCGCCAAATCGGATATCCAATAACCCTAAATGTTAATTAACTAGGTACTCCGACCTACAACCAATTATATATAAATATAGATATAGTCAATATAATAAATATTTGTCTTGATCCACGTGTTTTAAACTGTCAACCAACACCTATAGACATACCATCCAACACCTCTAAATACTTTAAAACGACCTGAAAGGATGGGATAAACATATGCATGGTCACCAACTGCATGATGATACTATTACAAATAAGACATCGTGCATATGCCATATTGCACACAACCTGATAAATGACAATATAACACACATCACTAGACCACCTTTACAGTACAATGTCATAAATACACCTATCATCTAATAAATGTACATACCCTCTAATGAAATACCACATTCACAAATGCACATATCCCCTAATAGATGCACATATCCTCTACAAAGTTTCTTATTAGCAAGGAATGCTTCGTCTTGCCACCTCAACTAGCTAACACCAGATCTATCATATATAGTATTATCATATAGATAAACGAAATCCTATAGTACACCTAGGCAGTGGTGGCACGTAGGATGTCAGCGAGATCTGGGATCGAAGGATATATCAAACGGTTCTAAGCAGTTAATAAGAGTTCTTGGTAATTTAGTGATTTAGGTGACATTTGATTTGATTCAATGAAATATCTAAAGTCTTAATTTCATCTTTAAAAATGTAAATTCTTAGTTATTCACTTTTGAAAATAAATAAGTTACAATGAACCGTTTAAAATTAAGTGATTTCTTTAAAATTTGTTGTCATATTTATACGTCAAGATGCTTTACCAGCCGTCTCAATGCCCAACTCTAACATATTGTTAGGCATTAATTTAGCTAAAACAAACCGGAACTTAATCTCCTCAACACTCTTAGACCATATGCAGTATTATGGGCTCAACTTAGCGCATGAGCTCGGACCAGTTGACAAGCCTAGTAACAATGGAGAGCAAGGTGGGGAAACCATGGACTGACGGACTGGCATTTGTCACGCCCCAGATTTTTAACTTGCACAGCCGGATAATCCGACGACGCGACCGGGGAAAATTAACCCCGTAAAAACATCGGTTTGGGAAAAATGAAGGCAACTAGGTCCCAGTTTATACATCCACATAATCAAATTAAATACATTGCTATGCTATAATCTAAACAATTCTAGTTACCATCTAAAGTACAAGAATCATCCAATTTGCTTTCTCGGGAATCAATCCATCACGCTTCTGCTGCGCCAAACCTGATTACCTGAAAATTTATAAGAGGATTGGGATGAGTACGATGACTCAGTAGACACCCCATCATTCGCCAAATCGGATAGCCAGAAGGCCCTAGATGTTAATTAAATAGGTACCCAGACTTACACCAATTATATGTAAATATAGGCTAGTCAATACATTAGATATATGACTTAATCCATGTGTTTTAAACCACCAACCAAAACCTATAATCACACCAACCAGCACCTATATGCACCATAACATGACCTAAAAAGATGGTATGAACATATGTATAGACACCTACTATATGCTCCATAAGATGATATACTACAAATGAGACAAACCATACATACACCATGCAACACAACCTGATACTTAACAAAATAAAATACATCACTAGACCACTTATACCATACCATACAATAATGCACATATCCTCTAATGAAATACCACATTCACAAATGCACCTATACTCTAATAGATGCACATATCCTCTACAAAGATTTTCATTAGCAAGGAATGCTTCGTCTTGCCATCTCAACCAGCTACCACCAGATCTATCATATATAAGTACCATATACTAATCGAAATCCCATAGTGCACCTAGGCAGTGGTGGCACGTAGGATGCCCGCGGGATCTGGGATCGAAGGATGCACCAGACGGTTCTAACCCCTCGCTGCCCTCGAGTCACGACTAACTAGTCTGGTGTAGCTCGGTTTTCCATTCACAGTTTTAATGCATCAAGCATCCACCTCAATCATGCCATGTCATGACCACCAATATGCAAGATCAATGAACATAAAATGAACATATACACAACTATTGCCATGCTAGACAACCATGCTAGAAATGAACCAAAATGAAACGAGATCACATATAACTAACTAAACATGATTAAATATGAATGTAACTAAATGCTGAAAAAAATTAATCATCACACCAACTAATCTTGTTAACCTATCACAATTTACTTAGTAAGATTAACATAATCTAAATATGTTAAAAAGTAACAGGATGACAAGCTAAAAGAAAGCATATTATACTATAAACTAAGCAAGATCTCATATACACATAATAGAGACATAAACATACATCACAAGATACTACACACATGTATCTATCTAACCCATGTTAACTCACAAATTACGTAAAAACGTAACTACACACCCCTTTAATTAAAAGGTCAACTCTATGGATCATGGAGAATTAAAATAGAATTTTTAATGATAGTAGACAAGTCAAGGATGCCTACCGGATCGGTGCAAGAAAAGACGGGGATCGGTAGCCGAAAACGATATCAGACGTCGAAAACGCAGCGCACAAATCAAATCACTCAAACAAGACGGGGTTCTCCCTTCTCCAAAGCTGCTGGAAAATACAATTAGAATGGGGGTTAAGCCATCGGATCAAGGGAAAATAGAGAGAGGATAATATCATGATAATATGATGGAGAGAATAGATAGGAGAGAGAGAGTCTCACGGCGGCGGATAGGGGGGGCGCACACCGGCACAAAGAGGAGGCGGCGCACGGAGGAGAGGGCGACGGCGCACGGGGGCTGGCGAAGCCGCGGCTGCGGCGCGCGGGCGAGGAGGCGTTGGCGACGGTCGTCGGCTGCATGGTGCGCGCGCGGACCACCGGCGGTTGGTGACAGCGTTGAGGAGGGGGGGGCGGCGCGAGGAGGGAGAGGGTCTGCGAGGCGAGAGAGAGAGAGGGAGGGAGACGATTGAAGGCGAGACGGTGGTGGGGCTGCTGTGCGCGCTCTCGCGCAGAGGGAGGGCGGCCGGGTCCATGGGCGGCCTGACAGGGCGGCGGTGGCGGAAGGGATTGTTAGGAAGAATATGTATAGTCTAGATACAGGTTGAATTTGGGTTTTGGTGTTGACTAACACCTGTACAATGACGTGGCATATTCGCCATGTCACCAGTTGACATGTACATCTCTGTTTAATATAAATACAGTACAGGGCGAGAGCTGGATAGAGAGGCTCTCCCGCCCAAATTCTATTTCGTCTTCCTCTCGTTCTCTTCTCTTCAGTGTTCTACTGCATCTCTTCAGATCTACACTTTCAGCATCGTTCACTTGGTATCAGAGCTACGCTCGATGGAGGGATCTTCAAGTATTTCTGCAGATCAAGGTTCTGCTTCGCCATTGGCATCTAATCAGGGACGTATGTTCAGTTCTAGGTTACCATTTTCTCTCTCTTCTTCGTCTATGTCTTTTCCGAACATCACAGGCTCCGTTAGTATCAAACTGAATGGAGAAAATTTTATGTTATGGAAGACACAAGTTCTTCCACTTTTGAGTACGTACAAGCTTATTGGGTTAATAGATGGGACTGTTCCTTGTCCATCACCTATGATGATAGATCCGGTAGATCTGTCAAGAGAAATTCCTAATCCAGATTTTGAAATCTAGAAACAATTCGACAGTCTCGTAATGACTGTCTTAGTTTCTTCTGTAGCAGAATCGACCTTACCTCTGGTTGTTGGTCTTGACTCTTCTGCTGCTATTTGGAGAGCAATCAATAGCACTTATGCTTCGGCTTCTAGAGCTAGAATTCTCCAGTTACGGAATCAGCTTCAGTTGTTGAAGAAGGGTTCGTTGAAGATGCATGATTATCTTCAAAAGGTTAAAATGATTGCTAGTTCATTAACTATGGCGTCTGATCCGGTTTCTTCAAGTGATTTGTTACTGTACGTTTTGAATGGGCTAGGACCGGAATATCAGTCACTTATAACTGCCATTACAGCTAGGATGGATGCTGCATCGTTAACTATAGATGATATTCAAGGACTTTTGTTAAATCATGAAATTCTTTTACAAAAGCATGCTCAGGACGTAACTGAACCTAGTGCAAATCTGGCACGGTCTAATGTGAATTCTTCTCAGAATCAGCAAGGTGGTAATAGAGGAAATTACAATAGGAATTTTCGTGGTAATAGAAACAAGAATTACAATAGGAATTTTCGTGGTAATTTTACTCAGTCTGGACAGAATCAATTTACAGAGCATCAACAAACTACGAATGATGGTAATGATGGTCAGTTCAATGGGCAGTCAGGTGTTGATGTCTGTCAGTTGTGTAAAAAAAGAGGCCATACTGTGCTTACATGTTGGAAGCGGTTTAATGTTCATTTCAGAAATCCTGGCACTTATAGTAATTCTTAGAGTACTAACAGTGGCAATACCTCTCAATATCCTGCAGCAAATGTGGTCTCTACTAGTACTTTTTCACCTTCATTTGATCCAAATTGGTACCCTGATTCTAGGGCTACCAATCACATGACACCAGATGGCGGTATTTTGCAGAATCCAACTACATATAATGGTTATGACAAGGTGAAAGTTGGCAATGGTGAGGGGCTTAAAATTGAGCAAATTGGCCAGTGTGTTTTTAATACTCTTCATCTCAAGAATACACTGCATGTTCCTTCTATTGCAAAGAATTTACTATCTGTTTCACAGTTTACTAAGGACAATAATACTTCTTTTGAGTTCTTTCCTAACCATTGTTTAATAAAGGACATCAAGACCAAGAAAGTGGTGTGCCGAGGGTTAACAAGCATGGTCTCTACACATTGTTACAAGATGCTGCAGCACCTCCTACTGTTTTTTCAGCTGAGAAAATAAAGTCATGGCATCATCGACTTGGCCATCCGGCTATTAGTACAGTTTTACAAGTTCTTAGTACTGTTGGAGAACCATTTGGTTCTAATAGGAATTTTTTCTGTTCTCACTGTGCGGTTGCCAAAAATCACCGCCAACATTTTCCTAAGTCTACTTATATCTCAAGGTATCCTCTTGAGATTATTGCGTCTGATGTTTGGGGTCCGTCCCCTTATGTGAGCAACAATGGTCACAACTATTATGTTTCTTTTCTTGATCATTTTAGTCATTTTTGCTGGGTGTATCCACTGTCCTCTAAAGATCAAGTATATACAGCTTTTGTGCATTTCAAAAATCAGGTTGAAAATATCTTGTCTTGCAAAATTAAATATTTTCAGAGTGATTAGGGAGGAGAGTTTAGGAAACTCACAACCCTTCTGAATGATTGTGGAATTGTTCATAGGGTCGCCTGTCCCTATACACATAATCAAAATGGTCATGCCGAACGGAAACATAGGCATATAGTTGATACATGCCTTGCTCTTCTTCATCATGCTGGTTTACCCTACACTTTTTGGGATGATGCTGTGAGTTGCAGTGTTTATTTGATAAATAGGCTGCCCACATCTGTCCTTGGAGGTTTGTCGCCATTTCAGAAACTTTTTGGCAGAATTCCAGATTATAAGTTGTTAAAACCGTTTGGTTGTGCTTGTTATCCGTATCTTCGACCATATAACACCCACAAGTTTAGTTTTCGATCAGAATGCTGTGTTTTCTTGGGGTATAGCTCCAAACATAAGGGATATAAGTGCTTACTACCAAGCACAGGTCGGATTTATATATCTAGCAATGTTCTGTTTGATGAAAATTCGTTTCCATATCAACTGTTAGTGAACACTGCTCCTCAGAATACAGAATCAGTGTCTTTCAATTTGCCTATACCTGTTAGTGAAAATGCTGTTTGTGATGTTCATACATCAGATCGTAACAATCAGGTTTTATCACCTGTGTCCCATGCATCATCTGGTTCAGATTCTGCATAGTTTATGTCATCTTCTGCATCACCTGCAACTGTTTTATCCGATCAGCACTTGTCACCTATTTCTGCTACAAATGTTCCTTCTAGTCAAGAAGCTACTACTACAGATAGTAGTACACCACCAAGAAAGTTTAGGTCTATGGTAGATATTTTACAGCAATGTAACGTATCAATTATTTTAAGTTAATAATAATTTTTTTTTATTAAATTTTAAGTGTTGCTATCCTAATTAACCTCTTTCTAATTACCCTCCACGGTTACCTCTTTTTCCTCCTTCCCATTACGTCTTTAACCGTTTCCCTTCCATCTTCATCGCACTTCCGTTTTTCTCTCTCTCTTCTCTCCATCGCCGCGGACCTCGTGTTCCCCTCTCTCTCCTTGCGACGCCACCCCCACCACCCGCCGCTGCCTCCTGCGCGCGCCGCTCGCCGCCGGCCAACCCACCCCGCCTCGTCGCCGCCTCTCCGCCGCGCAGTCAACGCATCAGCCGCCCGCAGCCGTCCCGCCGGTCGCCCGCATCAGCCGCCTCCGCGAGCGCGCTGCCGCCCGCGAGCGCCGCACGCGCCATTGCCGCCCGCGCGCCACCCGGCTGCCCCCGCGGCAGCGCCGCCGCCGCAAGTTGGCCCCGTCGCCGCCGCGCGGCGTCTCCTCGCTCGTCAACGCCCCCCCCTTCCACGCAGCCGCGCGCCACCGCCGCCCGCGCGGCCTCCCGCGCGCTCAGCGCCTCCGTGCGCCGCTTCCCCCCCGGTCAACGCCCGCGCCGCCGCCCGCACTGCCAGCCGCCGCCGCCCACGCGGCCGCCTTGCGCCCGCGCCCAGCCGCCGCTCACCGCCGCAGCGCCGTGCGCCGCCCGTGTGCCCGCCCCTATCCGCCGTGAGCGCCCCTCTCTCTCCTATCTATTCTCTCCGTCGTATTATCTTGAATAGTATTTTCTCCTCAATTATTTTCTCAAAATTTCTCTGATCCAACAACCGTATTCTCCTTGTGTATACTCTTTTTCCACCACCTTGAGTGGGTAGAATTAACCCTTTTTGATCGACTCGAGTTGCGCGCTACGTGGCCGACGTTCGATATCCTTTTCGGTCACCGGTTCCCGATTTCTCCAACACCGATTCCGGTAGGCTCCCCTGACGTGTCTATTATCATTAAAATTCATATTTAATCCTCCATGACTTGTAGCGATTCTTATTGATTTAATTAGTCGGTTTATCATTGTTTGTTGCGGTGAGTGTGGTTAGCGGTGTTGGTTCTTTCGCATGTAATGGAGATCGTAGTATTGTTATTTTAGGTTGTTTATAGCATGTTAAACATCGTGTTCCTGCTTGATTATAGCCCATTTTTGATAACCTATATCTAGGTAGTCCTTGGTTATTCTTTCGAGTTAATATCATTGTATATATAAGGTGATAGGTAACTAAACTAGATATTGTTGAGTTAGTCTCATTAACTACTTGATTTCAACCATCTTTATGTCTTAAAACCAAAAGATATGGTCTGATTGGGTCCGTTCATATCATGTTTCGATTGAGAGTCCGTGGTGGCATCATACTAGCTCATATGTATTATTGTCATTTTATGGTTCTAGCATCATGAACATATTGTTTAGGTGTAGTTGGTCATGGTATTTGCATTGATGGTATATTTGTCATAGCATGATATGTTGTATGTCATTTATCTTATAAATGTGATCATGGCATGGCATGATTGAGGTGAATGCATGATGCATTGAAATTCTAATGGAAACAGCTACACCAGACTAGTTAGTCGTGACCCGAGGGCATGGAGGTTAGAACATCCGTGCATCCTTCGATCCCGGATACCGCGGTTTGTCCCCGTGCCTGCCACCACCGCCTAGGTGCACCATGGGATTTCGTTTAGCTATATGGCATACCGCTATATATGACAGATCCGGTGGTAGTCAGGTTGAGGTGGCAAGACGACGCATTCCTTGCTAATAAGAAAAAAAAAAGAGAGAGGTGTGGTCCTTTATTAGAGGATAGGTGCATTATTGCATGGTATTGTACAAAGTGGTCTAGTGATGTATTTTATTTTGTCAATTATCATATTGTGTTGCACGGTGTATGCATAGTTTGCCTCATTTATAGTGATATCATCATAATGGAGCATATAGTAGGTGTCTATGCATATGTTCATACCATCTTTTGTGTCATGTTATGGTGCATATAGGTGCTGGTCGGTGTGATTATAGGTTTGGTTGGTGGTGTAAAACACATGGATTAAGTCATATATCTAATATATTGACTAGCCTATATTTACATATAATTGGTGTAGGTCTGGGTACCTATTTAATTAACATCTAGGGCCTTCTGGCTATCCGATTTGGCGGATGATGGGGTGTCTACTGAGTCGTCGTACTCATCCCAATCCTCTTATAAATTTTTTTCAGGCAATCAGGTTTAGCGCAGCAGAAGCATGGTGGATCGATTCTCGAGAAGCAAATGGATGATCATTATGTCTTTAAATGGTATTTAGTTTTGTTTAGATTGTAATGATCAGTGATGTATCAGAATTTTAATTGGTGAAATTATGAACTTGGATCTAGTTGTTTTCATTCGTTCCAAATCGATATATATTTTAGGGGTTATTTTCCCCGGTTACGTCGTCGGATTATGTTCCGCTGTGCAGGATTAAATCCGGGGCGTGACAGCTTGGTATCAGAGCCTTAACTCGGCCTTAAGGTCTATTTTTGACTAGCCCGAGTTTATGATATCGGTTTGGATTAGATGGAAATTGATGTTTGGAAGAAAATGATACGGCAACTGAATAATTTAGGTTGTCTATTAGATTGAATGACATAGAAGTTTGATGTTGGATTATTATAGGTTTACATTGGATAAATACTGATATCATTTTATAATGATTTAATTTTCAGATTTTGTGGATCTTGGAGTTTGGATTTATGTTTATTAGATCAGATTATCAAATTGGATTTATTGGGTTTTATCATTATAGGGTGATCAAGTCATTAACGTTTTAAATTGAATAATTAATTTGTGATGACTGAATTTCAAGTTTGATTGATCTTATGGTTTGACTTGATTAGGAATTTCTTTTATCAATCTTAAGGTAAGATTCTTGATTTATATATTAGATTATCGAATGATTGATTTATGATGCTTGATCATTATTAGGTTGGTTTATACTTTAAATTTGAATTTTCAGATTTAACATGATTAGTGTTTGGATTGATGGTAAATTCAATGGTTGGAATCATGATGATATCATATGATCAATAGATAAATGATAGATTAGTGAATCTTCAAATTGATTTAATTAGATAATCCATATGGGATGATGATAATGATTTATTTTGTCTATCTAGGATTAATCCGATTTACCATTGTATGTTATTTGATGGAATATCAATGTATGGTATGAGGATAGGATGACATGTGATTTTGGTATTAGATTTATCAAATTTGAAGAGAAATGATGATTGAAGTATTGCTTCCACTATATAGTTTTGAATGGAAAATAAATGAGGCATAGGAATGAGATTATCAATTTGAAATTGTAAAGTAAAGATCAAGAGAATTTTATCATGCTTTGAATAAGTGGTATTTTTCATATTATCGAGGATGGAATTCGGATTAAGTGTAAGTTGTGAGGAGAGATATTTAGATGATTTAGTATGAGTTGGAGAATTATAAACGACTTGAGTATGATTATAGATAGGTGTTGTATTGTACTAGCAATTGATTGATATTATAATTATACTCTCCCGATCACAATCTTTGATCTTCATTATCGATTTTGAACTCTTTATCTCGCTATATCTTATTTGATCAATCTAGCCAAATCTTGACTCTAGATCATTTTAATTATATGTTGTGACCATTCATAAGTTGATCTTATGTGGAGTTTGAACCTTGGTCTATTGGAGGTGATCTTTTAGATTAGATAGAGATAACATGATGATGGGATATATCTTGCTAATTGTTTGGAAGTAGTTAGAATATGAATATAAACTTATTTTAAGGAAGAAATGAGAATGAATCGTGAGAGTGGTAGATATAGAGATAGATTTGTAGAAGAGGAGATTTGAGAACTCATTAAGAGTGAGAATCTTTTTGCTGATTATATATGATTACAAATAGATATTGTTCTTATGATGAAAGTTAGAGATAATTTATTTATTCTTGATTATGATGATATACTTGATTATTGAATCATTATGGTTTAGGTGATGTTAGTATTGTCAAAACTAGTAAACTTATTAGAATTACTTTGGAAGTTAGAGATTTGGTCATCTTGAGGACTTATATAATATAGATGGTATGAGGTGATTATATTTGAGATCATGTGTATAAATGATATAAAGGTTAAGAATAATTACATTACTTGGATAAGTGGATAACATAAATCTTGAGTTATACTTCATCTTATGGCATCATTATTTTGTGAAGCATTAGCTATGAGATTAAATGGGAACATGACATTAATACTAAATTGTGTTGAATTGAATGAAATTGTTATAGCTTTGTATGAGAGAGATGAGAAGATATCAAATTTAGAGAATGAATTACCAATATGAATTTTGGAATAGATTTATGAGATCATAGGCATGAGCATAGCATTGATAATCTTTTGATTTTGAGGATGAGATTTAGAAGATCAGATATAAACTTTAGAGCATATCATATTATCTAGATCATCATCTATTATCCAACATCTAGAACGGTAGAATTATTCTTCATATCCGATCCGAGTTTAACTTATCTGACTAAGTACTCTCTTTTTTTTTTCTCTCTTCAAATCTTGATTTACAACTTAGCTAGAAGTATACTTTGCCTACTTAGATTTAGATTTGAGTAGATGGTGATAGATTGATTGTCATATTGTGATTAAAATGTAGTAGATGAATTAGTTAGACCAAAATTTATTAGAAAAGATCTTTAGATGACGAATGTAAGAGGAATAGTTAAGAAATTTTATCTCTATTATGGATTGTATGATCAATACTTATAATCCTATGATGATATAGCTTCAGAATTAGTGAACCCAATCATTTTAGTGATGAGGGTGAGATATATCAGTCTTTAGATAAGATATTGGTTATAAATTTGATATTAGACCATAATTGGATTATTAGTTAGATAACTAGATTGTGGCGTTGATAGCACCATGGATGTATGCTATGTTGTTAAAATTTTCAGATTGAATATATTTGAAATTTTAGATAGATGATGATCAATGTTATCAATCTTAGACAAGGTTATTAATTTGAGCAATGTAGGGTCTGTTGAATTATTGAATACTTTCAGGAGAATACTTGATCCATATCATTTTGAAAAAAAATAGATTTGGTATATTAATATGGATTAATGGTCAACGGAATTAAGGCTACGAGGTTATGTGATTGGATGATATAGATAATATATAGATAATTTAGATTGATAGATATGTGGATACAGAGTTTGGTCAACATACATCAAGATTCAGTAGCAAGGTAGAATTTTGAAAAGATTTTTTTTATATGATAGATATGAGAATAATTAGATCAATTTATCTGGTCTACGTAAGAATAATGAATTTGGGTGATATATGTGATTTGGGAGAATGCCTATATGATATGAGATGTTTTCATAGATTGCAGATTTTCAGAGATTTGATTTTCATTATTGTATGATATTTGGATTTTGAGATTGAAGTGAGAGGATATTGTTGACTAATAAGGTTACATTGAGGATGATATTAGTAGAAAAAGAAATGAGTCCGTCTTTACCCGCAATTTTTGGTGAATCTAGTTAAATTTTCGAGGACCTAAAATTTTTATTAGAGGGTAGATTGTAACGTATCAATTATTTTAAGTTAATAATAATTTTTTTTTATTAAATTTTAAGTGTTGCTATCCTAATTAACCTCTTTCTAATTACCCTCCACGGTTACCTCTTTTTCCTCCTTCCCATTACGTCTTTAACCGTTTCCCTTCCATCTTCATCGCACTTCCGTTTTTCTCTCTCTCTTCTCCATCGCCGCGACCTCGTGTTCCCCTCTCTCTCCTTCGCGACGCCACCCCCACCACCCGGCCGCTGCCTCCCGCGCGCGCCGCCGCGCCGGCCAACCCAGCCCCCGCCTCGTCGCCGCCTCCGCCGCGCAGTCAACGCATCAAGCCGCCCGCAGCCCGGCCCCGCCGGTCGCCGCATCAGCCGCCTCCGCGAGCGCGCTGCCGCCCGCGAGCGCCGCACGCGCGACAGCCGCCCGCGCGCCACCCGGCTGCCTCCCGCGCGCGCCGCCGCCGCAAGTTGGCCCCGTCGCCGCCGCCGCGCGGCGTCTCCTCGCCGTCAACGCCCCTTCCACGCAGCCGCCGCGCCACCGCCGCCCGCGCGGCCTCCCGCGCCGCCTCCGTGCGCCGCTTCCCCCCCCCCCGGTCAACGCCCGCGCCGCCGCCCCGCACCGCGCGCCGCCGCCCACGCGGCCGCCTTGCGCCCGCGCCCCGCCGCCGCTCACCGCGCAGCGCCGTGCGCCGCCCGTGTGCCCGCCCCCGTCCGCCGTGAGCGCCCCCTCTCTCTCCCTATCTATTCTCTCCGTCGTATTATCTTGAATAGTATTTTCTCCTCAATTATTTTCTCAAAAATTTCTCTTGATCCAACAGCCGTATTCTCCTTGTGTATACTCTTTTTCCAGAAATTGAGTGGGGAGAATTAACCCTTTTGATCGACTCGAGTTGCGCGCTACGTGGCCGACGTTCGATATCCTTTTCGGTCACCGGTTCCCCGATTTCTCCAACATCGATTCCGGTAGGCACCCTTGACGTGTCTATTATCATTAAAATTCATATTTAATCCTCCATGACTTGTAGCGATTCTTATTGATTTAATTAGTCGGTTTATCATTGTTTGTTGCGGTGAGTGTGGTTAGCGGTGTTGGTTCTTTCGCATGTAATGGAGATCGTAGTATTGTTATTTTAGGTTGTTTATAGCATGTTAAACATCGTGTTCCTGCTTGATTATAGCCCATTTTTGATAACCTATATCTAGGTAGTCCTTGGTTATTCTTTCGAGTTAATATCATTGTATATATAAGGTGATAGGTAACTAAACTAGATATTGTTGAGTTAGTCTCATTAACTACTTGATTTCAGCCATGTTTATGTCTTTAAACAAAAAGATATGGGCTGATTGGGTCCGTTCATATCATGTTTTGATTGAGAGTCTCAGTGGTGGCATCATACTAGCTCATATGTATTATTGTCATTTTATGGTTCTAGCATCATGAACATATTGTTTAGGTGTAGTTGGTCATGGTATTTGCATTGATGGTATATTTGTCATAGCATGATATGTTGTATGTCATTTATCTTATAAATGTGATCATGGCATGGCATGATTGAGGTGAATGCATGATGCATTGAAATTCTAATGGAACACTACACCGTACTAGTTAGTCGTGACCCGAGGGCGCGGAGGTTAGAATCATCTGCATCCTTCGATCCCTGGATACCGCGGTTTGTCCCTGTGCCACCACTGCCTAGGTGCACTATGGGATTTCGTTTAGCTATATGGTACTGCTATATATGATAGATCTGGTGGTAGCTGGTTGAGGTGGCAAGACGACGCATTCCTTGCTAATAAGAAAAAAAAGAGAGAGGTGTGGTCCTTTATTAGAGGATAGGTGCATTATTGCATGGTATTGTACAGGTGGTCTAGTGATGTATTTTATTTTGTCAATTATCATATTGTGTTGCACGGTGTATGCATAGTTTGCCTCATTTATAGTGATATCATCATATGGAGCATATAGTAGGTGTCTATGCATATGTTCATACCATCTTTTTAGGTCATGTTATGGTGCATATAGGTGCTGGTCGGTGTGATTATAGGCTTTGGTTGGTGGTGTAAAACACATGGATTAAGTCATATATCTAATATATTGACTAGCCTATATTTACATATAATTGGTGTAGGTCTGGGTACCTATTTAATTAACATCTAGGGCCTTCTGGCTATCCGATTTGGCGGATGATGGGGTGTCTACTGAGTCGTCGTACTCATCCCAATCCTCTTATAAATTTTTTTTCAGGCAATCAGGTTTAGCGCAGCAGAAGCATGGTGGATCGATTCTCGAGAAGCAAATGGATGATCATTATGTCTTTAAATGGTATTTAGTTTTGTTTAGATTGTAATGATCAGTGATGTATCAGAATTTTAATTGGTGAAATTATGAACTTGGATCTAGTTGTTTTCATTCGTTCCAAATCGATATATATTTTAGGGGTTATTTTCCCCGGTTACGTCGTCGGATTATGTTCCGCTGTGCAGGATTAAATCCGGGGCGTGACAAGCAACCTCAATTAAGAGTCAGTCGGTATGCCTTAACTGTAAAAACAGATTCTGCTGTAGAACCTACATCATTTAAGACAGTTTCTCAAGATGAATGTTGGAGATTGGCTATGTCCCAAGAATACTATGCATTACAGCGGAATGGTACATGGTCTTTAGTGGAATTACTATCTAATGCTAATGTCGTTGGATGTAAATGGGTGTATAAAATCAAAAGATATTCTAATGAAAAAATTGCTCGATACAAAGCTCGTCTAGTTGCAAAGGGTTTTACACAACAGTATGGATTGGACTATACTGAGACGTTTAGTCCTGTGGTGAAACATTCAACTATTCGGTTGGTATTGGCTTTAGCTGTCAGTTTTAATTGGGAAATAAAGCAGATAGATGTTAATAATGCTTTCCTTCATGGCAATCTGAATGAGGAAATATATATGGTCCAACCTCCTGGTTTTATTGATAAGGATAATCCTTCACTTGTTTGCAAGTTACATAAAGCCTTATATGGTTTGAAACAAGCACCAAGAATGTGGTTTTTCAGGTTATATTCTCATCTTCTTAAGATTGGATTTAAAGCATCCATGTGTGATCCTTCATTGTATATCTTCTCGGATGGCAGTATTAAAGTCTACTTATTGATCTACGTGGATGACATTATTGTTACTGGAAATAACCAAGGTGCTCTATCTGATTTGATTACAAATCTGTCCCATACTTTTGCCTTGGAAAATCTGGGAGATCTGCACTTTTTCTGGGTCTTGAAGTTCTGCGAGAAAACAGTAAGCTTCATTTGAATCAAAGTAAATATATTGTTGATATATTGAAGAAATCTCAATTACTTGATTCCAAACCTTTTAGTACACCTATTGCAACCAAGAGTATGGTATCTCAAACTGATGGTGAGCTTTTGGAAGATCCTACATTGTATAGGAGTTTAGTTGGGTCACTTCAATATGTGACTCTAACTAGGCCGGAGATAGCATATGCAGTAAATAAATCTTGTCAGTTTTTAGCAGCACCTACAACTGAGCATTTGGCTCTTGTTAAGAGGATTCTGCGGTATCTGAAGGCAACTATTACCCATGGTCTCTTGTTTACACCTAGCACCTTTGATTTTCATGTGTATTGTGATGCAGATTGGGCAGGATGTCCTGATGACAGGAAATCAATTTCGAGCTATGCAGTTTTTATGGGCAACAATCTAATCAATTGGGGAGCTAAAAAACAGCATGTAGTAGCTAGGTCAAGTACAGAAGCAGAGATGAGGTCTATGGTTCAAGCAGTGACTGAACTACTTTGGTTAATGGAGCTAGGAAAAGAGCTCTGTCTGCCAATTTCTAAATCACCAAAAGTTTGGTGTGACAATATTTCAACTATCTATCTTACGGCTAATCCAGTGTTTAAAACAAAGACAAAACATGTTGAAGTCGACTTTCATTTTATACGTCAGCTGGTCTTACAGAAGAGAATTGATGTTCATCATATTGCAAGCAAAGATCAATTGGCTGATGCATTGACAAAGCCCTTAGCAGTTTTACAGTTTGAACAATGTCGTTACAAATTGAATGTTCATCCCACCTTCAATTTGAGGGGGGATGTTAGGAAGAATATGTATAGTCTAGATACAGGTTGAATTTGGGTTTTGGTGTTGACTAACACCTGTACAATGACGTGGCATATTGGCCATGTCACCAGCTGACATGTACATCTCTGTTTAATATAAATGCAGTACAGGGCGAGAGCTGGATAGAGAGGCTCTCCCGCCCAAATTCTATTTCGTCTTCCTCTCGTTCTCTTCTCTTCAGTGTTCTACTGCATCTCTTCAGATCTACACTTTCAGCATCGTTCACACTGGGATCAATGCCGGCAACGGCGTCGAGGCGAAGCGGGGCACGGCGCTGGGGCGGCCGAAGGTGACTCGCGGGGTGGCGGCAGAAGCCACGGAGGTGGCCACGCGGCGGGCGGGCGCCGGCAAGCCGCGACGGCAGGGGGGTCGACGGGCTCGGCGGGGCTGGCGGCCTCGCGAAGGGAGGCGACGAGGCGGCGACGGCGCACACGCGGGCGGTGACGACGCGCTGATGCGCGTGCGGCCAGTCAACGGCGGGGACGTGGAGGGAGATGGCCGCGGTTCCCGGGGCCGGGCGGCGGGCTGACAGGCGATGGGGGGGGGGAGGCAGCGCACGCAGGCGGCGGCGCGACTGCTGGCCGGCTGGCTGCGGCGGCCGACGGGGATGGTCGCAGGAAGGCGGGCGGTGGCGCTCGCGGGGCTCAACAATGGAGCAAGGCGAGGGGTGGGGGGCGTTGATGCGCAGAGGTGCGCAGAGGCACGCACGACCGAGGTAGGACGGTGAGGATGAAAAGAGAGAGAGAGAGAGAGTGCGAGAGCAAGGCGATGGCGAGGGGAGAGAGAACGAAGATGAAAAAGGCAAGGAGAGAAGGAGGCGACAGTTTTGGAAGATGGTTATTGGATAGAGAGGGATAAAAACGGAACGAGATATATTCTATTAGTGGGGAGAGAGAAAATTAAAAGAAGTTAAATAATAATTAATATCAACTATAAATTATTCACTAAACTAATAAGACATGATATAAATAAATAAAAATATTTATCTATCTATATAAACATCTTAAAATTAATTTAAACACGCCACGGAAACAATTTAAACACCGTGATAATAACCTAAATAATATTACAAAAATCCGAAATATTACAGCATTGATCTAAGAGGAGTCCCTTCATTATTTATTTCTGGCCCTCTAATAATATCTTGCACAGTAGAGCCAATCCAGAGAGAGCTTTTTTTTGTAGGAAATGAGAAGTTCACAGATGGCAAAACTATGCATTGAATTTAATAATTTTTTATAAGTGACTTTTCCTTTTGATCGAACAGTGTTTTAAAAAATTTAAAGAGAAATTAAAAAAATCGAAAATTTTAATTGCTTCTGCTAATTCTTAGCTCGCTGTGTGTTCCATTCGACTGTGTGGGGATAGGTGGGTCCTGTCTGGAATTGGTCAATCCTTATCCCTTTGGGCAGATTTTTACTGCGATGTATTGAGCTAATTAAAAAAAAAAATTGATCCGCCGATGAATGCTTTAATTATGCCTCCCATTGAGTTCTTTACCAGAGACTCTCCGATCGTTGTAACTAATTTCAATATGCTTGTCGCTCAAATATTAATTCCATGGCCGCACTTGTCTCAACGCTTGAAGTTTCCAGCTCTTTTCCTAAATCTTGCAAGTAGAGACAGAGATGAGATGGTAACAAAAATAATCTCTTTGCCTACGATTTTTTTTCTGACGGTACACAAAATACCGCAACAGGCCAGTTTCTCTTTCGGGAGGTAATTAAATAAGCCTTCTCGAGGATGAATGGATATATATATAATGCAAGAATCCCATCCAAAGTAATTTGCAAGTTACATCAGAAGTCATAATATTTATTGTCTGATTCAACCCCATGAAACCGAGATGTATGATCAGTTGATACCGTCCGGTTCGAGTTGATAAATACTATTTTATATATGTATTTAGAGCTGAATCATTTAATTGGGTCGGTTTGAGATGAAATTTTTTTTTCTTCAACTGGAACCGAACTGATCACATTTCAACAACGCTAACCAAAAACTTCTTGATGTGTTTCCCTAATTGCTTGATGATGATATGAGTTTATTCTGATTCCAGCGATATTAAGGGTACGTGTATGGGGTTTGAGATTGTGATAAATAGTTTAATCATTAAACTCTCTGACAACCAAATATAATAACCTCGTCCAATATGCACACTTAATGATCTCTCTTCCCTAACTTTTTAGGGTCCGTTTGACACCATAAAAATTTTAGGAATAAACTAAGTTTATCCCCAATTTATCGTCGTATCAAACAACACCTCGTAGATCTTTCATGATAACTGAGCTGAACGTTTGAAGGGAGGGAGAGAGAGGTAGCTAGACTCATCATTCATTTTCTGATCTCTCTAAGTCAGGTCAAGGGATGAATTACAGAGCTTTATGCATCAACCATATATTACAAAATTAATATTTTTTATTGAAAAGTTACGAGATAAAAATCATTCCATAAATTTTCTTTTCAACCAAACACACCGAACCGAGCGCACGCAGAAATCGATCGACGCTACGAATAGATTCCCCATAACTGATCAATTTATTTTACGGAAGATCTTTATTTACTTAGTCGTTCTTCGGCATTTCATAAGCTCCCTGTCCGAAGCAGAAGACACGAAACACCAAGGCGATTATCACATCACGGCTTTCTTCCCCTTCGGCGACGCCCTGCCCTGCGGCCAGAGAGGGCGCCGCCGGTGATCAGCAGAACATGTCGACGCTGAGGAAGGCGGACTGGGCGCAGCTGCGCGTCTCCACGTTCAGGTGGGTGGGCGAGAACCGGCCGGCGCAGTTGGGGCCGTAGTAGAGGTTCGCCGCCTGGCCCCCCGTGTAGACGAAGTGGAAGCCGCCCTGGTAGCCTGCGATGCTGAAGCAGCCGCAGCCGCCGACGTCCTTGCTGGCGCCGCTGCAGCCCGGGCCCTCGAAGACGGTGAGCGTGCTCGCCGCTGCCGGGGCGAGGAGGGCGGCGGCTGCCGTGAGCGCCAGCAGCAGCGCGACAGCGGCGGACTTGCCGGCGGCTGCCATCTTTGGCCGGCGGAGGAAGGCGTACGCAGCTTCCTGGCCTGGTCAAGCCCGGTGATGCTCGGAGGAGGGAGCGGTGGAGGCAGCTGCCCCCGCACCTCTAATTTATTTATGAGTAGCGTCGTACGGCCCCAGGTAGGATAGTCTATGAAGTTATCACAATCTACGGACCATTTAGGCCCTGTTTGGTCCCGCGATAAATTAAGATAGACCTGGTTTATCCCCAATTTTCTGTTTGGCACACATTTAAAATTGGGTTTAATCTGGATTAAGTTAATCCAGGTTATCCTCAAAATTAAGGATAAATGCAGAGATAAATCATCCCATCTAATACTTGAGATATTTTACTCCCAAAATAACATTTTGAGGATACGTGCGGGAAGGCGGGGTGCCGCGGGGGGACATCCGCGGGAGGGAGCTCCAGGGAGGGGGGGTGAAGGGGGGCGCCGCGGGGGAGCTCCGGGGAGGGGGGGTGAAGGGGGTTGCCGCGGGGGGAGGGGGAGCTCCGGGGGGGGGGGGGGTGAAGGGGGCGCCGCGGGAGGGAGCTCCGGGGAGGGGGGGTGAAGGGGGTGCCGCGGGGGGGAGGGGGGTGCTGCGGGGGAAGTGGCGTCCGCCGGGGAGGAAGGGGGTGCCGCGGGGGAGTGGCGTCCGCCGGGGAGAGCGGGGTGCCGGGGAGGAGGGGGTGCCGCGGGGAGAGCGGCGTCCGCCGAGGGGGTGCCGCGGGGGAGCGGCGTCCGCAGGGGAGGAGGGGCGGGGCCTCCGTCCGCCGGGGAGGAGGGGGCAGCGGCGTCCGCCCTCGGGAGGGGGGATTATATTTTTTTGATTAAGTCAATTTAAACAATTTGGTTTGGTTCGGTTTAAATCGGTTTAGATATTTTTAAATCGAATCAAACCGAAAGGGTCCCAAACCGAACCGAATGAGTTAGTTCGATTTGGTTTCTCGGTTTGAATCGTTTGTGCCCACCCCTAGTCGGAAAGAAGGGGCGGGGAGCGGCTCCGCAGGAATCACCGTCCGTCTCCGTCCGCCGGGTTTTGTCCGGAGGGAGGGCGAGCTGAGCTCTGTCCGAATTTAAACTTATATATATTTATTTATTTATTTAAATAATATTTTAAATTTATTATATAAATGTGTAAATAAGTTAAGATATTTATGAATTTGTTATGAATAATAAAATAAGATAATATAAAAAATAAAGATAAAAATATAAAAATTTAAAGTTATCCTCGAATTTATTGTTAACATACCAAACATAGGATAAGATTATCCATAAACCTATCTTAAGTTAAACCAAACGTAATAGGGATAGGGTTAACCACAAGGATTGGTTTATCCCTATCCCCATCAAACTTATCCCGATACCAAACGACGCCTTAAAGTCTAGACTCGACCCAGGGCATCGGTCAATCTTCTCACGCAAAAGGGAGACAAGATAATTTAATGTACGTACGTGAGGATATTTATCATATTTATCTTTTTATTTATACGAGGAGGACCGGGGATTTGGTCTCTTTAAAGTGAGAGTTCATATTACCTTGGTCCCCGGGCGGAGGGAGTACTTTCGGTCTCCAATCAAATTAATCGAACATGATTCCGAATCATTTATGTGGCGGTTCAAATAACAAATTTGATGAATCATTACTGACATTTTACTAACTCACTATCAATCGGTAGCGACTCGTATTAAGTTCGGTGATGAGTTTGTTAGATATTAGTAACAATTCAACAACAATTTACTGACTCATTAACTTGTTACCGACGGGATTGAACCGCTATCAACGTCTTACTAACTGATTACTCATCACTTAAATGACTGGGATAGTGACATTTTTTTCATTGGGGACTGACGGTACTCTTTCCACCTAGGGACTGAGGTGATCCGAACTATTTAAGTGATGGTTGAGTATCATGAATCGTTATTGGAATAGTTGAAAATAAGAAATTATCACAACTTATCATATTATTTAAGTGATGATTTAATATTGTTATCGAAATTGTTGAATTGTTATTAAAGTAATAATTCAGTGAATAAGAATTCAATAACATTTAAGTAACTATTAAGTAATATGTTACTGAATTAACTTTTATCAAATTGTTACTGATTTTTTATTAAATCGTAGTTTTGACAGTTTATTATTGAAATTTGAGAGAGTGTTTTTTACTTGGCCGATCCCAACTCTTTATTTATAAGTTGAAAATATGAAATTATTTTAATTTTATTTTCCTCTTCCAAAGTAGGACTTTGATTCATTCGTATTGGAAGACAATTTGGAGACGTCGGCGGGCCAACTTTTGACTCATCCTTTCTTCATGCATAATCTATTGTTGTTGTTATTTTTTCTTACTAAGAGACCATTGTCAGAGTGAAAATGATAGGGTTTTTCTTTGAATATACAATAACCATATGTACGTATATGTACACACACCTAAAGCACAATCTAATATACATACATAAATATATAACACCATTATAAGCTGCTCAGGGCTTTCTCCACTCTAAGAAAAGGGAAGAGAAAAAAAGATGACTAAAATGAAAAAAAGAAGAAACAGGAATCCTCCACTCCTCTCTTGAGGATCCTTATTTTTTTAAGAAGCGGGAAGGAGTTCTCTCTACTATGTGTAAACACAAATATGATGACTTATCTCACAGTGTTTATATATTAAATATTCACTTTTTATGCACAACTTTTAATACATGATAAATCTACCCATATTTGTATCTATGGTGGAGGTAACTTCTCCCATCATGAGTTAGGGGTAATTTGCACTCTTTCCACAGGATTATGACGTCAGCCAACAGACCTAACTCAACTCAATAAAGTGATATCACTCAAGGAAGGAATAGTCGGGGGTCGGCCCCGGGTCGGTCGGCCCCAAAACCGACCCGGGTCGGTTGGGGTCGCGACCCGGGTCGGGTCGGGGTCGGGAAAAAATATAATAAAAAATTCAATTTAAAATAATAACCGGGTCGGGGGGTCGGGGCCGGGTCGGGGTCGGTCGGCCCAAAAAGTGACCGGGTCGGGCAACCCGGCCGACCGGGTCGCCGACCCGGCGAACCATGATATCACTTGTTTGGTCATTTGGTGAGTGCCCAGTTAAGCTAGCAAGATGGAGATGCACCACCAAGCACCAACCTTAATAAACACTCACTTTTGAAGAAAATAGTTGTAGAACTCGTCAGACATGCACAATGGGTAAAAAGGAAAAAGACAATTTCCCCCATCGTTTATCCACACAAAGTTTACATGCTTCACAGTAACTTATTTATCTGTCTGTTCATATATAAAAAGGATGCTAGAGGCAACAATTAATGTTGACGGTATAATGTGGTGTTTGGTTGTGTAGCAAATTGAGTTTTTGCTATGAAAAAAATATTTTTATTACAAAAAATATATTTTTAACAAGGTTGCTTAAAAAAATTAATCGGCAATCATTAAAAAAATATTTTTGTTCATAGACTTCCTTCTTAGACAAGAAAAAGGTGAGAATTCTGCTTCCCTTGTGGTCCCCTGGCTTTTATAATTGTACATGATTCCCACACGTCATCATATCTCCCCATACGTTATAATTGTATGTCCTTAAATTCTATTTTAGTATAAAATTTTGTCACGAAAATATATTGAAAATTATTGTTCAACCAAACACCCCCATAAACCAGCTTCCAGAAAGTTTTCTTGTTTCGTAAACCAAAGAACCCAACTTACAATGAATGTTTAAATGTTTAACTTGGGTATATTTGCATATTTTTTCTAAAAATAAATATTTTTGGAGTTAGTAAGACAAAATTACATAAGAATATATACTATACTGCGGAAAAGATGTGATATGAATGGACTAAAGAGAATCATATCTAGACAAACATCATATACTTAAAAAAAAACCGATTAGATTTTTTATTTGAAAAACATTTCAAAAATCCATTCAAAACAAACCAAGTCAAGAACAAACCTTAGTATAGGTGCTTAAATGTAAAGTTTTAAAAATAAAAAAGGAACACTGATACTATTAGAGTACCTAACTGGGTTAGAGGTAGCTAGGGGTGTGCACTGTGTGTTTTGGTTCCAACATTTTGTCCAAACCAAACAGAACCAAGGGCTTAAAACCAAAACCTAACCAATGTAATAATGTAATATAATTCTTATAATTCTCGTCTTAAATTAGTTTAGTTGATTTGATCCCACTTGGTTCAGTTTTGAGAGACATCCAAATCAGCCGTTTGAACCGAACCGGTGGCTCATCGACACTTAGACCTGGTCTGTGCACACCGTGAGACGTAGCTTCTAAGGCTATATTTATGCAAAGGCAACTAATTTCAGATATATGAATTAATATATGATGCTATTCTAAATCACTAGTGATTTTTTTCTTACTACGAACAGGTAACCATGCATGCCTTGGACCGAGATGTTGCCTTGAATTTTGTCGATGACACGCGTACGTATATAGCTAGCTAGCGATCCTCTTATTTGGTCTTCAAAGAAGGAGACGTGACGGTTCCAACAAGGGAAGGGAGTCTTGTGGACCAATACCTTCCAGAATTCTTATCCAAACCCACCTTCTGCGCGGATATGCATATATTTGTCCCCATCATCTCCCAGGCCTAAATCTTTAGACCCTGTTTGATCACAGCACTAAAGATCTCTGTCAATATCAATTTTGATATTGATACAGATGAGCGTTTGTTCATTTTAAATCTTGTAGTACAAATAAAACATATGGTACAAGTGTACATTCATTCAAGATAGGCGGGGTTAGGTGTCGCAAGTCGAGAGCAGGTTCGGTTAGGTGCCCAAACTGACCGAAGTTGGCCGAGTCGGAACGAGGGACGGGATCCGGGTCGGCCGGGATCATAATAAAAAATTAATTGTAAAACATTCATGGATCAGGTCCCGAGGTCAGGAACTGGGCCGCTCAGACCAAACATCGACCGGGTCACGCCCGAGTCCCGACTTGGCATTCCACGCAAGTGTTAACTTGTATTGATACCGATAGGTTAATACTTTTATGTCATGTCTGATAACATTATTAGACATCTCTATCACTATTAATTTTAAAATCGGTGTCGATGATAATCACCTTGAGGTGTTTGATTAATAATATCAATTTTGAAATTTGCAATGCAAACAACACATATTATGTAATACAGGTGTCGATTTGTATCGATTTTGATAATGATACTCCATCTTTTAGAAATATCAATATCACTATTAATATAATATCATTTTTGATACTCTAATCAAACATGTCATTAAATATTAACATCAAAATTAAAATAATATTAGTTTTAATACTCAACCAAAAACATGCAGCATGTCTTCTCCGTACCCTCAAAATGAAGGATGGTTTTTTACACGTCATCCATCTAGAAAAACTCCTGCCTACAGCACCATGCATGCATCCACACATGCATGACTGGTTAGATTAATGAATCTTGTACACGCCTCTCTAAGACCTAAGTTTGGAGGCTATATATATATATATATATATATATATAAAGTAATAAATAAATGTTAGCTTAGGCCTCATTTGATTGCGACTTAACCAGCTCTTACGTTTGATCCGTTCAGACGTTGTTAAAATTCAGAGTGTTTGATAAATTTTCTGAAGTTAAGATGGATAATTGAAGTAGTTGCCGTCTGAATCGCCAAGTGGTATCACACCCAGTCACCCACTCAAAGAGTCGAGACCGAAGCGATCGCTGCGTGTGTACGTGACTTCAATTAATGCTTCACAGGGGACCAGCTGCCCTTGCCATTTCAAAATTTTTATTTTGGATGAGGCGAGGGAAACCATCTACGTACGCTGGGAGAAACTTATAAAGGGTACGTACGTGGCTCCGAACGTATGAATGGCAAATGAAAGAAGAAAAAAAATATTATTAATTCCGATGACGATGCAAATGAAAAATTGATGTAACTATATATATATATCGCCATCACAAACATGCACGTACGTTGAGCGTATAAAATTAGCTAACACGATTACAAGTCATTTTAAAATGAATAATAGATTTGTTTGACTGAAAAGTGGGATGCATGCATGGGATGGATGGTTAAAAATAAAAATGATTAATTTACAATTTATTTATTATTTTAAGAATATTGTGCTTTCGTAATAGGCACGTACTTACTCTGTGCTTATCAAATTATATATATGTTGACATGTTTAATTTTTAAATTCAAATGTTAGCTTATAATTATTCAATCAGAATTTTGGTTCAGATGGTAATTAACTTATCGAAAATAATCTTAGTTATTTATAAGTTTTCATATAGCTAAACAACTTATTCAGATCTGTAAGAGGTAAATCTCGTACTGTTGCCAAAGATGTGTGATCTCAAAATTATATATCAAACACCACCTTCGACGCATACTCGACCTGACCTCATCTACCATATATAGAGAAATCCCGTAGCACCGCATCGGGTCCAATTAATCATCATGGAAAGGACGCGGCAGCTAGCTGTGTGTGTGGCAAAGGGCATATGATCGAACACACGTACGTACTCCATGAAAAAATCTAGTTTAACTTGGTGGAATGCTCATTTTACCCACACTTAGATCAGCATTTACTGCTGTCGACGTATATATATATATATTCCTCAAGATGATATATATATCATGGAGACGATCTCGTTCATTCAAAATATAAGGCATATATAGTCAGTTGAGACTAGGGAGTTCGATCAGAACATCGTCCGAGAGAAGAAAGAGCAATGGCCGGTGGACACGAAAGAGTACTTAATTGTGATCAGTAAATATCACTAGGCTTCTGGAGCTCCGTTCAAATATATTGATGAAAAGCAGCTGGCAAGCGTGTTCCCATGGCATGCAGTGTGCCGTAAGAGATAAACAAATGATAGCTAGACAAGAATTGCAGTGCCGTCTGCATAACATAACCTGAGGAGGGTCTAGATCAAGGTAAACAGGGTCAGAGATCAGCACCGATTCGGCCGGGACCCCGACTCGGGTCACCCGGTCAGCGATTCAGATCGACCCGGATCTGAACCAGGTCTAATCAGACCAGTTTGAATGAATCCAGAGTTTGAACAAATTGAAAAAAACTATAAAAAAATTCATAAAATAAAATTATTTATTTCTATTCAAAATTTATATTTTGGAAAGAAACACAACTTACCTAAATTTTTATATAAATTTGGGTTCCGGTACTATTTTCATAGATGAATCTTATTTTTATAATCAACATAATATATAAATTAAAATATAGTTATAAATATTTTTAAAATTAATATACTATATTTATCAAAAATAAGAATATTTTGTAAAATTGATACCGAAACATAAATTTATTTATAAAACTTATAAAATATCTACCAAGTCTGGTAAGAAAATGAAAAATTTTGCCCAAAAAGAAGAGAGAAGTTCGATGCCATCCAAGTTGTCTTCTTTTTGAGCTGAAATTTTTGATGTTTTCCTCCTTAGAATGATGGGCCTTATACAAGTCCCCCAAAAGGCCCTGTGGGCACTCCACAACTTGGATCGGAATCAGGTTGATCTCCTGAAAATCCGACCCGGTCAGTGGATCTAACCTCAACGCAGCCTTCCATAGTCTAGATTGAACCTGTGCATAAAGTCATTGTATACAGGGCTTTTTATTTATCTTACTGATGAACTTTTTTACGAACACATAGGTTCTTGATCTACAAGGAATCGGAGAGGGACTTATTCTAGAAGGCAGAGAGAGAGCAACTTGTTCCTATGGTTATTTATCTGCAGACGGCACGAAACAGACTTTAAAGGGCAGAAGGCATCTCTTTCAGGAAAGAAGGAAAAAAATAAGGGGCAATTCAAATACAACAGATAAGGAGTTGGTTCATATGCTTCCGCCGAGGAATAACACGATTGAGAGTTTTTAAGGTGAAATAGGTTGTCCCACTTCTTTATAGTTTAGGGCATGTTTGAATAGCGTATTAATCTCAAATATCATAGTACTTTTGATATTAGTAGGTACCATAAAATCTAATGACGATGTATCTACTATAACTATCAAAAGTAATATTATATTAGCTTTAATACTCTTAACCAAACAGGCCCTTATATCCCAATTAATATCACGACAAAATGCAAAAATGAAAACTTAATATTCGTTTCCATGGCAAAATATAAGAAAATGATCAGAGGGACCAAGTGGCATCCTATTATGTCCAATAGTTTTTAACTTGATATACCACCATCCAGGCATCGACCCTTAGCACTCTCCAGCCTCCTCTCCAATGATTCCAGAACCACATGATCTTGTCTTGTGGAACATCTATGAGATGCCTAAAATCGCGAAGCCTTAAGATTTCCGACTTTTCCTTTTCTTTAGCAATCCTTTCTCTGAAAGTAAACGTAACTTCTGCTCTTTCCTTGCTTGTGCTTTCTCCTCAAAACCATCATCCATCGTCTTCATTCTTGCAACACGTCTAGCCTTATAGACCTGAAAAAATAAATTACCCAAAGAAAAGTTGTAAACAAATTTTCCATATGGAGCTCTGTTATTGAACAAGAAAGAAGTAAACCTGAATAAAATAAAAGGTTTGGCTCTTCAATTTTTTTCTTGTTATGAGTCCTAATCTGATTCAACATCCATTTACAGCGTATAGTTAAAGGTGTAAAGCTTCACGGTATAGAGCTTCACGCAAGCCCACTTAGACAATTTGCAGAATGGAACAATAAAAGGTATATAATTCATGATATAACAGCTCAAATTTCTAGTCACAATACACCCACGGATAATATAGCCCAAATCAATCCTTCTACCTTGCAGAAAATGGTGCAGGGTACAAACGAACATATGTATAAAAGATGTTTGCAGACCAGAGGGAGTGGAATGGATCTCATTCCTTTGGAGGCTCTCAATAGAGCTCTGTTGAGCAAATCGCTATTGGGATGTATGTGGAGCCAGTTCTGATAGAAGAAACCATCCAGATCCAATATGGGCCTCATAATTGTTTGAAGGTGGTGGTACCACAATCATTATTAATGATAAATACGTAAATGAAAAAAGTACATAAATGAAGAGAGCAGAAAAAGATGATGGAAAAAGGAGAGGATACTCTACTAAGATAGTAGAGGGGGAGGGCAGACACTAGAAAATGTAGAAACTATCTGAACAACTCTCCATACCAGAAATCTGGAGGTACAAAGAAATCTATCAGGGTATCCACTGAATTGTGAAAAGAACCACTCTCTAATGTAGCTGCATGTTTCAGCTAGAATAGCACCTTGAATCATGGAACTCTCTTGGAAAATCCTTCTGTTCACAATTCAGTGGATAGACTACAGAAAAGCTGGGAATAGAAGTTCCCAAAGTTCTGCATCCATGCTCCAAGGATGAATGTTCCTCCACTTAAGACCAACGCCACTGAAGAGAGTCCCACAGCGAGTGGATAATGCCGTGATTGATGCCTTCATTGAAAGACCTCAAAAACACAAGGTTTGTCCCCCATTGAGAGCTTATGAAGGAAGTTTCTAGGCAGAAGCCTGTTCCACATAATTTTCGAAAAAATGATTCTTATTTTGTTACGTAGAAGAACAGAGCTCTAGATACAACCAAGGATTGCCATCTCGGATCTCGGCTTCATCTCGGAAGGGTGAAAGAGAAGAGATCTCGTGAGATTCTCGGAAAAATCTCGGGAGATCAGATCTCGGATTTCATTTATATATGGTATGTCTTACTCAAGAATTGCCATTTTGCATCTAGATTGATCTCATAGATACTGAATAGAAGAGATCTCGAAAAAATATAAAGAGATTGGATCTTGAAAATAACAATCAATGAACATGTTTAGATGTAAAATGTTATGTAATCTCTTTAAAAAGAACAAGAGAATTCATAATAAACATCAAAATAAGATATGAGAGAATTAAAAGTGTAATACAGAAAGGGTGAACTATTATTAACATGAGACATATAAGAGATCTTGTGTTAGACTAAAACTTCATCTTGAACAATATGGATAGAACATAGAAGATTGATGACATCTTGGGTCAATTGTACATCTTTAGTCATAAAAATATTAAGTTATAAAATTTTATCAAACAATAATATTTAGATAAATACTTGTATGGATTCCATAATAAAATTGAAAATATATGAATCAAACTTAAGGTCATCTAACAAGTTAGGAATAGTAATAGGCAAAGGAGATCAAGGTACCAAAGATATTATAAGGATATTCTCGTCTCGTCGATCTCGTTTCTCGGACGTGTGAAAAAAAAGAGATTCTCGGGAGATCTCAAGAGATTCTCGGGAGATCGCATTCCATGGATACAACCACCGATGAACCTCACAGCCTTCATCTGAAGTCAAGAACATACTGATTTTGTTGAGAATGCACACGTCTGGTCAAGATTCTACTAAATTTTGTCTTCTGCTGTGTTGAGACTGAGCCCACATATGTTGCGTTAGAATGACAAGAAATCATTGAATTCCCTGTCAGTTAAATGTTTCTGGGCCAAACAGTTTATGATGGTCAAGCTCTATAAAGATACATTCAAGCAAATAACATCTCCAGGGCACTCCAAAAGTGCCTCTACAATTCAGATTAGCAACCATAGACAAACCTTGTCATGGGAAGACAAATGGCTGAGAAGTGGCAGCTTGAGAGAGAAGTTACCATGCCTTTATGCCCTGGAAAAACTTTTGTCAGAGTTCCAGACTATTAGGGGACGTATTTGTCACTTTTACCAGTCGATTATTAGAAAAGCTTTGATAATGTTTTCCTTACCTTCTAGCTTACTAGGAAAAGTATTCACTTTTATGTGCCTTTGCCATATTTACACTCTTGAGGGTGGAACGTCGGAGTGAGACAACCCCTAGACAACTGCCATGGGTGGTAGAGGGAAAATGAGTGGATCAGAATATCAGATGCTTGTAGTGATGCGGGATGGCGTGGTGGAACTGGGCTGAAAGCTGCAAAAATGACATTATAACACTCGAAATGACTGAAACTGAACAAAAATGAAAAGGATCAAACCTAAACCGGTCTAAAAGGGTCCAAACCATATTGAACCACCTGTGAACTGGCCTAGAATGCTCTGAACCAGGCCAAACTGGTCAGTTTGGGCATTGAACCAAAATGAACTGGCAGGACCACTGGTGAACCAGGCTGAACCGGATTCTAGCCAGTTTGACCAGCGGCTGAGAACCCCGGCTGAGCCAGCGTGACTTAAGTAGCCTGGGGGCTGTGGCTTCGGCCGATCAGCGCGTCACGGCAAAGGGGGAGGTTGCGGTGCCCTTCCACATGAAGACAGACCCTGGCAAGGGTTGTAGAGGTTTTGCAACATGTGAGCCACGTGAGCTGCACATCCCCACAAAACAATCAAGCTGCTCTGTCGCATCGTCGTCTCTGTTCCTCAGGAGTCAGGACGGCAGGAAGAACAAGGTAGGTGGCAGAGTGGGAAGAGGCAATGATGGCGGAGAGTCTGTGCAAGAAAGGAGGAACCAAAAAGGGACAAGGAGGGGAGAGATGGTGGTGTGGATGGTGCTCCAAAGGCAGAGGGACCCCAGGCCCCGAGGGATCCGGACAGAGGAAGGAGAAGGAGAGATCCAGAGGAGCCAGTGGAGTCGAGGAAGGCAGAGGTGAGTAGGTAGGCAAGAAGAATGGGAGGTGAAGATTTCGATGGTGAGGAATACCGGCAGATCTGCATGAGATGGATTGACCAGGAGGGAGAAGGAGCTGCCGGCATTGCTGCCTAGAACTCCGGGGATCACTGGAGTCTTGCAAGGAGGAAGTGCCATCATCAAAGTTGGCACTTCGGATAGGCTTCCGGAACTCACTGAAGTGGTAGAAGAAGCCAACAGACTTGTCCAGTGATTGACGGACTGCACAAGAAGGCACCACCAACTGAAAAATAGGCTTCTTAGGGCTTCGTGATGACCACCTAAAGACCAAAAGTTACAAATAATTACAGTAGCCATCGGAGGTGGAACTGTTGGCAATGAACAATGCTGATAGGAGACCGTAACTAGTGAAGGGAAAAGGGAAGGGGAATGACATGGAGATCGACTGGAGGAAGGGAGGAGGGAGATGGGAATCAACCTCCTGCCGGGGGTGAATCAGAAACCGGCCTCCTACCAAGGGTGAAGAGGATTGCCGTCCTCCTGCTTTTGGTGAAGAAGAAAGCAGGCCTCCTACCAGTGGTGGAGAGCATGCCTCCCGATGGAGGGGGTGGAGAGAACCAGGGCCAAGCCCCCCATGAAACCCAAAGGTATTAGTTTTCCAAAAAAAAATTCAGTGTTTTTTCCATTAACGATGGTTTCCTTATGAAAAGGAGCCAAATTACAATAAATGAACAAGTAAAGACCTATTTACAAACATATATTTTAAGAACTGAAACGTAGAGAAAGGATTAACAAGTAAAGACCTATTTACAAACATATCTTTTAAGAACCGAAACGTAGAGAAAGAATTAACAAAACTTTAAAGTATTTACAAACAGGTCCTCCCAAGGACAAACTGCAAAATAAGCACAAAACCTAAGGAACCAAAACCCCATTTACAGCCAGAGGTTCTTAAGTTGGATTCAACCCTACCAAAACTTTAATGGGCAGGTCTGGGTCCTGGGGCCACCAATATGTCCCATCTTTTTTGAAAATGGCCATAGCCCAAATTTTTACTAAAGCAAGGAAAAATACAACTCTTCAAACGAAAAGAAGAGAAAAGAAAACAGAGATAGGGGGGAGCTCAGTCTACCAAGATGGTAGATGGGCAGAAACTACATGAAGAACAAAAGGCATAGCCTGCTCGTAACAATAGTTTGTGATAAGAGAACGCCAGAGCAATATGTCCCATCTCCCCTGCCAAATAAGAAAGGGACACAGCCACACAAGTCTCTGATACTCATTCCAACCCTCCTCCCAGTCTCAAACAAGACCTTCCAAAGAGGTGTCTGAGGCACCTGAAGCCTCTCCTCAGCACTAAAGATTGCCTAGAAGATTTGGCCCAAGATGAGGTGGAAAGGGGCCCGCTTGTCTCACCTCGTTGCCTAGGACGTTGCATCAACTGTCTCACAATGTAGTTTACAGTGCTTCAAGTTTAGGGAACTTCTTTGTTAGTTCCAGGTGTGTACTTGCTACATATATTGATGGGGACATCTCGTAGGAAATTAGTTAAGTCTGTAAATAGCTCTTTTTATCCATTTCTTTTATTTGCCATTTATGTAAATAGTCAAAATAGGGGGTCCTCTTTGTAATTTGGCAGGGATCTTCTCCTTATATAAGGAGATGCCCTGTACGCAAATTAAGACAGTGATTGAAGAATTTTTGGAAGCCCTTCGGGCCCTGGTTCCTCCCGCACAGGGGCTGCGGCCCCGTTCTCCCCTCCAACCCCGACCAGTGAGGGTCGTTTTCTTCCCCACCTCCGGCAGTGAGGCCGGTTCCTCTCTTTCCCTCTTCCGGCGAGGTGCGCCATTTCTTCTACACCCCCCCGGCAGCTAGCCGGCTCTTCTTTCTTCTCTCTTATCCCGTCTTCGGCATCTGAGGCCGCTCTGTTTTCCCATTCCCCATCGCTCCCCTTCTCGGTTCGACACCAGTCTTAGCAACGATCCGCCAGCACCTCACCTGTCTTCCTCCTCCGGCGGGTCTTCCTCCCTTCGCGATTGCAGATGAAGGAAGAAGAAGAAGAAACGAAAGGAGAAGACGGTGAAGCGGGAGGAGAATCCGGCGATCCCTGGATCCCCCTCCCTCCGCGGCTCCCTCCCTCGTGCGGCGTCCTCCCGAGGCGGACGGCTCTTCTTCTCCACCACCATCGCTCGGAGGCGACCGGACAACGCCGAGGCTGCGGGCCATTGCCTGCCTCCCTGCTCCACCGCACAGCTCCGCCCGGGCGGGACGGCGTCGACAGCATCAGCACCGCGAGCCCCTCCCTGGCCTCCCCTGCTGCGCCGTCTGCGCACCGCCTGCGCCTGCCGAGGACGACGACATGGCCATGGCGTCCGGGCGAAGACGCCGCCCGCGCTGCGCGCATTTTGTCGTCACCTCGCGCCCGCGTGGCGCTCGGAGATGTCGCCACGGCGACAAGGCGCGACGGCGGGAGATCGGCCACGCCACCGCGGAATTTTTCCCCGCGCGCTTCCACGACCCCCCCCCGATGGACGCACGAGCCCGCGAGCACGGCCGGCACCGGTTCACCCGGTCGCCGGTTCGGGTCCAGACCGGCGGTTCAGCCGGTTCAACCGGGTTCTGACCCGGTTCTCACCGGTTCAGGCCGGTTCTGTGCCTGAACCGCCCGGTTCAGGCCGGTTCAGGCCATCCTGAGCCAGTTTAGACCGGTTCAGCATGGTTCGACCCGGTTCGGGTTCGGTTCGGGTCAGTTTCGACCGGTTCGAGGCCGGTTTACTTATTTTTGTGCTCGTTTAGGTCCGTTTAACGGAGGTTAACGCCGGTTCGCTTCGTTTTCGTTCAGTTTAGCCCGGTCTAGCCGGTTTGTCCCGCATCATATATACATAACAGGCAAGCTGTATATAGGAAGAAAAATGTCTAAGCATATGCAATATCCTTCTTTGCTCCCTCTGACATTCTCCTTCGGCCTCTTCAACTTTTTCCTCCTTTCCCTTTTCATTATTTGCAGATGGAGGGAAACAAGATTATATATTCGTCAGGAAGTGAAATACAATGCGATTTTTTTTTTAATTTTCAATAACAGGAGTCATTTTCAAATAATTTCTGTGCTGTTGAGACAGATCAATATTGACATTTAGTTCATCAGAGTCATGACTTTAAATAACGTAGTTTCGAGTTCCATACCCCATAACTGATTCAGAATGTTTGCGCACACACATCCATAAGGGTCTACTTAACAGAAAAGCATTATGTTCCGTAGTGACAAATGAGGTATATAACCTACTCCAACTCTAAAGGAAAGAGATATATCACAATCTTAGTAGCACTGTACAAAAGAACAGTTGTTGCAACTATGCAAAATGAAGATGAACCTTAAAAGTGTTTTGTTGATTTGAACATCAAAAGCCTCTTAAACAAGCTCACCTTGGTGATGCCTTCAAGCACCTCATTCTCTTTATATTCAAAAGCATCAAGTTTTTTTCCTATGACAGCCTCTATCTCATGGATAAGAACTACATCATTCTGCCAAAAACAAAAGTAAGAAAGAGAGACTAGAAAGGATGCTATACAAGAAAAATCACCATGATTAGAAAGTATACACGTAACAAGAGTAATAACTTCAAGCATGCTACATAAACTACATGAAATGAAATATACCTATATTATCAGAGGCTTTAGGAGAGTGAGGCAACCACGGGTTACCTTGCCTTATCAGCATTCATGCAATTGTCTGAGGCTAGATCCATTGCCAAAAATAATAGTTGACCTTACAAGCAATTTACCTACGTATAATTTCAGATGTTTCCAAAAACTACTAATCTCATTAATTTACTCTAATTCTAAAATTCAGTACATAAAGAAAAATATAATAACAATTAGTTAATCAAAATTCTGAAGAGAAAATGACCATAATATTCCCTAAAGTGTGCGTCAAGGAGGTGACAAATAGCAAGGGTGAGTACCTTGCCTACCTTCAGGGCCAAGAACCATTAGATAATGGGAAATTAATTTCCGGTCCAAATAACAAAGTCAACATGATAATTAATCCGTTGAACAAATGTTTAAAGTGTTGGGTCCATATTTGTGAATTCCCTTAATCCCCAGTCCTTACAGTCGACGTCCGTCTCCCCTCCATTGCTTTTTTTTAAATGTCAAAGCTACCCTTGAAAGAAACGAGTTCGTTCACATTCGCCCCCTTTCGCAGCTTCACCTCACAGTGAAAACCTAGGGTGACAACAATGATGATGGCGATCGACAGGTCTCCTTGTAGAAAGAAACATTTTGCCTCTTCTCCACTCGGCCATTCAGTTCTCCGCATTCACCTCCTTAGCCCCTTCTCATCTTTGTGTAACCCTAGCTCATGGTAGGAAGAAACATCAGCAGTGGTTACTTTGAACTTGTCCCTTCTCCTCTTTGCCTCTTCATTTCTCCGCATTCACCCCCTTCGCCCCTTTTCTCTTGGTGGAAGCCTAGATCCTAGTTGGAAGAAAAATTGACGGTGGTTTCCTTTCCTCTGAACATAACACTGTCAATTACCCTCAACTGTGGGCGTAAGAAAGACGCAGGTGTTTGTTGGTTTCCCCTGCTAGCTGCTCCGATGCTTGCAGCGCCACTTAGAATGTTGGAAAACTAAAGGCACTTGCCCCAATTTCAGCTTTATTTCCTTCAACAATGAGCTGAATGTTATCTTCTTCATCCAGGTTCTTCGCATTCGCATGGATAGAAGCATTGCTGGATATTAGATTCTTGTCAAGTAGGTCTTCAAAACCCCTCCGTGCTTTCTCCATCCTTCCGAAGTTTGCATACATGTTGATGATCATGCTGCCAATGCAGTTGATGGATGCCATACCAGATTTGACTGAAATTTGATGAATTCGGCTACAAAATTTTCCATCTTACAGTGCTATATAAGGTTTTAATAGAGGTAAAAGAGTATTTTCCAAATTAATTTAAACATCTGAACAATGGTAGCCATCGAGTGCTAGTTTCCCTCCCCTTTAAACAGATGATAGATAAACATTAGAATGAAGTATAGAAGTCTTCGGGTGAGGTGACAGCATAGTTCATATGGAGAAGGGAAGGATATGTATTAGTTGTGTTTAAAGAAGGTAAAATTGTCAATTTACCTCTTCTTTAACACCTTACGTCTCATGTGTAGATTGGGGCGGAAGTTGTAAGATTTCCCAAAATAGGACCTATCATTAGAAGAATTGTGACATGGAACTGTGTATTGAACGGCCCTTGTTGAACAAGATGGAGCGTTAATTTCCTCTTAGATAACTGAACACACTGAAATTAACTAAGATTATATGATCAAATTTAAAGGTCATTTTTGGGTTAATTTGCAATATACCCTTTAGAGATGTGCAGTTTTGCAAATGCATCTACAAGATGGGGTGTTAATTTCCTCTTAGATAACTGAACGCACTGAAGTTAACTAAGATTATATGATCAAATTACAAGGTCATTTTTGGGTTATTTTGCATTATACCCATCAGAGATGTGCAGTTTTGCAAATGTATCTGCAACATAGACATATGTACCTCTTCAATTCATCAAATGGTTATGTACCTAAAAAGTTGTCAATGCATAGCGCCTTACATCTAATGGTGTCAAACTCCATATTCCCCTTTGATATAGCGAGGTGAAAAGAGAAGGCCCGCTTGCTTTGCAAGAGAGTGGAGGTAGTGCAGGCTCTAGCAGTATAGTTAAGGCATAGGACGAGTATCAACATTCTGGGTACAGGGGAAAGAAAAGGGCCTGCAGCAAAAGGCTAAGGGCAGTGGACATCTGGCAGGGGGGAGGAGTCACCATTCCAAGTTTCTGAGGTGAAGATGTAAATAATCTGTTTCTTTTATGTTTCACATTTTAATTGGGTAATGTGTGAACCTCTTTTTCCTTCGTCTGTTCTTTAGAAAGAAAGACATCTCCGGACTTTTCTAGGAAAATATGTGATATCCTAAAAATACTAGATAGTCCGGTGATAGTTTTAAAAATATTAGAACCGAGGTTCGGGTTCTTTGAAAATTTCATTTTTTGACCCTTCTCCGCCGGATGGTGCGAGTATCCGGCGTTAACTTACATCGAGCAACGGCTCGAACGCCTTTGATTAACCATCGTGGCAACCTGTGTTTGGAGACGTGCACATCCACAAGATAAAGTGAACTCAAAAAAGGGCAGCGGCCTTTTGGGTCCGATGAGATGCAAACCGATTTGTTTGGGTTTGTTTTATTTGTTTGTTGGTTGATTTTTTTTGATTGACTTGAAAGTCGGTTTTGTTGATTGTTGAGTTTTGGAGTTTGAATCAATTTGTTTGATTGATTTGTTGAATTTTCAGATTCTGGATTTTTCAGATTTCTAGAATTTTTGTTTCAGGTGGGTTTTAATCCACGTTTTGAGATGTTTGAAATGTTGTTTAATTGATTTCTTTTAGGAAGAAGCGTAGTGGATTTTAAGTGGATTTTTGGATTGCTAAAATCAGATTTTTGGAGCCAGTTAGAATTTATTTTAGTAGATTGTTCAAATCTGAATTTTTGGTTGCATATTTTTTATTGAAATCTGATTTCCTTGTGTTTTTGGTTTGGTAAAAATCTGATTTTTTTGTGGTTGACAGATTTTATTGAAACCTGATTTTCTATTTTGGCGGATTTTTTTGTTTGAAATCTGATTTCGGTTTGATTTGTTTCAAAACCGGTTCAATCTTGTTGAAGATCGGTTGTTTGTTGAACCGGAATAGGTTGAATTTCAGATTTTGTTTAGTTCTGGTTTTTTTGACTTTCAGATTTGATTTTCTGTTTTAATTTTCTGTTTGAATTTTCAGATCGATTTTGAAATGGTTTTATTTTTGTTTGGCGGTTTGCATTGCCTCCGACCCATCGGATCACTTTGAATGCCCGGTTTCATACATCAATATGAACATCAAAGTTTCATTTCATTGAAAGATGGGGTGAAGTACATCGGTGTACAATGTGATTGATCCTTCTCCCAACATATGTTTCTTTTCACTACTTTGGAAAAATTTTGGCATTACGACGGCATGCCGGCTGTTTTTCCAAGTTAGTGAAAATTTACCCATCCAAAATAGCCAGCCTTAGCTTAGCCATATTGGGGGAAGGATCGCCGGCTACGGGATTCATACCCGCGCCTCCGTCCGGGTCGCCGGCTACGGGATTCATGCCCGCGCCTCCGCCCAAGGTGGAGTTCCCCGCTAGGGGTGAATCTCCTTAATTTAATGTTGCTTTCGCATTTCTGATTTTTTTATTTGTTAATTTTCTGAAGGCCACTTCGGGCCGGTCCATTCCTTCGGCGTTCAAAGCCGGGCTTCAATTTTTTTGCTTGAGTTTGGGAGGACAGCTTCTAGGAGGGAAAGCCGGACCCATGAAAGGGCCGTTGAGGCTCTCTCCTCCTTTGATGTGTTGGGAGGAGAACCGGACCCGTGAAAGGGCCGTTGAGGTTCATCCCTCCCTTGATGTGTTGAGGGGAGAACCGGACCCGTGAAGGGGCCGTTGAGGTTCATCCCTCACTTTGCCGGTACAAGCCACAAGGGGGCCGCTGCAACCTCTTCTTCTATTTTCTGCTGCAAGGGAGCTGGAAATGGACTGTTTTGAAGGCCTGGATTGGGTGCCAGACGTGGGCTGGGAATGGACCTGTTTGGGGGTCTGTTTAATAAGCCACAAAGGGCATTACAGCAAGCTGAATTGAGGCCGAGCAGGGTCCTGTTTCGGGCCTGGATTGGGTGCCGGACATGGGCTGGAAATGGACCTGGATAAAGACCAGAAGATGGGCCGGTTATGGGCCTGTTTTTTTGGGCCTGCAGGTGGCTGTGCAAAGGGCTGCCAAGGAGGATTTTTTTTCAGAGGCCAGGTAGGTTCGGCCCAAGGCTGGATGTCCCTAGCTCAAACTGGATAGAAAAAAGGCTAGTGGAGATGTGGGCTGGATTGGACCATTGAGGGGGTTGAGTAGAGAAAAGAAAGAAAACAAGGAGGGGGTGCCCTTATAGGGCTACATATCTATGTGATATCTTACCCACCTATTCTTCTTCTTCTCCTTCCCTTCTCTTCTTCTCTTCTGGCCGCAGACCAGCCTCTGCAGCAGGTGGGCAGGACGCAAGACAGCAAGTGGCAGCAGCAGCAGCAGCAGCAGTAGCAGGGCGCAAGGCAGCAAGGGGCAGGGTGCAGTCCAGCAGCCTGGCGGCGTCTCCAGCAGCCTCTCTTTCTCCTGGCAGCAGGTGGCAGGCGCAGCAGGTGCAGCAGCAGGGGGCAGGAAAGGCAGGGCGCAGCAGAGGCAGCAGACCGGCGTCTGAAGCCTCTCCTGTTGGCGTCTCCTTCTTTCTTCTCTTCTTTCCCCTTACTTCTTCTGGCCGCTGGCAGATGCTGGAGAGCAGGTGTGCGCAGGAGCAGCAGAGGTGAGCAGCAAATCCAGCAGCCTGTCGGCCCTCTCTCCCTCTCCTTCTGGCCTTGGGCGCATATGGTCTTCTTATAGGGATGAGAGGGGAGGCCAAGGGACTGGTCATTCACGTAAGATGGCCATTGGCTTCTCCAAGACTGCTTTAATTGGCCTTGACCAGACCTTTGAGTTCTCCCATAGAAGACTTAATGACCATGCATTAATCCTTGAGTTCTCCCATGTTGACCTGCCTTTTGGGTTTCCCCATGTCATTTATTGGTCAAAGATGAGGTGGATGCTGATGTGGACAGGGCGGTGGGACCTGCTGAGGTGGCGGCTGAGCTGGACAGGTCAGCTGGGCCTGTTGACTGGGCCAATTGGCCTTGACCACAGCCCACTTCTCTCTTCCCATGGGCTGTACGTAGGTGGATTTCAAGGAGGGCCAGAAAATAATTATTTAAATGAAAACAAAGGCTGGTCAGCTAGAATTTGGGCCGATGGGCCCATGGAGGGCCTGATTTGCCCAATTGAGGGCTGAACCAGCCCATTTTTCTTTGCTGATTTTCTTTTGAGAAAAATTGACGCCAACAGGTAACTATGGTTCGGTTAAAATGCTCCAAATTCAACTTAAAGAAACCTCAGTTGGCAATCTTTAGGTTCAAGTAAAGATTCTCTATCTTCACTATGGAAGACTGTAGGTTACCTCTTAAAAAGGGTGTAAATCCTCCAAGATCACATTATAGGACCCCCCCTACACATTAGAGTAGGCCTATTCTGTTTTTCTCTTCCCTTCCATCGTCCTAATATGCTCCACTTACCACAGAAGCCTTCCTAAGCCTATACTAATATATCCAAAGCATCTCAATTTGTATTCCCTCAACGTTATTTACTCTCACATGTTCTCAAACAAACATTACAATTTTATTTAAACTAGTACATCTGCAGTTCCAAGGTGTTTCTCCTGTCTTGCAGTATATCTAGAGAATCACTTTTTCACCAAGGCTCCAAAAGAACATCTTGAATATCCATCTCGATCTCTCTACCCTGCAAGTCAGTCGACATTATAAAGCTATTGCAAATCAGGCTCAGTGCATTCTTCTGCTACTAATGCCTACACCTAACAATGTATAGTTAATTGAAAAAACAAACACCTGATGTGTAAAAGTTTAGGGGAAAAAGAACAGTATTTAAAGAAACATACTGGAGTAATAAAGCTGATCGAAAGCCCTCCTCTGCCTGCTCTAGCAGTCCGCCCTACCCGATGAACATAATCACGAGGATACCTGATATGAGTTGGCCAAGAGATTGATTGCAGGACAATTTCATTATCTAGGCAATGAATCCAATAATACTTGAGGACAAAACAAGCAAAATAAAATACCTTGGGATATCATAATTTACAACAAGATCCACCGTTGGAATATCTAAACCACGACTAGCTACATCAGTTGCTAACAAAACAGAAACTTGGCGTGACTTAAACCGCTTTAATGCAGCAAGCCTTAGGGATTGAGACTTGTGGGAATGAAGAGCCACTACAGACTGACCAAGTTCTTCCAACAATAAATCCAAAAGATGACAAGACCTGCATAAAAACAAATATATAAGCTTTACCTGGCCAGCTTTTATATAACAATTTTTTCACTAAAGAACATTGTGGAAGCCCTGACCTAGCAACCAGTTCGATAACTGTTTCATTTTTTATTGCAAACTATTCTATTATATAGCCTCTCAATCATGGAATGCGATCTCCCGAGAATCTCTCGAGATCTCCCGAGAATCTCTTTTTTTTCACACGTCCGAGAAACGAGATCGCCGAGACGAGAATATTCTTATAATATCTTTGGTACCTTGATCTCCTTTGCCTATTACTATTCCTAACTTGTTAGATGACTTTAAGTTTGATTCATATATTTTCAATTTTATTATGGAATCCATACAAGTATTTATCTAAATATTATTGTTTGATAAAATTTTATACCTTAATATTTTTATGACTAAAGATGTACAATTGACCCAAGATGTCATCAATCTTCTATGTTCTATCCATATTGTTCAAGATGAAGATTTAGTCTAACATAAGATCTCTTATATGTCTCATGTTAATAATAGTTCACCCTTTCTGTATTACACTTTTAATTCTCTCATATCTTATTTTGATGTTTATTATGAATTCTCTTGTTCTTTTTAAAGAGATTACATAACATTTTACATCTAAACATGTTCATTGATTGTTATTTTCAAGATCCAATCTCTTTAAATTTTTTCGAGATCTCTTCTATTCAGTATCTATGAGATCAATCCAGATGCAAAATGACAATTCTTGAGTAAGACATACCCTATATAAATAAAATCCGAGATCTGATCTTCCGAGATTTTTCCGAGAATCTCACGAGATCTCTTCTCTTTCACCCTTCCGAGATGAAGCCGAGATCCGAGATGGCAATCCTTGCTCTCAATAAAAGTTACCATGATTTTGTTTCTTACCAAATTGCAAACTGTTGCATATTTGATTGCGAACTATTCTATTATATAGCCTCCACTAAAGAACATTGGGATGATTTGCAGATAGACTAAACAAATCTATGAATAACCCTCCTTGCAAGCTTGTAAGGTGCTTGGCCGTTCGTTGAAGGTCAATAACCTACAAACAAACCAAGTGCATATACCCCATCCAAGCTCATCATCAATCTATTAAAATCCCCTCAGTGGTGAGAGCTTACATCGTCACCAAATGCCATACTCAACTAGCGAGGGTGGCTACTGTGCATTCTCACTGCACCATCTAGGTTACCCAGTGAGAGTAGATAATGCACCCCATAGGTGATTAAGCAAACTGGTGACTGTGGAGGCCAAAAATAACAACCACTTTCAGGTCAAATAGAAAAGAAATTACTTCATTACCACGGTTTAGTGAAAAGTGATGAGTCCTTTAGGTGATGCTTGCAACTTTCTCCTCTTTCAGGTCATATGCTCTGGAAACTTTCTGCCCAAACATCTCATATAGCCTTAAACCTTAACTAACTTCATTTTATCCTAGACATTTTGCATTGTTCATTGTTTGCAAGTGCAACTGATATAAAGCTAAAAGTTCTCCACAGAAATGTAAAGAAGTCTAGCTGAAGTACATCAACAACCAGGTGAAAACTACCTACCTGAATAAATCAGTCACTGAAAACAAAAGGAATAAGAAATAACTCCCAGTGTCTATCATATCTATACCCAGATCCAAGATTCAAATAATAGAAACTTGTTAGGAATGCAACTCAACTCACTAAATTCAACATCCTTAATGCAAAAATATTTGAGCCAGATTTATGAACTATTTACCTCCACTGTCAGTGAGTTAGGGTTAGTTCAAAGATTTAAATCTTTAAAATCATATCATTTTACTAACTGATTTTTCTTAATAAGTATACCTGGAACCCATGATTTTCTTGATCGTAAACACATGGTTATTACAAAAACAACAGAACCATAAATTACACAAAAAAGACTCTGATGACCGATCTCCATTCTATCTATCTTGCTTTAATTATATAATATTTTTTCAAGCTTACCCCTCAAACAGGGAAGGCATTCATTTAAACTACAATGAGGAGATGAGTAAGGAAAGAAACAAAAGATAAAGTGAAGGGCTGAAGGCAGAAACCAGAACCGGACTGCAGGTGATACAAAAAGAAGTCCCCCTCACAATTACAAAAAGGAAGTGCTCCAACATCTAAAAAAGTCGAGCACTGGTAACCAGTAAGACCTCATCAAACCATCCATCTTTTTATAATACTTTTAGGTACATTTAGGGTCCCTATTAAGGAGCCACTCATAAATATATAAAGTTTCTAAAATTATATATAAGTACTTGATAGGAACACAGGTATAATCTTTTGGATTCAAAAAAACACCAAGAGACATGAAGTTATTTATATTATTCTAATACCATCGATGACCACAAATAGAATAAATCTAAAACTCAAGACAGCAATAAAAACATAATTAATTAAGCTTTTCTTATAAAAGATCTGCAAGGAGGGACTCCCAAATAGGTATCGCCTTAATAAATTGTTTTCTAAAATGCCCTCAGACTGGCATTTTCTGTGGTATGATGAATGACTGGGCCCTTAGTTTTCCATTTTCTTTCTATTTGCTCTACTTTTTCCCTGCATCAATAAAAGTTCATGACCCCAGGTCATCTTCAAAAAAAAATCAATACAAGCATTTATTGCAGGACCATCAAAAAAATAGCAACAGTTTCCATGAAAATGAAAATAAATCCAGCATAAACATCTTGTATACCTGCAAGTAGAAACAAAAATCATGGCAGAACGAATTGCCATGTCGTCCATCTTTGATAAAATATGCACAAGGTAGACATCCTTCACATGCTCGGGGATAAATACATAGTGCTGTTTAAGGGTATCAACCGTCCTGAAGCCCTCATAAGCCTCATAGAAATATGACTTATTGACAGACAGTTCTTGAAGAGCTTGCAGGTTCTTTGTCATAGTTGCAGAAAACAGGAGGGTTTGTCGACTTTTAGGGACACACTGAAATATCACTCTCAATTCTTCTTCAAAACCAACATCCAAAACTCTGTCTGCTTCATCAAGTACCAAGAACTGTACTCATAAATAAAAAAATACTGTAAATAAATAGACAAAAAATATAGATGCTGCCTGAATAAAAAGAAGCTTTTGGTCAGCATTAAGAAACACTATTGTTGAAGTAAAGTATGAAATGATATGGTAATTCAATGATATGAAAAATAAATATATATATGACAAAAGAGAAGTTTGTACAAAGACAGGAAAACAACACAAAACCACACAGGCAACAGTACTGACAATCGTACAGAAAATGGCTTTCCATGCACAGACATCGGTCACCCTCCAGAGGGCAGAAATATTTCCCAAATATTCCCAAATACAGAGCTTATCTTTAATTGCTTTTCACGCTCTTCCTGTTCAAATCAAGATCATCAGAACCAGGGACAGCTGATTCTGGGATCGGATCAGCATAAGCCATCATTACATGAGGTGCATTTGTTGCGGCTTTGTATGAGTTATAGTACTGGTGTACACACTGGCCTCCAGCTCCTTGGGAAAAAAAATCTTTCAGTCATATTCAACAATTCCACAAAATATACAGATGGCTTTCCTTATGTATACCCACTGAAGTCCATCCGTTGTAGGTAACCTCCATGTAATTTCCCAAAAGAAAAACCTGATTTTGAGTGGGAAAAGGCAATCCCACACCATATTCACCCACCTGATCCTCCTTCCCCTCATACATTATGTGTTTAAAACTTTTAATCATCGCAGGAACATCATGTAAGATAAGATCTTCATCTTTAAATTTACACTTAAAAAAGCAACTTAAATCCTCTCTTCTGACCTCAGCATCTCTCCTCGTTTCTTTCTCTCTTCCCCTTAGATGTGTCAATCTTAACATTGTCTCGAGCATGTGCAGTTATTCTCTTGTATAAAGCTGTTATGATGCACTCACAACCCTCCTTAGCACCCCCTTCTCTCCCTCAGAATCTCCTCCATTCCTGACCTCTCCCAGCTGCTCAATCCCTAAGAAGTTTTCCTATCTCTAAAGCTGCAAACATGAATTGCAGGATTGGCCGATCCAATATCATAAGGTATGGCCAATAACAGACTGAGAATAACCCAGGATATGGGCAGAGAAAAAAAAAGGTTTAATGGGTCCCTTGGACCCATTATGATAGGGTTCAGAACTCAACTTGGAACCTTCAACACTGAATTGAGCAGCTCAGTGGCTAAACAGGTCCAAGCAAGACCCAGTCACAACTTCCCACCCAAAATGGGAAAAAGAACAACGGAGGCACCTGCCACGGTGGGGGAGACCACCTAGGTGACTTGGGGGTGTGCACAATTAAGTTTGGTCCAGTTTAGGACCATTTTTTTCCAAACCAAACCGAACCGAACCATACTCTCAAACTGAACCAAACCAAGCTGGTTTAATTAAATATTTAAAATAATTAATTATTTGTATATATAAACATACTGATTTTAGTCATAAATAATTAACAGAAATGTTATTTTATCATTCAAATATATAAATATCATTTTTAATAATAAGATAGTAATGCTTTTATTATATTTTATCTTGAATCAGTTTTAGTTTTTGGTTTGATTTGGTTTGAAAGAGTTCCAAACCAGTCAAACCAAACTAGTGGTTCAAACTGAACCAAACCGAATTGAACCGATCGGTTCAGTTTGGTTCAGCAGTTTGAACCATTTTATGCACACATCTAAGGTGACTTGGGATAAGTCAGGGCAATGAGGAGCCATCTTGTCTTGCCTCATCACCTAGGCAATTGTCTCAACTGCCTTTGATAACATAGCCGGCATTGATCTGGCCAGATCAACCATAAATGGCTAATTCCAGACTGGATCAATCGATTTGGCTGAACCAGCTAAGCCTAGCTGAGATCAGCCCATTTTGAGATTGGATTGGCTGATCCCAGTTTGAAATCAGCCAGAAGTGGCTAATTTCAACCTAACTCAAGCCAAGTTGAACTAGGCCACTGCCGATTCTGACTGAGCCAGGTCATGATCACCAAACTGTTGGACAATCCTTCTTCCACCAAATAGGCCAATCCAGCAAATCCAGCTGATCCCCGATTCTGCCCTGAAAATCCTTGGCTGTCAATGGCCACTTGAATGCCTTGTTACCTTCACAGCTCTAACCAGTAGTAACTAAATTAAAGAAGGGTAGAATGTTTAAACACCTAGATCAAGTAGGCACCAACTCCTTAAACTAAAATAACTCTGAGACAGATTTCTAAGGTAGGTATCACTTTTATCAGGTACACCTTTTTCAAGATTGATGCATGTGGTATTAGAGAATATATCTGCAGTTTGCCTTTCGGTCCACATAACATCAACTGGAGCAAGCTCGCACACATTGGATGTTCATAAATTGCATAATATGCCAATTAAAGAATTCCGGATTGGGATAAATTCTGTAAATGGATCAGCCAATCCACAAAAAAACACAGATCCTAGCTCAAACCTGGTCCAACTCGACCTGACTCAACTGACACATCATGATCTGCCCCAAGTCAGGCTGGAATCAGTCGATCTGCCAATTCCAAGCTAGGATCAGCTGATCACAGCTCAATATCAACAGATTTGGGTAAATCTCAACCCAGCCAAGCCATCAACAGAATTGGCCTAAATCCGACCCCAGATCAGCCAATCCAAAGCTAATTATGGTTAATCCAACCAGATCCAGTTTGACCTGGTTGAAGTTAAAACTGGGATCAACCTCCCTCTTGAGACTGGATTGGCTGGTACCAAGGTTGATCCTGCAAACTGTGTGGCCAATTCATATTCAAGATTAATTGGTGGTGATCCAATTCTGCAATGCATTGGCTGATCCTGAGAATAGGACCTAGGCCAACTTCAGCTGGGAACAGCACCAGCCCACTCCGGGCAGGCTAACCCTGCTGGTCCATTTAAGACAGCCTGAGAATGGTCGTTCCTAGCCTGGAACCAACTGGGATCGGCTATCCATTGTAATATCGTCATCAACCCACTGTAACAGTTCTTTTATAGCTCACTCGGCTTGCATGGTAGAACTAAAGCTAAGTCATAAAGTCCATGAACAGATGCCCTAAGACAGGATAATTCATGAAATGTACACATCCAAAAAGTCAACAGGATATTCATAACTGGCATGAAAGCCCATCTCGGAGTCAACAGTCAACAAATAGAAGTTAACAGCCTGTCTGGTAACAATATTAAACAACTATATCATTATTAACTTGAAATTTGGTGTTGATATAAATCATCAAAAGGAGGTGTTTGGCTATGAATAGCAGTTTTGGAATTCATAGTACAAACGATATGTAAATTGTAATACTAAGTGTCCACATGTATCAGTTTTGATTTTGTTACTCTGTCATCTAGAAATATCAATATTAAATTTGGTATAGTATCTTTTTCAATATTCTAACCAAATAGACCATAAGAAATCAAAAACACGGGAAACGGGGTCACCTTGGTATTTGAGAACAACCGAGGAATATCAGGATCCTCGGTGAGAAGCAACTTAATCCTCCCGGGCGTCGCAATGACGATGTGCGGCCGCTGGGTCAGCGCTTTTGCCTGTGAGAGCACGTCCATCCCGCCTACCACGACCGCGCATTTAACCTCCAGTGACGAGCCAAGCGCCCGAAACTGCGTAGCCAGCTGATAGGCCAGCTCGCGTGTAGGCGCCACCACTAGCGCGAATACGCCGTACCGCTCCTCCGCAAGTCTTTGCAAGATAGGGAGAGCAAAGGCGGCGGTCTTCCCACTACCTGTCTCGGCCAAACCCAGCACGTCGTCGCCGGCGAGTATGCGGGGAATACAATGACTCTGCACGGCAGTGGGGCGCTTCATGTTGAGGGCGTTACAAGTGGAGACGGCCCAGTTGGAGAGGCCAAGGTCGGCGAAGGTTGCGGTGGCGCCGGCTGGTTTATCCTCCTGCGGAGTGCCCGTGAAAACTGAGGTAGAAAGCGATTGCGCGGCTGCAGGCTCGGAAAGAAGGGCCGCCGGCAGCCGCGGTAGCGGATCATGTGGGGGCTTCTTGTGGAGTGATCGTTTGGAGAAGAGAAGAAAAGGACGGTCTTGCCGGAGGCTCTCAGTTCCCTCCATAACTAGAATTCTACCTTCGACCAGGAGAACGTATGACAGAATAACGTCTCTTTGCCTTCAAATTGAGAACCACGGTGACTACTGGTTAAGCATGAGGAAAGGGGGGAGAGGAGGGGACGTTGACGGGGACGGGCCACGGGGACGGGGAAGTCGAGGGTTGTCCACGCGAAGGGTGGCGGCGAGGGGCGTCCACGGGGAAGCGTTTTCCGACGTCTGGAGGGGACCGTCCACCGGGAAGGGGGAGAGCTCGCCGATCTTCAACGCAGGGTGGGGATCGACGGGGAGGAATGTGGGGAGACCAGCCGGGATTCGGCTGCGGTGCGGGGCGGGAGGTCGCCGGGGCTTCACCGTTCGCCGGGATTCGGGGCGGAGGCGGTTCGTCGGCTTCCGCGGAATATCCGACGGGGAGGGGGCGCCGGGACGGCGGTCGGCGCCGTCGAGCTTCAGGGTATTTCGTATTTAGGTTATTTTTGATAAAGTATTTCAAATGTATTATTTATCACATTTTAATGATACTAATATATAAGTAACATTTATTCATATACATGCATAAAGTAGCTTCTACCAAATAATAATGTTTTATTTTTTATATATGAGAAGTTGGTCTAAAAATATTTACAACCAACTAGATAATTAAAAATGTTTCGGACCTGTCTCTCGGCTGTAATTGTGCGTTTTTTTTCCTCATCGTTTATTGAAGGGTTTACAAAGTTTTTCTTGCAATTTGGCGAGTTTTAATATAGAGTATCAATAAAGAGTCTAAAACTAAGGTGATATTTGTTTTAACTTGATTTAAAATTTTAAAATTTATGACTAAGAACATAGTTTGTAGAAAAATAAAATTAAGATATCTACATTTTAATCAATTTAAATAATTATTTATAGATATATCATGTATGTGACTCTTTTTCCCGTGTCTAAAAAAATTAAAAAGTAAATTGTACTGCTCGTGTTTTACTAGATTTGTGAAGATATATAAAACATGTGTTATAGACTAATTAAGATAAACAGAACAAACACTTTAAGTATACCAGTCCTACATTTTAATTTGATATCTTGATTAGCATCAATAATACCTCCTACATTTTTCATAGATCTCTTTAAAAATAAGTTGCATGAATCAACTTTTAAAATTTCAAAGATGGTATCTTTATGATGGATGGTAATAACATGTATGATATAGCTTAATCGAACCCTACACTGAATAACATGCAAACATCCAAATCAGGTCAAGAACTTAATTCTATAAAAAATATAGATGTTAGGTATTAAATTAAGAGTTCAAATATTCATATTAAGTCAAAACAAATATCACCCATTCTTACTCGGGGGCTTTGGGATGAGACAAAACAAAAGGGCCTTTGCAAGTTGTCTGTGAAGATGAGTCTAATTCGTGGGCTAATGGCGTGTTTGGTTGCACGATAATTTTTTGTACATTTTCATAATAAAAATTTAGATTAAAATAAAAAGTGAACCAACTCATGACACAAAATTATCATATTTGAAGGGATGTAATAACAAAATATAGTAACTATCGTACATGACCAAACAAAGTGGGGGACCACAAGAAAAAAGAAAGCGGTGAGACTCTCTTTTTTGTTTGAGAAGAAAATCACTTTCAAAACATAAAATTGTCATGGTTGCCAAATACTTATTTTAACCAATTTTATTATTATTTTTAAAAATTAAAATTAAAATATCTATTATCATGCAGCCAGACACCCCATAAGTGTCTTGTGTCTACTGTATTTCGATAACAACAAATAATAAGATATAATGTGCTGATTAAGAATAAATTTTAATATTTATAAATCTGCATACTATCTTTGTGTATTGAGCTTTGAAATGCAGATAAATAGTTGCTTCGTACGGTAGGCATACACACCAAGGAAAGTATAAATTTCTCATGAGGATTCATTTTTGACATTGCGTAAAAGGTAACATCTGTCCATTGCTAGACTACCTCACATCTTACGTGGTACTTGCTTCCGTCTAATTAGAATATGTGAATTATTATTAGTTTCACGCCTAACCCCTTAAATTCCATTTGTTTTGACTTTACCAACTTATGGCCTCTTATTTTATCGGAAGTTGATGGATTTTTTTTTTTGTGTCTGAGTGTTGTAATGGTTGTGTTGTCGAGCAATGAGGGCATCAACTCGGGTTTGAACTCGGGCCTCCCTGCTGAGCCCCACCGCGTGAACTCGATTTTCGAGTGTTTGATCATTGTCTATAGACCTCTAAACTTCTCTCTCTTCTCTTTCTCACCCCCACACACCTCCTAGGGATGTCAATGGTAGCAGATTATCCGATTATCCGACCCGTTCGTTAACTTAATGGACGGTTAAAGGACCAAAAAATTCCGAATAGGGTATCCTTAGCCGTTTACCGATTATCCGTCTTTTTAACGGATACGGTCACGGATACAGTATAAACCGAACCCGATAAACCGTTTTTCGAACCCGTTAAGTAAAGCTTGATCCAACGGTTGAAAATATATCAACATCTAAGGTTCAAGAAATATGTCAATCTCAAAAACCCTAAAATTAATTTGTGAGAATCTCTGAAATCGACTTTTCAACTTCTGCCTGTTCCTTCTTCCTTGCCCGACGCCCTACCTGTTACATCATTGCACCTTCACCTTGACGTGGCGGCCGGCGGCTACGTCATGGACCTGTTGGTTTTGGGTGGCCGATGTGACCTCGGGGGCACTGTTGCGCCTAGCGACGTCCGTGTCCGGGTGGTGCTCGCGAGGCTCCCAACTCTCTCTCTCCTTCCGGTTCACCCGCAAAGATCGTCACCCCTCTCTCGCTCTCGTCTTGGAACATTCTCACGAACTTGACAGATGTGGGCCATTGTATGCAATCGTCCATGTTACTTAGTTATCTTGGATCATAGGTCAAGTTCATCCCTTACTTTTGTTGCAAAGGCATATTATTTGACAAATATTTATTTCATGGTGCTAGTATACATGATATCTCTGTATTATCTTACTACGATATTTAAGTATACATGTTAGAAGGAAGCTAACATTTTTTTGTGTATATTAGGTACCTTCTAGTAATGCTTATATATTCGTTAATTGACCGTTAACCGACCGTAAACCGTTTTTAAGCGGATATTACAATGCGGTCCGCGGATACACCCATTACCGATAGTTAACGAATAGTAAGTGGATACTTCTTTTTTATAGGATACGAATACGGATAATACTATTATTCGACCCGTATCCGACCCGTTGACATCCCTAACACCTCCCTCGTTTGGTTGGCTCTCCTCCTCACACATACACACCAGGACCCCAAACCCCACTATCCTAATGGGGTGTTTGGTTGCATGATAATTTTTTGTACACTTTCATGATAAAAAAATATATTAAAATAAAAAGTGAATCAACTCATGACATAAAATTATCATGTTTGGAGGGATGTGATTACAAAAAAGAATTACTATCATTCATAACCAAACAAAGTGGGGGACCACAAGAAAAAAGAAAGAGGTGAGACCCTCTTTTTTTGTTCAAGAAGAAAATCACTTTCAAAACATAAAATTATCATGGTTACCAAACACCTCTTTTAACAAGTTTTCTTATAATTTTTAAAAATTAAAACAAAAACCTTCATTATCATGCAACCAAACACCCCATAATTGTTTTATATCTCAATTCAATTAAATATCTTTTTTATCAAGGAACAAGAGATCACGAAATTAAGAGTTTATGCCCTGTTTGGTAACACTATTAGACACCTCTATCACTATCAATTTTAAAATCGATATTCATAACAATCATTAAGAAGTGTTTGACTAATAGTATCAATTTTAAAATTGACAATGGAAACAAAACATGTTATGTAATACAAGTGTCAACTTGTATCAATTTTGATATTGATATTCTAACCTCTAAAAATATCAATATCAATATTGATATAGTATCAATTTTGAAACTCTAACCAAACAAGCCATTAGATTTTAAGATCGAGCCAAAATACATGCCACTTCATGTCTTGTTTGATTAGATTGTTAAAAATGATGTTTACATCAATCTTGATATTGACATTTTTAGAGATGAGATTAACAACATCATAATTAATATAAGTTGACACTTAAATTACATGACATGCTTTGTACTACAAGGTTCAAAATTGAGATTGTTGACTAAGGGCCCGTTTGGTTAGAGTATCAAAAATTATACTATATTAGTATTGATATTGATATTTCGAGAAGATGGAGTATCAATATCAAAATTGGTACAAGTTGACACTTGTATTATATAACATGTGTTGTTTGCACTACAAATTTTAAAATTGATACTATTAACCAAACATTTTGAGGTGATTATCAACAATATTAATTTTAAAATTAATAGTGATAGGGGTGTCTAATAGTGTTACCAAACAGGGCATAAACATCTCTCGATGATTTTTATTAATATGAAATACAAAATTGATAATAATAGAACTGTCTACTAATGCTACCAAATAAGGCATTAGTTATATGACTTGCGAGCTCATCCACCATTGCCCTCCCCTAATTCATTATTTTGTTGCACCCCATCCTTCTTGCCCACTCATCCTCTTATCTCCTCTTCTGTTTTAAACACCCGACTACCATGAAAAGCTTAAAAGACAAACCTGTACACACCCACTAGCTTCACATCCATCCAGGCCCACTACTGGACATGTATGTCTCCCATTTAACCTACCATTGAATCTCATGTTTAGCTTGATGATTATATATGGTAACTAAATTCTGTGATAGGCATATGAACATACATTGATTCTACTTCTGGGATCTTCTTGTTCACAAGTCTAAGTCTTTCTGTGAATCATCAAAAACATTTTGAGCCAATTGATGCAGGTTGTGTACATGAGCTCACGAGAACATAGATTTGGCTCATCCATGTTCATACACTAATACAAGTGACACATCATCTTCATCGGATGTAACTTACGAACAACATGAGCAAGGACTCACTGTACACGGTACTCAGAAACTTGCTTTTCTATATATTACTTGTAGCACAGGATGAACAATTTTTAGCTGCAAGAGGAGTGTCGTTGTGTTTAAACTATTATCTGACAAGTTGGTAGAGGATGAGTCAAGAAAAGATTGTGAGTGCATGAGGGGGACGAATCCACCAAATTATGTATCTTGATAGTTTATGCCGTGTTTGGTAATTGTATTGGGCACCACTATCACTATTATGTTGGGTAAATGTGTTCTTATTCTCCAAGGTCATTTTCAATGGCATCCCCCTTTTCGTATTAATTTTTTAAGTTATATATTAATTATTTTTGTTTCATGCACACTTCTTTTTATATTTTTGTAATGACTTTATATATATATATATATGTACATATAGTTAGCATTACACTTGCTTTACAACACGGTCGATCGAGGGTACTACGAAATTTCTGAAATGATTATCCATAGCTTCAATATAACTGCCTTTTAATTTCTCATTCTCAAATTTAATATACATACTTAGAAAAATAACACCTTAGTATAGAATTAATTTTGGCTACAGATCACGTAATCATGGTAATATATGTACATTCAAACTCAAATTGTGAACGGGAGTTTAAATCATAATCACATACTAGCTAATACTTAATTGACGATAAAAATAAACTTGATGGGCGACATATATGTATATATATTGTGAATGAGTTGATGCTTGTAACATTATACTGAGTAATTATATATATTGTCGATGTCGAGTAATCACTATGATAAATGATTTGGAACACATTAATGTTAGTCCTCTCTTCTCTCACTAGGTGCTCACGTGAGGTTAATTACCACGGCAAACAAAATTTGTCACACACTCATAGAACTTCTAAAGAATTATGGGGTGTTTGGTTGCATGATAAATTACTGTACACTTTCATGATAAAAAATTGTATTAAAATAAAAAGTGAATCAACTCATGATATAAAATTATCATGTTTGGAGGGATGTGATTACAAAAAAGAGTAAGTACCACATTTGACCAAACAAAGTGGGGGACCACAAGAAAAAAGAAAGAGGTGAGACCCTTTTTTTGTTTAAGAAGAAAATCACTTTTAAAACATAAAATTGTCATGGTTAACAAAAACTTCTTTTAACAAGTTTTCTTACCGTTTTTAAAAATTAAAATAAAAATCTTCGTTATCATTCAACTAAACACCCCATTAGAAAGGGCATACGACACAAGGCACTTGATTAGTCATTTTTCTCTCGCATTAGATATTTGTGTGATCAATTCAACTTAACCGAATATTTGGTTACCTGATAAATTTAGTTTTTGTTATAATTTTATATTTTGTAAGAAAACTTGATAAAATAAATGGTTGGCCACCATTATAAACTTATGTTTTTAAAATGATTTATTTCATGGACCAAAAAAATAGAAGAAGGCCTCACTTTTTTTTATCTTGATGTCCCCATCTTGTTTGGTCATATGGTATCAACTCAAGTTTATGTTTAGTTACGTAATAATTTTTATATCATATTAAAATTTTTATTAAAATAAAATGTGAACCAACCATTGACAGAATTAAAATTGTCATGTTTGAAATGTTGCAGTAACAAAAATGAATGTGTACAATATATATGATCAAATAAGTTGAATGGACCACAAAATCAAAAAAAGTTGAGTCTCTCATTTTTTAAAAAACAAATCGTTTAAAAAACATAAATGTGCAATGGTTACCACACAATTCTTTTTAACAAAATTTTGTTACAAAACATAAAATTATAATATATTTATCGTGCAACCAAGCACCCATAAGATACAACATTCCCACTATCGGATAGCATATTCCATATCTATGTCTACTAGAGATATCCATAAAGTTTATAATCATTCAACCCACCAATTACAATATCCGGCAGAGTCGCCATGGGGGTGAAATGCCCGTTGATTCTAACAGAATATTCTCTTGTATGTCCGAGTGGATTGCTTCTTAATGCCATGTTTGGTTAGAGTTTCATTTTTTGTACTATATCAATATTGATATTAATATTTTCAAATGTTGGAGTATCAATATCAAAAGTAATACAAGTTGACACTTGTATTACATAATATGTCTTGTTTGCACTACAAATTTTAAAATTGATACAATTAACCAAACATCACTTAATGGTTCCTATCGACATCAATTTTAAAATTGATAGTGATAGAGGTACCTAATAGTGTTACCAAACATGGTGTAAAGCTACACACTCATTTCCTTTAAAATGCCGAAATGACATTATTCATCTGAATAAAAAACAATACCAATACAAGTTGACATTGTCGTTAAAAAAGCATCTAAAACTTGGACGGTCAGGTGACAGATAACAAGGAGTTCGGCTAGCAACTAAATTGTTTACATGGTTTTACTTGTCTAACCATTTTTTTCTACGACAAAACTAATTTTTTATTTTTGATATTCTAACAAAGACATCACTTACAGGTTTGAGGATGGTATAAATCAGGCTGGCACATATAATTTGGACATAATTATGGTTAACCCTTAATTTTGGCATATTGCAAAACAAATTCCATATTTATTTATTTTTTTGAAGAGAAAAGAAATTCCATATTTCAAGGAACTAATGATAAACCCGTTGTCCGGAAGCGAGGGGCGGTGAAACCCACAGATGAGGTGGGCCCCCGGGGGTACCGGCCTCAGCTGACGTGGCTCGCCCTAGGCCCGTGGGCCCACCCTGCTTATTGCGCTTGCGTCGGAGTGCGCGGCGGAGTTTCCGTCGCGAGTAATTTCGAAGCGCAAGTCGTCCGTTTGGTTGCCCGAAAACGCGTTCTCAGAAAGTCAATCCACGTAGTCACGGCTTCACGCCAACCTGGACCAATGGGACGCGTCACGTGCGCTACAGATCGGGGTCTTTCCGGCAAATGTGGCGAGAGGAGAGGACTTAACGTAAAGAATGAGAGGGGATAAGAAAGCAGCTCAGGGACGCCGTGCATTATAAGGATGCAGGGTGGGGCGCTTCTCTCTCTCTCTCTCTCTCATTCTAGAGCTGTGGATGGAGAGAGAACCGCCGAAAAAGTTCCCCCGACGAAACGGGGATAAAATTCTCCGAAAAGGGGAAAAATGGCGAGCAAATGGAATGGAAATGGCGTGCCCCTCACCGCCGTCCCCACCCGCCGCCGCCTGCCCAGCAGCCGCCGCCGGCGCCGGCGCCGCCAACCCCACCTCGGCCGAGGCCCGGCGTTCGAGTGGAGAAGGTGGGGGACGGGCAGAGGAGGAGAGAGAAAGTGCCCGTCCTGGAGGCGGCCTCTCGCTGCCACGTGGCGGGTTGCCACTGGGCGCCCCGCTCCGGGCTGCGCACAACAGCACACCCTGCCATGTCAGTGTCGTCCTACGACCCCGGCGAATCCGTATCGTATGCCCCCTCTCTATCTTTCTCTCTCTATTTAGTCCTCTCTGTCTTTCTCTCTTCTTCCCTTCGGCGCTCACCCCACCTCTCTTCCCGTGCCCTAGCTCCCCAATCTCATGACCCGCCTCTTCCCTTCCGCAATATTCGAATCGCAAGCTGTGTGATCGGCGGACGCCGTCTGTGCACCTAGCTGGACCAGTTGAATTGGGTGAGCTGCAGCCGTTGCTGACGCCGCCGGCCTCAATCTCGGTAGATTTTGTGATTGACTAGCCTTTCTTGGTTTTCTAGTCACGAGTTTTGATTCTGTTTCAGTGAGTTTCATGTGCTTTTATTGTTTCTCCAAGAGGTTGGTTGAAGTTAGAGTCTTGTAGTTCCTATCCATATTATCGTCGTTCTGGAGTTGTTAGGGTTTGTTGGTTGTGTTTAGGTCGCGTCGTCAGTGCGTGGTCATTTTATTGCTGTTCTTGCTCATTGAAGTATTGATTGTAAAAATGCCTACTCTTGTTAGTTTCGTGGAGTTGTATGGATGTTGGCTTGGAGGCGGACTGCTTTTGTTTTTCAGGTAGAGAGATCTATTTGCCATTGGTCCTAGAAGTTTATTTGCCTTTTGCATCCAGTGAAGATGCTGAGTTTGGTGTTCTAATTGCCCACAGTTGACGGTTGTGTCTGACCTACCCAAATGGCCCATTGTTTCTGTCATGGGCAGCATGATGAAGCCTTACCTCATTGGGTATGGGGAGATTTTGATATGTGGATATCTCTTGTATCGGGCCCTTTATAGATACTTATGGAAACAAAATGCTCTTATAACCACCTATCTTCTTCTTCCATAAGCGAGATTTCATGTCAAGTACGCAGTATGATATATGAAGAAAGATGCTACCATAAAGTTAACTATATTGCAAAATGTAGCATGCAAGAAGACTTCAGAATTTGACACTATCTTTTATCTCTCTCTCTCTCTCTTTTTATTCATGTGGTATTGCTACATGAATGATATTTCATGATATTCTTTTGCATAGACCAGCGATACATGATACTTATGATGATAAGTCAAGTTTCAAGGACAAGTGTTTCTTGTAGAAAAGTGGGTTTATTTTATATTTTGACAGCTTGGTTGGTTACCCTGCACCAGAGACCAATTTAATAGTTCTTTGTGTTTAATCATATTTTTCTATGCAATACAAATGTTCTTAGATGATAGTGGGCATAACTCCTTCGAGTAGACAGTATCAGCTTCTTGATCTACCTTGACTGGAGGGTGATGCGATGCCTTGAAGTCCTTGTAGGTGTGAGTCTAGCAGTGTCTTTTTTTTTTTTTTGAAGGTGGTCCAAAATGGAGCCATGATCAAATTTTATACAAGCAATAAAGGAAGTACAAGTAACAAAGGTTAGGTAAAAGTAGAAGGAAAGAGTAAAAGTCACTAACTGAAACAATATTTCAACATCGTGAAACAATATTTTAACATCTTCCTGCTAAGGTGGTAAGAAGTTAGGAAAATGCTGAAGTTATAAGAGGAATTTTAGCCACTTGTTTTCCTTCTCTCTCAAAATTTTTTGTCATGGTAAGGCTTGAAATGTGCAGAATACCCATTCTGGACCAAGGATAAAGTATGACTCAAAATGTCTTGGATGCTTCCCATTTGTTTCTTGAAAATCTTTTGTTTCTTTCTTTCCATGTGGCCCATAAAATTGTTGAGAAGAATAGATCCCAGGCCTGTTTCTATTGAGACCAAGGATTTAATGAAGCCCTCAACTCCCCAACCCTTATGATGCCGAAATGATCTGTTATGTAGACAATGGTTGCTCTCAAGAAGGTCTCCCATGGTGCTCTAATTATCCCACACTGCCAAAAAAGGTATTCAATCTCTTCTTCATGGGTCAAGCAAAAGTAGCACTTACTTTCTTTGACTATTTGAGTATGAGACAAGTACGCTGCTGTCGGGAATCTATGCACATTAGTATTTCAAAAGAATACACTTATCTTATCGGAATCATTGGGTTCCACACTCTTTTCCACCAATCCACCTTTCTTCCCTTCAACATCAATCATTAAAAGCAGATTTGACCGATAATTTATTTCTTCTTTCAAGTGTTCATCAATGCTTGTTTTCATGGCTGTTGTATGAAGTCACCTGATTTATTGGAGAGTTCTATAAAGTTTAAAGATTCAACATAATTCAATCCTCTCCTGAAGGTAATATTCCACTCACGTTATCTCACAAATCCACTATTTTGGCTCCCCTGCAAGACATAGTATTCTACAAGTCGGGAAACTGATCTGCAAAATAGCCGTCATTTTGTCAATTCTTTTTCCAAAACAGGGGTTTCTTTCCCATTCCCTAGGCAGATAACCACTTATGACATAAAGAAGTCCATGTTCATCAGAGTACTTTTCCAAATTGAAGAAAAGCTTCCCAAGACTGCTGTAGAGCATCTCCGGTCATCTCTTTAAACCTGGATATTTTGAGTGAATGACTTTGGTCCAAATGCCTTTGTCCTCAGTCTTTAATCACCATAACCAGTTTGAAGGACAGAATTTTGAGTTTTAGAGGCACTAAGCCTGTACCCCCTTGCTTTACAAACATGTTTCCAAATCCAAAAAACAAGGTGGAGACCTTTCTTATCATCAGGCTCATGCCAAAAGAAGATTGTTCTAATCATTTCCAGCTTCTTGCACACTCTAACAGGAATACATAAGATTGAGAAGTACAAAGTCATATTCTGAAGTACAACATTGACAAGGGTCCATCTTTCACATACAAAAATAAATTTTGTTTCTATATATGTAATCTCTTTTTAAAGGCTATTATGAGAGGTGCCAATCCTTACTCAACCTTCTGCATGAAAGTGGAAGGCCTAGGCATTGATTGCAGAATCGGATGATCTAGATCGGAATCGGCTGATTCTCGGATCAGACCCTCCAATCCGATTTCGGTTCAGAAAACTGATCCAAACCAATCTCCGCTGGAATGTCACTTGATCCGGCCATATTGGGTCCTGATGGACCTGGTAAGGGTGTCTTCCCTGCCCGAGAATCGTCTGATTTTATGGATCTGATTGAGACCACCGATCCTGGTCTTGATTCTGATCCCGCAATCTATGGGCCTAGGTATCTAATGGGAAATTCACTATACTTTTTTTATTGCCGAGGCTATAGCTTCTCTATCATCTTACTTTACATCTATGGCCAAAAACTTATTCTTTTTTATATTGATATTAATTTAATGAACAAGGCAATCAACAGTTTCAAATTGCAAATTTTATGGATGTCTAGCGAGATAAACAAGATGATGCCAGCTGCACACTGTAAATGAGATATATGAATTCTTTTTTTTCCCACCATAATTCTTGGTTCAACCCTTCCTCCTCCACATTGTCCCACATATTACTCAGAATTTGGCCTACTATCACAAATAGCGTTGGAGATAGAGGTTCCTCCTAAGCAAAGTAAATATGAGATGTTCCATTCAAATTGGTTAAGGACTTATACAGTTGTACACTGTTGACACCCATTTTTGTTCATATTAAAGATTTGGAAAAGATAAAATGTCTATGGCAAGTCGATAAAAAAATAAAAAAATTGATCAAAGTCAGATCATCATCCGTCAAATTTTGGGCATGTTAATTCATGTTAATGGTGCTGTTCGGATAGTGGTCATGACAAAAGTCTTCACCGGAGTTGGCTTGAAAAAGATAGGGAGTCAGCAAAAAAAGTATAGTCCAGAGCAGCTCGCAGTGCCTAAAGAAAAATCTTCATCTTATAGGCCGGCCAACGTGTTGGAAGACAATGAAAAAAAAAGAAAAAAAGAGAGGAGAAGGGCGGCCAGAACTGTCGACTGAGAGAAGACAGGGCTGAAGCCCATTTGGAGCAGCCAGCACATGGCATCCTAGGCCTAATTCGTGACTACAGTATTTCCAGCACTTGGAGATGGAGTCGGGAAAGCCTTCAATTGGTTTTTTACACCGGATTGGACTCACCCGAGGATAGGGAATCCTATGGAAACCAAAAGACTGCCTAAACAAGATCTCCGGAGCCATTGAGGGCAGGTAAAGCTAAATTTCGCAAGTACCATGTCTGTCTGAGTCCTTCTCGGAGTAGGACGTTCGGTTACGAGAGAGGTTTCCAACTCGGTAGGTTTCGTCTTCTCGGAAGGATTCCAACACCGCAGGGGAACTAGTTCGCCAGGTCTCCTAATGCAGGAAGGAAAGCCCGATGCCTATAAAGCACACGCAAGGCAGCCGCGGGCCGGGGGATTGGATCAGCCGTGGGTTCACGTCCGGAGAGAGGGAGGAAGGCCGGAAGGTGGGAGAGGGAAAGAGAGATCGAGAGAAAGAGAGATAGGTTACCCAGAGTCGCCTCCAGCCTCTACTTGCGTCGCCGGCACCGTCGGAGCTCCTTTCTCCCCCCGCCGTCGCCGTCAAAGGTCTCCTCTGTCGCCGTCAAAGGTCTCCGCCATCCCCTACGGTCACTGAGCCCTTCGGCCTCCGACTCCTCACCCGCCGTCGCCGTCGAAGCCATCGCCGGATCCCACTTCCGCTGTTGTCGGGAGAAGAAGACACGGAAGCTGCCGTCGCCATTGTCCGAGGTGAAGAGAGGAGAGGTCGGGGGTTATTTTCCCCCCAACTTATATCTACGGCGAATATATCAACAATGGAGGGGGGGGCCTGCGCGAGGAGAAATTGCGGCTGCGCGCGAGCGGCTGCGGGAGGCGCCGCGAGGAGAAGCTTCCGCGTGAGGGACTGTTGACCCTCGGGTCAACTTTTGGTGGGGCCCACCGGAAAATGAGTTGAAAAAAAAGAAGGAAGGAAAACGAGAGACAGCGGCGAAGCCCAGCAGGGAGGAAGCGGCGATGGGCCGCAAGGGCCCATTTTGACCCGGGTGAACAGTGTTCGGCCAAAAGAAAACAAATTTCTTTTTAAAATAAACCCTTCAATTTAAACTAAATAAAAACATATTAATTAATTCAACAAACCGAGGCAAGCATAAGGCCGGTTCTAAACCCACCTCATGGCTTCGGCTTAACTTAAAAGAATTCAAAACAATTGGGAAACCAGGAGGCCAGTTCTAAACCCACTTCCTGACCCATAATTAATTCAAAAATAAAATAAAACAAACAATCAATTTAAATTAAATAAAAATCTATTTAATTCAAACAAACCGAGACAAGTATAAGGCCGGTTCTAAACCCACCTCATGACTTTGGCTCAACTTAAAAGAATTCAAAACAAAGGGAAACTAGGAGGTCGGTTCTAAACCCACCTCCTGACCCTCTACTTAAGGTAGACATCCAAAGGTCTATAAAAAACAGACCCCAATGTCTTACCAGTGCAGCAAGCAGTTCATCAACTCATAAGGGAGTCATGAAGATCAACATGAGCTCATCTCCCACAAGTCTATCAAAGACCGGGATATGCTCAATTTCAAGACAAGGGAATGAGTTCCATGATGCCTAACAAAGACTGGAAGAAATCCAAAATCTGTGTTTATGTAAATCATGTCAAGGCAATGAAGGAATTTATGTGACCGATGAGGAGGCTGTTTTGAGAAGCTACAGCAGTCCTATGAACTTGAAAGGATGCAAATATCATCAGAATGAACAAAATTCAATCTGAACTTTAAAAGAAAACATAATTCAGAAAATCCTAGCAGCATGAATATCCAGAATCAATTGAAATCTGAAATGCCGAGAGTTGGGATGAGAGCTAGTCAGATAACAACTTGGAGGGTAATGAAATCTGAAACCCATAAAAATCTGAAACATATAAAATCTGAAATTTAAAAATCTGAAATCAGGATCTGCAGTCCAAAAATCTTTAAAAAAATGCAGAATCCGAATAAGGCATAGATCAGTCAAATTAAAACCCAATCCAATCTCTCAAGCCAAGTTAAAATTAACTGTAGTCACAGAGCTCATTTAAACAAAAATGAATTAAAATCCATAAGCAAAAGTCAATTTCCAAATCAGATAAAATCAATCAAACGAACCATATTTGAAGCATAGCCTAAATCTGAAATTTGAAACATACAGAGAATCTGAAACATATAAAAATCTGAAAATCTGAGACCCAAAATCTGTCATAAAATCTGAAAATTGAAAGATTTCAAAATCCAGAAAACAGAGGTATGAAAATCTGAAGTCTGGAACAAAAATCTGGAAATCAGAGGTCAGAGACCGGAAATGTGTAAATCAGAAAATCCGAAGTAGTAAAAAATTTGCAGGAGGGCTGAACAAAAAATCTGAAATCTGAAATTATGTGCAGAACCCATTTAAAAATCTGAAATCAAACCTGCAGACCGTAATATGAAAATCTGAAGAGTTCCTAAACCTGGAATCTACAGGAGATCCAAAAATCTGAACTTCACAAGAAATCGAAGCCTGTAAAATCTGCAGAATTACAAATCTGAAGTTTAAAAAAATCTGAAACATGTAGAATTTGAGACCTGGAATCTGCAGGCAATCAACCCAAACTCATGAACAAATCAAATTTCCCACATCAAACCTCAAGAGCGTTCAGATCAAATTTCCCATACCCAATCCAGAAACATTCAAGTCAGTTTTCCTTAACCAAGTCCAAACCGAAAATAAACACATCTGCAACCAAAAATCAGAGTCAATTTTCAAATCGTTTTGGAATTCCAACTCTCAAACAAATTCAAATTTGCCAAACAAGTTTAATTCAGATTAAACTAAAGTCAAATAATTAATCAAGCTTAAATCAAAATTTAAACAAATCTGCAATTCTGCAAATTTCAAAGAGAATTTGGAAACATCAATCAAATTCAATTCAAATCCAACTCTTAAATTAAGCTGAAGTTAATTTCAATTCAAACAAAACTAAACCAAACAAACTTCATTTCAAGCCAAATCTTACTTGAACAAATTTAAAGCAATTTCACTCAATCCAAATCAATTTCTTAAATCAAACCTTAAAACAAATTAACTTTAACCAAACAAATCTAAAACAAACTGAAATTAAATCAATCCATAAACAACTTTTAACTCAAATCAATTCTAACCAAATAAACCCAAATTCAAACCAATTTCAATCACGTAAACCAAATTGAATAAACTCAATTTCAAATCAAACTTCTTAGGCAAAACTCAAAACCTGCAAATTCAAAACCAACTCAAATCATTTCACACAAATCCAGAAACTGTCAAATTTAAAATTCCCAGAAGTCTAATTAAAACTCATAAAACAAATGGATTAAATAAGATAAACTCATGCCAAACAAACCATTCAAAAATCAAACAATAAACAAACTATCTCAAATTTAAACCAAGTTTTAAATCAACAAACAAATTCAAATTGAATCAAACTTGAGTTAATTCAAAATGAACAAATCTAACTTCAATCCAAACCAAAAGTAATTAACAAATCAAATTCAACAAATTAAATTCAACTCAAACTAAATTCAAACTAATTCAAATTAACTAAAATCAATCAACTCAAATCAATCAAAATCAAATCAAATTTAAAACACATCAAGTGTTTTGCATTCCATCAAGTTCATGGGGCCATTGTTCATGTGTATATGTTTTTGTGGATGCATATCTTCTATTTCCATGGATTGCTATGATAGAGAATCAAGGGTTTTCGAGCATCTCGATGTAATTAACGTTGGATCTTCACACCATCCGACGGGGAGAGGTCAAAATTAATTTTCAGAGAACCTAACAACCTCAACATATAATTTTGACCCTAGTTAGTACTTTTATGAAATACCATCTATTTTCTTACAAAATCAATACTAAGGTCAAGTCTAAATCAAATTCAAATGGAAAACGAATTTCCAAAACCAAAATCTTTAAATTTTGAGTGATTTTTGAGGTTACATCATACACCCACTTGATTCATTTTCTGGGAAACCCATTAATCGTAATGTTCTTTGCAAGCACTGCCAGTTTACCTTATCGTATGCCTTCTCAAAGTCCAACATTCATATGACACTCCTTTCTAATGTGTTAATCATGAAGACATTCCACTAGTCACCATATAATCATTCAGAATGAATCGGTCTGCAATATAAGTTGACTGCTTCTCACTTACCAGTTTCTCCTTGTGACCTCTTACTCTGTTAGCCAACATCTCAATTATAATCTTGTAGCTGTAGTTCAAGAGACTTATGGGTCTGAAATCTTTAATGTCACATACATGCTTTTTCTTTTTAATCATTGCCAAAGAAATGAGTATGGAAATGAATCTTGGATTAGTTTCAAATTCTCTCACTACAGAAAGTTTTCATGGATTTTGTCTCTGCAATGCTGGTAGAAGCCAATTAAGAATCCATCAGGCCAGGGGACTTGTCCACCGTGTATTCAACCCTGAGGGGATATAGGATCAATCAAGTTATTTACCTTCTCAGAAGAAAGTCTAATGAAGTCATTGCTATTCATTAACAGTCTCCAAGAGTCACTCTTAGCAAAGAATCCCATGTTAAACTTACCGCCGCTGATGTTATGTGTTCAGGTCCTGAAATCAATTGACCATTCGCCTTTAAGGCTTGAATTGTATTCCTCTTTTTCCCGGCATGCATAAGTATGGAAATATTTAGTGTTCTTGACCCCTCTTCAAGCCAAGTTTTCTTTGACCTTTGTTTCCATTTAAACTCTTCCTTTGAGCACCATCACTGATATTCCATCTTGATTTTGTCCCACTCTTCTCTATCATCACTTGACAAGTTCCTTTATCATTCAAAACACTGAAATCTTGAGTTTTACTGAGCAATTTTTACTTTATTCTAGCTGCCTCCCCAAAGGAGCCGTGACTTCATCTCTCTTCAGCTCAAGTCTCATTCTTTTCATTTTGGATGGGAAAGTACCTGTGGCTGATCTTTGGACTTACCTGTTTCTGTCAGCTTTCCTTAAGTATCTTTACTCCATGCTAATTTAAATATAAACCATCTTTTGCAGCTCCTCCTTGTTTTCATCCCACAAGAGAGGCCAAATGGAATGTGGTATGAAAGAATAGGAGGGGGAAGAAAGTTTAGTTATATCCAATTTTCTCAAACCAGTCCATTGAGACAAACATTTTTTCGAGCTTTGATTTTGATATAGAATTTGACCATGTGAATGATAACCCATTCAATTATAGTTCAATCAAGTTATGTCGATCTGTCCATTTTGAAAACAAACTTGTTTTCTTAGTTCTTATCTGGTTGCATCTCTCCCGTAGATACTTGATTGTATTAAATTAACTTCAAATACACCATGACTTATTCTTGTCTTTTGAGAAAACTCTGGACAGCAAGTCAAATAACTTTTTTTCTCACTCCTAAACCGGACCATAAACAATACCACGGTTCAAATCTAAGTTATCAATGGAATTTGCTAAGAGTAGATGAATAAGAAATTTGTGTTTCAGTTTAGCGACAGCCTTGAGCTTATCATTAATTCAGATGACAAGCAGCACCCCACTTCTTCCAACAGCTGGTTGGTATTGAAAACCTTTGAGATTGTCCAATGACAAATTGTGAATAAAGCTAACTTCAAATTCAGATACGTCAGTTTCTTGGAATGCCATACTATTAAACTTGTGTTTTGATAATAAATTCTTTACTTTCCTGATCTTGGAATCTCCATTGATCTCCTGCCATTTCAAGATAGCATCTTTGTCATGCATAAATGATCAGTTTCTTCCCATTTTGAGATCTGGTCTTTCTTTCTTCAATTGGCTGATTGGGAAGAATACATTTTAATACTTCTGAACCAATTTTGGAGGGAACATCGGCCTTCTAGATTTTCTTCATTTTATCCAAGCTTTATTCTTTCTTGATTTGGGACAAAAAAACTTTGACCACTTGTTCTCTTCCAATAAAAGACACCACCTTCTCGCCAAACCCCATAATAACCTCATAAGAAACTGAGTCATTAGGTAGCCGCTCAAAGGGTACAATTTGATGAAAGCCTAGGTCAACCTCTCTTTGCCCCTTTTGAATGTTACTCCTGCATAAGAAGTCCATGCCCGGTGGAGAGACTTTGATTTTTAACATGGGAATCCCCCACTATGTTATTCGAGGCGTGAGGCTCCAAGGAAGATGATGACTCGTCGAACGGACCCCTCATCTTGGCTTACCCCCAAGCTGAAGGCCTCAGCTCGGGCCAGTTTAAATAAGCATCGGTTGAACTGATCAAGACCTAAAACGACAGCACTACGAAGGGAGCGAAACTCCAAAACTTGAACTGTCCAAGGCAAGTGAGTCCTAACTGGGTCCGAAACACCGCACACCGCTCCATGCTTCATCTTCTCTTTAACTGGTTGTCAGCATTGAGCCCCCCCCGCGCGAATTCATCACTGACAATGCAAAAGAAGGTAAATTTGAATTACCAACTTCACACCGAGGATGCCTCCTCACCGCTGCCAGCAAGTTGTTGACAGGAATCTATGAAGGTCCTTCCAGTCAGTGGCGAACTCAATGGCTCCTACCCTCCAGAGAGGTTAAGAATTTCACTGTAACATCTGTGAGAAGCACGAACTCTAGGAGAATTCTCACTCACCCACGGAACATCAAAATAGGGGATTCCAATCAATAGAGATTAATCGGCCAAAAGTGCAAGCAAGCTTTGCCACTACATCATCCGACCCAAGTGTAGAATGGAAGGACCAAATAAAGAAGCCCACGATTTCTTCTAAGAGCTTTCCACATGGGCTTCGAAACCTTCAATTGAGAAACAGCTGAACTCCACTCCGATTATGAAAGGCTTTATTGACTACCACCTCCGGCTGTCCACAGAAATCTTCATTAGTCATGAGGAAGGAGTTCAGGCTAAAATCTTTCACCAACCACGTTGTAACCTCTGGCCAAATGGATCTAAGAGCCTTTTGGAACGTCCCAATGTGATCATGATGTGGGTTGGCATGGTGGACTAGTGTGACTTCTTTGGAGGACCTGGGCACGACCAGGTGCTGGCAGGAGGTGGCCGGTGGGGTCTGCTCTCAGGACTCCGGAAGGGGGGGTTCATGGCGATCTTGGCAGTGGCAGAAGACTGGGGCTCATGGCGACCAGCAAAAGTGCCCGACAATGTGTGAAGACCAATCCTAGGTGGTGTGGTAGACTTGCGGAGTCACAACGTAGCCTTGTTGCTAGACCCTAGGTGGGGGTCATGGAGCCTTTGCGCTGCCCGCGGTCGCCATGTGGGCGGCACACCTGACAAAACAGTTGGGCAAATACCTTTTTATCCTCGCATTGATGTCTTCTATTGTCGTCTGGACGAACAGGGGTGGAGCAAGTGACGGTGGTGGTAGGAGCATGGCTGTGGTTGGTGCCCTTGCATGACTGAGAGGGGGCTGAGAAGTCGAAAGGGGCCTGTGGGGCAGTTGACCCCGCCATTTTCCTCGATCTCTGCCTCCTCCTTTATCCTTCTTTTTCAATGCCATCCAGAAGATTGGGGAGAGTAAGGGGAAAGGGCACGAAAGAGTTGTGGGTGGTGACGGTGGGAATATATGTTGCTGAAAGTGGTTTGGGAGGTGTGAGGGTGGTTTGGCAGAGCCAGAAATGGAGGGGATGGTTGCACTGGAAGGGGTGGAGGGTTGGATGGTGCGGGGTTCTGGAAATGGCGGCAATATGGCGAAGTTCTTGGTAGCAGGATGGGAAGAAGGATGCGGAGAAGGAAGGGGAGGTGATGGTGGTAAAGAAACACTCCAAAGATTGTTGGAGGGCCTCGCTAGTAACCATTGGTTGAAGAGCAAGACTCTATAGAATTCCGGATGGGGTTCTGTAGCAACCGACACTGTCAATGCCGAAGGAGTCAAAGATGCTATCACACGGAGTTTGCAGTGCATAAGGGTGCCTGCCTTTTTCAAGAAGTGCTAGGGACCCAGGAAGGGGAAGGTGTTGTGTCGATGCTGTAAACAAACGAAGGCAATGATGGTGATGTTAAATCAATCGAATTAGAGCCCAGGAAGGGGAAAGTGGAGGAAGGCTTGGAGGCCAAATGATTGAAGGAGGTGGAGAAGGCTTTCATGGCCGGAAGGCGGAAGGTGAAGACCAGTGAATGGCTCTCTCAGTCAAAGTAAGGGGTGAAAGGAGGTTACCAGGGCGAAGGCTCCCTACGTACAAATCACTACCCACAGAGCTTTTAAAAAATTCACTTCTTGATTGATTTATTCCAACATAAGAACATTTATATATAGAGAGTCCCAATTTACAAAAAGTACCTTAAAAAGAATATTTATAAACATGTCCTTTTAAGGATTGAAGTCAAGGAAATGACTAAAAAATTCAAATATTTACAAACAAGTTCTAAAAGGACATAATTCAAAATCAACCAAAAAATTTCTTGAATTGGACTCCCATCAGATTCTTTAACTTTGGCAAAACAAGAACCATCCCTACAACCCAGGACAACCACCAAGCCTTCCTCCAGGAAATAACATGAGAAAGAGGGGCAACAACCCCTTCTTCAAATTTTTTTGATGCATACTATTGGCCAGAAACCTTCTCAAAGCCTCTGTCAACGACTAGGACAAAGGAAGCTATGATGACCAATGCCCCGACACACCCTTCACTTCCAACCTTTCCTACAAATTGCAGCTACATGGCCTTTACCATAACACCTCCAACAGGCCCCCGATGACAGACTCAACTGGCTGCCTACCAGAGCAGGCCACACTCTTAGCAGTGCCCAAGAAAATCGGTCGATCCTTGGTCCTCACCCTCAATTCTACTTCCAGCTCTCCCCTTCTTGATTTACGGCACCTCTAGAAAGGTGCACCCCCTTCTTGGCCTCCTGTCTTCTCTCGATTTTCTCCATCCACCCTTTGTGACCTAGAGCCGATCGGGGGGGAGAGTTTCTCCTTACCCTTCGGCAGCTTGTTTTTCCTTCGTAGGGAGAACCCTATGATAAGGGGTGATTTGCCCCCACTTCACCCCAAAGGAGTGATAAACAAGGGGTGATCTACTTTCTTCTTTTTCCCTTGGTTTCACCCCTTCGGGGTAACAAATAGTTCTCCCCCTGGTTTCATACTTTAGGAGGTTGGATCGGATTTTTGTCTAGTTGTCTTGCATTCCTAAATTATTTAATATGAGTTCTAACTTTTTATTTTATTTCATCTGTGTAGGGAAAATGTCGAACGAGGACCAAAGTGTCAACATACCTTGTGATATTGGATGTTAATATGGACACATGTTAGATATTGAGAAGAAAAGAGTCATATGTAAGTAGTGTGGGAAAGAAATGAATAGGGATGTTTACCTTCTTAAACAAACACATAGATGAGATTAATGGGATTGTGAAGAAGTGTCGCAATGTACTGATGGAACTTAGAGAAGAAATACATGCATATTTAGCCGAGAAAGTATCACAAAGGGAGATACGTATTGAACAGAGAGTCGACTTGCACAATGAGTTGCTTGGACGAAGAGACACAAACCTCATGTTCGAATGTTAAGAAAGGTAAATCATGTGCTCATGTTGAGATTGATTCATTAATTTCAGATGATGAAGGTGAGACACATGATAGGAGAGCAATGCATGAAAGTAAAACTCATACCCGAGAAGATAAAGAGAGAAGAAAAGGGGATAGGAAGATTAACTATCCGTTCAGATGTGGAAGACACTCAGCTTATATATCAATCAAGTCAAGAGAGTGAGTTCCATCAGTTACATTCCTTTTGGCCGATTAACACATCTATGCATAGGCAGAGTGACAAATGTCAAAGGATGATCAAGTAGGTCTTGAAAGGAGTTGAAGCTATGATAGGGACCGCAAAGAAGACAATCAAGCACATTTGTAAATAATTTTTATATGCATATATATAAAACTTTTTTTAAATGTGTTTTACATATTTTTAAAATAACATTAATAAGTCATTTTATTTTTTTGATGTAGGTGTCACAACCCAAGCAACCACCATTTCATATTTTTAGATGATTATTGATGCTATCACTGGGGTTGAACCATGATTAAAAATTCTGATGTCTAAGTATATTTATGTGGTTGAGTTGGATGCAGAGATCGATGAGTTGTTCTTATGAATAGATAGATTCAAGGCGATATGGAAGGAAATGAGTTGCTTTGTAATGTGAGAGCACCACATTTTTGAAATCTATTGATGTATCAAGTTAGGTCAAGAATGCAGAGTACTTGTTTGGTCTCATAAATGATGTTATCTAGGAAATAGGTGAAGATAACATGGCGCAATTTGTAATTGACAAAGAAACATCTTATAAGACTGCAAGGAAGAAACTGATAAAGGTCTTGTCACACTTGTTTTGGGTGTCATGTGTGGCACACTTTATAAATTTGATGTTAGAGGATATTGAGAAGGAGACATCTGTGAGGTTTTTGGTAAGTCAAGGTTAGTTGATTACATCCTTTATATATGATGAGCATTCTAGGTTGTTGCACATCATGAGAGTGTATTAGTGGTCGTAATCTTGTGCAACCTCGTCTCATGAGATGTACCACATATTTTATTGTGTTAAAGTGTTTGTTGAGACATTGACATGACTTGAAGAGATTCATACTTTCAATTACATAGGTTACATGTTGACCTACATGGCAGAATGAGCAAGTTTGTGATTTTAGCTAAGATGAAACATATTATTAAGGACAATAGGTGGTGGGAAAGAATGCAATACTACTTGTCTGTTATAGAATCTCTATACTTATATGATGCAGTGGACAGAATAAAGATGAAATTTAAAGAGAAACATTCAAAATGTTATAAGACAAGGTGGAAAATTATAGATAACAAATGCAATAAGATACTTCATCACGATATTCATGCAACAGATATTTGTCTATATGTTATATTTCATTTAAGTGTTGTAGTTATATGTTAATAGTTGGATTTCATTTTAGCAGAATATTTTTTAAATCTAGGGATGTAATATGGCGGACAAGTATGTAATGATACAAAGATTATGTATTGGTCGTTGTCAATAATACAACGTTTGACTAGAAATTCGACTCGAATGATTGAACATGGACTGAAGGTGAGTTTGACAATGTAATTGGTGAGGATGAAGAGATACAAAAAGAACAAGATACTGAGGTTCCTTGTACAACATTAGTTCGTGCTATAACACAAACTATAACTTCAGAGTCAGCTCTAGCTCTAGCTTCTTATGCCACTTTAGGTGCAAGTCATTTTACTACTTATAAGAGTTCGCAAAAGAAAGAAAAAATTATAGGTTTCAAATCATTGAAGAAAGGATACTAGCGCATTATTGAATTGAGTATGCAAAGGGAAGTTGGAAAAAAGAAGCTAATTGTTAGGCGAATCGGTAAGTCCCACAGATGGTATCCAAGCATCTTTCTCAGATGATGATGAGGAGGAATAGTTCATTTCACCTATACAACTTTACTATTTACGTAATCCAAGAGGAGTTGGAGGAGAAGAAGATGGTATCGGATCTAGTAGTGCACATACGAGTGGAGCATGGCTTGATTATTTGGGTCACAAGCAACATCAAGTGGAAGAAGTCCTTGTTCGAATCAAATAAATTTTTTTTGCTAAGGATGTTGTGACAAATTATTAAGAACCCGCTTCAGACTTGTAGCCCTTATCCACCTTCACTTCGGCATCATATAGATACGACCAATCATGACTGACCAATCTTAATTGAGTAATAGGGAGAATTATAAGAACAAAGAGAAAATTTTTGTAGATGGATGTGATAGGAAAGTATCTTTTCTATTAATTGAATCATTTTATTTTTTTATCAGAATAAAATTTGATATTATTTTACATTCACTAGTCTTAAAATGTCTAATAGAATTATAGTCACATGAAAATGTGTTAGGTCACATTTATATTTTAACATTTTTAGGGGCTTTCATTTTTTAAGATTTATCATGATTTTTATGATTTTTTGCATAAAAATAAAAAATATTCAATTTTGAGCGATTTTAGATTGGGAATTATCTCCCAGAATCTTTCTTGATCAAATTAATCCAATCTGATGTGGGTTCTGATTCAAATCCTGCGATCATTGGAGAGAGAGAGAGAGAGAGAGAGAGAGAGAGAGAGAGAGAGAGAACAAAGCAAGCTTTTTCCGGGATCCTTCTTCCAATTTTTTTTTTTTTTTACAGTTCCAAGATTACATGAAGGGCTCTCTATATATAGATTATCACTTTGACATTTAACCTCTTAAAGTAAAATATTTACAAATATGCCTTTCTATCAAAAGAGATTATAAATACCCAAAATGCATTTAAATATGTTCATGTTAATTTCTCATCACATGTTCTTTCCCAGCCTTTTTGTGGGCATTGATGCTAGGTGTCTTTTGTGTTCTAAGATGTTGAATGACTGCAGCATTTCTTTTGCCTGGCCTCCTCCTTTTCCAATTTTTGGGCACTCATAAAATGTTCATGGCATGTCTTTCTGCAGTCAGCTTTTTCTGTTCAAGACTTGGCTACCTATGGAGTTGTCTTCCAAATGAGGTCAATTCTGATTGAGGCATTGTGGACCACCCTGCATGCTACAAATTTGTCTCTATGGCTTGAGAGCAACAGAAGATTATTTAGCAGGAATTTCTCATTTTTGAAAGAGCTATACATTCCATTTTCGACAAATGTCATGAGTGGCCTATCTTACTGGGTTGTGGGTATTGTATGCTTCCTTTTGACTTAAGATGAGGGGTTCTTCTCCTTAAAGTTCCTGTTGCGACAGATTCCTTTTGGGGAGTTGATTTTTTATGCTTGTATGATTCCCTTCTGTATCTAGACTGTCTTGACCACCCATTTTCAGAAGAAAGATACAACTTGGCCAACTCCAAGGCCCTATGGCTAGACCAAGAAGAGACCAGCTTGGCATTGATGACGTCTGCAAGAAAAAGGAAGAGTAAACCACCATGCTTTCTTATCCTTTGCCCAGTACCCTCATCTTTTTTTCTCGTCCAGGAGCCCAATGACTGAAGATGGAAATAGGATCCAGCTTCACCTTCTCAAAAATTAGGGGCCAACACCATGAGTGTGAAAAATGTGAAGATGAAGTGATTCATATTTTCTGGTTCTTCTTCATGCATGCTAGAAGTCAAGGGAATGTTGTCTGGATGTTGTGAGATGGTCTACCGTAACCTCCACGTAAAATGGTTATCTTCAATGGGCTTCTTTCATCACTTCATATGCAGAATTTTCCATGAGATGCCCAAAGTTTCAACTCAACTTTAGCTTCAATCCCAAACTATTTGTGGTCTGCCAAAATTTGCATTTCCAAGAGGCATTCATATGTGCAACCTGGAAAAAGAGTAATGGTGCTAAGAACTAAGAAGATCCACAAAAGCTCTGACCAGAACAAGGGATACAGATGGAAACTCTACTCCTGCAGCCCTGTCTTCATTGTTACTTAAGAAATATGTCTTTTCTGCCACAGTGGTTATCATGTGCTTAGGTCTTCTTTTACCTTCTGCATGCTTTGAGTGCCACCGTATCCAGGTGCTTGGTCAGACAATCCTACGTGTTGCTTCAGCCATGCAACCCTGTTCATGCACCTTCTTTGCAGCACCTTGCACGTGTCCAAACACTACACATCTTTTGGCACAGCAAATGCGCCTAGTTTTGGCTACAAACATGTTGATGCTTGTACCCATCCATTGCAAAACTGTCTGCTTGTTGTACCTGACAAGTCCGCTTCAATGTGTTCTCTTCTTGTGGTCACGTTTGCACAAAAACCTGTCTATCTTGTGCCTTGAATGTCAGCACACTGGTTTGCTCAGCCAGTCTGCCATGCCCAGATGCCATTTCAGCATGTCTTGTCCGCTTCTCCAGGTATGATGGTCTGGGATATCGGTGAAGAGACTTTGCTTTGCTTCTTCATAGACATGTGAAGATTAGTCAAGACCTTGCTTTAAGAAAAGGCAATGTTTTGCCTCAGAGGTGTGCTGTCAACAACAGCAATTGCACCAGCCACAAGTTGCTTTGATCAAGAAAGGAAGGATCGGGGGCTGGACCGGGATGGGGTCGGCTGACTTGATCGGCTCAGATCTGTCTGGATCGAATTTGATTAAAAAAATGAGTACTTAAACATTATAAAAAATTAAAAACATCAAAAAGATTAATTTTTATTATAAGTAAACAGATTTATTTAAATGGCTGACATATTTTTAATATTTTTTTTATAATTTCTCATTTTCCTGCGACCAATTTTGCCGCAGGCTTTCACACCGGGCTGGGGAAGTGGGAGCGGGAGCGGAAGGTCTCCAAGTATCATCAACAAAAGGAGATCTGTTGCCATATATGTAAATTGTCATGCCAGCACTGGATGGACTTGGCTGCATGGATTGCTTATGCCATCGATTATGCAGCAACGGATTGAATTCCTGTTAAGGGGAAGGAATGAGATTCATAGTATTGTATCATTATACAACAATCAGCATGAACAGCTGCCTGCATACCAATGGTGGCGTACAGTTTACTGGCATATGCAAACGGCTACAAAGTTATGCCCAGTTGCGTTGCATGAGTGTTGGCTGATTGCTAGTGTTGATTATTTAGTGGGTTCCCAGATGACATAGTGGGACACATGAACAATGCCTAGAGTTGGCAATTTCTCCATATTTTACATTTAAGGGGAGTTGGTTTGTTATGTACCATTTGAAGGTCAAAATTTACCGTTCTTATCTTGAAATGATCTTTGAAACTTTATGGCTGCTGATCTATTATCGGATTGCGATAATTTTATGTTGTAATTATGGATTTTATCATCAATTTATCTTTCTATGTAGATGTCCATCATGATTTCTGTTTATGCATTCAATGCATCTTGATGTTTTCCGGCACTTGGAAAGCTCTTTGGCTTTTGATACGACACATTTTTTGAACTCTGGTTTATTTTTTTTTTAAAATCAAGAATTTGTCTTTAACACAAGGGACACAATTTCTTCATCTTCTTTTTCTACACCCTATCCCTATCTCTGACATGAGCATGAACTTGTGAAGTGGTTATGTATGTTGGCAGTTTGCTTGTTTTCTTATTTCAAAACTTCCTAAGGGAGGCTTGACTGGGTTGGATCAGATGATTCAAGAGAAGAAAAGTTGATCTGGATTGGCCCAGATCAGCTCTTCCAAACACAAAAAACAAAAAGTAAGAAAAATTTTATATAGGATGAAAGATCGGCTGATTCGGGCAGATCCGTGCCTGATCTGAGCCAATCCGGGTGAAGTCCAAGGTTGGATTGGACTTCCCCCCCTTAGATTGGATCGGCTTATGCCTATACTGTTCCAAATTGGCCGTCCTGTAAACCATGAAGCTTTCTGTAAATTCTTCATTTTGTAGAGTGGACATATGCATTTATTTCAGTGTTACCTAATCTGACCTTTCTGTTGTTATCAAAGGTTCTATCTCTAACTCCTTGATGAATGCTATAGAATTATGCACAACTGTTATGGAGGACAAAAAGTGAAGGATGAAGGAAAGCAGCTTGGCACAAAGTAAAATGATAGATAGGAATTGGGTCCACAAACGCAAAAGGAAAAGGATTTTATGTGGCCAAGATTTTTCAAATGGAAAGGAAGGCATTTCACCTGAACCTTTTGTGACTGTCAGGAACCCTCCGTCAAAGCAGAAAACCAGCATTCCTGGATTTGTGCAGAAGATAAAAGGAAATGATGGGGTGAGTTGATTTCATTCACTCATCATTTCACTGCTTACGAAATGCCTTGAATCGGTACTTCTGGAACATAATTTTTACTTAGATTCTTCATAGAACTGTTCAACTTATTTATTGACACTATGGGTTTACAAACATATTGAAATGAATATTTATGGAAGTCCCATGAGAATGATCAAGTTATACTTCTATGAGCGTGACTTATGGTTGGAGTAGAACTAAACTCAATTTCAACTCTAGTTTTAATCCCAAATTATTTGTCATCAACTTTGTGGATTCTTTTTCTTCAGTCATGTGTCTTTTGAGTTATTTATTAAGAGAAATTTAAATAATTTAAATCATGTAGCATTACTTTTTTTTATGTTAGCTTAGATTGACAGCATCAATTTTTGTTTGTACTATCTTATATTTTTTACTTTTAACCAGATTTTTTAGTCTACATTTAATATGTCCAAACTTTCTCAATGTCCATTTTTCCAATTTTTCTATAATTGTCTCTCATCCCACATTTGATGGGGACTTCTTGTAGGAAATTAGTTAAGTCTGTAAATAGCTCTTTTTATCCATTTCTTTTATTTTCCATTTATGTAAATAGTCAAAATAGGGGGTCCTCTTTGTAATTTGGCAGGGATCTTCTCCTTATATAAGGGGGTGCCCTGTACGCAAAAAATTACAATGATTGGAATTTTTGGAAAGGCCTGCGGCCTGGTGTCCCAAGCAGGGGCTCTGCCCCATCTTCTTCCTCTCCACCCCCTCCAGACGATATCCTCTTTCTTTCTCCACCCTCCGGTAGGTGGCCATTCTACCCCCCTCCTCACCCTCCGGCCTCCGTGCCTTTCTTCTCATCTTCTCCTTCCCGGTTCGACAGCACCTCATCAGCCGGTGATTCCCCCCTGTCTTCCTCCTCCGGCGGTCTCCTTCCTCAATGAGGGCGGCGGGGCTTTCCTCCCTCGCGGTTGCAAACGAAAGGAGAAGAAGAAGCAGAAGAAGAAGCGGAAGGAGAAGACGGTGAGAAGAGGGGAGAGGATCCGGCGATCCTCGGATCCCCCTCCCCTGCGGCTCCCTCCCGGCGTCATCCCCGGCTCCACCCGCCCGCACGCCGCAGCCGCTGGACACAGCCCGTCGTCTCCATCTCCGTCGTTCGCGAGAGGGTCGGCCAGACAACGCCGCGCCTCGTTCTCCTCTCCCCCCTTCTCTGCGGCCTCGGCTCCGTCCAGATGGGACGACGACAACATCGACGCCAGCTCCCCTGCCTCCCCTGCTCCGCCGTCCGCGCACTGCGTGCGGTCTCCTCCGGACGGCGAAGACGACGCGAACGGGCGGGCGAAGATGACGCGAGCGCTGCGTGGTTTTTGTCGCGGCCCGCGACTTCGCGGGACGGCCGCGATGCCGCCATGGCGACACACGGGCGACAGCGTGGAGACGGCCACGCGACCACCCGACAGCGATCAAGACGCCGCCACGACTCCCCCCCCTCCGTCCCACGCGCGAGCGAGCGCGCGACACTCGCGGCCGGCCGGTCCGCGGCCTAGACCGGCCCCCAGACCGGTTCGACAGGGTCCAGACCCGGTTCACCCCGGTTCAGGCCGGTTCAGCGCCTGAACCGCCCGGTTCAGGCCGGTTCAGTGCGTTTTGAGCCGGTTTTGACCGGTCCAGACCGTTTTGGGCCCGGTTCGGGCCTGTTTCGACCGGTTCGGGCCGGTTTAGGCCTATTTTGGGTTCGTTTAGGTTCTTTAGCGGCGGTCACCGCCGGTTTATTTCATTTTCGGTCGGTTTAACCCGGTCTAGCCGGTTTGTCCCGCATCAACATTTCTTTAATATATTCATTACATATTTTATCTAATGTAGTATGTTCACCTGTCCATCTCAAGATTCTCATTTCATCAACACATGTTTGGGAAGTATGTTTTTTTTATTGTCCAACATTCACTACCATATAATATTATAACGCTTATAGATGTATGATGAAATGAATTGGTAGAATCAACTAATTCTATGAGAGAAAAATCGATCCAGAATTAGTCCAGATCAATTCTTCAAAAAACCAGAAAAAATCACAAAATCAGCAGCTAAATCTGATTTCGATCTGATTGATCCTTGTGGGGCTGGAATCTATTTCAGAATTGGCACAACATGAATTACCAAAATTGGCCGATTTGACTAGAATCGGCCTCGATCTAGGCTGATTTGGGCTATACCGGCTGATTCTTGTAGAATGTGGGGTGGGTCAGCCTTTCCCTTAAATTTGGGTTAGGCTTATGTTGATCTGATCCCAAAGTCGACCGATTCGGTGCCTGTAGCTAATTTCCACTTATTTTGTTTTGTTTTAATTATATGATTAATGTTCTCATCAAATTCTTTAATTTTTGGTATGATTGGACCAATGTATTTAAATTGAGTATTTTAGGATAATTATACTATATGAACTAACTCTTACATTTTATGTGTTTTGTGAAATTTACAACGCATATATTTTGTAAACTCAATCTTTAAAATGTTTTTCCAAAACTCTTGCTTTCTATTAACTTTTTTTTGTCTCATCTGGCTATACAATATTGTAAATAAATGTTTTCACCATGGTATGATATATTGTGTATTCTTTGTTATTCATCTATAACGAATGCAGGAAGGGAAGACTTGTAGGTTCTGGATACAAGCTTTTTGAAATAAGAAAATCTTTTGTTTTCTCTCCACTTATGTTGATACCAGTTGTTGTTCCAACATACGTCTTTTCCCACTTGTATTTATTTAATAGATTTTATTTTTAGGTTCAACGCACCCCAGAGTCCCACAAAACATCTCTTAGAGTTCTATTATAAGCCATTTCATGTCAATAAACAACATTTGCAAATCCAAATTAGTTGATTAAACTAGTTGTAAATCTTTTAAGTGATAATCTGTAAGTTGGCTATATGGATTCTCTTTCTCCACTCAAGTTGACTCTTTGAGTTTTTTAAATGACTCGAAGGTCAAAATTTGATATAAAAGTGTGAATAAAGATACAATAAAAGGAAAATAGGGAAGAGAAGCAACTAGGAGCATCTACCGAGATGGTAAAAACCACCTGTGTTACAAAAATAAATTACTAAAAGTTAACAACTTATTTCTCTAAAGGTGCCCTTCTAAGTGCTTCCCATAGTAAGAAAACATTCAATCTCTGATTAAAGCTGACATCAGAAAAAGAATTGATTTTGGATGTTCTAAATGCTTCTCAATTATCTTCTTATTTCTTATCTGCCAAATCGTCTGTAGACTAGCGGGCAGAATGGGGTCCCATAGTTTTGAGTCTGTCCTCCAAGGGTTTAGTTTAGACGAAACATAAAGAAGAGAAGGAAGGCTATCCAGTTCCTGCCAATGTACCAGCCAACCTTTAAACAAAGCTTTCTAGAGAGAGTTGATAATCCCGCACTTAATAAGGAAATGAAATGATGAGCAGACGTAACGTCCATGTCACAGTGGGCAAATCTTGTGGGCAAATCAGGGAATAGAATGTTAAGCTTACTCCATCTAGGAAGTCTCACCCTACAAATCTTCTAGAGGAAAAGCTTGATCTTGACAGGGTAATCAGATTTCCAAACCAGTTGCCAATGCATGTCCACTCAATGGAAGATTTGACTTCGAAGGATTTATTGTTAGTAGGCCCCCAAACCATCTTGTCTTTCTTGTTATGTGTGCATTTATAGGTCTCCAAGAGTGATATAAGATTAGTGAGATTGCATATTTCATCATCTTTGATTGCTCTCCTGAAATATAAACTCATAACTTCATTGTGTTAAGGAATCCTAGTTATAGCTAACTGTGGCTTGAGGATTACAACATAATCTCAAGAGATTGGGAAATAACAATGCAATTGAAGTTTGACCACACCAATGATCCTTCCTGATAGAGGTCTTGTTGCCATTATCAACGTTAATAGTACTTTTGAAGAGTCAAAAAGATCCCAATTGTCTAGTATGCCTTTCCATATAGCCGAAAGTCTACTTCTGTGTCTGAAATCTTTGACCCAAATTTCATTATTCCCTAAATCATATTTGGATTTAATAATTCAGATTATAAAAAGTGTCGATCAGTGTTAAGCTTCCATATCCATTTGTAAAGAAGAGCTCTGTTCGTGGTTTCTAGAGGTACCAAGCCAACACCACCTCTTTACCTACGAACATGATTCCATTTGACAAGATGAAGTTCTCTTTTATCGACAACTCCATGCCAAAAAAATTTGGCTCTTATACTCTATTTTTGTGCAAATGCTTCTAGGCACCTTGAGAATAAAAAAAAAAAAATGGGATACTTTGCAACATAGATTTAGGCGTAATCTATTTTTTGCCTGCAGAAAGCATTCTTTCCTTCCACCTTTGAAATTTACGCTTTAGCTTGTGGACCTCACACCACCCATACTTTACTGTTGGCACCCCTTTCTAAAAAAAGGGGCCTTAGGTACTTAATAGGTAAGTACACCCAAGGCATACTAAAAATGTCTTGCAACTGAACCTTTTGAATCTCATGAACCTTTTGAATCTCATGCAAGGTATTCCTCCGCAAGTCTTTGCAAGATAGGGAGAGCAAAGGCGGCGGTCTTCCCACTACCTGTCTCGGCCAAACCCAGCACGTCGTCGCCGGCGAGTATGCGGGGAATACAATGACTCTGCACGGCAGTGGGGCGCGTCATGTTGAGGGCGTTACAAGTGGAGACGGCCCAGTTGGAGAGGCCAAGGTCGGCGAAGGTTGCGGTGGCGCCGGCTGGTTTATCCTCCTGCGGAGAGCCCGTGAAAACTGAGGTAGAAAGCGATTGCGCGGCTGCAGGCTCGGAAAGAAGGGCCGCCGGCAGCCGCGGTAGCGGATCATGTGGGGGCTTCTTGTGGAGTGAGCGTTTGGAGAAGAGAAGAAAAGGACGGTCTTGCCGGAGGCTCTCAGTTCCCTCCATAACTAGAATTCTACCTTCGACCAGGAGAACGTATGACAGAATAACGTCTCTTTGCCTTCAAATTGAGAACCACGGTGACTACTGGTTAAGCATGAGGAAAGGGGGGAGAGGAGGGGACGTTGACGGGGATGGGCCACGGGGACGGGGAAGTCGAGGGTTGTCCACGCGAAGGGTGGCGGCGAGGGGCGTCCACGGGGAAGCGTTTTCCGACGTCTGGAGGGGACCGTCCACCGGGGAGGGGAGAGCTCGCCGATCTTCAACGCAGGGTGGGGATCGACGGGGAGGAATGTGGGGAGACCAGCCGGGATTCGGCTGCGGTGCGGGGCGGAGGTCGCCGGGGCTTCACCGTTCGCCGGGATTCGGGGCGGAGGCGGTTCGTCGGCTTCCGCGGAATATCCGACGGGGAGGGGGCGCCGGGACGGCGGTCGGCGCCGTCGAGCTTCAGGGTATTTCGTATTTAGGTTATTTTTGATAAAGTATTTCAAATGTATTATTTATCACATTTTAATGATATTAACATTTATTCATATACATGCATTAGTTTTTAGACTCTTTATTGATACTTTATATTAAAACTCGCGAAATTGCAAGAAAAACTTTGTAAACCCTTCAATAAACGATGAGGAAAAAACGCACAATTACAGCCGAGAGACAGGTCCGAAACATTTTTAATTATCTAGTTGGTTGTAAATATTTTTAGACCAACTTCTCATATATAAAAAATAAAACATTATTATTTGGTAGAAGCTACTTTATGGCATGTTTGGTTAGAGTATCAAAATTGATACAATACCAATTTTGATATTGATATTCTAAGAAGATGTAATATCAATATCAAAAGTGACGATATTAAGTTTGTTTAGAAGTTTGGTAATGTTATATCAATATTAAAATTGATATTATATATTTGATAATACAATACTCCGCAGCCGTCGCGGGGGGGGGCGCGGCGGCGACGAGGGGGACTCCGGCGCTGCGGGAGAGGGGGGCTCCGCAGCGGGGGCGACGGAGGCTCCGGCGTGCTCTGTCCACAGCAGGGGGGCGACGGGGGCTCCGGCGTGCTCTGTCCGCAGCCGGGGGGGTGCCGGGGTTCGCCGCCCTCGGGGTCTTGGTGCGGGTACACCTTCTTGGAGAAGAGCTCCCAGCTCTCGTCGTCGTTGAGAAACCGCAGTTCATAGGGAGGGATGCGGGGCTCTATCCGGGGGGGGGGCAACGGGGGGCTCTATCCGCAGCCGGGGTACGCGGGGAGGCGACGGGGGGGGGGGGCGGGGGGGACTCCGCGGGGGGAGGGGGGTCCGCGGGGGGCGAAGGGGGACTCGGCGGGGGGGGGGGGGGGTACGCGTGGGGGGCGACGGGGGGCTGCGTCCGCGGCCGCGGGGGCGGGGGGGACTCCGCGGGGGGGGGGGGGGGGGGGGCGAAGGGGGACTCCGGCGGGGGGCGACGGGGGGCTCCGGCGGCGCGACGGGGGGCTCCCGGCGGGGCTGCGTCCACGGCCGCGCGGGGGTCCGCGGGGGGGGGGGGGGGGCTCTGTCCGCGGCCGCGGGGGCGGGGGGGACTCCGCGGGGGGGAGGGGGGTCCGCGGGGGGCGAAGGGGGACGCTGCGTCGCGGCCGCGGGGGGCGGGGGGACTCCGCGGGGGGACTCCGCGGGGGGAGGGGGTCCGCGGGGGCGAAGGGGGACTCCGGCGGGGGGGGGTCCGCGTGGGGGGCGACGGGGAGGCTCGGCGGGGCTCTGTCCGCGGCCGCGGGGGGCGGGGGGACTCCGCGGGGGGAGGGGGGTCCGCGGGGGGCGAAGGGGGACTCCGGCGGGGCGGGGGGTCCGCGGGGGGGGGGCGACGGGGGGCTCGGGCCGCGCGACGGGGGGGCTCCGGCGGGGCTGCGTCCGCGGCCGCGGGGGCGGGGGGGACTCGACGGGGGGGGAGGGGGACTCCGTCTCCTCTCTGCTGAGCGTCTGTATCACTTTTAATACAGGTCTTCACCTGTATTAAAAATGATATTTCTTTTAACTATTAATTTTAAAATTAATATTAGTATCCAAACACCCATTGATACAAAGTATCAATATCAGTTTTAAAACTGATATCAATACTGGTGCTTGATACTGTAAACAAACAGGCCCTTAATGCCCTGTTTGGTTAGAGTTTCATTTTTGATACTATATCGATATTGATATTACTATTTTCAAATGTTGGAGTATCAATATCAAAAGTAATACACATGGGCATTTGTATTACATAATATGTTTTGTTTGTATTACAAATTTTAAAATTGATACAATTAACCAAATACTTTGTAATGGTTCTTATCAATATCAATTTTAAAATTGATAGTGATAGAAGCACTTAACAGTGTTACCAAACAGGGTGTAAGGTGGTATTTGTTTTAACTTGATTTAAAATTTTAAAATTTATGACTAAGAACATAGTTTGTAGAAAAATAAAATTAAGATATTTACATTTTAATCGATTTAAATAATTATTTATAGATATATCATGTATGTGACTCTTTTTCCCGTGTCTAAAAAATTTAAAAAGTAAATTGTACTGCTCGTGTTTTACGAGATTTGTGAAGATATATAAAACATGTGTTATGGACTAATTAAGATAAACAGAACAAACACTTTAAGTATACCAGTCCTACATTTTAATTTGATATCTTGATTAGCAACAATAATACCTCCTACATTTTTCATAAATCTCTTTAAAATAAGTTGCATGAATCAACTTTTAAAATTTCAAAGATGGTATCTTTATGATGGATGGTAATAACATGTATGATATAGCTTAATCGAACCCTACACTGAATAACATGCAAACATCCAAATCAGGTCAAGAACTTAATTCTATAAAAAATATAGATGTTCGGCATTAAATTAAGAGTTCAAATATTCATATTAAGTCAAAACAAATATCACCCATTCTTACTCGGGGGCTTTGGGATGAGACAAAACAAAAGGGCCTTTGCAAGTTGTCTGTGAAGATGAGTCTAATTCGTGGGCTAATGACGTGTTTGGTTGCACGATAATTTTTTGTACATTTTCATGATAAAAATTTAGATTAAAATAAAAAGTGAACCAACTCATGACACAAAATTATCATATTTGAAGGGATGTAATAACAAAATATAGTAACTATCGTACATGACCAAACAAAGTGGGGGACTACAAGAAAAAAGAAAGCGGTGAGACCCTCTTTTTTGTTTGAGAAGAAAATCACTTTCAAAACATAAAATTGTCATGGTTGCCCAATACCTCTTTTAACCAATTTTATTATTATTTTTAAAAATTAAAATTAAAATCTCTATTATCATGCAACCAGACACCCCATAAGTGTCTTGTGTCTACTGTATTTCGATAACAACAAATAATAAGCTATAATGTGCTGATTAAGAATAAAATTTAATATTTATAAATTTGCATACTCTCTTTGTGTATTGAGCTTTGAAATGCAGATAAATAGTTGCTTCGTACGGTAGGCATACACACCAGGGAAAATATAAAATTCTCGTGAGGATTCATTTTTGACATTGCGTAAAAGGTAACATCTGTCCATTGCTAGACTACCTCACATCTTACGTGGTACTTGCTTCCGTCTAATTAGAATATGTGAATTATTATTAGTTTCACGCCTAACCCCTTAAATTCCATTTGTTTTGACTTTACCAACTCATGGCCTCTTATTTTATCGGAAGTTGATGTATTTTATTTTTTTTTGTGTCTGAGTGTTGTAATGGTTGTGTTGTCGAGCAATGAGGGCATCAACTCGGGTTTGAACTCGGGCCTCCCTGCTGAGCCCCACCGCGTGAACTCGATTTTCGAGTGTTTGATCATTGTCTATAGACCTCTAAACTTCTCTCTCTTCTCTTTCTCACCCCCACACACCTCCCTCGTTTGGTTGGCTCTCCTCCTCACACATACACACCAGGACCCCAAACCCCACTATCCTAATGGGGTGTTTGGTTGCATGATAATTTTTTGTACACTTTCATGATAAAAAATATATTAAAATAAAAGGTGAATCAACTCATGACATAAAATTATCATGTTTGGAGGGATGTGATTACAAAAAAGAGTAACTACCACACATGATCAAACAAAGTGGGGGATCACAAGAAAAAAGAAAGAGGTGAGACCCTCTTTTTTTGTTCAAGAAGAAAATCACTTTCAAAACATAAAATTATCATGGTTACCAAACACCTCTTTTAACAAGTTTTCTTATAATTTTTAAAAATTAAAACAAAAACCTTCATTATCATGCAACCAAACACCCCATAATTGTTTTATATCTCAATTCAATTAAATATCTTTTTTATCAAGGAACAAGAGATCACGAAATTAAGAGTTTATGCCCTGTTTGGTAACACTATTAGACACCTCTATCACTATCAATTTTAAAATCGATATTCATAACAATCATTAAGAAGTGTTTGACTAATAGTATCAATTTTAAAATTGACAATGGAAACAAAACAGGTTATGTAATACAAGTGTCAACTTGTATCAATTTTGATATTGATATTCTAACCTCTAAAAATATCAATATCAATATTGATATAGTATCAATTTTGAAACTCTAACCAAACAAGCCATTAGATTTTAGGATCGAGCCAAAATAAATGCCACTTCATGTCTTGTTTGATTAGATTGTTAAAAATGATGTTTACATCAATTTTGATATTGATATTTTTAGAGATGAGATTAACAACATCATAATTAATATAAGTTGACACTTAAATTACGTGACATGCTTTGTACTACAAGGTTCAAAATTGAGATTGTTGACTAAGGGCCCGTTTGGTTAGAGTATCAAAAATGATATTATATTAGTATTGATATTGATATTTCGAGAAGATGGAGTATCAATATCAAAATTGGTACAAGTTGACACTTTATTATATAACATGTGTTGTTTGCACTACAGATTTTAAAATTGATACTATTAACTAAACACTTTGAGGTGATTATCAACAATATTAATTTTAAAATTAATAGTGATAGGGGTGTCTAATAGTGTTACCAAACAGGGCATAAACATCTCTCGATGATTTTTATTAATATGAAATACAAAATTGATAATAATAGAACTGTCTACTCATGCTACCAAAGAAGGCATTAGTTATATGACTTGCGAGCTCATCCACCATTGCCCTCCCCTAATTCATTATTTTGTTGCACCCCATCCTTCCTGCCCACTCATCCTCTTATCTCCTCTTCTGTTTTAAACACCCGACTACCATGAAAAGCTTAAAAGACAAACCTGTACACACCCACTAGCTTCACATCCATCCAGACCCACTACTGGACATGTATGTCTCCCATTTAACCTACCATTGAATCTCATGTTTAGCTTGATGATTATATATGGTAACTAAATTATGTGACAGGCACATGAACATACATTGATTCTACTTCTGGGATCTTCTTGTTCACAAGTCTAAGTCTTTCTGTAAATCATCAAAAACATTTTGAGCCAATTGATGCAGGTTGTGTACATGAGCTCACGAGAACATAGATTTGGCTCATCCATGTTCATACACTAATACAAGTGACATCATCTTCATCAGATGTAACTTACTAACAACATGAGCAAGGACTCACTGTACACGGTACTCAGAAACTTGCTTTTCTATATATTACTTGTAGCACAGGATGAACAATTTTTAGCTACAAGAGGAGTGTTGTGTTTAAACTATTATCTGACAAGTTGGTAGAGGATGAGTCAAGAAAAGATTGTGAGTGCACGAGGGGGTCGAATCCACCAAATTATGTATCTTGATAGTTTATGCTGTGTTTGGTAATTGTATTGGGCACCACTATCACTATTATGTTGGGTAATGTGTTCTTATTCTCCAAGGTCATTTTCAATGGCATCCCCCTTTTCGTATTAATTTTTTAAGTTATATATTAATTATTTTTGTTTCATGCACACTTCTTTTTATATTTTTGTAATGACTTTAAATATATATATATGTACATATAGTCAGCATTACACTTGCTTTACAACACGGTCGAGGGTACTACGAAATTTCTGAAATGATTATCCATAGCTTCAATATAACTGCCTTTTAATTTCTCATTCTCAAATTTAATATACATACTTAGAAAAAATAACACCTTAGTATAGAATTAATTTTGGCTACAGATCACGTAATCATGGTAATATATGTACATTCAAACTCAAATTATGAACGGGAGTTTAAATCATAATCACATACTAGCTAATACTTAATTGACGATAAAAATAAACTTGATGGGCGACATATATGTATATATATCGTGAATGAGTTGATGCTTGTAACATTATACTGAGTAATTATATATATTGTCGATGTCGAGTAATCACTATGATAAATGATTTGGAACACATTAATGTTAGTCCTCTCTTCTCTCACTAGGTGCTCACGTGAGGTTAATTACCACGGCAAACAAAATTTGTCACACACTCATAGAACTTCTAAAGAATTATGGGGTGTTTGGTTGCATGATAAATTTCTGTACACTTTCATGATAAAAAATTGTATTAAAATAAAAAGTGAATCAACTCATGATATAAAATTATCATGTTTGGAGGGATGTGATTACAAAAAAGAGTAACTACCGCACTTGACCAAACAAAGTGGGGGACCACAAGAAAAAAGAAAGAGGTGAGACCCTTTTTTTGTTTAAGAAGAAAATCACTTTTAAAACATAAAATTGTCATGGTTAACAAAAACTTCTTTTAACAAGTTTTCTTACCGTTTTTAAAAATTAAAATAAAAATCTTCATTATCATTTAACCAAACACCCCATTAGAAAGGGCACATGACACAAGGTACTTGATTAGTCATTTTTCTCTCGCATTAGATATTTGTGTGATCAATTCAACTTAACCGAATATTTGGTTACCCGATAAATTGAGTTTTTGTTATAATTTTATATTTTGTAAGAAAATTTGATAAAATAAATGGTTGGCCACCATTATAAACTTATGTTCTTAAAATGATTTATTTCATGGACCAAAAAAATAGAAGAAGGCCTCACTTTTTTTATCTTGATGTCTCCACCTTGTTTGGTCATATGGTATCAACTCAATTTTATGTTTAGTTACATAATAATTTTTATATCATATTAAATTTTTTATTAAAATAAAATGTGAACCAACCATTGACAGAATTAAAATTGTCATGTTTGAAATGTTGCAGTAACAAAAATGAATGTGTACAATATATATGATCAAATAAGTTGAGTGGACCACAAAATCAAAAAAAGTTGAGTCTCTCATTTTTTTAAAAAACAAATCGTTTAAAAAACATAAATGTGCAATGGTTACCACACAGTCCTTTTAACAAAATTTTGTTACAAAACATAAAATTATAATATATTTATCGTGCAACCAAGCACCCATAAGATACAACATTCCCACTATCGGATAGCATATTCCATATCTATGTCTACTAGAGATATCCATAAAGTTTATAATCATTCAACCCACCAATTACAATATCCGGCAGAGTCGCCATGGGGGTGAAATGCCCGTTGATTCTAACAGAATATTCTCCTGTATGTCCGAGTGGATTGCTTCTTAAAAACTACACACTCATTTCCTTTAAAATGCCGAAACGACATTATTCATCTGAATAAAAAACAATACCAATACAAGTTGACATTGTCGTTAAAAAAGCATCTAAAACTTGGACGGTCAGGTGACAGATAACAAGGAGTTCGGCTAGCAACTAAATTGTTTACATGGTTTTACTTGTCTAACCATTTTTTTCTACGACAAAACTAATTTTTTATTTTTGATATTCTAACAAAGACATCACTTACAGGTTTGAGGATGGTATAAATCAGGCTGGCACATATAATTTGGACATAATTATGGTTAACCCTTAATTTTGGCATATTGCAAAACAAATTCCATATTTCTTTTTTTTTTGAAGAGAAAAGAAATTCCATATTTCAAGGAACTAATGATAAACCCGTTGTCCGGAAGCGAGGGGCGGTGAAACCCACAGATGAGGTGGGCCCCCGGGGGTACCGGCCTCAGCTGACGTGGCTCGCCCTAGGCCCGTGGGCCCACCCTGCTTATTGCGCTTGCGTCGGAGTGCGCGGCGGAGTTTCCGTCGCGAGTAATTTCGAAGCGCAAGTCGTCCGTTTGGTTGCCCGAAAACGCGTTCTCAGAAAGTCAATCCACGTAGTCACGGCTTCACGCCAACCTGGACCAATGGGACGCGTCACGTGCGCTACAGATCGGGGTCTTTCCGGCAAATGTGGCGAGAGGAGAGGACTTAACGTAAAGAATGAGAGGGGATAAGAAAGCAGCTCAGGGACGCCGTGCATTATAAGGATGCAGGGTGGGGCGCTTCTCTCTCTCTCTCTCTCTCTCATTCTAGAGCTGTGGATGGAGAGAGAACCGCCGAAAAAGTTCCCCCGACGAAACGGGGATAAAATTCTCCGAAAAGGGGAAAAATGGCGAGCAAATGGAATGGAAATGGCGTGCCCCTCACCGCCGTCCCCACCCGCCGCCGCCTGCCCAGCAGCCGCCGCCGGCGCCGGCGCCGCCAACCCCACCTCGGCCGAGGCCCGGCGTTCGAGTGGAGAAGGTGGGGGACGGGCAGAGGAGGAGAGAGAAAGTGCCCGTCCTGGAGGCGGCCTCTCGCTGCCACGTGGCGGGTTGCCACTGGGCGCCCCGCTCCGGGCTGCGCACAACAGCACACCCTGCCATGTCAGTGTCGTCCTACGACCCCGGCGAATCCGTATCGTATGCCCCCTCTCTATCTTTCTCTCTCTATTTAGTCCTCTCTGTCTTTCTCTCTTCTTCCCTTCGGCGCTCACCCCACCTCTCTTCCCGTGCCCTAGCTCCCCAATCTCATGACCCGCCTCTTCCCTTCCGCAATATTCGAATCGCAAGCTGTGTGATCGGCGGACGCCGTCTGTGCACCTAGCTGGACCAGTTGAATTGGGTGAGCTGCAGCCGTTGCTGACGCCGCCGGCCTCAATCTCGGTAGATTTTGTGATTGGCTAGCCTTTCTTGGTTTTCTAGTCACGAGTTTTGATTCTGTTTCAGTGAGTTTCATGTGCTTTTATTGTTTCTCCAAGAGGTTGGTTGAAGTTAGAGTCTTGTAGTTCCTATCCATATTATCGTCGTTCTGGAGTTGTTAGGGTTTGTTGGTTGTGTTTAGGTCGCGTCGTCAGTGCGTGGTCATTTTATTGCTGTTCTTGCTCATTGAAGTATTGATTGTAAAAATGCCTACTCTTGTTAGTTTCGTGGAGTTGTATGGATGTTGGCTTGGAGGCGGACTGCTTTTGTTTTTCAGGTAGAGAGATCTATTTGCCATTGGTCCTAGAAGTTTATTTGCCTTTTGCATCCAGTGAAGATGCTGAGTTTGGTGTTCTAATTGTCCACAGTTGACGGTTGTGTCTGACCTACCCAAATGGCCCATTGTTTCTGTCATGGGCAGCATGATGAAGCCTTGCCTCATTGGGTATGGGGAGCTTTTGATATGTGGATATCTCTTGTATCGGGCCCTTTATAGATACTTATGGAAACAAAATGCTCTTATAACCACCTATCTTCTTCTTCCATAAGCGAGATTTCATGTCAAGTACGTAGTATGATATTTGAAGAAAGATGCTACCATAAAGTTAACTATATTGCAAAATGTAGCATGCAAGAAGACTTCAGAATTTGACACAATCTTTTATTTCTCTCTCTCTCTCTCTCTTTTTATTCATGTGGTATTGCTACATGAATGATATTTCATGATATTCTTTTGCATAGACCAGCGATACATGATACTTATGATGATAAGTCAAGTTTCAAGGACAAGTGTTTCTTGTAGAAAAGTGGGTTTATTTTATATTTTGACAGCTTGGTTGGTTACCCCGCACCAGAGACCAATTTAATAGTTCTTTGTGTTTAATCATATTTTTCTATGCAATACAAATGTTCTTAGATGATAGTGGGCATAACTCCTTCGAGTAGACAGTATCAGCTTCTTGATCTACCTTGACTGGAGGGTGATGCGATGCCTTGAAGTCCTTGTAGGTGTGAGTCTAGCAGTGTCTTTTTTTTTTTGAAGGTGGTCCAAAATGGAGCCATGATCAAATTTTATACAAGCAATAAAGAAAGTACAAGTAACAAAGGTTAGGTAAAAGTAGAAGGAAAGAGTAAAAGTCACTAACTGAAACAATATTTCAACATCGTGAAACAATATTTTAACATCTTCCTGCTAAGGTGGTAAGAAGTTAGGAAAATGCTGAAGTTATAAGAGGAATTTTAGCCACTTGTTTTCCTTCTCTCTCAAAATTTTTTGTCATGGTAAGGCTTGAAATGTGCCGAATACCCATTCTGGACCAAGGATAAAGCATGACTCAAAATGTCTTGGATGCTTCCCATTTGTTTCTTGAAAATCTTTTGTTTCTTTCTTTCCATGTGGCCCATAAAATTGTTGAGAAGAATAGATCCCAGGCCTGTTTCTATTGAGACCAAGGATTTAATGAAGCCCTCAACTCCCCAACCCTTATGATGCCGAAATGATCTGTTATGTAGACAATGGTTGCTCTCAAGAAGGTCTCCCATGGTGCTCTAATTATCCCACACTGCCAAAAAAGGTATTCAATCTCTTCTTCATGGGTCAAGCAAAAGTAGCACTTACTTTCTTTGACTATTTGAGTATGAGACAAGTACGCTGCTGTCGGGAATCTATGCACATTAGTATTTCAAAAGAATACACTTATCTTATCGGAATCATTGGGTTCCACACTCTTTTCCACCAATCCACCTTTCTTCCCTTCAACATCAATCATTAAAAGCAGATTTGACCGATAATTTATTTCTTCTTTCAAGTGTTCATCAATGCTTGTTTTCATGGCTGTTGTATGAAGTCACCTGATTTATTGGAGAGTTCTATAAAGTTTAAAGATTCAACATAATTCAATCCTCTCCTGAAGGTAATATTCCACTCACGTTATCTCACAAATCCACTATTTTGGCTCCCCTGCAAGACATAGTATTCTACAAGTCGGGAAACTGATCTGCAAAATAGCCGTCATTTTGTCAATTCTTTTTCCAAAACAGGGGTTTCTTTCCCATTCCCTAGGCAGATAACCACTTATGACATAAAGAAGTCCATGTTCATCAGAGTACTTTTCCAAATTGAAGAAAAGCTTCCCAAGACTGCTGTAGAGCATCTCCGGTCATCTCTTTAAACCTGGATATTTTGAGTGAATGACTTTGGTCCAAATGCCTTTGTCCTCAGTCTTTAATCACCATAACCAGTTTGAAGGACAGAATTTTGAGTTTTAGAGGCACTAAGCCTGTACCCCCTTGCTTTACAAACACGTTTCCAAATCCAAAAAACAAGGTGGAGACCTTTCTTATCATCAGGCTCATGCCAAAAGAAGATTGTTCTAATCATTTCCAGCTTCTTACACACTCTAACAGGAATACATAAGATTGAGAAGTACAAAGTCGTATTCTGAAGTACAACATTGACAAGGGTCCATCTTTTACATACAAAAAGTAAATTTTGTTTCTATATATGTAATCTCTTTTTAAAGGCTATTATGAGAGGTGCCAATCCTTACTCAACCTTCTGCATGAAAGTGGAAGGCCTAGGCATTGATTGCAGAATCGGATGATCTAGATCGGAATCGGCTGATTCTCGGATCAGACCCTCCAATCCGATTTCGGTTCAGAAAACTGATCCAAACCAATCTCCGCTGGAATGTCACTTGATCCGGCCATATTGGGTCCTGATGGACCTGGTAAGGGTGTCTTCCCTGCCCGAGAATCGTCTGATTTTCTGGATCTGATTGAGACCACCGATCCTGGTCTTGATTCTGATCCCGCAATCTATGGGCCTAGGTATCTAATGGGAAATTCACTATACTTTTTTATTGCCGAGGCTATAGCTTCTCTATCATCTTACTTTACATCTATGGCCAAAAACTTATTCTTTTTTATATTGATATTAATTTAATGAACAAGGCAATCAACAGTTTCAAATTGCAAATTTTATGGATGTCTAGCGAGATAAACAAGATGATGCCAGCTGCACACTGTAAATGAGATATATGAATTCTTTTTTTTCCCACCATAATTCTTGGTTCAACCCTTCCTCCTCCACATTGTCCCACATATTACTCAGAATTTGGCCTACTATCACAAATAGCTTTGGAGATAGAGGTTCCTCCTAAGCAAAGTAAATATGAGATGTTCCATTCAAATTGGTTAAGGACTTATACAGTTGTACACTGTTGACACCCATTTTTGTTCATATTAAAGATTTGGAAAAGATAAAATGTCTATGGCAAGTCGATAAAAAAATAAAAAAATTGATCAAAGTCAGATCATCATCCGTCAAATTTTGGGCATGTTAATTCATGTTAATGGTGCTGTTCGGATAGTGGTCATGACAAAAGTCTTCACCGGAGTTGGCTTGAAAAAGATAGGGAGTCAACAAAAAAAGTATAGTCCAGAGCAGCTCGCAGTGCCTAAAGAAAAATCTTCATCTTATAGGCCGGCCAACGTGTTGGAAGACAATGAAAAAAAAAAGAAAAAAAGAGAGGAGAAGGGCGGCCAGAACTGTCGACTGAGAGAAGACAGGGCTGAAGCCCATTTGGAGCAGCCAGCACATGGCATCCTAGGCCCAATTCGTGACTACAGTATTTCCAGCACTTGGAGATGGAGTCGGGAAAGCCTTCAATCGGTTTTTTACACCGAATTGGACTCACCCGAGGATAGGGAATCCTATGGAAACCAAAAGACTGCCTAAACAAGATCTCCGGAGCCATTGAGGGCAGGTAAAGCTAAATTTCGCAAGTACCATGTCTGTCTGAGTCCTTCTCGGAGTAGGACGTTCGGTTACGAGAGAGGTTTCCAACTCGGTAGGTTTCGTCTTCTCGGAAGGATTCCAACACCGCAGGGGAACTGGTTCGGCAGGTCTCCTAATGCAGAAGGGAAAGCCTGATGCCTATAAAGCACACGCAAGGCAGCCGCGGGCCGGGGGATTGGATCAGCCGTGGGTTCGCGTCCGGAAAGAGGGAGGAAGGCCGGAAGGTGGGAGAGGGAAAGAGAGATTCGAGAGAAAGAGAGAAAGGTTACCCGGATTCGCCTCCAGCCTCTAGTTGCGTTGCCGGCACCGCCGTAGCTCCTTTCTCCCCCCGCCGTCGCCGTCGAAGGTCTCCTCTGTCGCCGTCAAAGGTCTCCGCCGTCCCCTACGGTCACTGAGCCCTTCGGCCTCCGACTCCTCACCCGCCGTCGCCGTCGAAGCCATCGCCGGATCCCACTTCCGCTGTTGTCGGGAGAAGAAGACACGGAAGCTGCCGTCGCCATTGTCCGAGGTGAAGAGAGGAGAGGTCGGGGGTTATTTTCCCCCCAACTTATATCTACGGCGGATATATCAACAGTGGAGGGGGGGCCTGCGCGAGGAGAAATTGCGGCTGCGCGCGAGCGGCTGCGGGAGGCGCCGCGAGGAGAAGCTTCCACGTGAGGGACTGGTGACCCTCGGGTCAACTTTTGGTGGGGCCCACCGGAAAATGAGTTGAAAAAAAAGAAGAAAGGAAAACGAGAGACAACGGCGAAGCCCAGCAGGGAGGAAGCGGCGATGGGCCGCAAGGGCCCATTTTGACCCGGGTGAACAGTGTCCGGCCAAAAGAAAACAAATTTCTTTTTAAAATAAACCCTTCAATTTAAACTAAATAAAAACATATTAATTAATTCAACAAACCGAGGCAAGCATAAGGCCGGTTCTAAACCCACCTCATGGCTTCGGCTTAACTTAAAAGAATTCAAAACAATTGGGAAACCAGGAGGCCAGTTCTAAACCCACTTCCTGACCCATAATTAATTCAAAAATAAAATAAAACAAAAAATCAATTTAAATTAAATAAAAATCCATTTAATTCAAACAAACCGAGACAAGTATAAGGCCGGTTCTAAACCCACCTCATGACTTTGGCTCAACTTAAAAGAATTCAAAACAAAGGAAAAACAGGAGGTCGGTTCTAAACCCACCTCCTGACCCTCTACTTAAGGTAGACATCCAAAGGTCTATAAAAAATAGACTCCAATGTCTTACCAGTGCAGCAAGCAGTTCATCAACTCATAAGGGAGTCATGAAGATCAACATGAGCTCATCTCCCACAAGTCTATCAAAGACCGGGATATGCTCAATTTCAAGACAAGGGAATGAGTTCCATGATGCCTAACAAAGACCGGAAGAAATCCAAAATCTGTGTTTATGTAAATCATGTCAAGGCAATGAAAGAATTTATGTGACCGATGAGGAGGCTGTTTTGAGAAGCTACAGCAGTCCTATGAACTTGAAAGGATGCAAATATCATCAGAATGAACAAAATTCAATCTGAACTTTAAAAGAAAACATAATTCAGAAAATCCTAGCAGCATGAATATCCAGAATCAATTGAAATCTGAAATGCCGAGAGTTGGGATGAGAGCTAGTCAGATAACAACTTGGAGGGTAATGAAATCTGAAACCCATAAAAATCTGAAACATATAAAATCTGAAATTTAAAAATCTGAAATCAGGATCTGCAGTACAAAAATCTTTAAAAAAATGCAGAATCCGAATAAGGCATAGATTAGTCAAATTAAAACCCAATCCAATCTCTCAAGCCAAGTTAAAATTAACTGTAGTCACAGAGCTCATTTAAACAAAAATGAATTAAAATCCATAAGCAAAAGTCAATTTCCAAATCAGATAAAATCAATCAAACGAACCATATTTGAAGCATAGCCTAAATCTGAAATTTGAAACATACAGAGAATCTGAAACATATAAAAATCTGAAAATCTGAGACCCAAAATCTGTCAAAAAATCTGAAAATTGAAAGATTTCAAAATCCAGAAAACAGAGGTATGAAAATCTGAAGTCTGGAACAAAAATATGGAAATCAGAGGTCAGAGACCGGAAATGTGTAAATCAGAAAATCCGAAGTAGTAAAAAATTTGCAGGAGGGCTGAACAAAAAATCTGAAATCTGAAATTATGTGCAGAACCCATTTAAAAATCTGAAATCAAACCTGCAGACCGTAATATGAAAATCTGAAGAGTTCCTAAACCTGGAATCTACAGGAGATCCAAAAATCTGAACTTCACAAGAAATCGAAGCCTGTAAAATCTGCAGAATTACAAATCTGAAGTTTAAAAAAATCTGAAACATGTAGAATTTGAGACCTGGAATCTGCAGGCAATCAACCCAAACTCATGAACAAATCAAATTTCCCACATCAAACCTCAAGAGCGTTCAGATCAAATTTCCCATACCCAATCCAGAAACATTCAAGTCAGTTTTCCTTAACCAAGTCCAAACCGAAAATAAACACATCTGCAACCAAAAATCAGAGTCAATTTTCAAATCGTTTTGGAATTCCAACTCTCAAACAAATTCAAATTTGCCAAACAAGTTTAATTCAGATTAAACTAAAGTCAAATAATTAATCAAGCTTAAATCAAAATTTAAACAAATCTGCAATTCTGCAAATTTCAAAGAGAATTTGGAAACATCAATCAAATTCAATTCAAATCCAACTCTTAAATTAAGCTCAAGTTAATTTCAAATCAAACAAAACTAAACCAAACAAACTTCATTTCAAGCCAAATCTTACTTGAACAAATTTAAAGCAATTTCACTCAATCCAAATCAATTTCTTAAATCAAACCTTAAAACAAATTAACTTTAACCAAACAAATCTAAAACAAACTGAAATTAAATCAATCCATAAACAATTTTTAACTCAAATCAATTCTAACCAAATAAACCCAAATTCAAACCAATTTCAATCACGTAAACCAAATTGAATAAACTCAATTTCAAACCAAACTTCTTAGGCAAAACTCAAAACCTGCAAATTCAAAACCAACTCAAATCATTTCACACAAATCCAGAAACTGTCAAATTTAAAATTCCCAGAAGTCTAATTAAAACTCATAAATCAAATGGATTAAATAAGATAAACTCATGCCAAACAAACCATTCAAAAATCAAACAATAAACAAACTATCTCAAATTTAAAACAAGTTTTAAATCAACAAACAAATTCAAATTGAATCAAACTTGAGTTAATTCAAAATGAACAGATCTAACTTCAATCCAAACCAAAAGTAATTAACAAATCAAATTCAACAAATTAAATTCAACTCAAACTAAATTCAAACTAATTCAAATTAACTAAAATCAATCAACTAAAATCAATCAAAATCAAATCAAATTTAAAACACATCAAATGTTTTGCATTCCATCAAGTTCATGGGGCCATTGTTCCTGTGTATATGTTTTTGTGGATGCATATCTTCTATTTCCATGGATTGCTATGATAGAGAATCAAGGGTTTTCGAGCATCTCGATGTAATTAACGTTGGATCTTCACACCATCCGACGGGGAGAGGTCAAAATCAATTTTCGGAGAACCTAACAACCTCAACATATAATTTTGACCCTAGTTAGTACTTTTATGAAATACCATCTATTTTCTTACAAAGTCAATACTAAGGTCAAGTCTAAATCAAATTCAAATGGAAAACGAATTTCCAAAACCAAAATCTTTAAATTTTGAGTGATTTTTGAGGTTACATCATACACCCACTTGATTCATTTTCTGGGAAACCCATTAATCGTAATGTTCTTTGCAAGCACTGCCAGTTTACCTTATCGTATGCCTTCTCAAAGTCCAACATTCATATGACACTCCTTTCTAATGTGTTAATCATGAAGACATTCCACTAGTCACCATATAATCATTCAGAATGAATCGGTCTGCAATATAAGTTGACTGCTTCTCACTTACCAGTTTCTCCTTGTGACCTCTTACTCTGTTAGCCAACATCTCAATTATAATCTTGTAGCTGTAGTTCAAGAGACTTATGGGTCTGAAATCTTTAATGTCACATACATGCTTTTTCTTTTTAATCATTGCCAAAGAAATGAGTATGGAAATGAATCTTGGATTAGTTTCAAATTCTCTCACTACAGAAAGTTTTCATGGATTTTGTCTCTGCAATGCTGGTAGAAGCCAATTAAGAATCCATCAGGCCAGGGGACTTGTCCACCGTGTATTCAACCCTGAGGGGATATAGGATCAATCAAGTTATTTGCCTTCTCAGAAGAAAGTCTAATGAAGTCATTGCTATTCATTAACAGTCTCCAAGAGTCACTCTTAGCAAAGAATCCCATGTTAAACTTACCGCCGCTGATGTTATGTGTTCAGGTCCTGAAATCAATTGACCATTCGCCTTTAAGGCTTGAATTGTATTCCTCTTTTTCCCGGCATGCATAAGTATGGAAATATTTAGTGTTCTTGACCCCCTCTTCAAGCCAAGTTTTCTTTGACCTTTGTTTCCATTTAAACTCTTCCTTTGAGCACCATCACTGATATTCCATCTTGATTTTGTCCCACTCTTCTCTATCATCACTTGACAAGTTCCTTTATCATTCAAAACACTGAAATCTTGAGTTTTACTGAGCAATTTTTACTTTATTCTAGCTGCCTCCCCAAAGGAGCCGTGACTTCATCTCTCTTCAGCTCAAGTCTCATTCTTTTCATTTTGGATGGGAAAGTACCTGTGGCTGATCTTTGGACTTACCTGTTTCTGTCAGCTTTCCTTAAGTATCTTTACTCCATGCTAATTTAAATATAAACCATCTTTTGCAGCTCCTCCTTGTTTTCATCCCACAAGAGAGGCCAAATGGAATGTGGTATGAAAGAATAGGAGGGGGGAAGAAAGTTTAGTTATATCCAATTTTCTCAAACCAGTCCATTGAGACAAACATTTTTTCGAGCTTTGATTTTGATATAGAATTTGACCATGTGAATGATAACCCATTCAATTATAGTTCAATCAAGTTATGTCGATCTGTCCATTTTGAAAACAAACTTGTTTTCTTAGTTCTTATCTGGTTGCATCTCTCCCGTAGATACTTGATTGTATTAAATTAACTTCAAATACACCATGACTTATTCTTGTCTTTTGAGAAAACTCTGGACAGCAAGTCAAATAACTTTTTTTTCTCACTCCTAAACCGGACCATAAACAATACCACGGTTCAAATCTAAGTTATCAATGGAATTTGCTAAGAGTAGATGAATAAGAAATTTGTGTTTCAGTTTAGCGACAGCCTTGAGCTTATCATTAATTCAGATGACAAGCAGCACCCCACTTCTTCCAACAGCTGGTTGGTATTGAAAACCTTTGAGATTGTCCAATGACAAATTGTGAATAAAGCTAACTTCAAATTCAGATACGTCAGTTTCTTGGAATGCCATACTATTAAACTTGTGTTTTGATAATAAATTCTTTACTTTCCTGATCTTGGAATCTCCATTGATCTCCTGCCATTTCAAGATAGCATCTTTGTCATGCATAAATGATCAGTTTCTTCCCATTTTGAGATCTGGTCTTTCTTTCTTCAATTGGCTGATTGGGAAGAATACATTTTAATACTTCTGAACCAATTTTGGAGGGAACATCGGCCTTCTAGATTTTCTTCATTTTATCCAAGCTTTATTCTTTCTTGATTTGGGACAAAAAAACTTTGACCACTTGTTCTCTTCCAATAAAAGACACCACCTTCTCGCCAAACCCCATAATAACCTCATAAGAAACTGAGTCATTAGGTAGCCGCTCAAAGGGTACAATTTGATGAAAGCCTAGGTCAACCTCTCTTTGCCCCTTTTGAATGTTACTCCTGCATAAGAAGTCCATGTCCGGTGGAGAGACTTTGATTTTTAACATGGGAATCCCCCACTATGTTATTCGAGGCGTGAGGCTCCAAGGAAGATGATGACTCGTCGAACGGACCCCTCATCTTGGCTTACCCCCAAGCTGAAGGCCTCAGCTCGGGCCAGTTTAAATAAGCATCGGTTGAACTGATCAAGACCTAAAACGACAGCACTACGAAGGGAGCGAAACTCCAAAACTTGAACTGTCCAAGGCAAGTGAGTCCTAACTGGGTCCGAAACACCGCACACCGCTCCATGCTTCATCTTCTCTTTAACTGGTTGTCAGCATTGAGCCCCCCCCGCGCGAATTCATCACTGACAATGCAAAAGAAGGTAAATTTGAATTACCAACTTCACACCGAGGATGCCTCCTCACCGGTGCCAGCAAGATGTTGACAGGAATCTATGAAGGTCCTTCCAGTCAGTGGCGAACTCAATGGCTCCTACCCTCCAGAGAGGTTAAGAATTTCACTGTAACATCTGTGAGAAGCGCGAACTCTAGGAGAATTCTCACTCACCCACAGAACATCAAAATAGGGGATTCCAATCAATAGAGATTAATCGGCCAAAAGTGCAAGCAAGCTTTGCCACTACATCATCCGACCCAAGTGTAGAATGGAAGGACCAAATAAAGAAGCCCACGATTTCTTCTAAGAGCTTTCCACATGGGCTTCGAAACCTTCAATTGAGAAACAGCTGAACTCCACTCCGATTATGAAAGGCTTTATTGACTACCACCTCCGGCTGTCCACAGAAATCTTCATTAGTCATGAGGAAGGAGTTCAGGCTAAAATCTTTCACCAACCACGTTGTAACCTCTGGCCAAATGGATCTAAGAGCCTTTTGGAACGTCCCAATGTGATCATGATGTGGGTTGGCATGGTGGACTAGTGTGACTTCTTTGGAGGACCTGGGCACGACCAGGTGCTGGCAGGAGGTGGCCGGTGGGGTCTGCTCTCAGGACTCCGGAAGGGGGGGTTCATGGCGATCTTGGCAGTGGCAGAAGACTGGGGCTCATGGCGACCAGCAAAAGTGCCCGACAATGTGTGAAGACCAATCCTAGGTGGGGGGTGTGGCAGACTTGCGGAGTCACAACGTAGCCTTGTTGCTAGACGCTAGGTGGGGGTCATGGAGCCTTTGCGCTGCCCGCGGTCGCCATGTGGGCGGCACACCTGACAAAACAGTTGGGCAAATACCTTTTTATCCTCGCATTGATGTCTTCTATTGTCGTCTGGACGAACAGGGGTGGAGCAAGTGACGGTGGTGGTAGGAGCATGGCTGTGGTTGGTGCCCTTGCATGACTGAGAGGGGGCTGAGAAGTCGAAAGGGGCCTGTGGGGCAGTTGACCCCGCCATTTTCCTCGATCTCTGCCTCCTCCTTTATCCTTCTTTTTCAATGCCATCCAGAAGATTGGGGAGAGTAAGGGGAAAGGGCACGAAAGAGTTGTGGGTGGTGACGGTGGGAATAGATGCTGCTGAAAATGGTTTGGGAGGTGTGAGGGTGGTTTGGCAGAGCCAGAAATGGAGGGGATGGTTGCACTGGAAGGGGTGGAGGGTTGGATGGTGCGGGGTTCTGGAAATGGCGGCAATATGGCGAAGTTCATGGTAGCAGGATGGGAAGAAGGATGCGGAGAAGGAAGGGGAGGTGATGGTGGTAAAGAAACACTCCAAGGATTGTTGGAGGGCCTCGCTAGTAACCATTGGTTGAAGAGCAAGACTCTATAGAGTTCCGGATGGGGTTCTGTAGCAACCGACACTGTCAATGCCGAAGGAGTCAAAGATGCTATCACACGGAGTTTGCAGTGCATAAGGGTGCCTGCCTTTTTCAAGAAGTGCTAGGCACCCAGGAAGGGGGAGGTGTTGTGTCGATGCTGTGAACAAACGAAGGCAATGATGGTGATGTTAAATCAATCGAATTAGAGCCCAGGAAGGGGAAAGTGGAGGAAGGCTTGGAGGCCAAATGATTGAAGGAGGTGGAGAAGGCTTTCATGGCCGGAAGGCGGAAGGTGAAGACCAGTGAATGGCTCTCTCAGTCAAAGTAAGGGGTGAAAGGAGGTTACCAGGGCGAAGGCTCCCTACGTACAAATCACTACCCACTGAGCTTTTAAAAAATTCACTTCTTGATTGATTTATTCCAACATAAGGACATTTATATATAGAGAGTCCCAATTTACAAAAAGTACCTTAAAAAGAATATTTATAAACATGTCCTTTTAAGGATTGAAGTCAAGGAAATGACTAAAAAATTCACATATTTACAAACAAGTTCTAAAAGGACATAATTCAAAATCAACCAAAAAATTTCTTGAATTAGACTCCCATCAGATTCTTTAACTTTGGCAAAACAAGAACCATCCCTACAACCCAGGACAACCACCAAGCCTTCCTCCAGGAAATACCATGAGAAAGAGGGGCAACAACCCCTTCTTCAAATTTTTTTGATGCATACTATTGGCTAGAAACCTTCTCAAAGCCTCTGTCAACGACTAGGACAAAGGAAGCTATGATGACCAATGCCCCGACACACCCTTCACTTCCAACCTTTCCTACAAATTGCAGCTACATGGCCTTTACCATAACACCTCCAACAGGCCCCCGATGACAGACTCAACTGGCTGCCTACCAGAGCAGGCCACACTCTTAGCAGTGCCCAAGAAAATCGGTCGATCCTTGGTCCTCACCCTCAATTCTACTTCCAGCTCTCCCCTTCTTGATTTACGGCACCTCTAGCAAGGTGCACCCCCTTCCTGGCCTCCTGTCTTCTCTCGATTTTCTCCATCCACCCTTTGTGACCTAGAGCCGATCGGGGGGAGAGTTTCTCCTTACCCTTCGGCGGCTTGTTTTTCCTTCGTAGGGAGAACCCTATGATAAGGGGTGATTTGCCCCCACTTCACCCCAAAGGAGTGATAAACAAGGGGTGATCTACTTTCTTCTTTTTCCCTTGGTTTCACCCCTTCGGGGTAACAAATAGTTCTCCCCCTGGTTTCATACTTTAGGAGGTTGGATCGAATTTTTGTCTAGTTGTCTTGCATTCCTAAATTATTTAATATGAGTTCTAACTTTTTATTTTATTTCATCTATGTGTAGGGAAAATGTCGAACGAGGACCAAAGTATCAACATACCTTGTGATATTGGATGTTAATATGGACACATGTTAGATATTGAGAAGAAAAGAGTCATATGTAAGTAGTGTGGGAAAGAAATGAATAGGGATGTTTACCTTCTTAAACAAACACATAGATGAGATTAATGGGATTGTGAAGAAGTGTCGCAATGTCTTGATGGAACTTAGAGAAGAAATACATGCATATTTAGCCGAGAAAGTATCACAAAGGGAGATACGTATTGAACAGAGAGTCGACTTGCACAATGAGTTGCTTGGACGAAGAGACACAAACCTCATGTTCGAATGTTAAGAAAGGTAAATCATGTGCTCATGTTGAGATTGATTCATTAATTTCAGATGATGAAGGTGAGACACATGATAGGAGAGCAATGCATGAAAGTAAAACTCATACCTGAGAAGATAAAGAGAGAAGAAAAGGGGATAGGAAGATTAACTATCCGTTCAGATGTGGAAGACACTCAGCTTATATATCAATCAAGTCAAGAGAGTGAGTTCCATCAGTTACATTCCTTTTGTCCGATTAACACATCTATGCATAGGCAGAGTGACAAATGTCAAAGGATGATCAAGTAGGTCTTGAAAGGAGTTGAAGCTATGATAGGGACTGCAAAGAAGACAATCACGCACATTTGTAAATAATTTTTATATGCATATATATAAAACTTTTTTTAAATGTGTTTTACATATTTTTGAAATAACATTAATAAGTCATTTTATTTTTTTGATGTAGGTGTCACAACCCAAGCAACCACCATTTCATATTTTCAGATGATTATTGATGCTATCACTGGGGTTGAACCATGATTAAAAATTCTGATGTCTAAGTATATTTATGTGGTTGAGTTGGATGCAGAGATCGATGAGTTGTTCTTATGAATAGATAGATTCAAGGCGATATGGAAGGAAATGAGTTGCTTTGTAATGTGAGAGCACCACATTTTTGAAATCTATTGATGTATCAAGTTAGGTCAAGAATGCGAGTACTTGTTTGGTCTCATAAATGATGTTATCTAGGAAATAGGTGAAGATAACATGGCGCAATTTGTAATTGACAAAGAAACATCTTATAAGACTGCAAGGAAGAAACTGATAAAGGTCTTGTCACACTTGTTTTGGGTGTCATGTGTGGCACACTTTATAAATTTGATGTTAGAGGATATTGAGAAGGAGACATCTGTGAGGTTTTTGGTAAGTGAAGGTTAGTTGATTACATCCTTTATATATGATGAGCATTCTAGGTTGTTACACATCATGAGAGTGTATTAATGGTCGTAATCTTGTGCAACCTCGTCTCATGAGATGTACCACATATTTTATTGTGTTAAAGTGTTTGTTGAGACATTGACATGACTTGAAGAGATTCATACTTTCAATTACATAGGTTACATGTTGACCTACATGGCAGAATGAGCAAGTTTGTGATTTTAGCTAAGATGAAACATATTATTAAGGACAATAGGTGGTGGGAAAGAATGCAATACTCTATACTTATATGATGCAGTGGACAGAATAAAGATGAAATTTAAAGAGAAACATTCAAAATATTATAAGACAAGGTGGAAAATTATAGATAACAAATGCAATAAGATACTTCATCACGATATTCATGCAACAGATATTTGTCTATATGCTATATTTCATTTAAGTGTTGTAGTTATATGTTAATAGTTGGATTTCATTTTAGCGGAATATTTTTTAAATCTAGGGATGTAATATGGCGGACAAGTATGTAATGATACAAAGATTATGTATTGGTCGTTGTCAATAATACAACGTTTGACTAGAAATTCGACTCGAATGATTGAACATGGACTGAAGGTGAGTTTGACAATGTAATTGGTGAGGATGAAGAGATACAAAAAGAACAAGATACTGAGGTTCCTTGTACAACATTAGTTCGTGCTATAACACAAACTATAACTTTAGAGTCAGCTCTAGCTTCTTATGCCACTTTAGGTGCAAGTCATTTTACTACTTATAAGAGTTCACAAAAGAAAGAAAAAATTATAGGTTTCAAATCATTGAAGAAAGGATACTAGCGCATTATTGAATTGAGTATGCAAAGGGAAGTTGGAAAAAAGAAGCTAATTGTTAGGCGAATCTGTAAGTCCCACAGATGGTATCCAAGCACCTTTCTCAGATGATGATGAGGAAGAATAGTTCATTTCACCTATACAACTTTACTATTTACGTAATTCAAGAGGAGTTGGAGGAGAAGAAGATGGTATCGGATCTAGTAGTGCACATACGAGTGGAGCATGGCTTGATTATTTGGGTCACAAGCAACATCAAGTGGAAGAAGTCCTTGTTCGAATCAAATAAATTTTTTTTGCTAAGGATGTTGTGACAAATTATTAAGAACCCGCTTCAGACTTGTAGCCCTTACCCACCTTAACTTCGGCATCATATAGATACGACCAATCATGACTGACCAATCTTAATTGAGTAATAGGGAGAATTATAAGAACAAAGAGAAAATTTTTGTAGATGGATGTGATAGGAAAGTATCTTTTCTATTAATTGAATCATTTTATTTTTTTATTAGAATAAAATTTGATATTATTTTACATTCACTAGTCTTAAAATGTCTAATAGAATTATAGTCACATGAAAATGTGTTAGGTCACATTTATATTTTTAACATTTTTAGGGGCTTTCATTTTTTAAGATTTCTTATGATTTTTATGATTTTTTGCATAAAAATAAAAAATATTCAATTTTGAGCGATTTTAGATTGGGAATTATCTCAGAGAATCTTTCTTGATCAAATTAATCCAATCTGATGTGGGTTCTGATTCAAATCCTGCGATCATTGGAGAGAGAGAGAGAGAGAGAGAGAGAGAGGGAACAAAGCAAGCTTTTCCGGGATCCTTCTTCCAATTTTTTTTTTTTTTACAGTTCCAAGATTACATGAAGGGCTCTCTATATATAGATTATCACTTTGACATTTAACCTCTTAAAGTAAAATATTTACAAATATGCCTTTCTATCAAAAGAGATTATAAATACCCAAAATGCATTTAAATATGTTCATGTTAATTTCTCATCACATGTTTTTTCCCAGCCTTTTTGTGGGCATTGATGCTAGGTGTCTTTTGTGTTCTAAGATGTTGAATGACTGCAGCATTTCTTTTGCCTGGCCTCCTCCTTTTCCAATTTTTGGGCACTCATAAAATGTTCATGGCATGTCTTTCTGCAGTCAGCTTTTTCTGTTCAAGACTTGGCTACCTATGGAGTTGTCTTCCAAATGAGGTCAATTCTGATTGAGGCATTGTGGACCACCCTGCATGCTACAAATTTGTCTCTATGGCTTGAGAGCAACAGAAGATTATTTAGCAGGAATTTTTCACTTTTGAAAGAGCTATACATTCCATTTTCGACAAATGTCATGAGTGGCCTATCTTACTGGGTTGTGGGTATTGTATGCTTCCTTTTGACTTAAGATGAGGGGTTCTTCTCCTTAAAGTTCCTGTTGCGACAGATTCCTTTTGGGGAGTTGATTTTTTATGCTTGTATGATTCCCTTCTGTATCTAGACTGTCTTGACCACCCATTTTCAGAAGAAAGATACAACTTGGCCAACTCCAAGGCCCTATGGCTAGACCAAGAAGAGACCATCTTGGCATTGATGACGTCTGCAAGAAAAAGGAAGAGTAAACCACCATGCTTTCTTATCCTTTGCCCAGTACCCTCATCTTTTTTTCTCGTCCAGGAGCCCAATGACTGAAGATGGAAATAGGATCCAGCTTCACCTTCTCAAAAATTAGGGACCAACACCATGAGTGTGAAAAATGTGAAGATGAAGTGATTCATATTTTCTGGTTCTTCTTCATGCATGCTAGAAGTCAAGGGAATGTTGTCTGGATGTTGTGAGATGGTCTACCGTAACCTCCACGTAAAATGGTTATCTTCAATGGGCTTCTTTCATCACTTCATATGCAGAATTTTCCATGAGATGCCCAAAGTTTCAACTCAACTTTAGCTTCAATCCCAAACTATTTGTGGTCTGCCAAAATTTGCATTTCCAAGAGGCATTCATATGTGCAACCTGGAAAAAGAGTAATGGTGCTAAGAACTAAGAAGATCCACAAAAGCTCTGACCAGAACAAGGGATACAGATGGAAACTCTACTCCTGCAGCCCTGTCTTCATTGTTACTTAAGAAATATGTCTTTTCTGCCACAGTGGTTATCATGTGCTTAGGTCTTCTTTTACCTTCTGCATGCTTTGAGTGCCACCGTATCCAGGTGCTTGGTCAGACAATCCTACGTGTTGCTTCAGCCATGCAACCCTGTTCATGCACCTTCTTTGCAGCACCTTGCACGTGTCCAAACACTACACATCTTTTGGCACAGCAAATGCGCCTAGTTTTGGCTACAAACATGTTGATGCTTGTACCCATCCATTGCAAAACTGTCTGCTTGTTGTACCTGACAAGTCCGCTTCAATGTGTTCTGATGGGGACATAATTTGAATATTTTGGGTTTTCCTTTTATTTTTATGTCCATACGTGGACAAGTATGTAAATAGGTTGCTTAGAGGTCCTTTCTTTAAATTTGTCCATCCTCTATATAAAGAGGGGTCCGATGTACATATTGAACAATCAATAGAGTGAAGAATTTTTGGAAGCCTCCGGGTTGGTTCTCCCGTGAGAGGGGCTCTGCCCCGTCTCTTCCCCACCCCGGCCAGTGAGGGCCGTCCCTCTCCCACCTCCGGCATGAGGCCGGCTCCCTCTTCACCTCCGGGAAGGAGTCCCGGCTTATCTTCTCCACCTCCGGTATCGTGAGACCGGTTCCTTCCCTCCCCCTGGCCCCGCGCCGTTCTCCTCTCTTCCCCCTTCTCGGTTCGACGTCATCGACAGCAGCCTCCGCGTTCGACTCCAACACCCGCTCCCGTCCGGAGGCCGACGGAGGACGTTGCACGAAGGAGGCAGAAGAAGACGACCTGTCTCCCTACTCCGGCGGGTCTTCCTCCCTTCGCGGTTACAGACGAAGTAGAAGAAGAAGAAGAGGAAACGGAAGGCGAAGTTGGTGAAGCGGGAAGCTCTCCGGCGATCCCCGGAGAAGCTCTCCCACACTTCCCCTCATCCCGCCCTCCTCCCACAGCTCTTCCTCCAGATCTACCTTCGCGGAACATCCCTCCACCGGACAGCACAGAAGAAGACGAAGAGGGGGGGGGGAAAAGGCGATGGCGGCGAAGGCGTCCGGCTCCCTCCCCTGCTCCGCCCTGCGTTCCCTCCGCCGGACGACGACGACGCCGCGCGCGACCGGGCGAGGACGACGCGCTGCCCCGCTCGCCGTTTTGTCGCGGCCCGCGGCCTCGCAGGACCGCGCGTGCGATGCGGCCACGCTGCCTGCGGGCGGCCGACGGGCGCGAGAAGGCCACGCAACCAACGGCGAACCCCCGCGGAAGACGGCCACGATACCCCAGCGGTGGTCCCCGCTCTCGTTCGCGAGCGGCCGACCACGGTTCGCGAGCGGGCCGGTTCGCAGGTGCCGGTTCGGGGTTCAGACCAGCGGTTCAGCCGGTTCGACCGGGTTCTGACTCGGTTCAGACCGGTTCAGGCCGGTTCAGCGCCTGAACCGCCCGGTTCAGCCCGGTTCGGGGTGTTTTGAGCCGGTTTAATCCGGTTCAGACCATCTCGAGCCCGGTTCGGACCTGTTTGGACCGGTTTGGATCGGTTTAGGCAGATTTTTGGGTTACTTAAATTCTGTTTAGGGCGATTAGCGCCGGTTTTGAGTCATTTTCGTTCGGTTTGCCCGGATTAGCCGGTTTGTCCCGCATCAGTTAACTGATAGTTTTATAATAGGAGCCCTCATGTATACGTTTAATGATGGTTGAATGAAATGAAGTGAATATTGATCGAGATTCCCCTTTTGCCCCTGTTTGCGCTTCTCTACCTCTTCGCGAACCTTCCCGAGTTCCGAATTCACCCCCGGTCCCGCGTGACTTAACGTGTTGGCTTCCTCTCTCTCCGTCATTCGAGGTTGACGGTCCCGCGAGCTCCTCTCTCCTCCTGGCGATGGCGAAACCCTAGCCACTTCTCCTCCGTCCCATTCTCCTTTCTCCCGTGAGATTTTGAGCTGGTTCATGAAGAGAAAAGTGTTCCTCCTTCCCTGATCTATATTTCTTCCTTCTGTCCGGTTTCCATCGGACGAGCGTTAGCTGGTTTTCTCTCTTCTACCACCATGGTTTCGACTGTCTCTTCAGCAGATCTACTTCTTGGTCTTATATGCTACAACGGGGGTCAAGTTTCCATCTCGGAAGGCCTGTTCCCGTGAGCGGACGTGACGGATCTTCTGTTTCGTTACTGAACCTGCTTGCTGCTTCAACGTGTGGTAGCAAAAGCTTCAGATCTGCGGTTTTCTAAGTGGTTCCGTTCATTCTAAGGCTTCCTCTCCTCCTGTTTAGCTCAGTCTGAGCTGAAGAACGGTAAACCCTATACTACACTTGATTGCGCCAGATTGCAGCCTTATGAAATGGATATATTCCGCCAGATGGACATCTTCTGAGTTGGTTTTTCAGTCGATTCACATGTATTTCAGTCCGACTCCACTGTTATTGCTGGCTTCTGTGATGGTTTACTACCTTGGTAGTTATTTTCTGAGATCGATCTCCCGCTGGATTTGATTCCGTGGCTATTACAGCCCAAAGAAATAGTGAGACTGGTCCACTCCAGTCAGTGAACTGATTTTGCCTATACTGGTCCAATCCAGTTCGGTTCTGTTGCTTACTGTCCCGATTGCTGGATGTTAATACAGTTCCCGATTGCTGGATGTTAATACAGTTGCTGAATGTTGCTATTAGCAATCTGATTTTCAAACCTATGATGATCTTGATATTATCTGGTTGAATAGACACCAGATCGATTTGTTTATCCAAGATCTGAATTCGGTTGATGGATATTTGTTGGCTGTTGATGGTTATATGATGAAATGATACATTGAATACAAGTTTCCCGTTGGAGTCCGTTTGTCCTCTTCTGTGCGCTGGTTTCTTAAACCCTCGCGAGGGTCTTCTTGTTCTCTCTCCGGTTCATTCTCTCTCGCGAGCGGCTGGCTTGGCGAGGCATTTCCGGCGGCGGCTGGTCGCGACTCATCTTCCGGCGACGGAGCTCCTTCTTCATCCTTGGTGGCGGATCCTCTCCTCCTTCCAGTGGTGGAGCTGTCTCCTTCCCATTTCGCCCTAGCTCGGGGCTTGCTCTTCTTTAGATCTCTCCGGCGGAACTTCTTCCCCGACGGCGGATCCGTTTCCCTCCAGCAGAGCCCTAGCTTGGGGCTTCTTCTTCTGTTTCCCCTCCTCCTTAGTGGATGACGGCCATGGTTAGCTGATCTATGCTCTGCTATTTCGGTCGGTGTTCACACGTTTTCGATTCCCTCTCCGTTTTCTCTTCCAGAGTTGAGGTGTTTAGCGAGATCGACTTAGTCTCCTCTGATCTAGTGATCTGCCTTGGATCTCACTTCGGAGGCTTGCTAATCTGATTTCTACGGAGTTCTTCTCATCCTCTGTGGCTTGAGATAGTTCGCTATCCTATATTTTTCCCTCTTCTTTGAAGATAGTTGGTTTTCGACACATTTTCATCCGGATCTGGCTTGCTCGAACCTCTTTCAGTCTTCTAGCTATTCCTTCCTGTTCTTTCTTGTGCGGATCACGGATAGACAATACTGGTAGCCGTTCTCCTAATACCTACGGGTCATGGAGCTCGTTTGTTGCCTATTGTCAGTTGGTGTTGTGGATTGAACGTTCGCGGATGTTGATATTCTTCTTGAACTCCGAGGCTATCTGCCAGTGACGAATGAGATCTCCCCTCTTCGGATCTCTAGTTTTCCATAGCTGCAAAATTGACTAGAACAATACTATTCTTGTGATTGCTATTTGGTTCCGAGGAATCCACGCTGCTGGATCTTGAGAAACAGATATTATTTGGTCTTAGTATTTTGAAGTCGTTTATGGTAAATGATGGATCTGACTTAGCTCCATATAGCTACCTCAGTTCGTAATGTGAGGCTATACTATTACACAGAACTTGAACTTCGCTAATATTGATCTCCTTTGAAGTTGTTACGTTTCTGTTTCGGTTCTGTCTGGTCGTTCTTATTGTTTCTTCAAGAGGTCTTATTAGTCCGATTGCATCCCGAGACTGATCACACATAGTCTATCTTGTGGTTGCTGTTCGGTTGAAGAGTTGGTCTGATTTTCAGTTAATCTCTGGATCTGGAATTTTTGCTACACTACTACCTTGAGTTCTGATTACTTTGAGCACATATCGACTGGTCTTTATTCCAGTCTGGTTCTATCATGTTCATTCTGCTGATCAGTCTGAAAACTGAAAAATGTTGTTCGACGGTCTGTGTTTGTGCATTCATAAGGTTGACAGTTGTTGATACTGATTTTCTGGATTATTGAATTGGTCTAGACTGGTCCAACTCCAGTCAAGGTTAAGTTTCAGTCTGTTTACCGTTGAAGGACTTCTATTCTGTTGGTTTTTCTGATAAATGGACATTGCTTGAGAAATGGATTGACCGAGACTGGTCCACATCCAGTCGCACTTATCTGAGAACCGGATTCTTTGGAGTTTGTTAGTTTCAACTGTCAGTCAATTGGTTTACAGCAGTTTGGTATCAGAGCCCGGAATCGGCTCGTTCTCACGAGTCGAGTCTTGGGTATGTCCGAACCGGTTTAAAAACTCGAGGTCGAGTTTTCTCCCGGTCGGAGAGAATGATGGGGACATAATTTGAATATTTTGGGTTTTCCTTTTATTTTTATGTCCATACGTGGACAAGTATGTAAATAGGTTGCTTAGAGGTCCTTTCTTTAAATTTGTCCATCCTCTATATAAAGAGGGGTCCGATGTACATATTGAACAATCAATAGAGTGAAGAATTTTTGGAAGCTTCCGCGGTTGGTTCTCCCGTGAGAGGGGCTCTGCCCCGTCTCTTCCCCACCCCGGCCGGTGGAGGGCCGTCCCTCTCCACCTCCGGCGTACGAGGCCGCCTCCCTCTTCACCTCCGGGAAGGGGTCCCGGCTTATCTTCTCCACCTCCGGTATCGTGAGACCGGTTCCTTCCCTCCCCCTGGCCCCGCGCCGTTCTCCTCTCTTCCCCCTTCTCGGTTCGACGTCATCGACAGCAGCCTCCGCGTTCGACTCCAACACCCGCTCCCGTCCGGAGGCCGACGGAGGACGTTGCACGAAGGAGGCAGAAGAAGACGACCTGTCTCCCTACTCCGGCGGGTCTTCCTCCCTTCGCGGTTACAGACGAAGTAGAAGAAGAAGAAGAGGAAACGGAAGGCGAAGTTGGTGAAGCGGGAAGCTCTCCGGCGGTCCCCGGAGAAGCTCTCCCACACTTCCCCTCATCCCGCCCTCCTCCCACAGCTCTTCCTCCAGATCTACCTTCGCGGAACATCCCTCCACCGGACAGCACAGAAGAAGACGAAGAGGGGGGGGGGGGGAAAAGGCGATGGCGGCGAAGGCGTCCGGCTCCCTCCCCTGCTCCGCCCTGCGTTCCCTCCGCCGGACGACGACGACGCCGCGCGCGACCGGGCGAGGACGACGCGCTGCCCCGCTCGCCGTTTTGTCGCGGCCCGCGGCCTCGCAGGACCGCTGCGATGCAGCCACGCCTGCGGGCAGTCGACGGTCGCGAGAAGGCCACGCAACCAACGGCGAACCCCCGCGGAAGACGGCCACGATACCCCAGCGGTGGTCCCCGCTCTCGTTCGCGAGCGGCCGACCACGGTTCGCGAGCGGGCCGGTTCGCAGGTGCCGGTTCGGGGTTCAGACCAGCGGTTCAGCCGGTTCGACCGGGTTCTGACCCGGTTCAGACCGGTTCAGGCCGGTTCAGCGCCTGAACCGCCCGGTTCAGCCCGGTTCGGGGTGTTTTGAGCCGGTTTAATCCGGTTCAGACCATCTCGAGCCCGGTTCGGACCTGTTTGGACCGGTTTGGATCGGTTTAGGCAGATTTTTGGGTTACTTAAATTCTGTTTAGGGCGATTAGCGCCGGTTTTGAGTCATTTTCGTTCGGTTTGCCCGGATTAGCCGGTTTGTCCCGCATCATGTTCTCTTCTTGTGGTCACGTTTGCACAAAAACCTGTCTATCTTGTGCCTTGAATGTCAGCACACTGGTTTGCTCAGCCAGTCTGCCATGCCCAGATGCCATTTCAGCATGTCTTGTCCGCTTCTCCAGGTATGATGGTCTGGGATATCGGTGAAGAGACTTTGCTTTGCTTATTCATAGACATGTGAAGATTAGTCAAGACCTTGCTTTAAGAAAAGGCAATGTTTTGCCTCAGAGGTGTGCTGTCAACAACAGCAATTGCACCAGCCACAAGTTGCTTTGATCAAGAAAGGAAGGATCGGGGGCTGGACCGGGATGGGGTCGGCTGACTTGATCGGCTCAGATCTGTCTGGATCGAATTTGATTAAAAAGATGAGTACTTAAACATTATAAAAAATTAAAAACATCAAAAAGATTAATTTTTATTATAAGTAAACAGATTTATTTAAATGGCTGACATATTTTTAATATTTTTTTTATAATTTCTCATTTTCCTGCGACCAATTTTGCCGCAGGCTTTCACACCGGGCTGGGGAAGTGGGAGCGGGAGCGGAAGGTCTCCAAGTATCATCAACAAAAGGAGATCTGTTGCCATATATGTAAATTGTCATGCCAGCACTGGATGGACATGGCTGCATGGATTGCTTATGCCATCGATTATGCAGCAACGGATTGAATTCCTGTTAAGGGGAAGGAATGAGATTCATAGTATTGTATCATTATACAACAATCAGCATGAACAGCTGCCTGCATACCAATGGTGGCGTACAGTTTACTGGCATATGCAAACAGCTACATAGTTATGCCCAGTTGCGTTGCATGAGTGTTGGCTGATTGCTAGTGTTGATTATTTAGTGGGTTCCCAGATGACATAGTGGGACACATGAACAATGCCTAGAGTTGGCAATTTCTCCATATTTTACATTTAAGGGGAGTTGGTTTGTTATGTACCATTTGAAGGTCAAAATTTACCGTTCTTATCTTGAAATGATCTTTGAAACTTTATGGCTGCTGATCTATTATCGGATTGCGATAATTTTATGTTGTAATTATGGATTTTATCATCAATTTATCTTTCTATGTAGATGTCCATCATGATTTCTGTTTATGCATTCAATGCATCTTGATGTTTTCCGGCACTTGGAAAGTTCTTTGGCTTTTGATACGACACATTTTTTGAACTCTGGTTTATTTATTTTTTTAAATCAAGAATTTGTCTTTAACACAAGGGACACAATTTCTTCATCTTCTTTTTCTACACCCTATCCCTATCTCTGACATGAGCATGAACTTGTGAAGTGGTTATGTATGTTGGCAGTTTGCTTGTTTTCTTATTTCAAAACTTCCTAAGGGAGGCTTGACTGGGTTGGATCAGATGATTCAAGAGAAGAAAAGTTGATCTGGATTGGCCCAGATCAGCTCTTCCAAACACAAAAAACAAAAAGTAAGAAAAATTTTATATAGGATGAAAGATCGGCTGATTCGGGCAGATCCGTGCCTGATCTGAGCCAATCCGGGTGAAGTCCAAGGTTGGATTGGACTTCCCCCCCTTAGATTGGATCGGCTTATGCCTATACTGTTCCAAATTGGCCGTCCTGTAAACCATGAAGCTTTCTGTAAATTCTTCATTTTGTAGAGTGGACATATGCATTCATTTCAGTGTTACCTAATCTGACCTTTCTGTTGTTATCAAAGGTTCTATCTCTAACTCCTTGATGAATGCTATAGAATTATGCACAACTGTTATGGAGGACAAAAAGTGAAGGATGAAGGAAAGCAGCTTGGCACAAAGTAAAATGATAGATAGGAATTGGGTCCACAAACGCAAAAGGAAAAGGATTTTATGTGGCCAAGATTTTTCAAATGGAAACGAAGGCATTTCACCTGAACCTTCTGTGACTGTCAGGAACCCTCCGTCAAAGCAGAAAACCAGCATTCCTGGATTTGTGCAGAAGATAAAAGGAAATGATGGGGTGAGTTGATTTCATTCACTCATCATTTCACTGCTTACGAAATGCCTTGAATCGGTACTTCTGGAACATAATTTTTACTTAGATTCTTCATAGAACTATTCAACTTATTTATTGACACTATGGGTTTACAAACATATTGAAATGAATATTTATGGAAGTCCCGTGAGAATGATCAAGTTATACTTCTATGAGCGTGACTTATGGTTGGAGTAGAACTAAACTCAATTTCAACTCTAGTTTTAATCCCAAATTATTTGTCATCAACGTTGTGGATTCTTTTTCTTCAGTCATGTGTCTTTTGAGTTATTTATTAAGAGAAATTTAAATAATTTAAATCATGTAGCATTACTTTTTTTTATGTTAGCTTAGATTGACAGCATCAATTTTTGTTTGTACTATCTTATATTTTTTGCTTTTAACCAGATTTTTTATTCTACATTTAATATGTCCAAACTTTCTCAATGTCAATTTTTCCAAATTTTCTATAATTGTCTCTCATCCCACATTTGATGGGGACATCTGATGGGAATCGAATCGGGACACAAGAACCGATTCAGGTTATTAATTGAATTGGGATGCCAGAAACGATTATTGATTTTTAAATCTCATGTAATTTTGATTTTTAGGTCAATAATGGGTCCATTTAGGTATTTTCCTAATTTTTAGGATTTTTAGTTGATTTGTTTGAGCATTTTTCAATTTTCTTAACATTTTCGGACTTTTTCTGATTTGTTGTCCTATAAATAGGAACCGCACCCTCTTTGTACAGATATGAGACATTGAATGAAAAAAAATGAATGCTCCCTTGGAGATTTCACTTTCCCGTTTTGCCCCTGTGTGCGTCTGACTTAACCCGCGGCGGGGCTTCTCTCTCCCCGACGTTTCTCTTTCGCGAGCGGCTGGCCCGCGGCTCTCCTCCGGCGGCTGGCCGGCGATCTCTCCCGACGGCGGGCGGTGGTCTTCACGCGGGAGATTTTCTTCCTCCGGAGAACCCTAGCGTCCTCCAGAATCTTCTTCCTCTCCTGCGAATAGCTGGCCCGCGGGTTTTTTTTCTCCCGGCGGTGAACCCTAGCGCATTCCGTGTTCTTCTTCTGGATCGACTACCTCCGATGGGGAAAACGAAGAGTGTTTTTGGGAAGTTCGACTTCTTTGCTCGGATCTGCTGGATTGTCATAAACTTCATCTCCATTGGATCGACATTCTGATCTCTACGGTAGATTCTTCCTCTTCTACACCTCCTTTTCTACACCTGGAGAATAGCTTGTTCTCTTCGCCTCCTCTCCCTTCCTGAGGATAGCTCGTCCTCCCTTATTCTTCTTCCTATGTTGGAGATAGCTCGTTCTTTTGCTCTCTTCTGAATCTGTTGACCTGCGAGCTCCTGATGTGTCTTCTTTGCGCAACTGTATTTCTTCATTCTGGTTCGGTTGTGAGCATATTTCAAGGTCGACATTCCTGGTAGCCGAAGTTTCATTCATTCGATATGAGACCTCGTTGTTGCCGCTTCGTCGATTGTGTATATGCTAAGTTCACTTGCTGAACAAGTTGTGTTCTGAGGCTTATAAGGCCGATGACGATGGGATCTATGTCTTAAGATTGGTTGGAATTTATCGATCCCTTGAATATGCACCTGGTTAAAGATGTTGCTATTGCTGTGAGTTCACAGCTACCTTGGTTATTCCGACAAGATTGAAATGGCTCCATTTATCAAGTGATGCTCCTATTGATACTACTTGAGATGGACAGATATATCTTCTGAGCTGGTTGTTACTGTTTTAAACCTGTTTGGATTTTCGATATTCTGGACTGGTCCTCTCCAGTCAGCTTGATTCTAGCTGTGGTTGTTTCTATGGATATAATTTGATTTCCGTCTGAATATGGGACTGATTTTCTACATATACTTTGATTAATTTGGAGCTACGTAATTGGCATTCTCTCAGATTTTGCCTACATTTATGAATGGGAAAGTGATGATGAAACTGTGTAAAACATACCTTGGTAGCTTTAATTAGTTGCCGGTATTGTTAAATTGGGAGGACTCTGAATTATATTTGTTGATATATTGGTTTCACCGATTCCAACTATGGCCGTGATGATCATAACTGAGCCACGTCCCTCTTTTCAATTGCTGTCCCGATCGTTGTTATGATTATCATTTACACGAGGATGGTATGCTATCGAGATATCCTCCCCGTACCGGTTGGAAGTCCGTTCATATCGGTTCGGTTACCTGCTGGTTCATTTCAGACTGCCGGTTACTTTTCTATCTGGCATTTTATCTGCTGAGTGATCTGTTCGGTTTAAATTGCTGGGTTCTTAACATTTCTGGTCTGAACTGCTGCTATACTGTTGGAGCTTATTATTGTTGGAATCTGTTCATTTCTGAATTCTGGTCAGACTGCTGGTTCCTGTTATTTTCTGTTTGGCATTTTATTTTCTGGGTGATATTTTCTGGTTTATTTGGTATCCATGGGACCCCCGGTTCTGTCCCGCATCAACATCTTGTAGGAAATTAGTTAAGTCTGTAAATAGCTCTTTTTATCCATTTCTTTTATTTGCCATTTATGTAAATAGTCAAAATAGGGGGTCCTCTTTGTAATTTGGCAGGGATCTTCTCCTTATATAAGGGGGTGCCCTGTACGCAAAAAATTACAGTGATTGGAATTTTTGGAAAGGCCTGCGGCTTGGTGTCCCGAGCAGGGGCTCTGCCCCATCTTCTTCCTCTCCACCCCCTCCAGGCGATATCCTCTTTCTTTCTCCACCCTCCGGTAGGTGGCCATTCTACCCCCCTCCTCACCCTCCGGCCTCCGTGCCTTTCTTCTCATCTTCTCCTTCCCGGTTCGACAGCACCTCATCAGCCGGTGATTCCCCCCTGTCTTCCTCCTCCGGCGGTCTCCTTTCTCAATGAGGGCGGCGGGGCTTTCCTCCCTCGCGGTTGCAAACGAAAGGAGAAGAAGGAGAAGAAGAAGCGGAAGGAGAAGACGGTGAGAAGAGGGGAGAGGATCCGGCGATCCTCCCCCTCCCCTGCGGCTCCCTCCCGGCGTCATCCCCGGCTCCACCCGCCCGCACGCCGCAGCCGCTGGACGCAGCCGCCGTCTCCATCTCCGTCGTCCGCGAGAGGGTCGGCCGGACAACGCCGCGCCTCGTTCTCCTCTCCCCCCTTCTCTGCGGCCTCGGCTCCGTCCAGATGGGACGATGACAACATCGATGCCAGCTCCCCTGCCTCCCCTGCTCCGCCGTCCGCGCACTGCGCGCAGTCTCCTCCGGACGGCGAAGACGACGCGAACGGGCGGGCGAAGACGACGCAAGCGCTGCGTGGTTTTTGTCGCGGCCCGCGACTTCGCGGGACGGCCGCGATGCCGCCATGGCGACACACGGGCGACAGCGTGGAGACGGCCACGCGACCACCCGGCAGCGATCAAGACGCCGCCACGACTCCCCCCCTCCGTCCCACGCGCGAGCGAGCGCGCGACGCTCACGGCCGGCCGGTCCGCGGCCTAGACCGGCCCCCAGACCGGTTCGACAGGGTCCAGACCCGGTTCACCCCGGTTCAGGCCGGTTCAGCGCCTGAACCGCCCGGCCGGTTTTGACCGGTCCAGACCGTTTTGGGCCCGGTTCGGGCCTGTTTCGACCGGTTCGGGCCGGTTCAGGCCTATTTTGGGTTCGTTTAGGTTCTTTAGCGACGGTCACCGCCGGTTTATTTCATTTTCGGTCGGTTTAACCCGGTCTAGCCGGTTTGTCCCGCATCAACATTTCTTTAATATATTCATTACATATTTTATCTAATGTAGTATGTTCACCTGTCCATCTCAAGATTCTCATTTCATCAACACATGTTTGGGAAGTATGTTTTTTTTTATTGTCCAACATTCACTACCATATAATATTATAACGCTTATAGATGTATGATGAAATGAATTGGTAGGATCGACTAATTCTATGAGAGAAAAATCGATCCAGAATTAGTCCAGATCAATTCTTCAAAAAACCAGAAAAAATCACAAAATCAGCAGCTAAATCTGATTTCGATCTGATTGATCCTTGTGGGGCTGGAATCTATTTCAGAATTGGCACAACATGAATTACCAAAATTGGCCGATTTGACTAGAATCGGCCTCGATCTAGGCTGATTTGGGCTATACCGGCTGATTCTTGTAGAATGTGGGGTGGGTCAGCCTTTCCCTTAAATTTGGGTTAGGCTTATGTTGATCTGATCCCAAAGTCGACCGATTCGGTGCCTGTAGCTAATTTCCACTTATTTTGTTTTGTTTTAATTATATGATTAATGTTCTCATCAAATTCTTTAATTTTTGGTATGATTGGACCAATGTATTTAAATTGAGTATTTTAGGATAATTATACTATATGAACTAACTCTTACATTTTATGTGTTTTGTGAAATTTACAACGCATATATTTTGTAAACTCAATCTTTAAAATGTTTTTCCAAAACTCTTGCTTTCTATTAACTTTTTTTTGTCTCATCTGGCTATACAATATTGTAAATAAATGTTTTCACCATGGTATGATATATTGTGTATTCTTTGTTATTCATCTATAACAAATGCAGGAAGGGAAGACTTGTAGGTTCTGGATACAAGCTTTTTGAAATAAGAAAATCTTTTGTTTTCTCTCCACTTATGTTGATACCAGTTGTTGTTCCAACATACGTCTTTTCCCACTTGTATTTATTTAATAGATTTTATTTTTAGGTTCAACGCACCCCAGAGTCCCACAAAACATCTCTTAGAGTTCTATTATAAGCCATTTCATGTCAATAAACAACATTTGCAAATCCAAATTAGTTGATTAAACTAGTTGTAAATCTTTTAAGTGATAATCTGTAAGTTGGCTATATGGATTCTCTTTCTCCACTCAAGTTGACTCTTTGAGTTTTTTTTAAATGACTCGAAGGTCAAAATTTGATATAAAAGTGTGAATAAAGATACAATAAAAGGAAAATAGGGAAGAAAAGCAACTAGGAGCATCTACCGAGATGGTAAAAACCACCTGTGTTACAAAAATAAATTACTAAAAGTTAACAACTTATTTCTCTAAAGGTGCCCTTCTAAGTGCTTCCCATTGTAAGAAAACATTCAATCTCTGATTAAAGCTGACATCAGAAAAAGAATTGATTTTGGATGTTCTAAATGCTTCTCAATTATCTTCTTATTTCTTATCTGCCAAATCGTCTGTAGACTAGCGGGCAGAATGGGGTCCCATAGTTTTGAGTCTGTCCTCCAAGGGTTTAGTTTAGACGAAACATAAAGAAGAGAAGGAAGGCTATCCAGTTCCTGCCAATGTACCAGCCAACCTTTAAACAAAGCTTTCTAGAGAGAGTTGATAATCCCGCACTTAATAAGGAAATGAAATGATGAGCAGACGTAACGTCCATGTCACAGTGGGCAAATCTTGTGGGCAAATCAGGGAATAGAATGTTAAGCTTACTCCATCTAGGAAGTCTCACCCTACAAATCTTCTAGAGGAAAAGCTTGATCTTGACAGGGTAATCAGATTTCCAAACCAGTTGCCAATGCATGTCCACTCAATGGAAGATTTGACTCCGAAGGATTTATTGTTAGTAGGCCCCCAAACCATCTCGTCTTTCTTGTTATGTGTGCATTTATAGGTCTCCAAGAGTGATAGAAGATTAGTGAGATTGCATATTTCATCATCTTTGATTGCTCTCCTGAAATATAAACTCATAACTTCATTGTGTTAAGGAATCCTAGTTATAGCTAACTGTGGCTTGAGGATTACAACATAATCTCAAGAGATTGGGAAATAACAATGCAATTGAAGTTTGACCACACCAATGATCCTTCCTGATAGAGGTCTTGTTGCCATTATCAACGTTAATAGTACTTTTGAAGAGTCAAAAAGATCCCAATTGTCTAGTATGCCTTTCCATATAGCCGAAAGTCTACTTCTGTGTCTGAAATCTTTGACCCAAACTTCATTATTCCCTAAATCATATTTGGATTTAATAATTCAGATTATAAAAAGTGTCGATCAGTGTTAAGCTTCCATATCCATTTGTAAAGAAGAGCTCTGTTCGTGGTTTCTAGAGGTACCAAGCCAACACCACCTCTTTACCTACGAACATGATTCCATTTGACAAGATGAAGTTCTCTTTTATCGACAACTCCATGTTAAAATTTTTTGGCTCTTATACTCTATTTTTGTGCAAATGCTTCTAGGCACCTTGAGAATAAAAAATAAATAAAATGGGATACTTTGCAACATAGATTTAGGCGTAATCTATTTTTTGCCTGCAGAAAGCATTCTTTCCTTCCACCTTTGAAATTTACGCTTTAGCTTGTGGACCTCACACCACCCATACTTTACTGTTGGCACCCCTTTCTAAAAAAGGGGGCCTTAGGTACTTAATAGGTAAGTACACCCAAGGCATACTAAAAATGTCTTGCAACTGAACCTTTTGAATCTCATGCAAGTTATTCCTACAAGCTCACATTTCTCCTTGTTAATTTTTAACCATGTCACTGCCTATAGAAAATAAAACAAAAAATTCAAATTAAAGCATTTGTCAATGTTCCCCAAGTAAAATAACGAAGTGTCTTCTGTATAAAGTAAATGAGTATTTTGAACTCTGTTTAAACCCACTTCAATACCTTCTATCTAGTCTGCTTGCTTAGCCTTAGCCCACATTATGCTGAGTACTTGGCAAATTAAGACAAATAGTAAGGGAGATAAAGGTTCACCCTATCTCAGACCTCTAGAGGAAGAAAAGTAGTCAAAAGATTTACTATTGATATTAACTGACAATCTAGTTATGGGGACAAATTTTGACCCTTCGGATCCTCTTAGAAACCCATGAGCTGCATAATTTTGAAGAGTTAATCGCACTTAACTGTATCATAGGCTTTCTCACAGTTCAGTTTCAACATGACACATTCTCTATATCTGATCCTTTAATCATGAAGACATTCATGAGCTGCCATAAAATTGTCTAGCATGTATCTATCTTCAAAAGTGGTTTGCGAGGCAAAAGTTAGCTTGTCCATATACTTACTGAGTCTATTAGCCAGGACTTTGGTAGTAATTTTGTAGTTATAGTTTTAAAGACTTCTAGGTTTAAAATCTTTGATAACCTCTACAATTTCTTTTTTTTTGGGATCAGAACTAGAGTTGTAGAGTTCGGAAATTTTATCCATTTCGAGTTCTTCTCAAATTCTCCAGTCATAGCCCTGAAGTTTCCTTTGATATCAGGGCCGAGCACTGTACAAGGATCCATCCCTTACTTCAAGAACCTCACCTTCAATTATGTCTCTAATGAGAAACTTAGCCTCATCATCATCTATTTTTTTGTCTATGTCAAAGTTTACAAGTTGACTCCAAAGCATATCATCCTGAAATAGATTTTATAGAATAACCAAGCTCTCTAACCAACGTGCTCCGTACCTTTGCTGTTAATACAGTCTACTCTGAGATTACATATAGTATTTTTTTTTCTGATAGTAACTCAGGTGTGAAAGTTTTTGGTGTTTTTGTCTCCTCCTTTCAACCAAACCTTTTTAGAACGTTGTTTGCGTTTTCCCCCCTCTCAAACTCCATTCTTTGTAGTCTTTCTTTAACTTGTCACCTTCGTTTCTTTGTTTCTGACTAATCTGGCCCTTATCATTCAAACTCTCGTTGAGATTAAGCTTCGAAACCTAAGTCCTAATCAAGGAAGGCAGGGTTTGGGGTTGGGTAGGAGGGTTAGTCGGCCCCAAAACGGACTTAATCAAACTAGGTTGGGATTTTTTTTTATTATTTAAAATGGTAAAAAATAAAGGAAAATGCAGAAAAGTATAAAAATGTTAAAATTTTTGAAAAAAGGAATATAATTAGAAAAATTATTCATTTCTATTCAAATTTTATTTTTTTGTTCTTGTGCATAATTTATCTACTCTTTTATTGACATATTGAGAAGAATACATAATATTGAAAATGTATATATGTTGATTGTGCTCATCTTGTACAATCATCTTATGATAATATTCGAAAGATCCATCATAACTACCATATGGAAGAGTTTTTAATGATGATCCATATATAGGTTGAGTCATTCCATAATCGTCTTGGTTATATACATGAAATCATGAGTTTTGAGATGAATCAACTTCATAAGACTGTCCATAGTAGTGACATTTGCCCCATTGTGTGCTAATCTTGACCACCTTGCGACTGTGTATTATGATTGTGTCTTGTGTCACGTGTGTACAGTTTTTCTCCGATGAGCTTTATCGTTGTAGGGTATATCCCTAAGTCTCTTGATCTTCTTGGACTAGTCATGCTTTCTTTCATTTGTAATGCTTAATCGCTGTTGCTCTTTGATGTCGAAACATCTAACATCTGGTATTGAACTTTGATGTTCAACTCTGACATGTCTTCTCATCTCTCGTCAATCGTTTCTTAATCTGTGATGTCTGATAGATTAGTCGCAACATGTTTCTTTTTATGTTTTGATTTTTTACCTTGACAAGAAGATTTTCTAGCCTTCTATCTCTTTGCCATCGAAAGAGGAATTTGAAATTCCTCGACCAGAGGTACATTGTTGAGTTCTCATTGAGACTATTCTCAATCTTCTGGGTTGAACTTAAGTTCACTTAATCATTCTTGATTGTTCACCGAAGCTTGCAACATTTGTTGCTTGTTGAAGATTTTCTTTAAATTGATATTGGCTTGTTATATAGTCGTCGGCTCACTTTGTCATCTAGATACTTCCTCTTTACACCTATGTTTCTTTTTTTGGTTTTCTTTCATCATCTACAACTTCAGTTTCAACATCATGTTGTAAGGACAATACACCAACTACCCCAATCTTTTTGACATTAGTATATTTCTCTGTTCTATAAGAATTAGGTTGACATTGACTAATTTTTTTGATATCCTGACGCTGATGTGGTTTGGTTTAGGACTTTTTTTGCAACCCCACCAAGTCCTCGTTTCTCGGTGCCTTGTCATGATCCATCCAACAATTAGTTGCATGATATCATTGTATGTTAGAAAATACTTAGAATTAATTAATCACCTAAATTATCGAGAAAAAGATTGTTGTACCCCCCTTGATGCCACGTGGAATGCTTTCATTTGATAGTCATGTATTTTGTTGCACGCTATAATTGATTGATCATTAGTTTCGAGTATTCTACGGATAAACACTCTTTCACATTGTTTAAAACCTATTAATTGACTTGAATATCGGATTATAGCAATATATATTAAAAAAAGTGACTTGGCAAGTAGCTAACATATCCATGTTAGTAGAGAGCTTAACAATAAAAAAACGTACATACTTTTTCTTGTCAAAATATGCTTAAATGACTTGATATATTATTTGATATCTTTTACTTTCATTAGAAGATAAGTATTGTATATTTGTTTTAGAGTCGGTCTGGGCATTCTCCTACTGACGTCAACTATGGTGTTGATCATGGACTTGTAATACCGCTCTTTTGTTGCATTTGTTGGTATGCTATTATGGAAGAACTATCTTGATATCGCACGCTCGATCTTCTCCTTGCATATTTGTAAATTCTTCATTGCTGCTGTGTTGGTAGTTTGTCTTTGACATGAACATGTGATGTTGGGATTCATGTGACTCACTGTTGGGTCGTCATCTCTTGTGAGATTGTGGATTTCATCTTCTTCTCTATTGTTCGATCCTCTCCCATTTTCACATACGGTCCCACTTCTTGAACATTGGCCATCAACGGCCGGTACGCCAATACATATCTTTGTTCACAAATGACTTGAAGTTTGTCTTCATTGCACGTATCAATTCATCTGTTTGTAACTATAATGATTAAATATTAGACTCGTAAAGATATGGTTGTGAATTTGTTTAACATTAATGTCGATGTATGGTCATCGAAACTTTCATCTTGAGAAATTTCTTGGCACCCCTGTCATGTCCTGTAAATGTAGACCAAACGCTTTGTGGGTTTGGAAATTGCTTTCTGGATGATTTTTTATGTCGTTTTGAAGCTCCTTTTGCTTGTTTCAATGCTTGTAAATGTTTATGGAATTGAGCTTTTATTTTGAGTGGAGTCCACGTGCATGATGCAATGTTGTCTTCTATCCTGATGAGGTGATGCTTCAAGCGAAAAGTCCCCATGTACATAATCTTGTCATGATATTTTCATTGAACTTTTCTTTTCATTATGTATATCAAATTGCAATGAAGGTAAGTTGAATCGTTCTGTGTCATGACTTAAAGAAGACATGTTGAAGAAAATTTTAAAAAATAAAGACAACACTTAAATCAAAGGGTCAGTAACACAATAAAATAAAAATGATTTCTAGGAAGTCTTGAAATAAATAAAAAAATGAGCACTTATTAGAAAGAGAGAATTAGCACTAAGTAAACGATTGAAAGAGAGTTTTAGAGTGAAAGAGTTTGAGAGAGTGAGGGAGGTGTGAGGGGAAGGGGAGGCATCTTGGTGTCTTATATAGGCCCGTTGGGGGGCTTTGAAAGCCCCCCGACTGTTGAGTTAGCCATTCGTGAACCGGTTGTGTGGGGTTCCGACTGGGTCACATGGTTGCGAGACTTGGGATCTGGACCCGCACGATCTATCCAATAAGACTGGGTCAAGCTGAGTCTTGCGACCAGGTGCCGACCCGGCAAACCACGCTTTTAATAGTTGCAAAGGTGTTAAAAGTTGGTAACAACTCATTTTTGTAAATCATTTTTTACCCTCTTGAGTTTATACACAAATTTTAAAGTGGCTGAAGTAACATTGATACTCTGATCATGTCACCATCTTTTAAGTAAGTCTTTGAGATTGGGAAATGATTTGCCACATTTAAATACCATTTGTGCACTGATCAGATTTGCCACATTTAAATACCAATTGTGCACTGATCAAATATCACCCTTGGTAAACAAAAATTCTCCACATAGCCATGCACTGAGCCCAAAAGGCAGAAACAAAGAATCTGTCTAGTTTGGATTTGAATCTCAAGTTGGACCAAGTGAACTAACCAAAGTCAAAGATTTCAATCAGCTCACAATCATTGACATAGTCTTTAAATAAAGTCATTTCTTGAGTCTAGGTCTCCTGACCCAACATCCCTCTAGGTCTGAGAACCACATTAAAATCACCAGCTACACACCAAGTTTCATTGTAGAAGGTTCTAGTCACATTCTTGAGACTAAAGAGGAAGGTCTCATTTTTAGAGAGATCCATGGGACAATACACATTACCTAGATAACAAACATTATCACTCCCAGACGTTCCTAACTTGAGAACTTGAAAATGTTTGATTTGATGAATCTTTTCAAATTGGAATCTACGGTCATCCCACAAAATAGTCAAGCCCCCACTTCTCCCAGTGGGGGTGACGGAGTCACAAGTCCATTAGGATGTCTATGTTTCGCCTCTGCCACCAAACTCTTATCATCAAGTTTTGATAAAGTTTTATGCAAAAGTAAAAATTGGGTTTGCGAATGGCTATCATAGTGTAATTTTACATTATTCTTTTTCTTAGATGTGCCTTTGCAATTTCAGCTAATGATACTGATCATGTAAAATGACAATTTCTTTACATGTTCTCTTTTTCTATTTTCGGTCACTGACTCACTATATCATTGTTCAAAGCAAACTTGAGTTCTTTGGAACCCACTATTGTTAACTTTGTTTTTTGTACTTGGTGTTGTCCTGCTCTTGCCCTTGAATTTCCTGCTTGAGCTTGTCTAAAACAGACCGTATGTTATGTCCTCGGCCAAAATAGCTTAACCTAACAATTTCTCTAATGGGTCACGATCATCTCATCGATAATGGGATAATTCCTATTTTTCACTTCCATCCCACCATGTTGGACAATCTCAATTTTCTGCTAGGAATCAATGCAAGAGGGTGAGCATCACAGACAACTTCCTGTGTACCTTGTTCGTCATACGATCCTTCATGTCTCATCATTCAGTTACATTTCATCAGAACCCCTCCCTTATGCTACGAATTGGCTTCTAGAATACTCTGTCATCAACAACGTGTGAAGAAGGCCCGCCAATCATTGGAGGCTCAGAGAGAACCATCATACCTTGGAATGGTCTGTAGTAGCACTGTTGCTTCAGAAGCATCATCTAGGTTGATTTGGCTTGTAAGAGCCATTTAACCATCGTTGTAGAGGAGATGGACCAGACCAATTGGCCGCAAGTTGAATTCGAGACCAAGCTAACTTTAAATTAGTCGGATCCAACTGCATCGTGGGACCTATTGACCCCTTGATATCCAAACTTCCGGTTGTAGCATCGTCGTCTTCATGTGATCATGACAGAAGACCCCTTTGATTTATTCTTGGCAACCATCCCTTCGGAATCTCGGAGGAAATACAAAAATGGCTTGGGCCATTAATGTGGTGGAATCTTTGACCTGCAAGTTTGCTAAAAACATTTGCATTGTGGTTCCGATAGGGGAAAACCCTCAACTGTGGCTTCAAAATGGAGTAATTGTTCAGATCTCACTCCCACAATCCATAAACCTTTTCTTCACAGAGGTTAACAACGAACTGGGTACCATCAAGGGTAACCGGAACATTGAAACCCACAGAAAAATCCAAACTACTTCCAACAATGATCGAGATTTCCTATGATTACAGCCACCACAGCTTGTTGTGGTCTACTGAAATAATTTTTTTGAAAGGTGCACTAATCATGGAAAAATACAACACGGGCCAAGTATTGACTATTGACAGGCAACCTTCACACCTTGATGCAATGTCGTCTTAAAAAACCTGTTCAGGAGAGCAGATTCTGGTGAGCAGATTACCGATCCACCAAGGTTATTACTGATCCACCAAGTTCAGGTTTGATGCCAATTCTGATGGAGAAAGGAATTCAGAAACTCCTTGGCCTCAAGGCTCACAGGGCCATCAATATTCACGACTCTACATTTCCTAAGCCAAACAAGCTTATCCTACATCTTCGGAGACCAAGATAGGTGGATAGCACCAGTGGACATCTCAACATCTGGAGGATTTTGACCGGACTGTGACAATGGAGAGGCTTGCTCTGGATAAAGGTTGCGATCTTCTTAACCTTCTATACCATACACCCTCGCTCCCGATGTCCAACTCCCCAACACTGGTGGTACCTAAGTCCATTGCGACCATCAACTTGGACTTGATCATCCCCGTAGCAACATCCACGTGACCACCACCTGTCTCTGTCTCTCACACCCTGGATCTCGACGTAGCTGTAAGATCTTCTGGTTGGGAGAATTCTCTCTGCGACAAGGACGCTCATCCCCACAGGGCAGGTTTGGATCCCTGTCCAAATCATAGGAAGAATACCTCTAGAAAGAACCTTACCTTTCCTGGACTCCCTCCCAACATCAATGGGAACACTCCAGAAGGACCAACAACAATGGGGCTAGAGGATGACACCAGACTCACCCCTCACTGATTCCCTCTCTGGAGGCTCTGGAATAGCCAGAGCCCTGCATTACCATTACTTCAGTAATTGTTGTTGACTTTGAGTTATTTTTTATAAAAATTTAAATTGTCCAAATTCTTGCATTGCTTTCCTTTTGATTAGTTTAGATCTACCTCGTCTTTTGTGTTTGTTTTTATTATCTTGACATTTTTATTTTCTAATTGGAATTTTCTTAACTTTATTTTTAATATGTCTAAACATTCTCAATCTTTCTTCTTTTATTTTTTTATAATTTTACTTATTTTAAAATTTTTAATATATTTATTTTGTTTTTGTACTAATCTAGCATGTTCACATATCTTTAACTTTATCTTTAATATTTATTTTTTAATATAATCTTTTATGTGAATGATAACATTGTTTTCGGCTTTAGTAGAATTTTACAATCACAAAGGACCCTAATAGCTTATCTCCACTTTATTCATCATATTTCAATCCTTCTCCATTGACATGGATAATTGAACCTATATGTTTGATCCGACTACTTTGATATGATATTACTTTTTTAAAATTAACTCCTTTATCATTTTCCTTTGATTTTCATTAAATTTATGATATATATTGTTTTAGATCTACTTACATTGGAACGCTTATCATCTGTAATTATTTTGGTTTGTTAACTTGTATATTCCTTATTAATTTATTTATAACTAATGCGAATAAGTAAGGACTTATTATATATATATTCTTGACTAATGCTAATCGACATAGAATTCTCTGTTGTTTCACTTTCAATTATTTAGTGGTCGCTTCATGCCTTTTCTCACATATATATACTTAATAGACTCCATCTTTCGCTTCAACATCTATATAAAAATATATTTTAGAACTTTTTCATAAGTTTTTATTATGTCAATAAGCGCCTTTTCTAAATCTTTCTTTATATTTTGATTTTTTCTAATATGTTTGAAATAATGAAAATAGCTTTACTTATAGATTGACTAGATTTAAATTCAAATTGGTTGTTTGAAATAGTTATAATATTTTGTAAGCAACGTTCTTTTAAGTCTATCCCATATTATGCTATGTGATCTTCTATCTGCCTTCTATGTTTCTATTAAAACTAACAATAAAAAGTGTATCAAAATATGGAAACTTCCTAGCAATGTTGCAGGCTTTGTGGAGCAAAAACAAGAGAATTGCTAAGAAGTACTTTATGGACTGCCAAGGATTCTTTTGCCCATGACCTTCTATGTCAAAGATTGGGATTTTACTCACTTTAGATTCCGTACGGTTTGGACTTCCTCTGGGCAAACTAGCAATTAAAAGCAACTACTTGTAGTTTCTACTTTTTAGATTGTTACCATCTCGACGGTAGGGTAAGCTTTCTTTTATCTATTTTTATCTATTTGTAATAATAATTTCATGCAATTTAATAAATGGCAGCTCTACCCCCCATGGAATGCGATGTCTCGAGTTTTTCTCGAGATTCATTGAGAATCTCTTTCTCCATGCATTTGAGAAATGAGATCACCGAAAAGAGAATATTTATATAGTATCTCTAGTTCATTGATTTTCTCTGCCTATTACTACTCCTAACTTTTTAATTTTATATTGAAAAAATTACTTATATCATATATATATTCTCTTTCATTCTCTTTTATAATTTTATTTTAGCTAGATGATTTTGTTAACTTTGTTATGAAATCTATTCAAAGATTCGTTTAAGCAATATTGTTTGATAAGATTGTATTATGGAATATTCTTTATGACCGCGTACTGGGGGTGTAAACGGGTCGGATTCAGTAGCAGAATAACAAAATTTGATTATGATTTCGATAAGGGTTAAGGTGTTCTGATTTCGATTCTGATAAAATCGGAATCATTATGTTCTGATTTCGATCCGATTCCGATTCCATTATCGAAATCGGAATTGAATCTGGTAATTTCCAATCCGATATTAAATATTAATTTTTATTCAAAAATAAATTAATAATTCACATATAATTACTAAATTTTGATATAATATTTTAAAACTTTATGTTTATTAATTTATATATTATATATTATGATTTATTCGACTTTAATTTAATTATTTTAATTTATATATATTATTTTTTATTGAAATAAGATAAATGGTAATGAAATCACCTGATTATGATTCCGATAAGCTATAAGAATATCCGACTTCGATTCTGATAGCTTGTAGGATACAAAAACAGTTTCCAAATCTGTTAATTTTTATCGGAATTGAATCGAAATTTTAGAATATCGGATTTCGTTTATACCCATACCATGTACATTTGACTCAAGATGTCATATCAATCTCTAGAAACTTCAAAGAGATCCCCTCTCCATACTGTTCAAGATGAAGTTTAGATATGACAAGATCTCTTGTATATTTCTTGTTAACAGTGGTTCGCCATCGATGTATTTCACATTTAATTATCTGTCAAGTTACTTTTGATGTGGAATATGAGTTCTTTTGTCTTTTTTGAAGAGATTACGTGGCATTTTACATTTACGCATGCAATTTGGTTGACATTTCCGAGATTCAATCTCCTGAGATTTTTTAAGATCTTTTAAAGATCTATTCTTTCCAATCAAGATAAAATCTAGATGTAAGATGGCAAACCTTGCTGCCACCTTAAAAGAAGATTATTAAAATATGTTCTATATTTTTATTTAACGTTATCATCTTAATTAAATTTTTTCTTCGTTATCTTTAATATATCTAACTTGATTAAGATCTCTCTCTCTATCAAATCTATAAATATTTTTATTCTTTAGTTCAAATTTTTAATATATCTATTGAAAAGTCTGTCTAATGTTGATTTAATAATATTTTTTGCTTTGTTTTTTGTTATGTTATATTTTTGATAAGTTTTATTATTATTATTATTATTATTATTATTATGTTTTGACAATCTTTTATACCAATTTCTTTTATTGTTCACTGGCTTTCACACTTGTTCGTTTCATATCATCTCTTGTTTTTAGTTGGATTATGTTATTTAGACTTCTAATTATTTTTAACTACGTATATCTTTAATCTTTGTAGACTTGTTTATCTGTATAGCATTATCTTTTGCCTCTGATTTTCTATCATTTATCTCGAGAAGTTCATTATTAAATCTTGGTTGCTTCACCCTTTTTAATTTCCACCATTTTAATTTAATCACAATCTTTCTTCTAAATGTGTTAGCTCATAATCATTAACCTATGTTGCGCTGTTAAAACTTTGCTGGAAAAAACTTTTATAATTTTTTTAAAGAACAATAATTAGTTTTTATTGTAAAAATGAAATCAATTTGATTTTTATTATGTATTTATAACTTATTAAATAAAACTTTTGATTAATAAAATAGGGATTTATTAGTTTAAGGTCATAGGTCATAATAAAATCATTGATAATTTTATTTATTTATTTAAATTTTATATTGGAACCTCCATAGACTTTCTTGTAACTAGGAATGTTCATGGTTTGGTTTGGTTTCGAGCCATTTTTTTGAAATCAAACTGAACCAAAAATCAAACCGATTGGTCTGAACCAACCCCAAACCGACTGTGAACTGAACTGAAGAGTTTGGTTCATCGGTGTAACATGTATTAATTTTTATAAAAATAAAATAAAAATAAGACTCAATTAAGGTATAATAATTAATCAATGATAAAAGACATGTATGATGATGCAACTACTAGCGTATGCACAATTGGTGGAGAAACAAGAGATTTTCCTATTTCAATTGGCTTACATCAAGAGTTTGCATTAAGTCCTTATCTTTTTTGCATTAGTTATAGATGAATTAACGAAGACTATATAAGATGATATATCTTGGTGTATGATATTTGTAGACGATATCGTATTGATAGATGAAACACAAGGAGTGAATAGAAAGTTAGAAATGTGGAGAAATATTTTGGAGACTAAAGGTTTCAAGATAAGTATAATTAAAACAGAATATATGTATTGTAAGTGTAGTGAAAACCAAAGAGAAATATGTGAAAGCGTCAATTTAGAAGGGATAATATTGTCTCAATAAGCTCAGTTCAAGTATCTTGGATCAATTATTCAAAAAGATGGAGAATGTGATGAAGACGTTAATCATAGGATTCAAGCAGGTTGGATGAAGTGGAGATTGGCTTCAGGGGTTCTATGTGATCGTAAAATTTCATTAAAGTTGAAAGGAAAATTTTATCATATAAGTATAAGACCCGCAATGTTGTATGGTAGTGAATGTTGGACAATAAAAGAAAAACATACTTCTAAAATAAGTGTTGTCGAAATGAGAATATTGAGATGGATGAGTGGTCACACTATATTAGATAAAATACGGAATGAATATATTAGAGAAAATGTAGGAGTAACGAGAATTGTAGACAAATTGAAAGAAGGGAGATTGAGATAGTTTGTGCATATTAAACGTAGACGTAAAGAGGCTCTAGTTAGAAAGATAGAAAATATTAAAATGATAGAAACAAAAAAGGGGCGTGGTAGACTTAAGTTAACTTGGAGGAGGGTAATTCAATATGATTTAAATGGTTTAAATATCTCTGAAGAAATAACACAAAATCGACATGAGTGGAGAAAGAGAATCCATATGGCTGACTCCAAGTAATTTGGGATAAAGGCCTTAGTTGAGTTGCTAATATTAAGATTATTACTTTATAAGATACAATTTTAATTTTTAATATTATTTGACATGTATTTATAACAATATATATTTAAAATTAATGTAATATATAAATAAATTGGGTCAAACTGGGTCAACCGGTTTAATTGTCCTAATCAGTATTGAGGGACCGAACCGAACCAAACTGATGTACCAAACCAAACTATTATAAAACTGAACACCCAAGTCTTTTAACTGAATTGAATCAGTCATTTTGGTTTGGTTCGGTCTACTGATTTTCCCAGTTTAGTTAAACATCTCTACTCATAACCATGACGTTCGCTCCCAGCATGCTTATTGAGATCTTGTTCAATAAATATATTTTCTTCATTGGATATATTGTGTATTAAGTCATTCACATCTTGTCAATATTTTCTGTAATGCCATTTCATAATCCAATTTATGGAGCATAATTACCAAATACGTTAATTATCTTTTATTTTATAATCATTTTTACTAGAATAATTTTTTATCCTTTTTATTGACATCATTGCATCTTTTAATGTTTTTTCAATGGTACCTATCATATTTCCATTTCTTCCCCTTTGGGTAAACCTTACTTATAACTTGTATTTCTTAATTCTTTACATTTCTCTCTTATCTATTTGGTTACTTGCAAGTACTTAATCTTTTTTTCTATATGCTATTAAAAATCTTCATAAATTTTCTTGTAAGGGATCTAATATTTCATGTACTTATTCTCATCATTTTTTATTCTATTTTTTCTTAGATAATTTTTTATAACAATTCTTATTAGTCTTTAAATGATTCTTGAATCTTATATTTTGCTTCAATTTATAGCCTAACTCTACCCATGTTCATCTCTGATAAAGAAACCTAATGCGGATAACAACTTTCATCTTTTCTGTTTTTATTGTACTCGGGTTCTGGTGCAGCATATCATTTGTACAGGACGCCATAAATTTTATATCATTTGAACTTATATGATGAGATGTGACAATATAGTGGCTGCACCTTCTACAACTCACTTTGTTTGGACTTGTGACTAGTAAAACACAAGTGAACTTAGTACTCAGGTGGCGTTTCATTATTGGATTATACCTTCCAAAATTTAACAATTTATTATCGCCTTTTTATGGAAACCTTGATTCTAGCTTTGGTTTCGATTATTTATGTTTTAAGTCCTTAGAAATGTACTCCTATAGGTCTGTTTGTTCATACGGTTGAGTTGGAGTAACTTCGGGAAGAGGGATACTGATTGCTGTTCTTTTCTCTTGGCTCCAGCAATGTGGTAGTTTTCTAAAATTCTTTTGTTGGCATTTGACAATTTATTAGAAAAATAAGTTTACAGCATTACTTGTTCCCCTGACATCGTGCTTTTGTAATTTGCCAATTTGTTAATATTAATGTTCTTGCAGTACTATTATGAGTGTGAAGAATGCAATATTGGTGGGAATTTGTTATGCTGTGATAGTTGCCCACGTACATATCACCTCGAATGCCTTAAGCCACCACTCAAGGTACCATCTTCACATTATTGCTATTCATATTATTTTTAATTTTTTTTGAATAATATTGTTGTGCTTATCTTATTACTTTCGTATGGCTGTTACTTATTGATATATCATCTTGTTAGAATGCTCCTTCTGGGAGATGGCATTGCCCTAGTTGTGAACATAAAGATTCTATGAAACTGCTGGGCCACGTAGATCCCATTTCAAAGCGAGCAAGGACAAAGCTTCCTGTTGGAAAAACAAAGGATGATGAAACATCAGCTTCTGAAGCTGTTGCTAAAAGTCCTTTTCCTGTGAAACAGAAGTCCATGAACAAAGTGAAATCTGTTGCTCCACATAAACCCAGACCAAGTGAGGCTAAGCTTGATAACACTCATGTGGGTCCACCGTCTAGCAAAAAGTTAAGTGATTTATCTGCTGATGAAAATGCAATTGGTATGATGGTCCCTCTGGAGATGAAGTGCAGGTCATCTTTAGAATGGAAGACTAGATCTCGTCATAAAGAAGTGCAGCTGCCTAATAAAAGTTTGGACATAAAGTCTGGCATCAACTCTCCTGATACAAAGTCTGACCTTCCTAAAAATGGTTCTCTTGGAGGTAGACTGATTAATCCACTTAATCCACTCATTCAGAAGGCAAAGAAGAAGAAACAAAAATATAAGAAAGGGGAGGCCAGCAAAGTAACGTCCGGGGACAAGCATCTGGTGATAACTATTCGGAAGCCACTTACAAAAGAATCATCATTGTGTAGTGCAGTTTCTAGAAGCCGACAAAAGCGAAGTTCTACACTTCAACTTTCTTGTTCTATGGAGGATCATCAACAAAATATGGAAACTCAGGTACTGCTTGTCATGTTATTATTAAAAAGCTGACTTGAACTTGTGATTCCTCACTGTTTCTGGTGCATTACTACTTACAAGATTGGTACATCTAACCAATACCTTATATTATCAAGGCATTAGGACTTCATTAATTGTTAAAAGTCTGCTTGCTTTTACAGCTTAGATGATCTTTCTAATCTAGCAAGTGTAGTCAAGTGATTTGACTGTGCTTGAGATCATTTGAGAGACAGTCTCAAGTATATAGTGATCCAGCTCCCAGTTTTTGTTTTAAGTGAATGAGATTTTTTTGTCGACCCTAAATAATCTTCGATTAAGTCTTGACTTGAGTTGAATGAGTTTCTTTTCTGATAAGGGCATGCATTTTGGTCGCAATATGGTCAATATTTGGTGCATGCAACAACCTTGTTGCAGTATAATCTGTCATGAATTGCATTAACTGAATATTTGCAAGCAGTAGCTTCTGGGAAACTATATTTTTATCCTCAAAAATTGATGATACCACTTTCTTATTATGGAAGGAAGGATCTACTAGTAAAGCTCATGATAAGCAGCCCACGTACAATACATTATTTGCAATGAAGGAATACATAATGCTCTACCAAATCCTCAAAAGTCGGAAAGAACCAATCTCTGAGATTGCTACGATTAAATCTAGCTGTTGAATCTATGAAGTTTGAGCCTTTTTCTTGAAGCTTCTTCATTTACCCTCAAGCTAATTGCCAAAGATTAGCATGTATTTTGATCCTTTAGATTCTGCTCACCTTTCTTCAACCTGCTTCATTTCCAATTTTCAAGCAATTGTTCACTATATTGAGTAGTGATACTCCTACCAACTCATCTACAAAGCATTCCTTGCACTTCAACCATAAAATTACAGGTCAGGGAAGATGGTTTAGGTTTCTTTATCTCTGCATAGACAGCATTGCGTTCTTCTAATCTTGAACAAAGGGTGCCACATGCTCTCAAGTTGGTTGTCTACTGTGGGCTATCCTCTGTGCCAAATTTTGTTTTTTAAAGGAGATGTCTTTTGATCTATCTCAGTTCAAAATCTCATGTGCATATTTAATAGAAAGTTGCAGTTGAACTCCAAGGGGATAACTCTTTCTGAGGTGCCAGCTCTTTGGTATTGGCCATCCAATCTTTATTGAAAGTTTAAATCTACTTATAATTAGCTGTATGCCATTATAACAATATTTGTAAAGTCTTGAGATGGTCTCGAAGCGTTTTGCCAAAGCCTCACATGGCGTAAGCCTCAAAACTTATTAAGGCATAAGCTTCAATTTAAGGAAAAAATAATTCATGAACATTTAAATAAATAATCATGCAATCCTTGAACTATAAGTCTCAAAACTTATTGAGACATTAAGCACCAATTTAAGAAAAAAATATAATCTATGAATAAATAATCATGCAGTCCTTAAACTATCCACAAGACTATCTTTGACAAATACAATTAATTATTATATGTTGTACAAATAAACAAAGTTTGATTAATACTTTAGAGTATAAAACATGGGAAACTTTGCTTTAATAATATTTAAGCTTAAATAATGAATTTAGCACTTGTAATATTTTATACTTGTTATTTATATTCTTATAGACATTGCAATTAAATAAATTTTTATAGATTTTGAAAAAAGGCTTATAAAAATGAAGCCACTGTATGCCCTTTATGAGGAAAAAAGTGTTATAAAAATTTGTGTGACAGAATTATGAATAAATTTTTCTTTGCGTATGTAGGCATGACTTTTTTTCTCACTTTTTATTAAAATACCTTTAAATTTGAAGTTTGTCTTTGTACATGTGAGACATTGAGGTGGTGAAATGTACGCCTCATGTGGAGAAAAGTGTAAGTCTCATCTTTTTTCAACAAGACGCGAGGCTTACCTAGGTGGTGACGTGTCTCGCCTTGAGGCGCAAGTCTGAGCATCTCACGGCGGAGTTCTTTTAAACAATGCACTATAAGGAAAAAGTATTAATCTGTTCTCATCACATCAGTGTTAATGTTGCCTGAATTATTTGATGCATCTATGTTCTATACTTTTGATCTTATCTTTAACATGATTGTCAAAGTTTTTATTGCTTTTCACAGAGTGTCTAGAAGATTTTTTTAATCTTTGATGCTAGTAGTTCTATCAGTTTCCAAGTTGCCAGGCCATGGTGGCTACCCAATGTTCCTAACCTTTCTCAGGCATTTCTCAACGGCTGAATTCTAGACAATCAAAGTGCTTTATGTTACTGGACTCTATTATATCCTCTATGTTTAGATATCCAATTCCTTTTCCTAATCTAAGTGATCCATCCGTGTAGGTATCTGGTTCTTTATCTCCATGGCAATCAATTGTCATTTACTTTTTTTGTATTCTGTTTTGTTTGCTGTTGATACAATATATATGTATTCTTTGTTTAACTTGCATGTTCTTTACTTAATAGGCCAAGCGTCAGTTTCTTGATGGAACCACTGCAGCAAAAAGAAATGTGTTTTCTGTCTTTTACCTCCATATCTTATCATGCTTCTGATGTTTACCGTGAAAATTTTTTGTATACATTAATTGAAGAGCTTAGCGTGTATCCTTGGTACTTGTTATAACTGCCTTCAGTTTTCTTACCATATATATGGGAACCAGGGATCCCCTAACAGAGCATCCAACTTACCAACTATGGTGGCTGAAAAGCTAAAGGAAGTTGAGAAAACAGTAGAATGTGGCTTTGTGTTCTCAGATGAAGTTCAGCAGGTAAATAGATTGTTAATGGCGTTTCTCCATGTCCTTTATCGTACAAGCAAGTAGCTGATCAATCATAAGCTGCTTCTTTAGGTGCTTCTTGTATGTGCTTCTTATATATAATGTTTAGACATCTTCACTAGCTCATGCCATTGCTAATGATGACATGATGTTTGACATTTGCATTGATGATTTTGTGAGCTTCCTTTTCCAGAGGAGCACTTTTGTCATTTAATCTTTTTTGTTTTGGTTTCTTATTTCTGCTTAAAAGGTTGATAGGATACTAGGATGTCGAGTTCAAGGTAGTGACAGATTGGCAAGGCTCGATGAGTTAATGAAGTCCAACTCTCCATCAGAGCACACTGAGTTGGCTGGAGATTTTGTGCCTACTATTGATCTTGGTACCGTGGATATGACAAATAACCATGATATGCAGGATGAGCAATGCAAGAACTCTGCAATTCAGTCATGTTTGGTGACTGATGTTAACCACAACATGATTGAACTAAATAACAGGAAAAACAAGACTGAATTCATAGGTGGATCCAAAGTTCTGAATGCATCAAGTATTTCTTCCAATAATTTTGGTGTCCATCTGAAGAGTGACAAGCATGTAGAGAAATTGGACGATGCAGGAACTTCTGCAGAGAACATAGATAGGCTTATAAAAACCGATGATATTTTAAAGCATGATGTAGATAATGACCATGGTAAGTTGGAAACAGAACTGTGTTCATCTGCTGTTGCATGCAAGTCAAAGCACATGAGTGATGTGGCCAGTAAATCACAGGTGAATGATATGGCAGAAAAGGGAAGTGCGAAGGGAAAGGAGATTGACTTTTTGCCTGTTGGAAAGCATGATGTAATGTATGAGTTTTTGGTAAAGTGGGTGGGACTGTCAAATATTCATAATAGTTGGGTTCCTGAGTCCCAATTGAAAGTTCTGGCAAAGCGAAAGTTGGAGAATTACAAGGCAAAATATGGAACAGTGACTATAAACATCTGCCAGGAGCAATGGACTCAACCACAACGCATCATAGGAATCCGCAATTCAAAGGATGGTCCGAAAGAGGCTTTCATAAAATGGCGTGGTCTCCCTTATGATGAATGCACCTGGGAAAGATTAGATGAATCTGCTCTTGGAAATTTTGCTCATTTGGTCTTGGAATTCGATCATTTTGAATCTCGGGTTCTGGATAATGCCAAAGATAATCCTGTGAAGGCTAGTAGAGATTGCGAAGAAGTTGTTTCTCTCATAAAGCAGCCTATGGAGCTTCAAGGGGGCTCATTATTTCCTCATCAATTAGAAGCACTAAACTGGTTACGCAAATGCTGGCACAGGTCGAAGAATGTGATCCTTGCAGATGAAATGGGCCTGGGGAAGACTGTATCTGCATGTGCATTCATGTCATCTTTATATTTTGAATTTAAAGCTAAACTGCCATGTTTGGTTTTGGTTCCTCTGTCAACAATGCCAAACTGGCTTGCTGAATTCTCATTATGGGCTCCTCATCTTAATGTTGTAGAGTACCATGGCTGTGCAAAGGCCAGATCAATAATTCGACAATATGAATGGCATGTTAGTGACCGTGATGGGTATAAAATAACTGCTTCCTACAAATTTAATGTTCTGTTGACCACTTATGAGATGGTGCTTGCTGATGCTTCTCACCTACGTGGTGTACCTTGGGAGGTTCTTGTGGTAGATGAGGGTCACCGTCTTAAGAATTCAGGAAGTAAGCTTTTCAATTTATTGAATACATTTTCTTTCCAACACCGAGTCTTGTTGACTGGAACACCCCTTCAGAACAACATTGGTGAAATGTATAATTTGCTTAACTTTCTGCAACCCACATCATTTTCTTCTTTGTCTGCATTTGAAGAGAAGTTTAATGATCTTACAAGTGCAGAAAAAGTTGAGGAACTGAAAAAACTTGTTGCACCTCACATGCTTCGGAGGCTCAAGAAAGATGCAATGCAGAATATTCCTCCCAAAACAGAACGTGTGGTTCCTGTGGAGTTAACATCTGTGCAAGCAGAATACTATAGGGCAATGCTCACTAAGAACTATCAAATATTGCGCAATATTGGAAAGGGTGTTGCTCAACAATCCATGCTAAACATTGTTATGCAGCTTCGGAAGGTTTGCAATCATCCATACCTTATTCCGGGAACAGAACCTGATGCTGGGTCCGTGGAGTTTCTCCAGGAGATGAGGATTAAGGCATCAGGAAAATTGACTCTGTTGCATTCCATGCTTAAGATATTGCATAAAGAAGGTCACCGTGTTCTTATATTTTCGCAAATGACAAGGCTTCTTGATATTTTAGAAGATTACCTAACTATTGAATATGGTCCTAAAACTTTTGAAAGAGTGGATGGGTCAGTATCAGTTGCGGATCGCCAGTCAGCAATAGCTCGTTTCAATCAGGATAAGACACGTTTTGTTTTCTTATTATCAACACGATCTTGTGGTCTAGGGATTAATTTGGCTACTGCTGACACTGTTGTAATCTATGATTCTGATTTCAATCCGCATGCGGACATTCAAGCAATGAATCGAGCACATCGGATTGGGCAATCTAATAGACTTTTAGTTTACAGGCTTGTTGTACGGGCTAGTGTTGAAGAGCGCATTTTGCAGCTTGCCAAAAAAAAGTTGATGCTAGATCAACTTTTTGTTAACCGTTCAGGAACTCAAAAAGAAGTGGAGGATATTCTTCGATGGGGTACTGAAGAACTTTTTCGTGATTCTGATGTCACTGTGTCAAGGGATCAAAATGAAGCATGCTGCAGTAGAACTGAGACAATAACTGATGGTGAGCAAAGACATAGGAGGAGATGTGGTGGACTAGGGGATGTATACCAAGATCAGTGTACAGATGGTGGCAACAAAATTGTGTGGGATGAAAATGCAATTTTGAGATTGCTTGATCGTTCCAACCTTCAGACTGGGACATCTGAAAATACAGATGGCGACTTGGAGAATGATACACTTGGCTGTGTTAAGGTACTTTCTTTTGTTATCTCAAGGAATTACTCTTTGTGCTGTTTTCTTTGAGCGAAATATAGACACTTGACCATTAACCATATTACGGAAGTCCAAGTTAAAAGTATAATATAGTTTTGTGAGTACTTTTTGTAGATGTTGCTAATACATTCTCTCTTTTATACTTTAATTTTTGTTACTTACATTATTTTTACTTTTTGTTTTAATGCATTGGCATTGCATATACAATATCTTTGTATCTCTGTTAACCGTCCGGGAACTGAGTGTTAATTGTTTCGTAGTGGATGGCAAACAGTTTTACTTTTTACTTATAAGATGTAGTTATGGATAGTGTCGCTATTCCACCCATTGACATCCCTACTCGTGGCCATGTGCTGTGTCGCTAGGTCCCTGCAGACACATGCCAGAGTATGCAAGAGGCACACTTGAAGGGCAGTATTGATGTGTGGCTGTTCCAGAGTTTGCTGTAGTAGACTGCGGATGACCAGTCATGATGCTCCTTGGGCTTCGAGGACCTGAGTTCCGGATGATTAATGGGTGGTGGTGGTAGTAGCTGGAAAAGGCAGGCTGCTGCAGGCCCAAAAAATCCTCAGGCACTGTAGACAGGTGGATGAATTGAGAGGGGACTACCAGAGTTGCAGTTCCATGCCAGCTCTACCTGCTGATCTTTGAGAGTGTGGCTCTGGGATTGCCCAAGCGTGAGGGTGTGCTATTTATTGGAGAAGCAGAAATTGGAGGGGAAAGAGGGGAGTCTCAGTTAGAGGAGCTGACAAAAGAGAGTTCAACAGAGGAGTGAAGGTGGATTGATTGATAAAATCACAAAGGCAGAGCGAAGAAAAAAGGGGGGAGAGGGATGAAGGCTTCCTTGACCGATGCAACAAGGTGCATGTGAGTGAGTGAGTTTTTCACTTAAATGGTAACTAAAATAAAGGAAAATTACAGACATAAATCCAAAATATTCCTGAAACATAAACTAATGTCAATCATCCTCGAACTGTCCAATGGCCAAATCCAGCTTGATTTTTCAATGATGAGAATGACTATGTTGATTGTGATTTTTTTCATGTCTAGTTTAAACATTTAGATAATGATTAAAATCTTATTTTTTCATGTCTAGTTTTTTCATGTCTAGTTTATTTTAGTTGTTTCACATCTCAATCTTTTTTTGTCATCTGTCATAGTCGTTGGAGTGGACTGATGACGTGAATGAAGATCAAGGCTGCAGTGAATCAATGCAGATTATAGCAGGTGATGTCTGTGGGCCAACATCAGAGACAAGGGATGACATTACAGTAGCAATTGCAGAAGAAAATGAATGGGACCGGCTATTGCGTGTGAGGTAATTATCACTACATTTTGCCATCCAGTGCATTCTATATCTAGAGGTTAATGTTTGCAATTTCATACATTTCTCTTTTTTTTTCAAATTGATTACATTGGACTTCCATGGATGCTGACTTTATCTGCCACAATGCAAACACTTTAAATTTTTTTTTTGCATGTGTTTACGTTTGAAACATCTTTCTTTTATGACAGAAAATTGTTGCGTGATGTTTCAACGTATGAGACCACTCGGCTATATACACCTTCCCATTTTTGAAATTTTACCGTAAGTTGTAATGGATGATCTTAGGATAAAAATAAACTTCTAGGTTTGTCTTATGCTTATTCTTTTTAGCTTGGATTTAATTTATAACTTTTAATTTTTAAAATTTCTGTGAAGTATGAACAAATTAAATAAGTAATGCAAATAGATATTTTTGAGGACTATGAATAAAACTTGTTTTAAAATAATAAATTTCTGTACAACAAAATACTTCTAAAACATTTTCAATCTTGGTGACCCAAGCAATGCATGTGGGGGCATAGTACACCCCTCATGGATTAGATGTGCCTACCAAGAGCTGTTTTTTGACACTTGGAATGTGTCGTGTGCATTCTTAAATTGTTAATTTTTAGAAAAAGAAACCTCTATTTTTTATTGTCATATTGCATTTCAACTTCGTCTCAAGATGGCCGAAGAGAAGTGATCTCAAAGAATCCTAGAAGATTGGATCTCAAAAATATTAATTGAAGTGCATAGTGTGAAATAGTGTAAAATGACATGAAATCTCTTAAGAACTAGACTGAGAGAATTTAGACCGAAATTGGGAGTCTAGGGACAAAGTGATTGTGGAAACTGCGAGCTGATATATAGGAAAGGGTGAACATTGCAAATAAGGGACACATCAACAGGCCCTAGCTTGGATCCAGGTTTCATCTATTAACGTATAAAATGTTGTGAAAAATAAGACACCAACATAAGGTCTAGAATCATATATTTTAGAATCAGTCGAATTTTGGTCGATGTCGATCCGATTTTGGCTTGTAGCACTGATCCAGACACAACTTCTAATTAAATCGGTCTAGAATTATTGGATTGGTCTGAATCGGTCATGAATCAGCCAATTCTTTTAAATCGGTGTGGAATAAGGCGATTCTACTGATTTGGTCGGGACAACTTAAGTCCCTCTCTCTTATTGTTAGCGGGCCCAATTCGGGCCCAATATCGATTCGATATCACCCTTATATTGGTGATATCGTTTGACATCCCCAATTGGGCACCGGCAATTCTGACAGTATCTTCGATCCACCAACATTTGGATTGAATCGGCGTTGATCTAACGGTTATTTCTCCACATCCCGACGTTCTTCGGGCAATTCCGATGGCGATTCCTTACATTTCCAGCGATTCTGGGGATCTCTTCATTCTGGCAGTAATTCCTCCTCGCTCCTCACTTTTTCAAATGATTCCCCTCCTCCTCTGATTCCCCTCTTCCTCCTCTTGATTCCACTGACTCCTCCCGGAATCTCTTCCATAATCCATCCTTCCTCCCGATTCTTGGCCCTCCCCCTCCATTACACCTGAAATAGGTGAGTGTTTTAGGTCTGAAGGGGGTTGTTCCACCCCTCAAATCTTATTAAAGTCTGATGCAGACACCCCTATGATGACTGTTTCAGTTCTGTAAGGATCGAAACAGCCGCTTAAGGGGCTGTTTCACCCCCTACTCTTAGGTGATTGTCAGGGCTGAGGCTGAACATCCCTTCTTTAGGGGACTGCCAGGGCTGAACAACCTGGTTAAGGGGCAGTTTTCCCCGGGTTCCCCCTTTAATTGTTGAACTTCCTAATTTTTTTAAAATGTGTTAAACTCTTAATGTTGTAGATCAAGGACTCAAGAAGTAATGGCCGAGTATGATGCACTTGCTTCCTATGACATTGGGTGGTAACATGGCCATATGGTGGATTTTGAAAAAAGAAGAAGAAGAGAGGATGCAATGTAAGTGGTGTGGAAAACATATAAGTGAAGGAGTATTTCATTTAAAGCAACACATCAGTGGGGTGGGAAAGAATGTTAACAAATGTGACAAGGTGCTCAAGGAGAGTCGTGAAGTTATGAGGGTGTACCTGACTGGAAGAGCCTCACCAAGGGGATTCGTGTTGAACAGAGAGAGGACTTGCATGAGGAACTTTTAGGAAGAAGAGATGATAGAGGGACTACAAAAACAAAGACAAGGAAAGAGTTGAACATGAACTCGAGTCATCCAGAGATTTTGAGGAAATAATTTTGAGGAAATAGATAAATCCTTTATGGGAGCAAGGCATGCTAACAAGTAATCACAAAGTGAAGATGAATAGAAGGGATGAGAGCAGGAGGTTCTGAAGCTGGGGAACCGGCATATTGTCGCTTACAGTCCACCCTACTTATACACATAGAGCATGTGGGAGCTAGAGAGGGCTAGGTCCATTCCGTTGATCTGCTCCAATGTGACCCACTGCCATTGAGGATCTTCACATGTTCAAGAGATGAAACTGCTTGTAGAGAACAATAAGACAACCATTTAAAGAGGTTAAGACAATCACCTTTGCCGCAAAGCGAGCACTAAAGCACATATGCAAGTTGTTTCTACATGTAAATAATAATCTTAGAATTGGTCAGCTCATAGATGTGTATTCTATATTTTTTTAGTGGATCAATAACAATGTTTTTTTCATCTTAACTTAATGTTGGTGTTCCAACACATATTGCCACTAGTCCCTACTTCCATTCCATGGCTGATGCAATTGGGGAGGTTGGACCGGGATTAAAGATCTCAACCAACCGGTATATCTATGTTGCGGACCTAGATGACGAAGTAGAAAAGCTAAAGATTTGAATAGATGGCTTTAAGTTGGTCTGGAAGGAGAGAGAGTGTACAATCATATGGATTGATTGAACAATCGTAACAAAGAGATTCATGTTTAAATTTTTTTGTTTATTGTTTATAGGGCAAAACATTTTTAAAGTTTATCGATGCTTCAGAATGCTGATTATATTTTTAGCCTTATGGACATTGAATAAGAGATTGAGGAGAAGAACATTGTTCAGTTTATGACAGATAACGAACCATCCTGCAAGGCAGCATAGAGAGAGTTGTTGGACAGGAGGTCACACCTTTTCTGGGTTCCATGTGCAACATACTCTATAGATCTGACATAGGAGGGCATAGGCAAGGAGGCTTCAATTTTTACACTTGTGAGCTAGGCATAGCTGATCACATTCTTCGTCTATGCACATCCTTGTTTACTACACATCATGAGACATCATACATTGTGGCACAATCTGATCAAACTTGAGCCAACTAGATTTGTGACACATTTTATTGTCCTGAAGAGTTCGCACCGACATAGACACGCACTAGTCCATTCCATAATAGGGTGGCTCAATTGGAAATTCTTGCACAAATGGAGCGTCTAATAATAGACGAGCATTTTTAGAAAAGAATTGTTTACTACTTGTTCATCGATGAGCGACTTGTAAATGTGTTGAGATTAGTGGACTCAAATGAGAGGAACTAAATGAGATACTTGTATAATGTTATGGATAAAGCGAAGTTGAAAATAAAGGAGAAGTATTATAAATTTTACTAGAAGTGATAGAAGATAATAGATATTGATGGGACATCGCACTACATGATGTGTATGTAACAGGTAATTTTTGTTATCCATGATTTAATTATTGCTTGATGCATAAATTTATGTTCTTATGCCATGTGATGAATGCATGATATTTTTTAAACCCTCATATGGCGGATGCAATATGGATCAGAAGTATGCAATTATCATGAAATCTTGAGGGGTACTTTGTCTGTAATACAACTCTCAAAAACTCGACATGATAAATGTGAAGATGAGTTAGAAGTAATTGAGAAAGTTCCATTTCTCGATATTTTTATATTAGAGTATTAATAGTCTAATAATTTGACGATGCTCAATTTTCAAATGCAACTTATAGAATGATAACTAGAGTATACTTAGAACTGTATTTGAAATATTCATTTGAAGCCAAGGAAGGCTGGCTTGGTTTCAATCCGGACCCAGTTGGATGGATCAGCCAATCCAAGGGAAAAGAAACTGATATGTGTGAAACCTTGATTTTCATTTTCTTTCAAATGTGTTTAAAAGTATCATCATTTTTTATATTGTAATATTGTACCCGAATTTTCTAGTAAAATAGGTGATAGACCATAAGAAATACTAGATAGTCCGGGTGATATTAAAAGAGTATAGAACCGAGGTTATCGGGTTCTGTGAAAATATTTTGATTTTTGACCTCTCCCCGTCGGATGGTGCGAATATCCGACGTTAATTACATCGAGCAACGACTCGAAGACCCTTGATTAACCACCATAGCAACTTTGTTTGGTAGAAGATGCACATCCGTATAAAATAAATACACAATGGGCGATAGCCCCAATGGGCTCGATGAGATGCAACCATGTTGATTTAAGATGTGGTTGATGTTGATTTTAACTTGGTTTGGATTTATTTCCAGTTTGATATCATGTGTATTTGAGTTTGTTTTTATGTTTGGTTTATGTTCAATTTGAATATTTATCTCACTTTGGGATCTAATGAGTAAGTCACAATTAAATTGATTTAAATGTTTTAGATTTTTGATGTTATCATTCTCATGATGTATGTTGATTTTGGTATGTTTTGATTTTAATCTTGATTTGATTTGTTTTTAGTGTTGATTGGCTCATTTGAGTTATGTTTTGATTTTGTTCTTTGAGTTTCATTTAGTTTTGTGATCCGATGATGATTTTTTTTAATGTTTAAGAAGTGTTTTTGATGAATTTTTAAATGTTTTGAATATTGTTTATTTAATTCTCTTTGAAGTTATTTAATTATCACTTGTTTAGAAATTTAATTTCATAGATTAAGTGATTTTTAAATGAATTTACAGATTGATTAAATCTGATCTTTTATTTTCCAGATTTAATGAAATCATTTTTTTTTATATTTATTTTGTTTTGTTTGTTTAATTTTGGGTTCGCATCCCAGCCGGTCCATTGAGTTAACATCCGGTGTCCAGTTCAAACATACACATCGGCACTTGAATCATTCATTTCATTCCATTCCATGTTGTAATACATCAAGTCAATACATGGGACTAAGTCTGAAAATGACGGTTTCCTTCCCTCAAGGTGTATTTCCATAGGATCAAAGATAAGAAATCGGCATTATGATGGCATGCCGACCCATCCTTGATCGAATGGAATTTACCACCAATATGGCTAAGTCTTTTGACTCGCCACGAGGAAGGATCCGTCGACAACGGGAGCCGGCCCGTGCCTACGTCCGGTAGGATGCGACATGCCGGGCCGGGCCCCGGTTAGCCGTCCAAGGTGGCGCGTCCAGTGGTGGACTAACTCCTTATTAAATTTGGCATTTTGCATTTCAGATTTTGTTTAAGTTTATTTTTTATGTCCATGGCCCATTGGGCTGCTGTCATGTCATTCATGACCCTGCTGGTCAGCTTCATGTTCTTGTGAGACCGGCTGATCCGGCTTGCATTTCCTTGAGCATGTTTGGCATATTTGCATCTTGAACTTCACCCTGTCCTCCTTGTCTTTCAAATAAGGAATTGAGGGCCCGCCCGAGTAGTCTCGGTCCGTCCGGCGGATTCCGAGAATCTCAAAGCGTCGACCCTAAAAGGAAGGGATCAAGGTCTGTTTTTTTATGGTCTGAAAAAAAAGGCAGGTTCTATATGAGGTCATTGGGCTGACCGAGGAGACTGCATATGGATCTTCAGAGCTGTTTTAAAGACCAATTTTTGGGTCTGACTGAGGGTTCATATGTGGGCTGTTTGGGATGGGATTTAAGGGTCAATTAAGGGTCTGGCAGGCTTAGGCAAATGGGCCAACTGGGGGACCGAACAAGGAATGATTTTTTTTTTGATGTCTCCGAAAGACTTGTGTAAGGGGGACTGCGGACCCTATAGGACCTGTTTTAAAGGGTCAGATAGGTGCTGGCTTTTGATGGACTGGGGCTTGAAAAGGGGACCAACATGGGGTCACATCGAGATTGATGAAGGGATGAACCTGTGGGCCAGAAATGTGGGTCTCAGGCCTAAAGAAAAGAGATCTAAGGGAGAATGGAAGGAGAAAAAGGGGGAATAGGAAGGAGGAAAGGTGCAACCGATGAGGCCTTTTCTTACCTTTTTTCCTTTCTTCTTTTCTTCCTTTCTTGGTGCGACAGCAGGGGACAGACCTCCCCCCTCTCTTCCTTGCTTTTTCTTCTTCTCTTTGACTCCTTCTTGGGCTGCCAATGCTGGTACGCAGGAACTGGAGGGCTGAGACAGCTTCTCTTCTTCTCCTCTTTCTCTATTCTCTCTCCTCAGAAGTTGGCAGCGGCTGGAACATGAGCTTGTGCGTACGTCCCCCTTTTTTGACCTTGATGGGATGCTTTTATAAGGGAAGGAGGGTCATGCAGCCTCGTGGGAGGTAGTTGGGGTCAAGGGTTATCTCCACCGAGAGATAAAATCAGGTGGAGAAGAAATAGGGGTGATTTACTATTTTCCAAGCATTTTCAGCGCGAATTTCTCTTTTTCTTAGGTGGTGGACCCCATCCTAACAGAATCCAGCGTAAAGAGATGGACGTGGGAAGCTTCTGGATATTTTCTGAGATTTTTCTGGATTATCTCCGAATTTCTGAAGTTTATCCAACAACTTTCTGGATTATTCAATAGAAAAATACCCAAAAAGGTAGAGAAAAATAGTTTTCGAGCTCAAAAAATGTGTAAATGTCAGAAATTATTCCAAGGTCTTCAAAAAAATAATATCGGGCATGAAAAATTATTTTTGACCCAATATTGGATTTTCTGGACAGAGAAAAGCGATTTTCTGTATTTTTTGGAATAAAATTCCAAAAAAATGTGGAATTTACAGAAAATTGATTTTGGATATTTTCTGTGAATTCTCAATGAATTTTGGTTGGTGAATTGTATTTTTCTTGAAATTTTGAATATTTATCCCTATTTTCAGAATAAAAAATAGGATAAATATTATTTGTTTGACAAGTGGGCCCAATGGGCCAATACGTTCAAATTGGGCCAGAATTGCAAGGGAATGGAGATTTATCAAGGAAAGATCAATGAATAATTGGACTCCAAATGATTTTTTGAATTTCAATTGAGATGGAAGGAAAAATAATAATATTAAAAAGATTATTTTTTCTTGTGGAGAAATTTCGGTGTTCACAATATGGTATTGGCTCTTCCAAATACCCAAAAAAGGCAAAAAATTATGAAGGATGGAGGATCAGGGGTTGAATCAGCACCAGAAACCGCTGCTTGGGGAGGCAGTGCACCACTCCTGCTGTGGTGCCTCTCCCCACCCTAATGGGCTGGGAAGAGGGTCATATCAGGTCCAAATGGACCCTAAATGACAAGTGACCGGATCTAAGATATCGGTTCCATCGGACTTGATATTGAAAGATCTAATGGATTTATGTGACCAGATCTTTTGATATTTGGTCTGACAGACCCGGTGTCCTAGATCCGGTCTTGTTGTATCGCATTGGGAGCGGATATTCCAGATCCAACCGCTTCCTATTGTATGATTGCATCATCCCTGCCTGTTAGGGCTAATGGCTGGGGATGCCACAGAGTTGGGGGTGCTGTATGCCACCCCCCTGCAACTATTTCCTGCAGTATTGCCAGATTTGGCCCCGGATCAGCTGAATCAAGGCCTGATGTGGACTGATTTATGCGGACTCAGGGGAAGTCTGGGAATGGATCGGGCTCCCTCCTGGAAGCAGTTTTGGAGCAGTCAATCCAGCAAACCATGCATGAAGCAGATAGTATGGAAGGCCATCCTACCAGCTATATTGTGGGCTTTCTACTAGACAGCTCATGATTATAAACATCTCAAGCATGATTATCAGCCAATTAAGAGGATTACGTATCAGGCAGTGGCACAGCATCCTTGTTCAAGATTGGGTTGCTGCTGGCAGTTGGAAAGAGGGGAACCTGATAATGGATAAGTAGAAGGAATGCAGTATTTTTTTCTGTAGCTGGGAGGCATTAGCTCTTTACATTTGTGCTTTCCTTTTATATGCTTGCCTTGTGCAGTATTTGGTGGCCTTGGTTCTCCACAACCATTAATTTGACCTTTTGTCTCTCTATAACATTATTACATCATTTTGTTCTCAATGAATCTTTTCCTTTTTTTCTGGGTGGTTGCATTCCAAAAAATGAAAGAAATTCTTTGCTTATGTTGGCTGGAGGTGGCAATCGAAGGAATAGTGCTTAGGAGAACTTTTGGTTAGAGTCTTGCTAAACACGAGCTAGCCTGAAGATTGCTTGAGGTTTGAAAAACTATTTGCTGTCCGATTGCTTTATGGTTTTTTATGGGGATGAATTTTGGTAATTCTGAGGTCCTTTTATATTTGAGTCTTTAAAAGGACAAGTATGTAAATAGAAGTCTTAGAATGTTTGTTTTTACCTCCTTTTTCTATATAAGGAGGACCGATGTAAATATTAGATAGACATTGAAGTGAATTTTTGGAGCCAATTTTGGTGTCTCCTGCATGAGGGTTTAGGCCCATCTCCTTCTCTTCCCTCTTTTCCCGCTCTCTCCCTTTTCCCTCTTCGGCAAATAGCAACATTCCTCTCTTCGGCACCCCGGAGTGAGGCCAGCTTCCCCTTCTCCAACCCTGGTGAGGAGTGCTGCTACCTTCCCCCTTCCAAACTCTGGCAGTGAGGCCAACGTATATCTTCCTCCTCTTGGTTCTTCTTCCCATCTCTTTTCCTCATTCCTTCGTTGGATACCGGCAGATCGGTGACGACCCGACTTCGATATCTTCAGATCTGTCCATGGCAGAGCACCAGTTCTTCTTCATCGACGACGATGGCTACTTCCTCAGTCCGACAAACCCTGGATCTGCCATCTTTCATCAACGGTGCCCTCGTCGAATCACTTCTGGCTCGATCTGGACAGCGTCGTCAGCTTAGAGGCTTCACTGCCCCAGATTCAACTTTCCCTTCCATCCCCAGCAGATCGACATCAAGCTCTTCGGCATACTACCACGTCGACGCTTCTTCAACTCCAGCATCGTTGACAGAATCAGACTCGACGACGACTGCACAAATTATTTCCAGATCTGGCATCTTCAGCAGCTGGCGACAGAACCAGCCTTCTTCTTCAGATTCTGCTGCGGCTGGTCGACGGATGTTCTGGTGCCGGCTACAACTCTGCTCAACGATGGCGATTTCGGACGATTTTGTCCTCCGAAATCGTGAGGGCCAGCATCTCCAGAAGCTTTTGCGGAGTCGCACAATCTCCTCTTGCTTGCGGACAGTTTCCCAGCTACCATCTCATGGGTGCCCCGTGCCTGCCTCCGTGGCCACCCGATTTGTCACTGCCCCCTCCTGATCAGACCAAAAGAATGCTGCCACGACTCCTTTGGGCCCTGGAGGCAATGACACAGTCGCAGAGGTTTCGGTTTTGCACGCGGTTGGACATGTGGTCGCAGGTACCCGAATAGCGCTGATTGGACCTGTTTCGTAAAAATAAATAGAATCTAGTCATTTTCAATTTTGGTTTGGCATTTTAGTCAGTTTAATTGGTTTAGTGTTTCTGTCCCGCATCAGTTTTTTTTCACACAGTTGTTTCTGATGTAGCTTCAAATCAATCCTCGGTTGTGTATTTATTTATTTTTTATGTGGTGATGGTGAAAGGCATGTATATATCATCTTTTATTGACAGAGACAGATATCCTAAGAACCCACACCATATCCTATTAGACTATTTTTTTTCTTTCTGACATTAAACGGGGATGCTTTACCTCTTTACATGTCCAATATGTTGCAATTATACACTTAACCTTTAAATTTATAAATTAGCCTGTAATAACATTCCTAATCCTTTTTGTCATGTTGCTAACGACGTTCTTGCTTCTGGTTATTTAATGACATGTTGGAGCAACCCTCAACAAAATGGAAATTTTTATAATGCTGAATTGTGATACAGGTGGGAAAAATTCCAGAGTGAGGAGGAAGCGGTTCTTGGCCGTGGGAAACGTTTGAGAAAGGCTGTATCATATAAGGAATCCTTTGCTCCAATACCCAGTGATGCTTTGAGTGAGGTAGATTTTGACGTTCCATGACATTATTTTAATGATGTGTTTCTTTTTTCTAAGCTTTTAATCTGTTCTGTCACTTAGATAATGGCAATTTACTTTATTTTATGAATAGTCTAGGAACTCAATCTCAGTGTGTCAAGGTATGCAAAATGTATTTGTGGTGTTTTAAGCTTCTATCATGTCTTTATTAATGTATGATCTATACTTGGTGGTTGCTTTTTTGCTTCCAGAGATCTCAGAAAACTTGGAACGCACCTCCTATGCTTTTGACATCTTATGATAGCTAAGACATTATCCCTTTCGTTTTTCATCCATACAATGCTTCATCTATCCCTTTCATGAATGTTACTTGACTATGACTACTTGTTGGTCTCCTCTTGAATTTTTTGAAACTTGAGTGCTTTGCCTAAGCTTCATGGTCTTTTGCATGGCTGTGAGATATTACAGTATATGTTGAATTGATTGTATCTTTGTGTGTGGTTCATTACATGTTTATACTTAGCAAAATATTTGAGTGTATGTACTTGGTAAATAACAGATCAGGCCCATCAAATTCTAGCATGCAGTTCAGATGGAAAGAAAGTTTAAATGTTTTAGTTCGGTTTTCATGGAGTTTCTTCTGGTTTGGTATTTTGGCATGTACATTCTGATTAAACATGTTCACTTTAGCATGTTGATCTATTGTTGTTAGCATTTGTATTTTACATTTTTTGAAGCAGGTTCTAGAAAAGTAAGTAAAGAAAAAACAACATAAAGATGATCAAATTAGACATAACCCAAGAATGACAACTAAATCAACTAACTACTCCTGTAAATTAAGGAAAAGAAAGACTTCCATTTGTCAGATCATTAAATAGAGAATCCTGCACCCCAGCAGACCCAGAGGACTCAAGCACCCAGTTCTTGAGGAGCACACAGGTGCACCTGAGAATTTCTGAAACAGATCTTGGAATTACACTGAGAACCCTTTCATTCCGAGGTCCAGATAGCCTGACAAAAAAGCAGGAAGACATCAGTCCCAATAGCTTTTGATCATATTTTAGATGCTTTACAGTTATTGTTTATGATAAGATCCTGATTACCATTATTATAGGTAGATGTAATTTTCTGTTGGAATACCACCCAAAAATGATTTTCTTCTATTCTTTTGACTGGTAGCTTGGCTATTCTTGGCCCAACATTAGAAAAATGCAGATAGAGGAACAAGTAGGAAGACCTAATTTATGAGATTAACCCAATCTGCCAATATTATTAACCTTTTTAGATCAAACTCTTGAGTGTAGCTTCTATCAAAAATCCAATCTTCAACCTTGAGGAACCTTATGCTTGCTTTAGAAACTTTTTTGTCCACCTTCAAAGATCTGCAAGGTTTAAGCTTCAGTTGCTTATCTTCTTTCTAGGGCACAAGGGGTGCATCTATCACATTGGCAGTTGCGAAGCCAAATGAGCTTCCAAAGTCCCTATTCCCCTCTATTAAGATTGACCCGGGATCATGGTTTTGCATCTCGCCGAGATCTCGCGAGATCTCGCGAGAATCTCGGTCTCTCCAAGGGGCCGAAATACGAGATTGCCGAGATCTCATCCCATGTAGATTGGTCCATAAAGAATTTTTCTCGGTCGATCTGCGACTACTCTGCGTCCCGTTTATGATAGTGTAAACACATTTAATATATTTCACTATCACTTATACTATCACATGAAAATGTGTCACAAGTTTAATACCATATTAGTATTTAAATAAGATTGTATACAAGTTTAAATCTTTTAGAAGCACAAAGATCATCTTTTTGGTATTGAAAGTGCTTTGTAATTGTTTATTCACACAGTTAATATATAAAATGTATTATATATTTTCATGTAAATTCATTGATGTACTCCTATTTTTATAAGATATTATGTTATATTTCATACATATATACATTTTGATCCGAGATCCGATCTCCCGAGATTTTTCCGAGATCTCTTCTCTTTCACCCCCCCCGAGATGAAGTCGAGATCCGAGATGGCAATCCTCGCCCGGGATCACCCTTTAGCTTGTCAACAAGAGGCGGTATGTGCGCCTACCTGCATGAAAACATGTTATAATCACCTTGATTATCTTTCAAGAATGTGGTCAGACGAAAGTAAGTTATCAGTTATCATCCTTGGCAGATGAAAGGAGAGTGGAAGCGGTTGGTGAGAAGGAAGCATGTAAATGTGAGGATGCCTTCTGGAGATGATGGCCAGTGGAGCCTTCTGAGGGATGGTTGGAGCCTGGAGGTTTAGCTGTGGTGGGGTGCTGAAGAAGGGGAATGATCAATGTTTCAGGTGCTTGGTGAAGGGTTACTCTGGAGCAGTCTGCAGGAGTGCAGTCATCTGTGGGGACTGCAGGTAGCTGGGACATCGAGCTAGAGTCAGCCATATGCAAGTTCTCCAGTGAGACTGTCCGAGGGGAGCAGGAAGTGTCTTTTATTATGGTGGCTCTGCAGTAATGGTCTGCTGCAGCCTGCAGGTGGGGATGAAGATGAAGTGGGGATGAAGATGAAGGCTCTTGATATTCCCTGGTCTTCTATCTTTATGGAGAAGAGGAAGCAGCTGAAGAACTGTGCAGCTGTTACCAAAACAAGAGCACATGGTCCATCCTTAGAAACTTTCTTGGATTTCATTGGAAACCGGGACTATGGAAGTGCTTGGAGCTGATAGATGGTTCATTGCTGATGTGGTTGTCTGAACAGGCCACATGGACGCTTCTCCTTTTAAAGAGATCTTCAACATCAAGGGGTTTCTATTTGGTGGGAGCCCTAGTCCTGGTCAGGCTATTGTGGTGGTGACTACTCAGTGAGCAGTGTGGTATAGACTAGCCGGCGTCCATCTCCACCTGAAGTGAACAGATGTTTGCACCCATCCTATATGTCTACCTTAATCTAAAGGAGGTTGATATTGCTATTTTTGAAGGGAGAAGTATAAGAGTGAAAGTGGAGTTTACTGGAGACGGGCCAAAGCCATTGGGATCATTGCTGCCCACATGATCGAAGGTCATAAATTGCATCCATTGTGAGGATCTTGCAGGTGGTGCTCGTTGTGAGTGGACCTGGGCTGAGGCTGTGAAAGCCTTCTGGACATTTCAAAGAACTCATTGGGGGTTCCTGGTCAGGTGGTGCTTGCTCATCTATCAGGGCAGTTGTGGTGGTTTTTCAGAGACGGTGCAGGGCGGCAGCATAATGATGTTTTGGAGGTACCAAGGAGGGAACTGCTGCCTTTGGCTGCAGGTGAGGAGCTCACGACTGCAACAGACGGAAGAGGAAAGCTTTACATTTTTGCCAGTCTTGTGTTGTCCTGTGATAGGCTTCATTGTTCATATTCCATATACAAAAGATGAATATCTTATGGTCATTTTTGGATGCATGATAGTTCAGTCCAAAAGTTATTGCTTAATGCCTAGGCTATCGGGACCTTGATTTATTTACTTTTGGACCCTAAGGGCATGTTTGGTACTATAAAATTTTGGGGATAAACCTGGATTATCCCCAAAATTTTGAGGATAACCTAGGTTTATCACCAAGTTATCCCCGTACCAAACAGCACCTAAAAGATTCAAGCTTGATTTAGCTTTGTGGCATCACTAATCTGGTTCAGTCCTGATTGGCTCCCGTGTGGCTGATGCTGTCAATGATGCATCGGATTTGTTTCTTGAATCTGGTGTAACAGGTAGTTAATGTGCATGTTGATACTAGATCCAGGTTCAGTAGCTTTTCTTCAGTATCCCATGAAGTCCAATGGGCAAGCGACTTTGGGGAGGGGTGCAGGGTTCTTTGAACTGGATACCTGATGATCTTCCATGTAGGGGTGGGCATTAATCGGGTCAACCCGATGACCCGACCTGAACCAACCCGAAATCGTCGGTTTGGTTCGGGTTGAAGACTGTCTTCAGGTCCATCGGGTTGCAAAATATTCAACCCGATGAAAATCGAACCATACCACAACCCGAACAACCTAGCTGCCCCCCCAGCCCACCAGCCAGCGGCCCATTGACCCGTTTGTTGAGTTGTTATGGAGGAGAAGTATATAAACATGACAAGCACTTTAAAACATCCGATGTCGGACAAATGCCTTCAATTGTACTGTACACTGTTCACCTTTTTAGTCCCACATCGGATGTACCCAAACACCTACCCTCTAGGATTCTCTTTAAAACCCTTCATGTGGCCAAGCATAGCTTCGCTCCACCCCCACCCCACGTGAGCATACTCTGAGTAATAGCTCATTTTAAATTTTTGTTTGGAAATAAAAATTAAAATATTTATTTAATTAAGTATTTTTGTTATCTTAATTTCTTTAAGTAATTAATTATGGTTTAATTTGGTTCAAACCGAACCAAACCGATTTGTAGTGGTTTGGTTTGGTTTGGTTCGGTTTGAGATGGGTGTTCGGTTTGGTCCAGTTTGAATTTTTTTTGCTATAAACCGGACCAAACGGAACTGTGCTCACCCCTACTTCCTTGGAGGGTGTCATGTATTCTGGTCAGTTGGCAGCTACATTTTTTGTCATTGAGGATTGTATGGGTCAATTCCACGTAAGTACAAGTTTATTTGTGCTTTGCTAGTCCGAAGTCTGAGTAAAGAATGATTGTTGTTGCGGTCTGTATGAAAGTATTGTCACATCTCATGATATGAATTCAAATGATATAAAAGTTGAGATATATTATACTTATGACATGCTTCATCAGAACCTTTAAGTGTAGTGAACAATTAGCAAGGGTGGAGGGTGTTACCCACATGTGGCACACCACATTAACACCCAAATGTTGTGTTAAGGGTTCACAGAGTGTGGATAAAGAAGTTAGTCTATAAAGCAAGGCAAGGAATAAGATTTAGTGCAAATTTAAAGATATGTAGTCATTATTATAACAATTAGTCTAATCATAACGAATTAAAAGAAGAATGAGAATAAGTATTTGGAATATTGGGTCACTTTTGGGAAAACTTATGGAACTCGTTAATTGTTAAGAAACCAAATGGATTGGAGATAAATGTAAAGAGGTAGGAAATACAAATTTATAAACTATGATATACAAAAAGGAGAAAAATATAATTGTGGTATGTATTATTCTTTATAAAGCATTGTAAGATAGCAATGTTGTCAATGAAAAGAGTAAAAGAGTTGACCTTTGGCTTTGCTTTCACCAATGTGTGGTATGTGATTCTGTTTGTGTTTCTTGACAACAGTTCTTTAGCCTTAACCTTAATCCTATTATCCTTTCCCTTTTCCCCATAGCTCGTTTTTTTTGCTCATTGATGGATCATGATCCTCAGTTTTGAAGTCACCTTCAAACAATGACAGACGTGAATCTAGCGATAATGATTAAATCAGCTGATTGATTTAACAACATGTGCGAATTAGGAGTCTTCCCAGGATGTCACCTATTTGTGGTCTACTCTCAACAAAACATACTTACCTTTGGAGGTCTTTCAACTCAATTTTCAAAAAATGGTTAATCGGAGTTGTTGGTAGTCCACTTATGTAATCTCTTAACATGTTCACAAAACACAATGTTACAATATACCTCCGTTGAAAACTTGATGTTCTCGTCAAGATCACACACACATCACATATCACACACTCAGGCGAGTCACAACAGATCTTGCGGCTATGTCATACTCTGATACTATATGTACCAATTAAAGCAGTTGACTAGCTCAGCATGTGCTAGTTAGGAGCCTTCTTAGGAGGTCTCCTATCCTTGGATTACTCACAATAAAGTATGCTTAACTTTGGAGTTCTTTCAACTCATTCTTCGAAAAATAGTTAACTGGAGTTGTTTGTAGTTCACTGATTTAATCTCTTAACATATTCATAAAAGGGATGTTACATTAGCTATCATGGACTTTTCCTAGCCCTTTGTTTGAAACCTCAACCATATTGATGTCCAACACCTAGAGGTCATATGTGACGATGCTTGACTAAAAAAATGCAAAGATAAATGCCATACTTATTGATGTTTAAATTCTGAATCTGCCAATTACTATGGGCTTAAGAATTCCACTAGATGTTATACAAGCTAATGTTCAATTATTGTGAAAATCAGACTCCTTGTTATTCACGCTACTTGACTGTCAAATGCTTAATCTTGTCAGTTTCTAGGACAACTGGAATTTCTATGTGGCATACTTCCAGTCACGGAATGCCTGATCGTGCGATCTGGGTTGACCCGGTCAGAATCCAGGCTAACCAGCCTGCTCATGACCCTTCCCACCTGATCCAATGGGATCTTTGCATTGGGTCACACTGGGTCTCACGACCTGGTGGCCAGGTTGCGACCTAGCCAGACCTGGTTGGGCCAGGTTGCCTGACGGTTAGCTGCAGGGGCGCTTGGAGAGTAATTCTCAGTCTCTCATTCTAAAATCTCCCTCATCATCCAACCAAGGTGTTAACCCCGCCAAAAAAAGAAGATGATCAAATAATCTTGCAGAATACAAGAAGAATGCAGCATATATGGAATTAATCAGGTTCGATCGGCTTGAATTAGCATGGTGCTATGAGACAGAAAGATGAGAAATCTATGCACAATGTGAGAATTGAAAAGCCGACTATAAGCGACACAATTGTCATTCAAAAAAAATATAATATTCAGTGAGCACACAACCAGATAGGGGAGCTGCTAATTATGGTTTATTCATTAAGCCGATTGACCATGATCCTCCGAAGAGGTGGCCAACGGCACATGTCATCTTCTTTTAGGACGAACGCCAACGGTCCTCCAACGGAGGGGTCGACGACGGCCTTATCTATTCGCTAAGCCCTGTCATGAACCGTTCAGTCCAGTCCATCCGCGGAAAACGGTCCACCGGTTTCAGTCCCACGTTAAACAAACTATTACCACTCTATATCTCAACAAGCTAAGGGAGAAATCAAGGCATATGGAACAAAAGCTGTACTCTAGTGTAAAAAAAAAAGAAAAAAGAAGAAGAACAGACAGAACAAAGCACAAATGATAGGGGCTCACAGTCAAAGACGTAGCTGACTCGGTCGGCGGTAGAGCACCACCCCAAAAGTCCGGGGACAACACTGTCGCGAGCTGTCAAAAGGAGCCGCCTCCGGTAGTTGGAGGTCTAGCCGGAGACAGAAGCCGGCTCCTGTACAAAAAAAAAACAACAAACACGAGATGCCATCGAGCATTAACCAAGAGGAAGAAGGAGAGGCCACAATCAGAGGCCGAAACAAAAAAAAACCGAATGATGACAGGAGGGCAAAGAGACATCCGACAGACCCAAACCTGAGAATGGCAACAGCCGTGGCAAAAAAAAGGAGGATGCGAAGTAAGGCAGAAACGTACCGGTCTCCGGAGATGGAGCTAGCGAGTATGCTTGCAAGTCCGAAGCCTATGGTAGTCGTGACTCAAAGGCAGAATGAGGAAGAGGGCGTGCCACCTCCAACCTCCCCCACCCGAGAACCGGCAAAAAAAACACAGAAGAGGCCTGTCCAAAAAAAAAAAGGAAAGGGGGGGAGGCACAAGTGGGTGCGCACAATGGCGCCAACGATGAGCATATGATAGGAACTAGCAATAAAAAAGAGGAGAAGAGAGAAGAGAAAGGAGTCGGGCCGCACCTCACGAGGGGAAGCTCCCCACGCAGCCGCCGGGAGACCTGCAGAGGGTTGGGCCGAAGATACGAGTAGCCGGTTCCGCTCGAGCCGTTCGACGAGGAAGAGAGTTGCCCGAGTGCTGCAGTTCGGTGAGGAAGGCAGGCCGCAGGAGCTGAAGGAGCTGGAGCACCCTTGTGCGTACCAGTCGTCGGGGAGAAGCCCCACGAAGCTCGACGATGCTAAGGAAGAAGGGGCCTGCTGAGGGAATGTCCGACGGCGGGAGGGCCGGTGGAACGCCGGATCGAAGACGCCGGGAAAGGGGGTGTCGTTTGTACCAGAAGGGGTCGACAGCCGACGCGTCCGCGGTGGACTAGAAGCCGGAGGAGAAGCGCTGGGGCCGCCGGAGGAAGCAGCTTCACTGCGGTCGGACGCCGAAGCCGCAAGCTCGCCGGGCGACGACGCGACCTTCCCCCGACATCGCACCTGCTGTCGCCGTCCTCGCCTGAGCGCGTCTGCGCCTACGCCTGCGTTGGCGTCGTGAGCTGCCCGCAGAGCAGTGGACGTCGAAAGAGGGAAAGGGCGGAAATGCCCCCTCCAGAAGCTTCCTCTTGTCGCATGCGTGCGCGGCTTGGAGTTGTCGAAGAGACGATTTTGACCCGGTCAAAATCAAGCCAGACCGAGAAGTCTCGGGCGCGTAGACTGAACCAAGGCAAGTTAATTTTGATCAAATCAAAGTCACGTGGTGTCTAAGCACGGACACATCGCCACGCCCCCCTTTTTAATAAAAAAAAAAGAAGGCGATTAAAAGATAACGGTAGACACCTGGGCCGGCAGGACAAACAAAGAAGGTAATTTTGACATTAGTCAAAACTGAAGGAGGCTCAACGTTTAACTCCTAAATGAAACAGGTAAACCGACGTCCCTAACATTTTTTTTATTTTATTATAATCATCAAAGGAAAAGCAACATTGATAAAAATGCAATAAGCGACGACAGCAAATCAATTTGGTTATGAGGTTAAAACGGTGAAAAGGGGGAGAGGAAAAAAATGAATAGAGATGATGATGACAAAAAAAAGAAGAAAAGAAGGAAGAGAAAAGAAGATGAAGAAAAAAAAGAAGATGGTTTCCATCAGCAAAAAAGAAGGGGTAGAGAAGAAAAAAAAAGAAGAAAAGAAAAAAAATGATGATGTCCGTTAGAGAAGAAAAAGAAGAAAAAAAATGAGAGAAAGAAGAAAATAAAATCAGAGAAAATAAAAAAAAAGAAGAGGAAGGAAAAGAAGGTGAGAAATCCCTCCCATTGAATTATAACATTAAACTATTCATTAGTAAATTTAAATTTGTTTAAATTTGTTAAGAGGGAATAAAACCCCCTAATAGTTCTTAAATGGGCTCAAATAGCCCCAATTTGTTCATTGGATCCATGCACATACATTTGGGCCTTTATTTTGGCCATTTAGGCCTCAAATTTTCAAAAGGTGAAGGCCCAAAATCTGTCCCAAATGGGAGATCCGAAAATCCTCTTGAAAAATGATTTGAGGGACATTTTGTGTAATTGGCCACCCCAACCCTCCATAAAGGTGACCAAAGCCCAAAATGCCCCCACCTTTTTCCCTCACACCCACCATAAAGCAAAAAGCATGGTGAGGTATTTCCAAAGTTACCCTCCCTTCTCCTCACACCCTCAAAAACAAGGAGAACTTGGGGCATTTTGTGGACCAAAATGCCCCTCTTTTGGCATATACAAAACCATGAAATCCTCTTGGAGAGGAGAGAGGCAACATTCCCCAAGGTTCATCTTACGCAAAGCACAAGGCTCCCCCCTTTCCCCATTGTCCAAGAGAGTGCAAGGAGGGAAGAGAGTCCAAGCTCCATTTTTCATGGAATTGGCTAAGTCTCAAGGTATACCATGGGCTCAATCATATCATCTCATACCATGATGGCATGTGAAGCATCAAGCAATCAATGGCCTATTAGGCAAGGAGGGATATCACCCATTTCATCAAGGCCCATTAAGGCTCTCAAAGCCCAATTGGCCATCATCAATGTGGATCAAGATCATGTGACCTCACCTCAAGTAAATCAAGTTCAATTAACTAAGGCCCTAAGGAGAAAAATCTCTCATCAAAGCCCATTAAGGCTCTCAAGGCCCAATTGACCATCTTCAAATGAAGTGCAAGACCATGTGCTCCCATTTCAAATGAACCAAGTCCAATCAACTAAGGCCCAATTAGGCCTTGACCAACATGAACAAGAGACCGGTCCAAGGCCCATTAAGATGGGACTTAGGCCCATTAAGGCTCTCAAGGCCCAATTAACCATTTTTAAAGGAAGCTCAATGCCATGTGACTCCATTCCGAGCGCATCAAACTCGGTCCACTAAGGCCCAATTCGGTCCTAACCGAGATGAACATGAGATCGACTCAAGGCCCATTAACATGGAAAGTGGGCCCATTAAGTCCATGATGATCAAAGCTCCAATTGAACCAACATAAACAAGAAGCCAACTCCACTATGAAGGAGAAAATCTCTCAACGGTTCAATGAACACCCCCCAACGGTTGGTGGAGGAAAGAGAAAACCTCCAACGGTTGAAAAAAGAAAAACCCCAACGGTTGGTGGAAGAAAGAGAAAACCCCCAACGGTTAAAAAAAAGAAGACCCCCAACGGTTGGAAAAAGAACACCCCCAACGGTTGGTGGAGGAAAGAGAAAACTCCCAACGGACTATCAAGGCCCGTCAGCTCGGTTAATCCCCGATCGGGAGATACCGACTGGCGGATGAGAGAGAAAGCCCCAATGGCTCACCCGAAAAGAAAATCTCAAAATTCATCAACTCGGCTTGCTCCCAAACGGGCAATGCCGATGAACAAAAGTCCAAGACCCCCATTAATCTGGTTAATCCCCGATCGGGAAAATACCGGGTAATGGATGAAAAACCCAAATTCCATCAACTCGGCTCGCTCCCAAACGAGCAATGCCGACGAACAAATTTCAAGACCCATTAATCCGGTTAATCCCCGATCGAGAAAATACCGGGTAATGGATGAAAAACCCAAATTCCATCAACTCGGCTCGCTCCCAAACGAGCAATGCCGACGAACAAATTTCAAGGCCCATTAGTCCGGTTAATCCCCGATCGGGAAATACCGGGTAATGGAGGAAAAATCCCAAATTCATCAACTCGGCTCGCTCCCAAACGGGCAATGCCGATGAAAAGTCCAAGACCCATTAATCCGGTTAATCCCCGATCGGGAAAATACCGGGTAATGGATGAAAAACCCCAAATTCATCAACTCGGCTCACTTCCAAACGGGCAATGCCGACGAACAAAATTTCAAGACCCGTTAATCCGGTTAATCCCCGATCGGGAAATACCGGGTAATGGATGAAAAGTCCAAGACCCATTAATCCGGTTAATCCCCGATCGGGAAATATCGGATAATGGATGAAAATCTACAACGCCCATCAGTCCGGCTCGCTCCCAAACGAGCAATGCCGGGTCGTGGATATCATGTCCAAGACCTAGCAAGTCGGTTAATCCCCAATCGGGAAAATACCGCTTGTTGGATGTGGAATCACAAAGCATTGGATCAAAAAAAAGAGGAGACCGTGAGGCTAGATTCAAGGCAGATGCCGCCTTCTAGCCCCCCGGATCTAGTTCCAAAAAAAGAGAGAGAGAGGGAAGCAGAGAGGAGACATGAAAAAGAAATAATGGTAGAGGAGAGGCAGTGCCGATACTCCTGCTTATTATTTCATTATTTATATTCCTTGCATTTGTCCCGTCTTGAATGTGTTACCATGGCAGTTAATCAGGGGTTACTGAGCCGCCGCTCAGTGTAATTAACATCGAATCCATTCGCGGATCGATGGAGAGAGGTCCAACCATAACTTAAAGAACCCACACCATAACCTCGCTATGTTATTTATAATAACTCTAATAATCATAAAATTATTTTTAATATTGAAAGAGGTGGGGCGAGGATCATGTAATCATCGTTGCTGAGGATTTTCGCCCCAAAAACGGTAAACGAGGGAAAAGGTTGTCGCACCTGCACGATATAATATTTTATTTTTATCCCTCCAATAATTTTCACCAAAGATTAACCACAATTTCCGCCGAACAAGAGTTTTTTTTTTAAAAAAAAGAAAACAGACGGGGCAGTGTAAAAGATCGCGAGGTTCGTACACAAGGTTAAATTTGTGCCGCTTTATCTGGAGAAATTATATGTATTTTTCTCTCAATTTGTTTTTTATCCTAGCATATAATCAAAGCCCCACTTAAATTCTAGACTCTGAAGTTTTATATGTATGTGGCGTTCTGATTTTAGTCTGTAACTGAGAGAAGATGAAAGTTATCATGGAAGGCACAAGGTCAAGGAGACAATGTAAGATTTGAATAGAAATAAATATTTGTATGTAATTTTGTATATTTTATTTTTAATTATTTGATTTATTCAAAGTTTGAATCTAAACTGTTTCGGTTGGACCCGCTTAGAATTCGGTTTGACCCGGGCCACCTAGGTTGAGTTGGGCTGGGCCGACCCAGCCGCAACCACTGACCCAGTCTACCTTGTTTCCAGTCCATCATTTCTACATTTTGGTTGCACAGACTTTCAAATTTCAACAATGAGCTAGCTTGGATATCGGTCCACTACATTTGTGGGTTAAGATTGGATTGATCCTTTGGTTTTAGGACTAAGTCATGGACACTTCACAATGGCATAACGGGCTTGGGTAATGGAAAAACCAGGTTTCTGCATATAAATCGGAGAACTTTTCTACATAGGTAGCCAAAATCGTTCAGAGTGCAGAAAAATAATCACATTGTTGACTAGGAATAACTTGGATTAAAGGCAAGTGCTAACGTATGTGTAGTTGTTAACTTTGAAGTACTGCTTATGCATTTGCTTACATGGCAAACGCCGTGCCCAACTGACAATGAATACAAAGTTACAAATTTATACAACACCTTCATGCAATATTCCATGATCCTCTAAACATCATTGAGTTTTGTCAAGATAGGTGAGATAACGAGAATGTTTCAAATATGTTACAATTTAATTCAACTATGTATCTCTAGTCTTGACAATTTAATTTTTCAACGAGTCTTTTTGATATTTGTAGATATCTTTTTGGTTTTTAGTTGACAATATCTCCCTATTTCGTCCTGTAGTTATTTTGCTTAAGTTTTGCCCAATAATTGCCTGCTTAAAGGTTGGATAGTCATTGTCAAACTTATGAATGTCCCTGTTATTTTTGTCAAAGCAGAGTGGTGGAGAAGATGAACAAGAACCAGTATATACACCTGCTGGTCGGGCCTTAAAGGAGAAGTAGTACGTCAAAACCCCTCATTTTATTTACTGCACTTCATTTAAACAATCCCTGACTAACCTGCTTGATGACAGTGCCAAACTGCGTGCAAGGCAGAAGGAACGACTTGCACGGAGGCAGATTTTTGAGCTACCTTGTTTTATTGAGGAACATAATGGATCTGACATCCAGCGAGAATTAGACCCACCACAAACTGATGAGAGAGAGGTTGGAAAAAATAGAAAGAATCTTGATGCTGCTGTTGATCAATCGCCTTCATGTAACTTGCAACAAACAAAAGGGAGCCAAAATTCTGAAGTTCTGAACAAGTTCAACAAATCTTTGAAGCACCAAAGATTTCATGGCACTCGTCTGGATCTTACTGCAAGACCATCTGAGGTGCCTTCATCAGATGCATCCCTTCAAGATCAAGAATGTCAAACCACAGATTTCAACAATTTTCTGACCACCTATAATCAGTTACCCATTCTGGGATTATGTGCTCCAAATGCTCACCAAAGATGTTCAAAATCCCGGAAGCTCCATTCTTTTCTCAGTTCACCAATGCCGGCACCTGATGAAAAAAGGTCAACTTTGGGTGTACCAGAACTTCCAAGTTCATCGGCTATAATTGCTGGATGTTCACAAGTTGATCTAAATGGAGTGAACATTATGGATGTACCTCCTTTGCCTGATTTACTTCCAGATGCATTAGGTCGTCAGCTGAAGAACATCCCTGGAGGCTACTACTTCTTCAATTCTGTAAGCTTCTCTAAACCTTTGTTTTTCTTTCGGCAGGAAATTTGTGTGTTTTGACTATGCCATGTGCTTTCTTGGCTCTACACTTGATTCTTACTAAAGCAAACATTTGTTTCAGTGCCCCCCTGCAACATTATTGGGAAAGGGGCCCAAGCTACAGGATGAAGTTGGTTCTTCTTTTTCCTCATTTCAAGAGAAAGTAGTACTTCCTCGTATGCCAATCCAAGATGAAATACTGCCTAAGTTCCCATTACCACCCCTTCATCTATCAAAAACTCACTCAGAAAGCTTCCCAAGCTTGTCATTAGATACAAACGTAGAGGGAACAAAGATGCAATTTCCAGACCTCCCTGGTATTCCAATGGTCCCAAACTTCAATCAGCAAATAGGTGAGCTTTCAATGCCTAAACAAGTCAAAGATATGGCTCCTCCACCCTCTCTTGGGCAGATGCAGCCTATTCTGTCTTCACTACCAGAGAACCACAGAAAAGTTCTTGACAGTATAATGCTGAGAACTGGTAGTGGGGTTAGCAAAATTTCAAAAAAGAGAATGAAGGCAGAGACATGGTCTGAAGATGAACTTGATGCTCTTTGGATAGGTGTCCGTAGACATGGACGTGGTAACTGGGATGCAATGCTGAGGGATCCGAAGTTGAAGTTCTCAAAATATAGAACTACTGATGATCTATCTATAAGATGGACCGAGGAACAACTGAAGATATTGGATGGACCACTTTTTCCCACACCTAGGACATCCAAGTCCATGCTTCCTTCAATTCCTGATGAAATGATGGCACGAGCTCTTCTTGGAAGCAGGTTTGCAACGCTTGGGTTGGAGCCACCCAAATTTCGCTCTCACTTGACAGACATCCAGTTAGGATGTGGTGATCTAATATCGGCATTACCAAGCAGTGACCAAATTGATCATTTTAATTCCTTGTCTAAGAGTTTACTGCCGTTTCCTCCCTGGCCACCAGAGAATATTCAGTCAAAAACTCCCGCTGATTTTGGTGCTGGACCCTCTGAAAGACCAACCACCTCAAGTCAACATTTGGATAAGGCGTTTCAGAACAGTTCATTGTCGAGTAACAACTTCAATGCTTCATTAGCTCAGATTAAGTGTTCCATTAGCTCAGATTCACGAAAAAGTGAAGAAGGCCTGCTTGCAAATAAGTACCAGAAGTTGCCACGCCTTTTTGACAGTTCGTTGACTGTTCCGGTGGATATCCAGTCTGCTGAGAAATCCAAAATGGGCTTATCCTTGGATCCTGGTAGAAATGCGACATCTGGCAAATTGAAGGATGACTGCGATGCTGGCTGTTCAAAGATAAACAAGCTTCCTCATTGGCTCAGAGAAGCGGTAAATGTACCTCCCATCAAACATCCGATAGCAGAAATACCTCCAACGGTGTCCGCTATTTCACACTCAGTTCTCTTGCTTTATGGAAGCGAAAAGCCATTGCTTCCTCCATTTGGACCACCGAGGCCTCCTCCCCGCCAACCTAAAGAGCCGAAGAGGAGGCTTAAAAAGAAACGGAAGCTGCACAATCTCCAACAAGTTTCTATGGACATTCCAGTCCATCCAAATAGCTCCAATGACGGAATGCCATTTTCTGCCTCCACGTCACAAGCAGCAGCAGCAGCAGCAGCTTCGCCGCTGAGTCCCAGAATGCAAGATCCGAACTCCGGTGCCCCATCACTGAGCCTGAATATGATGCATTCACCGTCTACATCACCACCCGAGAACCAACTGGCAACATCCGGGACGGTGGTTACTATGTCGTCGCCAGAAGCGGCACTCAGCGTCGCACCTCCTGGGCTCCCCGAGTCAGAAGCTCATTGTTCTCCGAGCCCCAGTGACAACATGTCCGATCCTGCTGTGAGGACCTCTGATAATCCGGAACAGAGGGGGAATTCATTGTTACGGGATCTAAAAAAGCTCCGCGGAAAAAGGAAGGCCAGCGAGAGCTCGCTGCGCGGTTGCTGGGGAAAGTACACAGAGGATCGTATGGATCGAACAGAGAGTGGGGGGGAGTCTAGCAAGACGAACTCCGAGACCCTCCAGGTTCAGCAGTCCGGAGTCCTTCCGGACGTTTCTTCCGAAGACACTGTGTCGGACGGCCAGAAAGGTGAAACCGAATTGTAACCTTCGCATCTCTTCGATTTCTTATCTTTTACTCACATGTGCCATTTTTGTAGGCGTTACTGAAAAACAGGCGTCTTCTTCCTTCTGTAAAGTTTTTTTTTATCTATAATAGAAAGTTATTCTTCAGATGTCTTTCTGATGTGCGTAAAATGAAACTGGGTAATCGAAAACGACGTCGAGGGAGAGAATACGGGCGAATCGTGCTCTGTTGTGACCATTCGGGCTGCTGCAAGAACTGGTTAACGGATAGCGTTCAGCTTTGAAATAGCGAGTGTTCGCTGTTAAAACTAAGGGTGGCCTTGGGCCGGGTCGGCCCATGGGTTCGCGGGCGAGGCCGGCTGCAGGTCATTTGACGGGCCAAACATTTTAGCCCGCAGGCTTTAGTCGGGCCGACATACGGGCCGACGCGGGTTAAAATGGGCCAAATAATTTTCAATTTTTATGTCAAAAACATCATTTTTACTTATTAAAAATATATTTTAATTAAATCATTATTAATTTTTTAATATTATCTTAAATAATTAAATTTATCATATTTAATTCATATTTATTTATAAAATATATAGTTGGGCTGGGTCGAGCTGGGTCGGGTCAAGTCAATAATTTTTGCAGACCGGGTCGGGCCGGGCCAACAATGTAGTGCGAGCCGGGTTGGACCGGGCCAATATATTTTGGATCGGACCCTAAACGGGCCGGGCCCGGCCCATTGACACCCCTAGTTAAAACTGGTGGTTGGTCCGGAGGAAATGCAGTTTACATGATGTTTTGAAATTTCGACTTGATAAAATCAACGATTTTGTAATTTGTTGTTGTATTTTATAAATTATTGAAATTAGAATTAGTTGATTACGTTTCGGTTATCCTATAATTAAAAGTATATTAAGTTTTAATAATTATATGTGAACTATTAACTTATTTTTAATTAAAAATTAAAACATGATGTATTTTAAAAATTATTATGTTCAATTATTATAATTCTATTATTGGAATCGGATTGTAATGGGAGGGACATGGGTATTCCGAAATTATTAAGATCGAAATTGCCTTTCACTCTAATCGGAATCCAAATTGGATACCGGTGATTTCACTGGTGAATCCCATTGCAGCCCTAGTCCTTATCAACCTCTCCTTATTTACGTAGAGACACCCCCAAATAATACATGCAAGCAAACAACCTACTACAGGGAAGCAAGAAAAGTCACTTACACCGAAAATAATGACATATGAAGTGAAAGATAAAGAAGGTGTGATTGTTTTAGCAAGACCTAGCTATAGGATGCCCTACTGCATGCCTTTGCAGAAGTTGAGCTACGCAGCCAACTTTTGCTACCTCCACCTCTCAATCTTGTTCTTGCTACTATCCCATAAACATATCTTTATCCACACGTGTACACAGCGGGTGCTAATCTTTGTATCTCTTCATCTTTCAAAAATCTAGATTGTGAAATAGTTGATAATTTATATAACTTATAATATGTGTGTGTCGGTCGTTTTCTTCTTTGAAAATCAAGTAAAAAAATGGTGTTTGGACTGAATTGTGAGAGGGGAAGAACGATATCAGGACCGAGAGGAGGCCTCTCCTCCGCCCACCCACCAGCGCTTCTCCTTCGGCAGGAAGGCGGCGAGGCACCGCTCCGGCAAGGATCCCTCGAAATTACAGCCTGCTTTTGTCGTCGCCGCGGCAACGTCGGCCTGAGGTCGGAGTCGGACATATCCGTTGCCCCCTTTCCGACACCGTCTCTCTGTACATTTCGCAGCTGGCGTTGCCGCCGACCGACCACTCCCACCCCCCACACCTCGCACTCGGCACCGCCGGTGGTTGCGCCGACGACCGACGGCCGACGGCAGCTTACGCGAAGTAGTAAAACGTGGTCTTTGTATGGGAAAGACCAAGATACCATGTTTTAGAGTTCGGATCGCCTCAGTTCCGGGTGGAGGGGACTCCCGCAATCCCCAACCGGAGTGCGCCACGTCAACGGTGGCGTAATGTGCCACCGCGGACCGACGGAGCCACTGCCGGATAACGGAAGTGCGGAGACGGAGAACGTCGTCGAACGGCCGTCGACGGAGGGGGAGGGCCGTGAAGCCGTCGTTTCCGAAACGTCACCTCAGTCATTAATGCCTGTTCACGGCGCTCGACACAAGCTTAAAGAATATTATTTTTATTATTTGAACTCGGTGACGGTTGACGATCACGCTGCAGCGTTGTCTAAACGGCTCGGTAGTGATTGTCTAGACGCCGGTAGTGATACAACGTCGACTTCGGTAGCGCGCTTCGCACAACCGCTCGTAGTGATTGTCTAGACGCCGGTAGTGATACAACGTCGACTACCGGTATCGCGGCTCGACGACGGCTCGGTAGCGTTTGTCTGAGACGCTTCGGTAGTGATACAACGTCGACTCGGTAGCGCGGCTTCGTACAACCGCTCGGTAAGCGTTCTTGTAGGACCCTCGGTAGTGATACAACGTCGACTCGGTAGCGCGGCTTCAGACAACCGCTCGGTAGCGTTCTTGTAGACGCTCGGTAGTGATACAACGTCGACTCGGTAGCGCGGTCTCAGACGACGGCTCGGTAGCGTTTGTCTAGACGCTCGGTAGTGATACAACGTCGACTCGGTAGCGCGGTCTCAGACGACGGCTCGGTAGCGTTTGTCTAGACGCTCGGTAGTGATACAACGTCGACTCGGTAGCGCGGCTTCAGACAACCGCTCGGTAGCGTTCTTGTAGACGCTCGGTAGTGATACAACGTCGACTCGGTAGCGCGGTCTCAGACGACGGCTCGGTAGCGTTTGTCTAGACGCTCGGTAGTGATACAACGTCGACTCGGTAGCGCGGTCTCAGACGACGGCTCGGTAGCGTTTGTCTAGACGCTCGGTAGTGATACAACGTCCGCCGGCTAGGCGCGGCCCCAGGACAACCGCTCGGTGGCGTTCTTGTAGACCCTCGGTAGTGATACAACGCCGACTCGGTGAGCAGCGCGGCCCGGACAACCGCTCGGTAGCGTTCTTGTAGACGCTCGGTAGTGATACAACGTCAACTCGGTAGCGCGGCTTCAGACAACCGCTCGGTAGCGTTCTTGTAGACGCCGGTAGTGATACAACGTCGACTCGGTAGCGCGGTCTCGAACGCAGCGGCTCGGTAGGCGTTTGTCTAGACGCTCGGTAGTGATACAACGTCGGCTCGGTATCGCGGCTCGAACGACGTCTCGGTAGCGTTTGTCTAGAAAGAATGCCGCTTCTCGGCTCGGTGTCGGACAAACGCTACCGAGACGTCGTGCCGGCCGCGATACCGAGCCGACGTTGTATCACTACCGAGCCTGGGACAAACGCTACCGAGCCGTCGTCGAGACCGCGCTACCGAGTCGACGTTGTATCACTACCTTGGCGTCTAAGCAAGAACGCTACCGAGCGGTTGTCTCGAAGCCGCGCTACCGAGTCGACGTTGTATCACTACCGAGCGTCTACAAGAACGCTCTGCGGTTGTCCGGCCGCGCTACCGAGTCGACGTTGTATCACTCCGAGCGTTCAACAAACGCTACCGAGCCGTCGTCCGAACCCGCGCCACCGAGCCGACGTTGTATCACTCACCGAGCGTCTAGACAAACGCTACCGCGCCGCCGTCTGAGGCCGCGCTACCGAGTCGCCGTTGCATCACTACCGAGCGTCTACAAGCACGCTACCGAGCGGTTGTCTGAAGCCGCGCTACCGAGGCGACGGTGTATCACTACCGAGGGTCCACAAGAACGCTACCGAGCCGTCGTCTGAAGCCGCGCTACCGAGTCGACGTTGTATCACTACCGAGCGTCTAGACAAACGCTACCGAGCCGTCGTCTGAAGCCGCGATCTGGGAGTCGACGTTGTATCACTACCGAGCGTCCCCAGACAATCTACCGAGCGGTTGTCCGGCCGCGCTACCGAGTCGACGTTGTACTACCGAGCGTCTAGACAATCACTACCGAGCCGTACAGACAAACGCTACCGTGTGACCGTCAACCGTCACCGAGTTCAAATAATAAAAATAATATTCTTTAAGCTTGTGTCGAGCGCCGTGAACAGGCATTAATGACTGAGGTGACGTTTCGGAAACGACGGCTTCACGGCCCTCCCCCTCCGTCGACGGCCGTTCGACGACGTTCTCCGTCTCCGCACTTCCGTTATCCGGCAGTGGCTCCGTCGGTCCGCGGTGGCACATTACGCCACCGTTGACGTGGCGCGCTCCGGTTGGGGACTGCGGGAGTCCCCTCCACCCGGGAACTGAGGCGATCCGAACTCCATGTTTTAATATGTTGTTCATCGTAAACATTATCATGTCTCATTTTTCTGTAATGCACTGTCACCTGCTAATTGATGTGTTGATACCCAGAAGTAGCTGTAATATACCACTATCAACTGTTTCTTTGCATATGTTTAATATCTATTTGTTCTCCAGCAAGTGGACTGTTTGGGATCCAAGTTATAGAGTGTTTGATAGCTCTTTTAATTTCGATACAACTTTATTTTTGAAATTAAAATTATTTGATGTCTTAATTTTAATTTTAAAATCAAAGAAGTTCAACTATTTTATGTTTGACATTAAATGTCGATACGAAGTACTATCTCACAACATCTATATATATATTTAATATCAACTAATATGCATGAATAATGAACTATAAAAATAAAAATAGAATGTCGATGGTGGGTACGTGCGGATTGAGGACCAACAAAAAAAAGACACGCAGCAACGACATGTCCGACGGGGGAGCCACAGTAAAAACACCATGTCGGCGACGGCCTCAGCTAGTAATGCAGCATTGTTGATGAAGATGGATAGGAAGAGCATTTGTCAAACAGGATGAAACAGGTGTTCGGAGCCAATGGCTTTGTGAAGCATGCAGCTGGTTAGAGCTCCCTGGTAAAGAGGGGCAGGGCCGCTGCCACCAAGCGAATGACTCCCACGACGCGAGCTAGTGGGGTAGAAGCGAACTTGTCGGCGCCGACCAAGGTATCCGCTTCCAAGAAGCGAGACAAAAGAGGGTTTTTTTTCTAAATAGCATGCATATTTTTTTTTTGCGAACTAGCACGGTAAAAGTTTAAATTAGCAAACTAGCATGGTTCTCTAGAAGTCGGAGTCATCAACTACGACTTCTTGATTTCGGGGCAAAGTCGTATTTTTGGATAACGACTTATAAAGTCAGATGATTTGTTTCCGACTTTCTTTTAAACTTTGTTAGGAGTTGTGACAAGCCTGCGCATAGTTAAGTCGGTGTTTAGGAATACGATTAAATAATTAAGTCGGAGATATGTTCTCTGACTTATAAAAAGAAGTCGTTATTTAAAAGTCCGACTTCATGCTATGTAACCTATCTCCGCCCGCCGCCGCCCACACTCGTGCGCGGCTCCCATCCTTGCGACGGCTCCCATCCTCTTCCTCCTCCGGCACGGCGCAAGGGTCCCAACTCCTCCTCCTACTCTTCCTCCTCCGGCTCGGAGCAAGGCTCCAGCTCTTCTTCCCCGTTCTTCCTCCCCGCTCCTCCTCGCTCCTCCTCCTCTTCCTCCTCCGGCGCGACGCAGCTCCATCTCTTCCTCCTCCGACACGACGCGCGGCCCGACATCGTCCTCCTCCGGCCGAGGGAGGCGTGGACTTCGCGGCATTCCTCCTCCGGCCGCCTTCATTCGGTTAGTTCCTATCCGCAAATAGGCCATACTTTGATTTGGTTATTGATCATCCTCCGAGAGATTGTGAATCCGAGAGTTTATGTCTGATTTCGTAGAGTTAATGTTGGTTTATACCTATTTTATTAGAGATAAACAACCATTGGGTTCAAGTAGAGAGGCATAATTCGAAAGAATAGAACGTAGTAACATTTTAATCGAATGTACTGTTGTTCGATTAATCCGTATAATTTGTTCAAACGACGTATTTGATTGGTAACAATGTACGGTCGATGGACACAAATGTGCCTCAGATCGTTTGGCTTATGTCAATTGCTTGATATGTATGGATATCATTAGATTAAATTGATCATATTCATGTTATTTAATATTTAGTCTGAAAAATGGCATTCGCCTCGGTTAATTTTGTATATTGTATGCTCTTCTTTTAATAAAATTATGTGGATATTAATTTCAGGTTTATCTTGTTCATAACTAACATGTCATCGAGAGAAGCGGTCATTTATGTTCAATTGGACGGAGAAATTTTAATAAATAATAATTATGCTTATTATGATGGTGGATACTCATTTCCTCCGAAAGTACCAAGATATGTTTATATGAGGAATTCAAGAGTTATGTATATCACTGTACTGGACTTAGTCGAGAGACATGTATTTTAAAGATGGTATATAACTATATTGATGGTGTTCAGAATGTCATGGATGATGAATCATGTATAGTGATGATAAGACGTTGTATGGAGAATAATATTCCACTTTATATAGAAAAGGAAGATAACATTAACGAGTCAATATGGAGCATAAATCAGAGTCAATTGTCCAATTGGGCTTCAGTGGGATGCAATACACAAAGTATGACAGCACTAATGTCGCAATATGATTGTAATGCACCTTCTTGGAATGTAGAAGCTGAACGGAGTACAACGTATGATGGGGTTCAATTAGATGTAGATGGACAGAATGATTCTGAACATAGCAGTGAAGACCAAGACGATGATAGCGAAGAGGTACCGAACGAAAATAAGTCGAGTTTTGTAAACCCGACTTTCAAGCACGACTTCTTCAAAAACCTATAAATAAGTCGGGTTTTGTAAACCCGACTTTCTCGTCAAAGTCGCAGAAGTTTCCATCGACTTTGATCAACAAGTTTAAAGAAGTCGGATAAATAAAACCCGACTTCAAACCTGCAAAAAATGGTCCGCGGATAGTTTCTGGATTTTGAAGTCGGATTACTTAAATCCGACTTATATATACATGCTTATATAAGTCAGGTTTTCAGAATCCGACTTCTTTTTTAAAGTCGTACATATCTTATCCGACTTCTGTTAACTATTTTATATAAGTCGGATTTTAGTAATCCGACTTCAAACCTGCAGAACCTGGCCTCCGGGGAAGGTTCTGGATTTTGAAGTCGGATTACTTAAATCCGACTTATATATACATGCTTATATAAGTCGGGTTTTCAGAATCCGACTTCTTTTTTAAAGTCGTACAAGTAGATCCGACTTCTGTTAACTATTTTATATAAGTCGGATTTTAGTAATCCGACTTCAAACCTGCAGAACCTGGTTGAAGTCGGATTACTTAAATCCGACTTATATATACATGCTTATATAAGTCGGGTTTTCAGAATCCGACTTCTTTTTTAAAGTCGTACAAGTAGATCCGACTTCTGTTAACTATTTTATATAAGTCGGGTTTTCAGAATACGACTTCACTAGTCAAAGTCGTATAATTTTTATTCGACTTATACGAGGACTTTAATAAAGTCGGGATTTAAAAACCCGACTTCAAACCTGCAATATCAGGTTTTCTGCATTTTGAAGTCGGACTTTTATAGTCCGACTTTTCCTCGACACTACAAAGAAGTCGGGGTTATACCCCGACTTTAATCAAACTATACCCTACCAAAAAATAAAAATAAAAATTAATTAACATCTTTAAATATTTCTTAAGAAGTCGGATTAAGGTTATACGACTAATCTAATCACCGTCGGCGAAATTTAGACTCCTAAATAAGTCATTATTCAAAGATCCGACTTTGTCCCGAAATCTAGAAGTCGTAGTTGATGACTCCGACTTCTAGAAAACCATGCTACTTTGCTAATTTAAACTATTACCGTGCTAGTTCGCAAAATAAAAATAAAAATGCATGTTATTTAGAAAAAAAACCCGACAAAAGATGATCAATCGATAGTAGTTGAACTACGCAGACCCTTCTCCTAGCGAGGACAACAGTCAGAGAGATGACGAGGGAAGATGGAGGAGGGACAGTCGGGGTACCTGGTTCGCCGGCTACGTGAGATAGGTTGAACGGCACCGCGGGAAGAAATCTTGTTGTCCGGGGGCGTCCAGACGGCGAGCAGGTCCTTCAGGGGTGGAGATGACGAGCATGTCGTCTGGGGACATCGAGATGGTGAGCACATCATCTAGGGGCGTCGAGACGGCGAGCAGGTCGTCGAACGGTTTTGGGGGCGTCGGGACGGCGAGTAGGGCGTTGAGAAGGCAAGCAGGTCATCAAACTGCGAGAGGGAGATGGGGGCGTCGAGACGGCGCAAGTGAGAGAGAGAGGGGGGGAGCACAGGGGAGTCGAAGTGCGAGAGGGAGATGGGGGTGTCGAGAGAGGACGTCGAGTGATCAATTGCTTCTCTCTCGGAAACATTAAAAACTCTTCCCCTATTTTTGTTTCCGAGAGAGAATATTGGAGTAGGTTTCTCCGTTTCTAAAACAACAGGAGCACTTCAGAAAATTAACAAAACACGTCTTCTTCTCAGTTTTTGGTTTCTATAAAGATTGAGTAAATAGGATTTGGTGATTTCAAAAGATATATATATATTGTGTTATTTTTTGTTTAAAATAAAATAATAAATCTGACAGAACTATTATGAATTAATGCAGTAAGTTTAAACTTTTAATTTTACATTTATCATCGTTGTACATGACATGTATATTTTTAAATTTATCTATCTTATTTTATCATAATGTTAACTTTAAAAATGCACATTACATTGTCAAGGTCAGAGAAAAGGGGCATATTTTCCAATCAGTTTAACTCCTATCAAAAGAAATTTTAGATAAGAATCTCCTATGGATTCTAATCCGTTTTCATGGATATTATCTGATTAGCTGGTATCCGTAGATGAATATTATTCGATTGTCAACAGGATATATCCGCTTCGCTCGATTTAAGATCTATTCAGAATTTATGATTCTTCTCTAATTATAAATTCAGTAATAAGACTCATTCGTTAACTTCTTATTTTGTATACCAGGACAGAGCATGGCATATATATCATTTTTATATATTCGTTAATCACTAAATCGCTTCATAATATACATGATAGTAAATATGCAGTGCCAGAAAGTGCGACATCTTGTTCAGTAACGCCGGAATCCTCCGCGGCCCCAGGCCTCTCCCCGAGGTCGACGCGGCGGACTTCCACCGGGTCGTCGCCGTCGACCTTCACCCACATTCCCTGCTTGGCGTTCGACGTCTCGCCGGCAGTAGCAAGAAGATGAGTCTCTCCGGCGTGGACGGTGTGGTTGTCCTGCTGCCTTTCCGGCCGCGGGGAGGAGCTACCTCGTCGGGCAATCTGAGCTTGGCCTTTGCTCCCGCGTGTCCGGAGTCGTAGGCCCTCGGCGGCGGCGAAGGTGCTGCCTGGCCAGACGCGAACGCCCTTCTTCGGGTCCCTGATTTCGGCTGCCCATTTGCCCCGACGTCCGCGCCGCCGGATGCCCCTCCTCCGGGCCGAGGTCTGCAGCTAATCTCATCCCCCGCCGTCGGAGAGGAAGACCCCCGGCGGAGAAGCCACGCGTTGCGGGGCGCCTCGGTCGAAGCCACCCAGATTGTGGGGTGATCCCACCGGCGGCCTCTTTCGTCCATTGGCGCTTCTCCAGCTCCATCTCCATCCACCCCCTCCAGTTTCTCTTGCCGGCGGATCGAAGACGACGGAGGGCCATCCTCCGTGGGCCGTAGAGCCGGTTCGTAGGCTGAACTCCGGACGAGCTCCGCCGCCTCCACCGCTCCCTCTTCTCTCCCGGTTCGATCCCGACGGCAGCGGGTCCGCAGACCCGGAGGAGTTCGATCCCCTCGGGTGCCCACCGAGGGGATCCCCTCAGCCCCTCTCACAAGGGGTTGAGGACGTCAGATCACTGTCTTGTCAGGTGCTCACCTGAGGAGATTCCCTCAGCCTCTTTCACAAGGGGTTGAGGACGTCAGATCACTGTGTTGTCCCGGTCATGTCACCCTCTTTGTGAGGGGACTGAGGAAATCCCCTCGGATGGGCACTGGATCCGCTCTCCCCTGCAGAGGCTGCCTGCCGACGAAAATATACAGAATATATTTTTTTACGTTGTTGGGCTCATATGGCCGTAAATGGGCTTCGGTGACGGCGTAGAATGCGTCGGTGCCTGAAGTGGAACAGAATACATGCGAAGAGCTCCACTTGCCCCGCCGGCGCCACGTGCTACCTCCTCCCGTCGCCGGTGCCAGCCAGCAAGGCGGCCGCACGTGACGCCGCGCTCGGTGTATGTATGCCGGCGCTGCAAAGTGCGTCGCCGTAGATAGCCTCTATTTTAACGCCTGGCAGCTGGAGTCGATGTCGTCCTTTTCTGGGATCTACGGAAAATCTCTCTCTGTCTGCCTGAATTTCGCACTTTTTAACTTCTTCTACTCTCTCGGATTGTCCAAAAATAAAATGTTAATTACCGCCAAGTTATTGCAAAGTCGCTTAGATGAGAATGATTGCATGTTTATTTATAATAATTAGTTGTTGTTCATCAAGAAAGGCGGCGATGATTATGATCAGAATGATTGCATGTGTTTGAGATCAACGCTGCTTGGTAGACAAAGGTACTCTTCAAAATGAACCGAAATTTTTTATTATTATGCTGAAACTAAGGGCAGCATTGGAGAACCCCTTGTACTCTTATGATGGCTTAATTACAACTTACGACCCCATCGTCTGAATATTAAAGTCACTCGCTTTTTTACTATTTTGATCCCCCCCCCCCAAAAAAAAAGAAAGGATAGGAGACCAAATAAACATGCCTCCGGGCATATCAGCATCATCGGAGCGTACAGAGGGGCCAGGCGGTTGTTGCGGTGGAGTCCACGCGGAAAAGGCATCACCACCAACCGAATCTAATCAACGGCAGTGATTACGCCAGGAAACCAACCGTCCCACTTTCTTCACGGACTGCACGTTTTGCGGTAAAGCCCCTCCCAGAAACTATGTTGTCGTCCCAGCCCCCAGCACGCACGGCACCGAAAACTTCCAGGGGGTCGTCGGGTGCAATTAGTTAAACTGCAAGGGGCCACAACGGAAGAAAGACAGCCGCCAGCGAGGCACGTGGTCGTATCCGGGGCAAGGCACGTTACCGCTGCGACTGAGCGCTCTCACCTGTCGCCGCCGGCGGCCCGGCGTGGTAACAGTAAAACCATCGACGAAGGAGGTAACCTCAGAAGTGGTCACCTGATTCCGTCCAGCACGCAGCGCAGGCCAGAGTGGCCGAGTGCGTCGCACCGATATTTCGGTTGCGTGACTGTTGAACTTGCTTTCTCTCTCTATCCCTTGAAGACCGAAGACACTGTAGGTATATAAACGGATAGAGAGAGGTAGGAGGGGGCGGGGAGACTGGAGGGAACCCGGAGTGTGTGAAGAGATGAAGGTGATGGAGGGATCCGGGGAGGCGGTGACGGAGCGGGGGCTGATACTTATCGATGGGAAGAGGAACGGCGGCATCGGCTTGAGCGGGTCGTCGGCATCGTCGGGAGAGGGGGAGGGGTCTCCGCCGCCGATCGCTCTCCCGCTGCCGGCGCCGGGGTTGCCGTCGGGACGCGGTTCACGGCCGCCGCAGGCGCTGGTGGAGCGGCTAAAGGACTACGGACAGGAGGATGCCTTCGCCTTCTGGAATGAGCTCTCGCCGGAGGAGCGCGACCTCCTCATCAAGGACATCCAGGTTCATCCACTCTCTCTCGTGCCGAATCTCGTGTGAACTAGACGTCTTTCCGGAAGCGCGTAATGGTATGTTTGGGATGTAGCTGTCCCGAGGAATGTGTTTTGCTTTCAAGGAGAGTTCGAATTTCTAGATGCGGGATGCTGATCTGTTTATAGTTCACCTTCGCGCATGCAGGCTGTCTTTTTTATCCTTTTTCTAGTGAGATATCTGCGGATAATTCAGTTTGTTGGTATGTACCTTTAGTCTCTAGACGTTGCTTTTTTCATGGACTTCTCTACTAGCTTCAATCGAAGTGTAGATCTCCATAGACCAGTTACTCATCTTTGGAAGCTGAACTTGACCTCCGCGAAACTATATACTCGTTTAGATGATTAATGTTTCTATTCATATCTCTGTTCTTCCATATTTCTCTTGGTAGTCGTCGGTTGTGGTTTACTTGACGAGCCGGCTATACATTTTCTGTTCCATTCAGTACATCATTCAGGATCCCGTTTCTACCTCTCTTGATATGGATGATTGTTGTTGTTATCGTCATTATTATTGTTGTTGTTTTTTTTTATTATTTCAAGTACAAGATAGAGGGTTCACAACTTTTTAAAGAGCAAACTGCTGAGGACGTGTCTGATAATATTTTTAGTTAATGAAACGTGGTGCTTCTTTTGTTCCAACTTCCAAGTTTGGGCATGGCACTCTTTTTTTATTTTGACATTTTTTTGTTCTTATAACCCCTTATTGTTTCCCAGGGTTTAGATCTTCCAAGGGTTGATAAGATTATCCGTTGTTCCCTTAGATCACAAGGTAATGTTAGTACTCCCGCCTTGATCGCACATACCTGTCATTACTTTTTGGCAAATATTCATGATTGTGTTTTCATTAACATATTCAAGTGGTGTACCAGACCAGACAGCCCTAAAGTGGTCTCTCTACTTTTTATTACAATCTAAGCGGTCTTATTTGTTCATCATTGGCATTTGATTCTCCTATGACAATTCAAAGCAAAAATTTCAGGTCACTTCCAACCAAAAAACCATCAATGCAAAAATTATCATACCTAAAAGTGATTTACTTCTAGAAGAAGATGGAAACATGAATTGGTGATTGTAATAAGATCTTGTTGTTTCCTGTTTGTTATGTGTTTTTTTTTTTTAATTTTCAAATGGTAAGGTATTCACTGATGAACAAGAAAAGGTACAAAAATAGATAGGCAAAGAGGGTGGATCAAGTAAAGAGGAAAAACTAGTTGGAATTTGTATGTTATCAAGATATGTTAGTAGTCTTAAATATTAAGAGGAAGGTATAAACACATCTAAAAGAAGATTTAAGAGTATGATGCTGGGAATTAAAAGAACGATATATCAAGATTGGTCCAAATTGTTGGCTTTTTTCTCTCAGCCAAAGGAGATCTTTTCCAGCTTGCTAGGCTGGAAGGCTTTTCTCACACAAGCTTCTACCTCTACTTACTTAGTAGAGGTGGCTTTTTTCTTCTTCTCGACTTTTTTGCATGTTCTTTTTTCTACATCATTATTAGTGAATAGTGGCTATACCACCTTAAAAGAAAAAGGAAAACTGGCCTGAGTTGGCCTAAGATAGATAAGCATACCTAAGCCATGACTTGGTCTGAGTTGGCCTAGATTGCTCTATTCCAGCTGATCCCAAGCTGGATTGGCTGGTTGTAGCCAATTTCAAATCCTCTGAGATGGGTCAGCTGGGTTGTTCGATCCCTATCTGCTGATACTGGCCTAGAATTGACCGACCCTGGCTGCTTTTAGCCAATCTTGGTTGAAATTGACTTGAGAAGGGCCCTTACACTGCTGAATTTGATTTGCTTCATCTTGTTCTGATCTGGGTTGGTTGATTTTACAAATATAGATATAGAAGCCAATTATATCTAGATGGACATGACTTCAAATATTAGAGAGGTAGCTAGAAAAGGTACTTAGATAGTCTAAAAGATATGACTCACTTGCAAAGGAGAGATAGTGGTGAAATGAGAAATACCAAAAAGTGGTGAATGATAAAAAAGAATGGAAGATTGTGAAAATATGGTAGTGTGAGGCTTATGAACAATATAAAGTAGCAAGAAAAATGAAAGCAAAATGCTACTATGCAAGCAGGTGAGGAGGCCTTTGAAAAGAGGTATAAAGAAATAGAATAGCTTGTGAACAATATAAAGTAGCAAGAAAAATGAAAGCAAAAGGCTACTAAGAAAGTAGAAGAGGAGGCCTTTTGAAAAGAGTAAAAATAAAATAGTACAAAGGAAAAAGTACACCTATATTGAAAAGGATTACCTATATTATCTAAAGTGCAAGGCAACTGAGGCAAGGAGGGACTCATCTTGCCTTAAGCACTTGAGGTGGGCATCTCAGGTGCTTGAGGTGAACCTTATTTTTTAATATATACTTAGATTTTATTATTTTATATATGCATATATGTGAGATACTAATAAATCATAAATTTAAAATTAGAGTTAAAACGACAAAGTACAACTAGCCTAAAAGAGTGACAACAATTAACTAAGAATCAATTTAAAACAAAATATATCAACAACATAAATTTAAAACCGGAAAATACAACAAGTTAATAACATCAATTTAAGAGAGTTGATTCAAGACCAAAAGTAGAGGTAATTTAATATCTACAAATGGCTAAATAGGCCCAATAAAGTGAAAAGTTTATAGAAATAATGAACAACTTAAGAAAAATAGTAAACATTTTAAGAGTGCAGCAACAAGCAACATAATAAAATATTACAAAAATTAAAAACATGAGAGAGCAATTGCATCAATTTAGAACTGAAAAATATAGAAACTTAATAGAATCAATTTATAACACATTAATAACAATAGAAAAAGGTTAAAATTGCTGCAATATGCAACATAAGACCACAAAACATCATCTAAGAAGAAACAAAATCCAAAGTATTGTAGCCAATATAGTTTACACCAACCAAATTCGAAGTCCAAGGCTTTCTAAGTCAAATACATATTAACTTTTTGTTGATCGGATCAAGTCATCAAGGCTAGTAGCAGGTCCGTATCCTATAAGTGGTCTATGTTCTGGATCAAGTGAGCTAGTGAGGTGGGTGAGGCACCTGGGGCAGTTGCCTAGGCAACCGAGGTGGCTGAGGCGGTTGCTTGAGGCTGAGATGAAATTGGCCAAGGCGACGGGGCGATCATCTCCAATAGCATAGAGGATTATGCAAGGATTCCGGAATTGGAATTGGAATCGGTCATTACCGATTCGATTTGAATTGGATCGGTCCGATTCCGACCAATTCTCAAGAAGAGAAACCGATCCAGAATCGGGATTTAAAAAAATAAAAAATTCCGATTTTGATTTTAATTTGGACCAATTCTGACCGATTTGGTCCGATTTTGGCCAATTCGGCCTGAATCTTTTTTAAAAAATCTAAGAAAACCAGGATTTCGATTTTGATTCCGATCTGATTTGACTGATTCAAGACCGATTCAGACTGATTCTGGCAGAATTCAGGTCAGAATTGGTCCTTCAAGTAGGAATCGGATCAAAATCAGCCAATCTGATTGCGTTATCAGCCGATTCCGATCCGATTTGACTGAATCGACGATTTATGGGATTATGGAGAGGGGATGCTAGGATCTTAACTTAGTTAGGGGTATTAAGTGTAATGAAGAAAAGTTTGATGAAAGATGATGACCATAGATGAAGATTGAGGATTTGACTTCCTGCATATTGACTGGGATTATCCAATCTCATTTAGATCTGATCACCACTGGTTAAGGGCTGATTCTGAGTCCTCTTACATTGTCGTGCTTTTGGAACCTTCTGTGCAGTTCAAAACCTTGCTGCGGCATTTGCAAACTCATTCTGATAAATTTTTTGACGTTCTGTTGACAGATCCCGATGACGTTGCTTTTGCATTTTTTACTAAAAATATTCACATATTATCAAATATGTTATAAAATGCCAAAAAATTTTATATTATACTACTAATTTCATGTATATGAATACCTTTTTTTTACTTTTGTTTGCTACTTGGTAATTAAAGTGAAATAAAAGTTTTTTTATCTTTCTTCTGCTCATTTCTACTAGGTTTATATTTTATGGATCTTTACTACAAGTGTAAATATAAAGCTTTTATAGTATTTTTGTTAAAACATCTAGGGTTATGAACTTATGATTCTTATCATGAACCCTCTCTCTCTAACAGCGACAAAAAGCTCTAATCACATTTCACTTGAAGCGTGCTTTTTTAATCTTTTTGAGTAAGAATTATTATGTTCTTTTTAGCTTATAATTGTTTAGAGAGGGAGAATGTAGATACTTGGTACAATAAGCACTATGAAACTGGCTAGGTTGTATCTACTGTTGCATGATGGGAAATTTAACAATTTTTTGTTAAAATATTTATGTTATTGGTGAAAAGTTCAAACAATAATATAATGTGGAGACCCCTGACCCTCCTCTTTCTTTGCTCATCACTTGGTAAATCTGGATTCTTAGTTGGATGTAGGGGTGTTCACAGTTTGGTTTGGGTTGGTTTTTGACACAAAACTTTCACTTCAAACTGAACCACATAGCGACAACAACCCGAACCAAACCAAACCCATTTTAATTGGCTTGGTTCTAGTTGAACCGTTTTGAACCAAAGAATGACTTTATCAAAATTTTAAACTCAACTATAATTTTTTTAAAAGGGCTTGATACAACTAAAAAGTTTTAATTAACACAATTTATAAATTAAAAATTTTAAGTTGGACTTTGACCCAAGCAATTAAGCCCATGTGAGGAAGCGCAACACCATGCAAGGATCGCCGGATCGGGATCGGATCCTGGATCGGTGGGGTCCGATCCGATCCGGATCGGATCGGATCGGACCGATCCAGGCCGATTCCAATGGAGCCAGACCGATCCAGAATCGGTCTGGATCGGTTTTTTTTTTTTTTTTTTGCTTTTCGAAAAAATATGGAAAAATCGCCAAAAAATCAATAAAAATACATAGAACTCAGGAAAAATGTGAAAAAATATAGGAACACAATTCATATAAAAAATTAACAATCGATCATATAGAACACATATCATTTGATCGCACAATAGAACACATCATTCCCACGAAATAAGATACATGTTTTTACCCAAAACAATCATACCCAACTCATGAGTGTACAACACATTCTTCTTACCAACGATATTACATTGCGTGAAATAAACAAAGAAATACATTATACGTATGCATCACCACGACTATGGTAACGTCGGAGTAGGATGGATGCGGATACGGATCTACGTCACAGTCATTTTGATTTTGCAAATCTCCATTTGATTAGGGTCGATGTAATTGGCCCGTATCCATAAGAAAATAAAGACTGGGCCATGTCGGTAAACTCATAAACTCCCTGATCAGTAGGAGGTGGAGGTAAATAATCCCCCCCAATGGGGGGATTTTATGCTGCAGCCCCCCCCCCCCCCACCTAGGGGGGGGGCCATAACGGTCACCCCGCCGGGGGTGTTGTTAGAACACCCCGAAGGGGTCTTTAATCACCCCTTCGGGGGGTGCGATTCCACCCCCCGTTGGGGGTGAAATAATCCCCCCGATGGGGGGATTTTATCTGCAACCCCCCCGCTGGGGGGGGGGGCTAAATAACGATCACCCCCTTCGGGGTATTTAACACCCCGAAGGGGTGCTAATCACCCTTCGGGGGTGCAATTCCACCCCATTGGAGGTGAAATAATCCCCCCAATGGGGGGGATTTTATGCTGCAGCCCCCCCGCCCGGGGGGGGGCGTAAGAAACGGTCACCCTTGCTCGGGGTGTTGTATTTACCCGAAGGGGTGCTAATCCCCTTCGGGGTGCAATTCCACCCCGTTGGGGGGGTGAAATAATCCCCGATGGGGGATCCCGTCTTGCGGCCGGCCGGGGGCGAGGCCGGGGGAGGGGAAAGGAGATCGAAAACCCCCCCTTACAAACCTTCTGCTGTTTAGGGTGGATCAAGGATCGCCGGATCGGGATCGGATCCTGGATCGGTGGGGTCCGATCCGATCCGGATCGGATCGGATCGATCCGGATCGGATCGGATCGATCCAGGCCGATTCCAATGGAGCCAGACCGATCCAGAATCGGTCTGGATCGGTTTTTTTTTTTTTTTTTTTTGCTTTTCGAAAAAATATGGAAAAATCGCCAAAAAATCAATAAAAATACATAGAACTCAGGAAAAATGTGAAAAAAATATAGGGAACACTCATTAATTATAAAAAATTAACAATCGATCATATAGAACACATATAAATCGATCGCGATAGAACGCATCATTCCCCAAAGAATAAGATACATGTTTTTACCAAACGAACAATCATACCCAACTCATGAGGTGTACAACACATTCTTCTTACCAACTTTGATATTACATTGCGTGAAATAAACGAAAGAAATACATTATACGTATGCATCACTTAAACTATGGTAACGTCAGGAGTAGGATGGATCGGATACGGATCTACTGGTCATTTGATTTTACTGCAAATCTCCATTGATTAGGGTCAGTCATAATTGGCCCGTATCCGTAAGAAAATAAAGGCGGGCCATGTCGGTAAACTCGCTAAACTCCACGATCGATAGGTAGGAGGTGGAGGTAAAAAGATGGTGGAGGTGGATAGCCGGGCTCGGCTTGTCGAGGCGAGGCTACGGATAGGAAGATGCAGCTCGTCGAAAGCATTCAACCTCGTCCACCGTGTCGCCCCTGCCACTCGAGCGTGAGTGTCTTTTATCACTCGAATCATACGGACTGCTCCACTCGTCGACGCACTACTAGTAGAGCCACCCTCGCCTCCGCCACCCCCGCCTCCACCTCCGTACGCCCTGTCTGTTCTTTGTGTGGGTGGCGCAAATTCTTCTTCATCCTCGTCGATGAAGGTGGAGTGGTCTCGGTGTCGGAGATGATGTCGCCGTTTGATACTTATCTTCTTCCTCTTGATAGTACCTCCTTGGGCACTTGCCTTTGTGAAGGTAAGCATGCTTTCAAAGCCAAATAATCCGCCGATCTTGGTGGTGGTGGTGGTGGTAGAAGGACTCGAAGCGGAATCCGGCGGGAGCGCGCGCGGCCGGGGGCGGGCGGACGGATGTCTGCAGAGAAGGTGTAGTCCGGGGTGGATCGGGGAAGTGGAGGCTGTGCACGGAACTTGACTTTCTTGACTTCTGCGTGTCTTCATCCTTACCGACAACCTTGTTGTCAAGCTCTCCTTGACCCGTGATGCGTCGTTCGGGTCGAACTGCGGCTCTCCCTCGGCATCCTTGTCTTCCACCCACGTGCCAGTGGATGTTCTTCTTGGAATAGATATTCCAGAGTCCACATCCGCACTGAGACAAACCACGAGTAGCTTGGGCTTTGTGCTCTTTCTTGGTACGATCCACTGCAAAGTGTACGAAATCTGCGCTTTCCGATATCTTACCTTTATCTTTGATATTCTTTATCCTCAGCCTCGTATTGTAATGGCGGTAGACAAGCTTCTCACGATCTTTACGTCTTGACTTTATTTCTCCTCTTCGTATGAATAAGGTTGAAGGTGCTCCCTATCGCATGTTGGGATGACGATGTGCTACGACTTAGCACCCGAATTGCGGCGAGTGGATTCCATCCGATTCTGTTTGTCACCATAATCCACCACTCGAATTTGTAATTGTAAAGGCAACGAATTACATGCATCGGTAACGTTATGTAAAAAAAAACAATTAACGAAAGAGTCATTAATTCGGGTAAGCATATACTAGGGGGACCCTATACGTATGAAATGCTAACAATCCCGGATCCCCGTACACCCCAATCTTGTGCTGTATGAAGTCATTACGAAAACCTGAAACTAAAACAATTATCTTCTCTTCTTGAGATAAAGTTAAAAGTTTAATTAATATGAAACGTATTACTTACTTCAACCTTCGCGCACGTTAAATATTCTTGGGTCTTACGTAGTCGTTTAATTACGGATAGTGTGCACGATAATACTTCACCATCATTACATACTTGGCCACCATCTGTATCCTTGGGTTGAAGAAGTACCTATGTAACAACATTATTATTCCTTTAGTTTAATAACGGTGGGGGTAATACACGAAATATAACTTGTAATCATTAGCATATTACACTACTAAATTATACACTGACTGTGAATGTCGTGGTGTAGGGTTTTGTCCCCATCATTGTTGTCACCTTCCACCACTTCTTGTAACCCTTAGGATGCTTCTCTTTAATTTTCAACTTAGCTTTATCCATAGCATTGTCATACAGTACCCCATACGATTTTTGTCATTTGAATCCACCAACCTAAGTACATATGCACGAAGGTTACATGACGGACAAATAGTACGCACCTTCTCCCACCACCTTTATCTTCTATCGGTACTCCAATCTTTAGCGATTATCTCATGCGATCCCGAGGAGCTCTGTATGTATCCATGTACTCGATAAGCGATGGAGAGAATGAACCTTTTAAACTAGCCTTGTACATATAGGCTCTCTAATACGATAAAATGGGTGCGAATCTTGTGGGACCCGGTCGATCAAATCATGACCATCGGTGTCTGCCTCGATTATATGTAAAAAGTCGTGGATGGCCATAGATAAATGAGGTGATAAGTTGTCCTTGGTTGACCCGAGGACTTGACATTAACGTCCCTACCCGATATCTTAACATCGAGTCGATAGAATGTGCCGCAGGGCACCCAAAATAAGTGAGGACGAGCCTCATTAGCTTCTTTCCCGGCCTTATATGAGGCCTCATTGTACGTGACAAGCACCTGATGTTGGCCTCCCTATCTAAATCCACCACATTGTTCGTAAAGCCGAATAGGTAATGCATTTTTCACCGGCACCGAGGCATCGACCGACTTCGAAATACGGTGCCCTCGGAACAATACACAAGGAAGTTTATAAGTGACCTCCTTGTGATTCCGGTCCATCATCGCACGTTACGGTGCACCCTCTCCTTCCGGATGGTTTTGAATCCATATCCGTGAGAATCGACTCATCGACCTCCTCGTCGAAACTTGTTTCATATATATACTTTGATGTCGGGGCTTTCGACCCCGAGCCCGGCCTCACCGATCGCATCAACCATGAGTACGGAAATATGGTGGTGGTGCATGTATCTTAGGGACACCTACAAATTCGAAAAACAAGATAAGGGAAAAGAAAGGGTTGTTAATAATAGCTAACTTTAATAAATAATTCATATCGACAATGATGCTAACCACGACTTCAACAAATCTTTACCTACGTAGAAAGAACTTGACCGTATGCTTCAAGGGCTTTCTTTACGCGCCCCAGTCGATGCCTTCACCACTTTAAATGCTTGTCTTATTCCCCTCGACCTCCTACCACCCTCCCATACATCGCGGTGTCTCCTGTCGGCATCGGTCGAACGAATGTGACCTCCGAATTTCGGGCTCACGAGCAGGGCCTTGTCCCCGCCCCCGCATCGGATCGTCCCCAGAAGCCGGAACCTCCTCGCTTGTCTTCGTTCCTCGTCCTCGCGGGCATGAGCCCTACTCTCGTGCCGGCTCTCCCTGGGCATCTTCCTCGTCGATGAAGATGGAGAATCAACTTGGACCCTTTCGTGTGCGGCCCTTTCCCTTTCTTGCCCTTTCGGCCGTAAGATCGGCGTCTCTCCGAGGCCTAGCAACTCGTCGTGTAGGTCTTGTCTCAGCCCGTTCTCGCCTCCCTCTGTGATGCCCTTCCGGTTATATAAGCCCTCGTCTCCTCCTCGGCTCGACGGTACTTTATCACACTTCTTTACATTGCCACCCGTCCGGCTATATGTTGCTTGAGCCGATACACACCTGCGTTCATCTCTTTTTGGCACACTTGCATCGACTCTCTTCTTATACGAATCGAGGAGATGGCCGTATGTTGCCATCCAATGTCACGAAATACGCGGGTCCGGTGCCATGCTCCTCGTCCGACATCTTATCTACAACACGAAAACCATACCAATATTAGGCCAAGCGACGATTCCACCCCCATTGGGGGTGAAATAATCCCCGATGGGGGATTTTTATCTTTGCGACCCCCCCCCCCGCTTTGGGGGGGGGGTATAGCAGGTCACCCCCTTCGGGGTATTGTTAACTACCCCGAAGGGGTGCTAATCACCCCTTCGGGGGTGCGATTCCACCCCCGGGTGGGGGTGAAATAATCCCCCGTGGGGGATTTTATCTTGCGACCCCCCCGCCCCGGGGGGGGGGGGCCTGTAAGCGGTCACCCACGGGGGTGGTAGTGCCAACACCCCGAAGGGGTGCTAATCACCCCTTCGGGGGTGCAATTCCACCCCCGGGTGGGGGGTGAAATAATCCCCCAGTGGGGGGGATTTTATCTTTGCGGCCCCCCGCCCCGGGGGGGGGGCTGCAAAACGATCACCCCCTTCGGGGAGTGATTGAACACCCCGAAGGAGTGATTAGCACCCCTTCGGGGGTGCGATTCCACCCCGTTGGGGGGTGAAATAATCCCCCGATGGGGGATCCCGTCGCTGACCGGCCGGGGGCCCGAGCCGGGGGGGAAGGAGATCGAAAACCACCCCCGCACAAACCTTCGTTTGTTTGGGGTGGATCGCCCTCCCCGAGGTGGATCGCCCCTCTGAGCCTTGATTTTGTTGGGATCGCCCCTCAGGAAAAGTGGATCGCCGGATCTTTGAAGCCACTAGATCTCCAAGGTGCCTTGGGGAAGGAGAACAAGCCGAAGGGGCAAGTGGGGGGGAGAATCGGTCCGGATCGACCCCGAATAGGGGGTGATCGGACTTGAAAACGATGCGGATCGATCCGGAATCGGTTCGGTTCCGGTCTTCCGGTTTTCCGGCGAATCGGTCGGATCGACCGATTTTGGGATCGATCCGGGTGGATCGGTCCGGGATCGACCGATCCTATCGATTCCGGCCGATCCAGCCGGGACTCCCGGCTGGATCGCTAATTCCGATAGGAATCGGATCGGTAGGTACCGATCCGATCCAAGAATCGGTCGATCCCGATCCGGATCGACCGATTCTGCAATCATTGGGGTGGATCGCCCCTCCCCAAGGTGGATCGCCCCTCCCCAAGCCTTGATTTTGCTGGATCGCCCCTCCAGAAGCTGGATCGCCGGATGCTGAAGCCCTAGATCTCCAAGGTGCCTTGGGGGGAAGGAGAACAAGCCGAAGGGGGCAAGTGGGGGGGAGAATCGGTCCGGATCGACCCCAAATAGGGGGTGATCGGACTTGAAAACAGTACCGGATCGATCCCGGAATCGGTTCGATTCCGGGTCTTCCGGTTTTCCGGCGAATCGGTCCGGATCGACCGATTTTGGGATCGATCCGGGTGGATCGGTCCGGGATCGACCGATCCTATCGATTCCGGCCGATCCAGCCGGGACTCCCGGCTGGATCGCTAATTCCGATAGGAATCGGATCGGTAGGTACCGATCCGATCCAAGAATCGGTCGATCCCGATCCGGATCGACTGATTCTGCAATCATTGACACCATGAGATGCCACATGGCTGGCTTTAATAGGAATCTTAGCCAGCCAGATTTTTAAAGGGCTGATGTGAGATTACTCAGCAGCAAAGGGGCCAATGTTGTAGTGAAGGAATGCCCTTTTCTTTGTCCCACATTGGCTATTAGAGAGTGCTGTTGCTAGTTTATAAATAATTTCTCTGCCATGTGAAGCAAAAATGTGCTGAACATTGGAAGGTGGCTGTGTGCGTGGGTGAGAGTTTGGGTCACAGTTTGGTTCGGGTTTTATCGGGTTAAACATTTTGTAATCCTTCTCAATGTGAACCGACTCAACATATTTGGTTTAGTCTGGTTCGGGTTCTCAGGTTAGCCCGAACTGTGAACACACCCCTAGTTGGATGACCAATTTGATTATATGAGATTCTGGTTCATGATTTGTTCTGTGTGCAACCCAATTTATAAGGTCCTCGTGATGAAGCCAAATATTCTCATTCTGTTGGTGTCAAAAATTAAGTGAAAATATAACCTTGAGGCCCTTCTGCTCATCGCATAAAGGTTTTGAGCCGGATGGCTCAGTAAATGCCTGATTATATGATATGCGATGCATAACCCTTCTCAACTTGAACCAACTCAATATTTTTGGTTTATTCTGGTTCGGGTTCTTGGGTTACCCCAAACAATGAACACCCCTAGTTGGATGACCAATTTGATTATCTGAGATTCTGGTTCATGATTAGTCCTGTGTGCAACTCAATTTATAAGCTCTTCATGATGAAGCCAAATATTCTCATGCTGATGGTGTCAAAATTAAGTAAAAAATATAACCTTGAGGCCCTTCTGCTCATCGCATAAAGGTTTTGAGCCTGATGGCTCGGTAAATGCTTAATTATATGATATGCGAGGTGTACCAAATGGAGAAATATCACAGGAGAAAATGATACAAAGGCTAAGAGAGAAGTTATGGATAACATGTTATCTAATCTTTAGTGTAGACAAATTGTAAGAAGGGAGATTGAGATGGTTTGGACATATCAAATGTAGATCTAAGGAAGTTACAGCTAGAAAAGTGAACAATATCAAAACAGTAGAAAGAAAAAAATGGTAGACCTAGAGGAGGATAATTCAGTATGATTGGATGGTTTAAAAATCTATAAGAACATTACTGAAGATTGAGGTGAGTGGAGAGAATCCATATTGTCAACTGCAAATAATTTGGGATTAAGACTAGAGTGTTGAGATTTTATTTTTGGATGTGTTTAACATCCATGAATGACTTTCCAAATGTTATTCCTATTATGATTCACTTGTGAATACTGAATAGTCTTAGAAACCATTATGTTAATGGAGATGCACCAAATTGTATGACGCTTGATATAATTGCCCATGTTCTAACACTAAGTTGGGTATCACACCAGCCTGCAAACAAAAGAATGTTTTTCTCTATCAAACGGAATGTTGCAAATGTTCTTGGAAACATTTGCTCATCATGCTTAAACTTCAAATCTTATGTCTTTTGGAACCTAAAAATTTTCAGGGCTTCCGACTCCTACTGTTGAGCCTGTGCCAGAAACTAGTGTCTCCACAGTTGAAGAAAGAACACTTGATGAAAGAGAAAGGTGGTGGAAAATGGGGCTGAAGGCCATCTCTGAAGGAAAACTGGCTGTCTTGCTTCTCGCTGGTGGCCAGGTATGTACAGAATCTTTTAATTTAAACCTGACAGTTACCCTGTTTTCTATGGCCTTAGCATCTAAACCTTGTGTTCTATGTTGCTATTTTTTTCTTGCATAGAGGTGTTCATCTAAGCCTGTGAAACCAGTAAACCAAACCGAACTGAGCCAAACTGAACTGATATGTAACATACAGTTTGGTTCGGTTTAGCCCTCCTCTGACATGAACCAAACCAGTTGACCTCAGTTGGCCCAGTTTATTTTATATTTTATGTTTATTTTTAAAATATAGTGTTGTGAATCCGTAGAGTGATACCGGAGAGAGATAGTTCTCTCTTACAAATAAAATACTAAACCTTGGGCCAATCGTAGTTGGTTATTTTACTTCAGCTAAATCTTATATTAATTTAATTTAATTTTTATTTATAAGAAAATTTTACGTGTTGAACTGGCAAACCAAACCTAACTGAACCAAGCTTGGTAATGGTTTGGGCTTTTAGCAAACCTGTTTTGTTCAGTTCAGTTATGTTGGCACTCAAAATTTCTAGATGAAATATAAGCACGTGTAAATAGGGAATGAAAATATTTAATTCCCTATGGCCTACCAATTAAGAAGGGCCTAAGGTCATATGCCTAAGACCGGCCAAATATGGCATATGAAGAAATGGAGCCCCCTCCATATGATGAATATGTTCCCCTAAATCAGGACCTCCCAATGTAATCCATCATGCCAGTGGATCCCATTCAAAAGGACCCAATCCAGCCCAAGAAGAGGCCGGGTCCTCAAGTATAGTCATCGGACATATCTTCTATCTAGCTAAGAAGAAAGGGAGGTCAGAGGCAGCCTGTACAAGCCATATTGGCTTTTAATGGAGGGCCTCGGAGATGCTCATAGAGGGACATGTTTATAGTTGAGCATATGGCATCCGAACAGACCCATCCTAAAGGACCCAATCCAGCACATTAAAGGGCCGGGTCCCCAAATCCATGCAACATGTCTCCTGTCACCAACAGAATTCTAAAAAAAAAAAAGAGAGAAGGCCGGATATGGCAAACAGAGGTCGATGGGCTCCTGTTTAGAAGACCCGGCCATAATGATTCAAAGGATAGGTTGTCAAATGGGATGCTCACAGCCGGATATGTACAAGAGAGAAGAGAGGGCAGCCATCTAGCCCGGAAGTTGGAAGGAGGCCCAATTCTATAGATTGAAGAGATGGGTCCTCACACATATGCTCAAATCAGCACAAAAGAAAAACAGATGAGAGGGGGGGCAATCAATAATCAATGGGATTCAATTCAGCATGAGAAGAGGCCGAGTCCTCAAGGATATCCATATATGCATATGCTTGAGAAACATAAGGGATAATTGATGAAGATCCGACTGAAAATGATACATAAATCAGGTGGATGCACACATAGGCACATCCTCATATAGCCGACCATCTATCTATATGCTGAATGCAAACATGATAGAGAGCAATTGAGGTGCTGCCGACAGATGATTGAAGAAGAGAAGCTGGAATTTTATACACATCCATCACATATGCTCACCCGGGGATAGCTTGAGTGATGTTCACCTCCTCGGCCTGACCCCAAGTAGAAGAAGAGAACACCCGGAAGCTTCAACCAGCAGGATCAATGGTCTCTCTTGGCAGGATTCAAGCTGCAGCAGGCCTATGGAAAGAAGATGGTGCGATAGAGAAAGGTGAAAAGGACAGCTAGAAGAAGGCCTCGCGGGTGAAGAGTTTATCTCCAACTAGGAGATTTAACAAGAAAACTGATAGGAGGAGGATCCGGGGGAGAAAAGGCAGGCTGCGCAATTCAAAATCAGACCCGGGAGGGAAGCCAAAGTCATCCAATGGCCGGGGTTAATTGATTGGATCTTAATCCATATCGGTTCATTAAGAAGGCCTCCCGGACCCCTTAATGGGATAATATCCAATGGATCCACCTTAATGGGGTATCCGATGGACAAGTCATTAACAAATGTGATTACCGGATTGTCAAGTCATCCCGGATCCTTAACAGGATTAATGTCCAATAAGGGGGATCGATGGCTTGATTAAGTAGGGCTTTCATCAACCGGACGGACCATATATCCAATGAAGGGCCGAGATGAAAAGGACATGCATCCAAGGGTCAGATTTGGCTGTCGGATGACTTAATTGGATTCATCATGTTCGTGGATCCCCGACAAGATAATTAAGATGGTTTAATTGGATCCTTGATAGGATAATACCCACCGGATCCATCCTTAATTGGATGTTTGATTGAATGAGTTAATTCCCTTCTCGGATGCAACAAAGCCTAGCTCCAATTAATTTATGCATAAGATATGTGGAGGGCTTGGGTTGGGCTATCAAGAGAGGAGCCGGGACACTCAATCAAGGGCCAGGATTTATGTTTAAATGTGAGAGGGATCCGATGCCAATTGAGGGCCGGGATCATCCAAAGACTTGGTCAAGCCCCACTCTCCCCACGATTGGAGAACATGGCCCCACTCCCTCCACCCGCACACTCCCTTGCAGCCCACTCCTCCTTGGGTGAACAACACCCATCCAAGAGCCTATAAATAGGGCCAGCTCCGCACATGAAAAGGGGTCGGGGAGAGAGCAAGAGCAGAAGGAGGGAAGAGGAAAGGGGAAGAGGTTCTGCAGGATTTCTGTCAAAGAAAAGCATCCGAGCAAGTTCAAGGCAGGGAGGTGTGTGCAAGGGAATCCAGACAGGTTCAAGGATTTGAGGTAAGATATCATACCTATCGACCAAGCCGTCCTCCTTTAGATAATATGATCATTAGGAGCCCAATTCCTTTATCTACTTTTCCATATTAGTAGATGACCTCCTCACTCGAACTCGCAAATTCTCGTATATATATATATATACTAGGACCTTATAGACCCCCCCCCCCATTCCTCAAGCTTCTGGATATACATTTGGGCCTAGTCCCGAAATAGGAGGAAGGCCATGTCCCTATACTTGAATCGACCCCATATTCGAGCCTATATTGCTCCCCGGATATCCTCCCATATATTTTTTATATAGACCTTCGGGACACCTCGTCACCTCTCTCATTTCCCTCGTAACAAATTCTCCTCCGGCCTGGAAATTATTATGATCAAGGTTTCTCAAAATTCAACTACAGCAGAAGTGCAGTTAAGCAAGTGAAGAGAAGGTTATACCCGGCCTCCTTGGGACCCACATGATGGACCAAGGATTCCCGGGTAGCCTTACATTAAACAAGGACTGGAGGAAAGATGGCCAACCGGGCCTTGATGAAGACATTGGCATCCGACCATGGAAGCATGCAGTCCATGATCCGAGGGTGCCAAGGGGCTGACCAGAGCCCAATATTGGGCATGGCCCATAAATGTGCTCCGGACAATATCAATTATGCAGAGGGTCCTTTTGATCTATCTTACAATAAAGAAGACCAAGTAAGGGACATAATTCATGATGAGGAGCCTTGAATAAAGAGGCTATGGATACATGTGTACCTCACCATATGAGGATGTGTAAATTGCCATATGGCATGATTAATATACATATGATGATCATGAGAACCATATGCTCATAATAGGTCATTATGGAGGCATAATATGGGACCAAGTTTTGAGCAAGATCATGAACAGCCCTTTGGCTTGTCTCATAACAGAGAGGGCCGGCTATGAGACTGACCCATATGAAGAAAAGGGAGGGGTGACTTCAATATGATAAAACTGAAGTTCAACTCCATCAACATATCCTATGGTTTCAACTAAATATAGGATAGTGATCAAGGATCTCCTCTCTTACATATAGGTGATCCATCAAAAGAAAATGAACCAAGTCCAGACATAATTGGACAAGGTAAGAGGTCAATCACCAATATATGTAAAAATCAAGGTCGGGAATAAGCATGATGGATCGTAGCCTGATCCATATGTCCCGGACATAATTGGGCCAAATCCTCGGATAAAGTACAACCCTATATACCTATTCTGAACAGGAGTTGGGGCAATATGCCCACTCCTTACTGAGTGATCCTATAATTGAGAGAGCTTATGAGCTCGGCTCAGGATTGGAACAAAGAAATTCTCATATTTGAATGATATCCACATATCCTGGATAACAACCGCAACCATAACCTCCATTCCCTTGGTCCATCTCTCAATGGAGAGGGAGCTAATAATCTTACCTACCAAGAGGGGAGGGTGGTTTGCATAAACCTATACCCTTGAGGGATACAAAGAGGGCATGCTTTGTATCATATGGTCTAGGCAATCCAATACCATCGCATACATACAATTGAAGGTTCAGTCTGATAATAAGGGGACTGGATCTTGACCTTCGGATTTCAGGTATATGGTCCTGGTTTCAGATCTACCCATTGAAGGGGATTAGAGGGATATTGCTCTAAGAATATAAAAAAAAAAAAAAAAAATGGAGGCCGGACATATGAATCAGGGCTAAGTTATCTCAAATTATAGTGGAGTTTTCACACCCGGGAAACCCATTTCCATGGCTGCCTAATCAGAACATGGAGAAAAGGTTCAGGAGGGTTTAATAGGGCAGATTTATAGTCGAGCATGGGTGGGTCAGGTGATAATCATTTCAGGCTCATGTAAGCCCAGTTTTGCATAAGATTTCAGGCCTCATTTATGGAAGGATTTGAATGAAGGATTGATAGAAGATCCAAAAAATAAATCTTTCGGGCTTATATAAGCCTTATGTGGGATGGCTTCTCAGCATACCTTGCTAGGTACAATTCTGGCCCATCTAAAGGCCGGCCCTGAGCATTAGTTCATGTTATTGAATTCGGAATGTTAAATCCAGTCACATAAATCTTGATTATCTAGGATCCTGAAGAAATAGGCAAGGGTCCATATATATATACAGGACCTAGTTTCCGACAGAATGTTGCTAGGATATAGTCAATTTCAGGTGCTAAGTCTGAAGGATGAATAGAGGAGGTCTCAGCCTTGAATTCAAATGCAGTTGGGGTCATTCGAATCCAAATGAACCTTATTGCATTTATAAGATGGACAGAATACCTACTAAGAATAGACCTTAAGGCATGGTTTAATATAATTATTCCATGATCTATATAGGAGGGCAGGTATAGATCCGAATTCAGGTGATATTTGGAAGCCAATTGCTCACTTTCGGATTGATCCTTATGTCAAGAATATGATTATATAAATCCCAAGACAGCCGGGGGCCTTCATCCATAAACTTCCGAGAGAATAGCCAGGACCTGATTTCAGGGGATAGGTCCAAGGGATATCTAACTCTGATCCGGATTGTGCAGAAGGTTGAGAGGGAGAGCTTGCAGCATATACACATATGTGTATATAGGTTCCATATGGTAAACTTATAATCAGACTTATGTTGTCTCAATATCATACGCTTCAGGTTTATATAAGCCCAGGTCCAGGTATGAGACTTCATACCTCATATAGGGAGGGATATGACAACCATCATGAAGAAGCTCCAATACATAACTTGGTGCTTCGGAGATCTATATATATATATACAATTTAGTCCTTTGAAGTTTTTGACTTTAAGTTTGATCTCGGTCCTGAACATAATCAGGTTATTCCATAGACTATACAAATCCGACTGATTTTACTTTAGGCTGAGATCATGGCTTGAATATGGGCATGTTTCAGAACGGAGCCTGACATATGGTTAGGTATAGAATCCTGAATTTTAGGACCCCATCCCGGAGGTTCATATTCCAGAAATCTATAAGTAGGATTCCAACCAGAGATAGCGTGGTTTTGCTTCCGGAATTTTAACTCTAAGCATGGCCAGCCCGATGGGTAAATGTGGATGAGATTTCGATTAGTCTTGAATCTGAATATAAATAGGCCATGGACAGCTGGTGAAAGAGGCCATATAAGTGCCTTAAGGGACATGCATTTCAGGCCCATACAAACCTGGACCCTTACATGACTTAGTGCCATCATATGATAGGTCTCGGTCGATGCCCATTTAGTCTTCTATTGACACCCCATATAGGACCATATAGCAGTCCTCCATATGACACGTATTGGCCTCATATATGGCTACATTCAATCCCCTACTTGACCCCATACAAGGTGCATATATATGTATCAGGTCTTAGGTCCGGTCTAATCTGGATCATAAACCAGATTTGAATCCGGGACAACCGGGGAATATGGCAAAATCCTATGCATGATTTGGGCCAAACCGGATAGGGCTGAGCATACAAGGTGGAAGAACCAGAGATTTCTAAACCTGAGATTTTGGGCATACCACCAAGTCTAGAATACTAAGACTTAGAATTTAGGGTGTCTAACTATCTTAGTCTAGGATAGTCCAAGAAGCCCTTGGAAAGAGAACATGGTCTCTTCCCAAGCCCTAGCATATCATGCTTGAACCCTCTAAATTTTGCGGGTAAGGCCACATCCTAAATACCTACTAAGTCTAGAAATAAAGACTTAGGTAATATACTGTTTTTTCACCACCAAGAAAGAGCTTGAATTGGCGCATATGGCCAGATTCCACTTTGTCCAGGATAAAGGGACCTATATGAGATTACTATCTTGAGCTGAATATGCTCAGATCTCGATTAGCCTCAATAATTCAACCTATGTCCTAATGTAAGATATTAGGTTGAGAGACTAATCCATTGCAAGGTATTATTAAAATCCTTGCCCATACCCTTGAGTTTAAATATTAAGCTTTTTTGGCATTGTCATTTAACTTTATATGGTCAGCTTGCATTCCATTGCTTTTATGGGTCATAATCCCCAGATGTTGACATTTTGTGGATGAATGTTTTCTTTTGTATACAAGTTGCTACGACAGTTAATCAAGGGTGTCCGAGAGTCTCGGTGTAATTAACATCGGAAATTTGCAACTTCCGATGGAGAGAGGTCCAACTCTATTTTGCATGGTGTGCACATAGATCCACTTTTTAGTTTTTGGACTATCGTTCCTATGTCCAAAATTCTATTGATGGTGTACAATAATTATAAAGAAGAAAGCAAATAAATCTTCTACTAAGCGGGTAGAGGTAAAAAAAGGTAAAAAAGCTACCTATGTCTATCTATGTTGATGAAGCTTCTCAGTTCTCGCCAGGATATCTGACTGCACTAAAAACCTCCATAAATCACCTTGTCCTCTTCCTCAGACTTATGTAATATATTTTTGGATTTCCCATGAGTCTGATTGGTTTTTTTTGGCTTCTACCAGCTCTGTTGGGGTTTGCTAAAAAGGATATCTTTGCAGTTATGACCGGGCTTCAACCTAAACCGGGGGGGGGGATTAATGATTTAATTCTCATTTTTTGACCTTGTACTGAAAAGTGAAGATGCGGGAACCGTAGGAGATTTTAGATCTATTCGCCTGAATTGAATTTATTTTAGTGTTTACTGTAATGTCACTAGTAGTCTAAAGTTGGTCATTGGTAGCTTGATTGATCTTAATCAACTGACTTTTATCACACAAGGTATATCTTCGCCCACATAAAAAGAGAGAGGTCTCTGATATTGAAAGTGGGTTTTGAATTTTTACTTGAATAAGGTTATAGGTGTCTCATTGGAGTGATGTATTTCATGGGTTTCATTGAGAAGTGGTAGAAGAAGGTTTCAGCCTCAACCATTCACTTGCCAGGATAGATTTTTCAGTTCGTCAAGGGGAACGAGGCAATGAGCGCCCTCTCCTGTATCTTTTTGTCATATTGGGCCAACTTATGAGTATGATGCGGAAGTCTAAAGGTGATCTTATTAGGAGATTATAATGGGCAATGGGTCCCATAGTTGTCAGTTTTTTCCCATTCCTGTCAGGATGGTTTTGTTCCCATCCCTGTGGAAAAACAGGTCAGTTTAGGTTTAACTGACCTGGTCAATCCCGTTATCCTTGTGATTCAGGACATAGCCAGGTGAGCTGTTTACCAAGTCTGATTTAGACTGGACTAGAATCCAGTCCAATGAATTTACAAGTGGCACTGGTGCGATAGGCTCAAGCTGCTGAATATTGTGTCTCAGGCAATCTATCCAATGCCTTCTGCTTGTTAATGAGAGTTCTTTTCCTGTTGAGCTCCAGAATGCCTGCACGAAGTTGACCTGGATTCTACCTTTCCTAGCTATATAAAGTAGAGGTATTGGATCTGTATCCATCTTTTAGATGTGTAGGTGGATGGGATCTGAAAGAGCTTATCCTGTGAAGCTTCATGTTGCAACACAGCGAACTCCTGTCGGAATTGGCCAGAATCTGTCGAATTGGCCTGGTTCAGGACTGATTCAGCTTGAATTGGTGGATTCTAGACCGATTTTGGCACTGCCACGGCATCTTCCCGACCAAGATCTGGTGACTTTGGGTCCTTTGGAACCCAGATGGCATATCTGTATGGTTAAGTCACTGGATCCTGGTTGTACCTGGTCCAACGGACCCAGCTGCTGCTGCGGCCTTTTACAGCCTATTTTGGGGTCGATTTTGGCCCAAAATAGCTAGATTGAACCGGAATCCTATTTAGCCTTTTATTTTATGATTTTTTTCTGTTTTTATGGATTTTTGAAGAATTGATCTACACTGATTTCGGATCAATTTTTCTTCCGAAAAATTGGCTGATTTGGCTGATCTGATCCGGATCAGGTTGGAATGGGCACCTGCGGATCTGGTGGCTGGTTCCGATTCTGCGATCCTTGGATAGATGAAGGGCAGCATAGGGAGATGGACTGTGGAGGGTGTCTAGGGTGCTCGATGGCTCACCAGAAGATAGAAGAGGTGTGTGGTTGGAGTAGGCTGGTGGCAGTCCTGTGGTGCTCGATGGCTCACCAGAAGATAGAAGAGGTGTGTGGTTGGAGTAGGCTGGTGGCAGTCCTGTGGTGAATGAGGTGGTCTGAGCCAGCTCAGTTGGGGTGCGTTACTAGAGGTGGAACAAGGACTACTATTTACCGGCAGCTAAGTGTGTCACTGATACTGCAAGACAATGGACTGTTATGGCACCTAGTGAGATTGCTGAATTAGCGATGGCCGGTAAGAGGATCTTAGGCCTGGCGTAACTGGGCTTAATAATGTCTTAAGTCTGATTCAGTAAGACGGGACTTTTCAGATTGTTTGGTAATTTTAAGTTGTTAAGATCTGAAGTCATCTCAAAGTGGCGGTTATGGTCTGATTCGGTAAATTGCACAGCCAGCACGTAAGGCTGAAGTTCTATCAAAGAAAGGATTTTTGACATTTGCTCCATCAATAGACTATCAATAGGAGATTTTACATTTTAAGAGTTTCTAAATTTTTTTTCTTTTAAGTTAAAACAAGACATTACAAGATTTGGACAGTGCAAATTTCTAAATCTAATAAAAATAATATATATTATATCATAATAGAATATATAAATTATTAAAATTATCATATATTATACCATAAGAGTTTTATTAACTATTTTATATATGTTAATTCTCTTCATAATATCTTTGCATGAGAAAGGTATCTAATCTTTTCATTCAAAATTATATATTTATATTAAGGTTGCAAATGCCTAGGATTTGGTAGAACTTTTACCTATTTTCGATTCTGATAAAAGGTTAAGTGATTTTGATTTTGATTCCAATTAAATCAGAATCATGATCTTCCGATTTCGCTTTGATTATGATTTCGTTATTGGAATCCAAACAATTTGATAATTTTTAAAATATGTAATATATATTATTTTTATATAAATAGCAAATATATTTTAAATTTTACTTTACTCTTTTTGATATTTATTTATTATAATATTAATATATATTGAATTTTAATTGAAATTGAATAGAAGTACACGGATTCATGTGTTGTTGTCAAATAAATTGTTCTTATTTGAGATTCAGATGTTTGTTATGACTATCAAACAATCTTAATCTATTCAGATGATTCAGTCAATCTATCAAATGATATTAAATGTTAAGATTTCATATATCTATGCAACACATTCAGATGTTAGAAGTGAATCGCAAATCTCAGATGTCAAATCTCAGTGTTATCAAATGCTATTTTAGTACTACCAGTTCACCAGGAGGCAGGAGTGTGATTGGAACATGCCACCATGGTCATCAGAAGGAGAGAATGGGGCGCCTGCATCAGAAGTTGTGGTCTCAGTGTCACACAGGACAAAAGAAGTAGCACAACTTAAACTGGGACAACTTGAGGGTGCAGTGCACGATGTTGTGGAGCAGGAGCAGGACTTGCATATTTTTACTACTGCTTCATGTGTAGGATGTGGGCTGTGTGATTGACAAAACCGTTGGCATTGTGCGGTTGCTACTTCAGGCAGCTGTCGGAGCTTTGGCAAAGAAGACCTAGCCATCTGCTGAGTTGGGAAAGTCAGTCGGCTTCCAGTGGAAGAGGCCTGTCTACAGCAGATGCCAGCCTCAGCGTACTGTAAGGAGGGGCTGATGATGACGGGCTGCTGTATGAGATGTGGACAATGACTTGGCTGCTGATAGTCTGCTGGAGATTAGATGATGATTGGAGGCACAGAATGAGGGCTTATGGACGGAGGATTGCCACTGTACATGCTGGGCCTTTTCTGGAAGCTAGCGGCTGGGCCTTTTCTGGAAGCTAGCGGCTGGCAATGTTTCTGATGTAGTTGGGGCAGACAGCAGTGGCCAGTGGGACTCTGCACTGTATGCTTGCTTTCTGCCGCATAAGTTTGAGAAGAGAGAAATGGAGGAAGAGAAGTCACAGGCCCACAAGGGGGTTGTGGTCAACGAAGGGGATAAAGAATGTAGGAAGAATGCATGAAGGCTGAGAGAGGGATGAGAGAAGGAAGAAGAGGGCCTGACAAAGGTAGATAAGATGATTGATGCAGCCCCTGAAGGAGGACTATGGTTCTTTCATTTGCAAAAATTTTATTCACTTGTGTCTTGGGCTGCATGGTGGAGGGACTTTAAATAGACTTTCTACAAACTTGTCCTTGATTCACAAAATTTGACTTTCCAACATTTGAATGCCTTTTGTGTTTACACCCACTTCAACTTAATAGCCATGAGAAAAAAGAGGTATACATAGGTAAAGATTCTTAAAATTCACCAAGAAGTTTGAAATATAATGCTGGTTGATCTCTCCTAACAGGCAGGGCATTGTCCCAAGTCAACCTCTCATATGTCCAGTCCAGTCGCAGACTGATGTAGAAGATTTGGCATGTGTGACTTCCTCCAGGTAACCATTTTTTTCTGATGGTGTCAAAAACAGACCCCAATTCATTTAATCAGAAGGAAGGGAACAACATGAAGTTGATATCGAGAAAATAGAAAAAGAAATAACAATGGAAGGGGGCAAAAAAAGCAGAGTCTCACACCATAAGGCAAAAGAAAGCAAGGTCCTCTCCTCACACCAGGAGCATCAAGCAACCAAAGACATCCACTCTTTAAGCATAAGTATAAGGACTGAGTTTCTCCCAGGGATACCATAAAGCTCAAATGCAAATGAAGACAACTACAAAGAATGGAAGAAACATTCTTAAATTGTTGGTTGAATTGTCTATTCTTTCTTTTGCTCCAAATCGCCCCTACTGTAGCTGGAAGAGAAATCCCATTCTCACAGGTAGTTGTTTGCATTTTTCTTTTTGCCGGATTTGATGGCTTGTATCCTGTGTGAGCAAGCTGATGAAACTCAACTCATTCAAGCCTTCATCCCAAATTAATCAGAATCTGCCACATGTATTCACTTTTCCATCATGCTGATTTTGACTTAATTATTCAGAGATATTTACCTCATCCAAATCATATTGAATTACCCTCTAGGTTAATTTGGGTCAAACGTCTTTTTTACATTTTAATTATTTTGATATTTTTTACTTTTTTAACTGGAGCTTTCTTATGGGGTGTTTGGTTGCATGATAATGAAGGTTTTTGTTTTAATTTTTAAAAATTGTAAAAAAATTTGTTAAAAGAGATGTTTGGTAACCATGACAATTTTATGTTTTAAAAGTGATTTTCTTCTTAAACAAAAAAAGAGGGTCTCACCTCTTTATTTTTTCTTGTGGTCTCCCACTTTGTTTGGTCATGTGTGGTAGTTACTCTTTTTTGTAATCACATCCCTCCAAACATGATAATTTTATGTCATGAGTTGGTTCACTTTTTATTTTAATACAATTTTTTATCATGAAAGTGTACAAAAAATTATCATGCAACCAAACACCCCATTAGTTTAGTATTCAAAATCATCTCAATCTCTATTCTTTTTTTTCGATTTGTCTATAATTTTTACTACTAATATTTTTTCTAATATATTTTTAAATTTTTTTATTTAGTTTAGTATAACATTCATTACCATTCAACATTCATTTTAACATTCTCATTTCAACAACACTTATTTTGAAAACATATTTTTTATTTATTGTTTTACATTCATTACCATTCAACATTGCAAGTCTTATAACTATATGGTATATTTTTTCTTTCAACATTGGTGGAATCTTATTTGACATGGAATGTTTGTAGTCAATCTTTACTTTATTCATCTTGCTTTAGTTCTACGGTTAACATTTTCATCACATTCACCTTCTTTTTGAATAATTGAATCAATATATTTAAATTGTGTACTTGGAGATAATATTATTCTAAGTTAGTTCTCCTCTCTTCTTCTCTTTGATTTTTAATAAATTTACAATGCATATTTTCTTTGTTCGTTTTACTTATTTTGAAACCCTTAAGACTCTAAAAGTATTTTTTCAAAGATCTAGTTTCTTATTAACTCCTTGTCTCTTTTATTAATAGAATATCATCTGTAAACATGATGCACTATGATATGCTATCTGGTATATTTTTTGTTAATTTATTAGCAATTTGATGAAAACATAGATTATATATCCATGAAATGCCATCTCGTGAGAACGTTCTCACGGACCCCACGAGAACCGAAGTCAGTTGTTCCAGGCAGTCTGGTTGCAGGCGCCAGCCACAGCACTTTTGATGCCGTCTTCCCTGCCCTATCATGCGGGGTAGGTGGCTCATAGCCTCGTACCAGGTCCATGCAGACCTGGTTTGAGAGGATCCGGTCGCTGCCTGGTGCCAGATTTTGGTGCCAATTCAACCTGGTTGAATTGGATAGGAATCTCGTGAGAATCCTATTTGTGGGCTTATTTTTAGTTTTTTTATTTATATTTTTATGTAAAATATACCTTGAATGAGTATATATCCATGAAATGCCATCTCGTGAGAACGTTCTCACGGACCCCACGAGAACCGAAGTCAGTTGTTCCAGGCAGTCTGGTTGCAGGCGCCAGCCACAGCACTTTTGATGCCGTCTTCCCTGCCCTATCATGCGGGGTAGGTGGCTCATAGCCTCGTACCAGGTCCATGCAGACCTGGTTTGAGAGGATCCGGTCGCTGCCTGGTGCCAGATTTTGGTGCCAATTCAACCTGGTTGAATTGGATAGGAATCTCGTGAGAATCCTATTTGTGGGCTTATTTTTAGTTTTTTTATTTATATTTTTATGTAAAATATACCTTGAATGAATCTAATCTAAGATCCGATCTCTTGAGATTTTTTTTGAGAATCTCACAAGATCTCCTTTTTATCCCTTTCAAGACAAAGCCGAGATCTATGATGGCAATCCTTGATTGTATCTTTGTGATTTACTTCTCTATCAAGAATCTTGGGAGACTTATTCTTTTGCATCCTACTGTACTTCGAAACCATTGTCAAGCTGTATTGACCTTGCGTGAGCTTATCCCCTTTTTGTTTGGAAGCCTGCTTGGTGGATTATCTTTTATGTGATCCCGTGAACCAATTCGGAAGGAAGGAAGAAAACTTCCGTTTAGGCTACTGTCTTCCAAATGTGGACATTAAAGTATCTTGGATAGATGAAAACAGTGGCTGGCCTCTTTCCGTTGAATGCCTTCTGTCATTGTTTTTCCATTGGTGGGTAGCACTCTCACCTCCCATCTCCTTGGTGTGTTCTATAATGGTTTTTTGGCTGCTTGGACATTTACTTCACGCTGCCATTTTTTTAAATGAGTAGGTATTGGTCTGGAAGCATACCTCTATACCTTGATGTCGGAGTTGAAGTCCCCAAGTCTGCTGCAATAGGCTGAAAGTATCCATTTGTCGAGGCGAAGCTGCTGGGTTTTCCATTCTTCATCCTCTGATCCGACTCCCTATGGGACTGCAGGTGCTGGACTTGCTGAAAGAGGGGGTGCCATCGAGGAAAATGGGAAGGGGGGGGGGACGACCACAGAGGTACTGGTCACCCGCCACTGTCACCCTCGATGTGAACGATCTCTGTTGGCACTGCAGGGGGTGTGGGAACAGACTGAGTTCCGAACAGGGAAAATGACTGACGTTCTAGGGGGGAGTAGGGCGCTGGTGGTCATCGGTGGGCCAGTTTATGGTTGATGGGGTGGAGAAGGGAGTTGGTCGTCGGCTGGAGTTGGTCGAGGTCCTGGGCCATAGAGTCGGTGGAGTGAGGCACAGCAAGGGCTCTGCTGTTACATGCCAAGGGACATTGGGGCCTGTGTGGGGTTGCTGGATGGGTGGAGGAGTGTTGAAGGTGCCTCGAAAATAAGGGGGAAGCTGGATGAACAGGAAAATGAGGGTGAAAGGGGGTGGTCCTTACCAGAGGTGGAGGAGAAGGGGAAAGGGGTGAAATGGCCTTTCTGGTGGGAAGGGAAGAGAAGGGGGGGCTAAAGGGGGGGGGTCCTGGCCTTTTTGCCGGAGGTGGAGGAGGTGCCGGAGGGGTGGACGATCACCGGGGAGGGGTTCCTTCGCTGCCTGGAGGAGCCCCACTTCTGCTGTGGGAGGAGGAGGTCTGCCTAGGGCTCTTGCTGCGGTCGTTCGATAGAAGAGGAGAGAGGGATCGGGAGGGGTAGAGGAGCCATAAATCATAAGTTTGCCCTCTTCATTTTTTTTTTCGTTCATTCATCACACTTACATGAGGGGGCCTATTAATCAGTCAAGGCTGAAAGCAAATATACCTCAAAATAACACTCAACATTCTTCTATGCCCAATCCTGAAGTGTAAGGCATATGAACAAAAATGTGTGGTATGTATACTCAATCTACCCACAAAATAAACTCTTAAATGTCCCAAATGTCATGTGCTACACAAAATAAACAAAATGCCAACTATCTTTTATTTATAGAGATGCTGCTGGGCATCAACGCCGCCGGTAAATGAAGGTGGGATCGAACCGGACATGTGTGCGGGTGTCCTCACCAGATTTTCAACCAGCTTTGTGGATGAAGCAGTGGGATATCTAGATGGGAAGGTAGTTACATGTATTTCTCAAGTAGCTTGTTTCTAGCATGATCTGTGTTCTTCCTGCATTATCTTTTTGTGTCTATGGCAGATGTATTTTGAAAGGTTAAGAAATTTCATGGGTCACGCCATGGATGATGGATGATGGATCACATATGTTTAAGCTGTTATCAGTAAAATATTTAAGCACTTCTTCTTGTGCTGCACTGCTTTCTCCTTATCCTCAAGGCTGTTTCTTCCACGCATTATTTTTGTTACTATCACAAAATTTTCTTCAGGCTATATTCTGTATACAAGTTATGATGGTTTCTTATGCTTAAATGCTATATATGTTGCTCAAACTATTTGACCATTTGACAGATTAGCAAGTTGCACAGAGTGACATTGATTCATATCTCTCTTGTAGAAATCCATGGAGTGCCCATTTGGAACATCTTTGTTACTCCATAATGCATGGAAACTAAAGTTTACTCAAAATTATAAAATAACATGTGGCAACCTGTTTTCAGGAAAATTCTTGTATTCATCTCAGCACAGTTGTCATTAGCAGTGCAATTTTTTTACTTGGGTGATTTATCATAATCTATTCCCACCATTTTTCATGGTTCATGTGATCTTTAAAGTTCTTGCATGTGGTGGTTTCTAAAATGTGAGTAATGTTGCTTGTAGGGTACTCGCCTTGGTACTTCAGATCCGAAGGGATGTTTTAGTAAGCACAATTTTCTGTCTTCATGTGTTGGAAACTTGTAATATTTGCTTTTCTGTTAAAATATAATGTTTTCTGCTGTCATTGAATGAATGAATTCTAATGTCAATGAATAAGTTAGTCTAGCCAATTGTAGTAGCTTCTTGTTCTTCGAGGTTTCACCTAGGCAGACTTGCTAAACAGACTTGAACACAATGCTCAAGACTACTAACGGAATGGTTGACTTGGTTTTTAAGCTCATAGATTAGAGGCATTAAGATGCTCCTGCATTTTCTTTACCCATCTTTAGAAGCTCTGGCCTATGTGTTATTGCCTTCTTGGGATGCCAGTTTGGTTAGGGCATTTGGGATAGAGTTTTGTGACCAATTGCGAAGATTATAGCATTTCCTCTTTCCTAAGATGTTGGGAGTTTTGTAGAAAGATGTGGTTGATGGTGTTTCATGCATGTCTGTTGGCCATCTGGCTGAATAAGAGTGGAAGAATCTTTAAAAACGAAGCTATGCCTTTTGAAGTTCTGCTTTCTTAATGTTTTTGGGATGGCCAAGCTGTGGTTATTTTTTTGTTCATTGGCACTGCTTCTTTCTGAACAACCTGAGAAGTACATATTATTACCAGGGTGACTGTTGTTGTGCTCATGTGTATCACTCTAAGCATAGGCTCATAATGTTTTTAAAACATCTATAATATGTATCTTCTATTATGTACACAGCACAAAATTTAACTCTAAACGTACCACGTTTCTTACACAAACTCAAATTAAACAAAACAAACTTATTAAACTGTACCAAACTATTCACAACTAGTCTTTTGTCTCCACATCTCTTTTTATTTCTTTGAACTTTTTTTCCAGAAAGAAATTAATAGGAAAGTAAGGCTCCTTGAGGACCTAATAGGAAAAACCTAAAAATATTTTCATATATATTGTTTTATTTCTCATTGTCTACACCAAGGAGCTTTGGTAATTTTATAAAATAGAAGATAATAAAAAAATTACACATTAAGAATTCTTTATATTAGGAATTTAAGAAGCATCATAGTTTTTCAAGTTTGATTATCAGCAACAGTTTTTTTTATAATTGTCTATTTGAGTCGTAAATTCATTAGGATGAGTGACGTGAGTCACAAATTGTGAGAGATTTTTTCCCATTCTTTTGTTGGTCATCATGAACCTTAGTGACTTTCATAAGAACATGGATACATAATGGAAATATGCATGGTGAGGGTAGATGAACCCGTACTACAGGAACTTGATCTTACCATCTCTTCAGCTTTAACCATAGATGAATTGTATGGAAATGATTTATTATTTGTCTTTTTTGGATTCATGAGCCTGCAGTGTGGTAGCATTAATGGTTCTAGTCCCTTGTCAAAATCTAGGATTTGTAATGTTTTCTTGTTTAACCATACAATGTGAAATCTTTCTTTGTTTTGCTATAGGTATTGGGCTTCCATCTGGGAAGTCTCTTTTCCAACTTCAAGCAGAGCGAATCTTATGTCTTCAGAGGCTTGCATCTCAATCAGTGGAGGGTAAGAGAGAAAATTTCAGTCTGCAGTCATATGAACTATCTATTTTTTAATATTGACAGTTCATTGTCATCAGGTGGATCAGGCTATGTACCTATACATTGGTACATAATGACAAGCCCATTCACTGATGATGCTACACGCAAATTTTTTGAAACTCACAAGTACTTCGGCTTAGAAGCTGATCAAGTAGTATTGATTTTTTCAGTTTTCAACTGAGTGCTTTTTTAAACTTTTCTGGGAAGTTCTTTTTTGATCCTTTTGTGGATGCAGGTTACTTTTTTCCAACAAGGCACCCTTCCGTGTGTTTCAAAAGATGGTAGATTTTTCATGGAGACACCATTCAAGGTGTGATGCTGTGAATGCTTCTTTCATAAACAGTTCTATTTTTTACTGTCACTTTATATTATCATGTTTCAATTTTAATCTTTTTTTATTCGTCAATTTTATTAATCAAGTTTTCTCACTATCAAATTGAGGAAACTTTTTTTCTCAATTTTAGTTCTTTAACCAAATCTGCGTAAACCTTCTGATATTAGTACAGTTCGCTTTCTGTGTCCATTAAGGTCCCCTGTAGTAAATACATTTGTTTGGCATGCTTTTTGTGAGCCATAAGGTCATCCATATCCTGTCTAGAAAACTAATTATTTTTGTTCTTATTATCAAATTTTTGGAGCATATGCACTGACCATATTGATCGTTTCTTTTTCTATGATTTATTTTATGAGAATCGTCCTTTTCTTACTCTCTCCAGTGCTACTATTCCACCATTCATTGTCTTGTCGAAGTAATGTGTTTTGTTCTTTTCTTTTCCATTTCCTATGTGCCAATGATTTTCTAACGTTTTATGTTATTTATTTCTCTTCTATTTATTTAGTCTGAGAAATTTTTTTTATGAGCAACCCAACATGCCAAGTACTTATCATTCTTCAAGTCAGTCCTCGTGAATTCCTTTTTTGATAATTTTTATTATTCTTTAAAATGATCTTATGTCATAAACCTGCTTATTTTTATGAACTAGCTTTTTCATCTATGCCCATCTGTGATATGGGAATCTTTGCTAATTTATCACCATATCTGATGTTGTTCCCAAGTAATACCTTTTTATTTTTCAATGCACTCGTGTTTTCATGCAACATGTTCCAATATTTATATCAATAAAGTCCATAAAAGAATGTGTGAAAAAAATCTTATGCTATTTGTCACTTTCTGCAACCCCCTCTTTGTCCAGACTCGATATCAGCAAAGCACAAGCAAACTCATACTCAGGCTATTAACTTTTTAATATCAGCTGCCACCTCAGTTGCCATTATCTTGTATTCAAGTGGATCAGTCCGTTTTGTTCTTATGATATTTTCTGTCATCAACATGCATCTTTAAACTAGTCAGTTTTTATATTTTTTTCTTATTTTACAAGGCCTTATTACCAATCTCTTAGGATATATATTTTTTATTTTTAACGTTTTTTTGTTCTAATGAGCTGAAGGTCTTTTTTTCTCTTCTTCTATGACCGGTCATGTTAATTGATACAGGTGGCAAAAGCTCCTGATGGAAATGGAGGTGTTTACTCTGGTAGATTTTACTCACTACCTTTTGTCTGTGCCTTGTGATAAATAACTAAATAAGCATGATATTTTAATTATTTATCTTGTAGCTTTTCTTGGAAATAGTCGTTGTTAGAACTAAGAAACTAATGTCTAATTTGTCCTCTCTTCCAAATCTTTTAGCTTTAAAGAATTCAAGGTTGCTCGAGGATATGGCGATGAGAGGTGTTAGATATGTCGACTGTTATGGAGTTGATAATGCACTGGTAGGATTCTATCCACCTCGTTGACAAGCCTGTGGTTACACCATTACCAACCTCTTGGAACAGGTGCGAGTCGCGGACCCTACTTTTTTGGGATACTTCATTGACAAGGGTGTATCTGCTGCAGCAAAAGTTGTGCGCAAGGTATGTAGTCATTGGGGTAAGATTTAAATCTAGTAATTTTGAAATTGATATTTTTAAATTCATGCTGTTTGAATAGTGATATTTCTGAATCAATTATATGATTGTCTGTTAAAAGTTACAGATTGTTTGCCAAAATTTTATTGTGAAGATTGATGCAAATTTATATTATTTTGGTTTCTTTGTTGATGTTCAGTAAGGAGTAATTCAACAACCATGAGTTTGTTGTGGGGTGTGTCTATAAATTGATACAAGGTGTGAAGTAAGCATATTCTTTAGATTAGACTTTTCCTGTGGGCATTGACAATAAAAAGCTCATGTTTCTTGACAGAATGTCATGGTTTACTCAGTTGGGAAACTGTTATTCTTTGCGTAGCTAAGATAGAGGTTCTGGATGATCTGTTTGCACAATGTGTGGTGTTGAATTCTAAAATTGCAGTTTTTCACACATTCCTTGGGAGGCAAAAACCTCTGAAGTTTTCTGTTGGAACACTGGATATGATCAACCCATGCTTAGAAGAGCATCATATTGGCATTTGTCCTTCCTGCAAAATTTTGGGCTATCTGGAGGGAATTTGGCTGCAACACTATTCAGTGAATACTGAATAGCACATTCCAGTTTGTTGCATGTTAAGGAAGCTATATTCTTTATCAGAGATTGAGGTCTTCATAAAATGGGGGGGCAGTGAAGGGTTCCGGAATGTCAAATTTGTCATGCTTCTCATGTGAATGCAAGACATTTTTTTTGTGCATCTGTTTTTTGGAAGTCTTGCTCAAATTGATAACCCACCGTCATTGTTGATGATTGTGATCTAGGTTTCATTGTACTTTGGTTTTTTTGTTTCTTCGGCTTTTGTTTCTTTCTTTCCTGTTTTATCAATTTTGAATTTCTATAAAACTGTTCTATTTTTCCTCACCTACCAAGAAGTTCATTGCACCATATGGGGTTCTTTTCTTTGAGGGATTTAACTGATGCCAACCATGGATTGTAGAATTGGCTGATCTGGATCGGGATCAGCCGATTCTTGGATTGGATCGGTACCTGCCGATCCAATTTTGGCTGGAACTACAAGGTCGGAATCGTTGGATTCGGTACCTTCTATTTGACTTGTTTTATTAATATTTTTGGACCTACTGAAATTTATTTGTATAGTCAGGCAAAAAAGGTAAAGAATCCCACCAGGTCTGTGTGAGAGACATCCTATATTGAGAGGCTTTGGGGCTTTGAGGAGATCATACAAGGTGGAAAAGCCAATCAGTAAAGGTGGCATCAGGCTTTGGATCGACTAGATTTAAAGTGTTAGAAAAAAGAAAATATCAGTGTTCTGTTGGCGTCAGATTTTTTTCAAGAAAAAAAGAAAAAAAAAACAGGAGGGGCAGCACAAAAAAAAAGAAGGTTCAGGCCAATTTCTGGCTGGACCGACCCTCAATTGGGTCAAATCAGGACCCAAAACAAGTCCTAGATTGGGCCCTTTGGCACAAATTCCAGCTGGCCCAATCTCACATGATTTAATTAACTGATTTCCAGCTCCTATAGCCCACCTACGTACAGGCCCATAAGAAGGAGAAGAAGTGGGCCACAGCCATTGAAAAAAGGCCCACCTGTGGCCAAGTGTGAACAGGTCCAGCCGCAGACCACCTGCCACCTCAGCTCACTCCTCCTTGCGCACATAACCTGTCACCTCATCCTTGACCCATTAATTGCATGGGGAAAGCCAAGGGACAGCTCAACACTTAATGCCATGGGAGAACTCAAAGGTCAAGTCAAATATTGAATGGCCTAGGAGAAATTCAAGAGATTAAAGCCTATTGACCACCACCCAAGGCATCTTACGTACACCACCACCTGGCCTTTCATATCCCCTCTTCTCCTATAAAAAGAGAGGACCGCCCAAGGGAAAGGAGGCTGGCTGAAGACGCCGACAGGCTGCTGGACTACTGCCCCTCTGCCTGCTGCTGACTGCTGTACGTCTGCACCTGCACCTGCCAGCAGCCAAGAGAAGAAGAAGAAGAAGAAGAAGAAGAAGAAGAAGAAGAAGAAGAGAGCTGCTGCTCCTCCTGCCCACGTGCATACTTGCCAGCGGTCAAAGAAGAAGGAAAGAAGGAGAAGAGAAGGAGAAGAAAAGGTAGGGGCATACACATACTAACTATGTAGCCCTCTAAGGGCACCCCTTCCTCCCCTTCTAAGTTCTCTTCTCAACCCCTCTCATGGCCTAAACCGGTCTTCATCGTCATCGGCAACCCATGACCCAGAAGATTGGTCCCTACCAGCCCCTGTTCGGACCACCTAAACAGTCCCTGTTCTGGCCCTTTGTGCACCCCACTGAACAGGCCAAAAAAAACTCTCTCTGTAGGCCCCTCAAACAGGCCCCATTTAGACCCCTCTTAGTCTGCCAGGACACCCCAAATCGGACCCCTGTTCAGCATTCATTCAGGCCCTGAAATGCCTCCAAAATCAGACCCCAGCAGGCCCTGTCCGGTCTCCAAACCAGACCCATGTACAGACCTCACCCGGTCCCACTTCAGAGCTCTGCACAGGTCCTGTTCGGTCCCCATTTCAGACCTGCTAACAAACCCCTGCAGGTCCACTTTTGGTTTAGCCAAACGCCCCTTGTGCAGGCCCATTCCGGCCCACCTGATCCCACTCAAACAGACCCCAAATCGGTCCCAAATCAGGCCCAAAAATGCCCCTTGTGCAGGCCTACTTTCAGCCTAATTAAGGCCACCTGATCAGCCCCCTTGTGGCCCATCAAAACCGACCCCAAAACAGGTCCCAAACAGCCCCCTTGTGCCATGACCGACAACCCCAAAACAGGTTCTGTCCAGCCCCCTTTGCGGCATACCAAAAAGAAGGCAAACAGTAGCCCCCTTGTGGCTCAAGATGCAGCATATTTGCGGTTCAGCAGAAGCTACAAAAATCTGCCATTTTCAGCAATGGTGGGTAGGGGCAATGTCCCGGACCCTCTCGGAATCCGTATGACGGGCCGATTGTTTTGTCCGGGCGGGTCCTTACCCTACCATCAAGACGGAGGGGGGGCGCACAAGTCCAAGATGGTTCCTTCCGGCCCAAGAACAGCCCAAGACAGGCCCTTCCGGCCCAAGAAGACCGAAGACCGGCTTTGAACGCCGATGGAACTCAAAACCGGCCCGAGTGGCCTTTTAAAATAATAAAAAACAGAAATAAAACTAAAAAGAAATGGACGGCTCCCCCGGTACGTCCTGGGATGTCGATCCGGACGTCGGCGCGGGCATGCTCCCGTAGCCGATGATCCTTCCCCCAATTTTGGCTAAGTCACCGACTAGCCTTGATTGGACGGGTAAACTTTGCCAAGTCAGAAACTTGTCGGCATGTCGTCGTAATGACGAAATTTTTCTAAGTCGGTGAAGAACCTAAGTTGGGGGAAGGATCAATCATATCATACATCGATGTACTCCAATGTACTCCATCTTCCAATGAAATGAAGCGACTCCAATGTCGACTTGAGATGTTTGATTCCGGGCGCCCAATGGTAGCCCAATGGGTCGGAGGCGATGCAAACCGCCAAACCGAAAATAAAGTCATTTCAAACCCAATCTGAAAATTCAAACAGAAAACTAAAAACAGAAAATCAAATCTAAAAATCAAAGCAATACAAAAAGCAGAATCAAAAGAAATATGAAAACAAACTTGAAACTCATCCCGGTTAAATCCAACAACCGAACCGGTCTTGAAACTCATTAAACCAAAAGGAAAAATCAGATCCTGACCGAATCCAAAACAGATAAAATTCAGATTCAAATTAAATCTGTCAACTCAAAAAATCAGATTTCAATAATCTGGAAAAATCATTCAATCAAACCTTCAACCAAACAAAAGATCAATTCCAAAAAGAAACCAAATAAGCACATTTCATACATCCAAAATGGATCAAAATCAACTCAAAACCAGAAAATTCAGAAATCAGAAAAATCAAAAATCAACCAAATCAAAAATCCAAACATACTTAAAACTTTAAGCACATCAAAACTGAAATCAAAACAAAAACTCGAACCAATCAAGTCCAAAATCAAACAAATCAAAACTAAACCAAAACAACAAAACCAAATCAATCAAAACAATTGATTCAAACTCAAACCCTCAAAATCGACTTTCAAGTCAACCAACCAACAAATAAAACAAATCCGAACAAATCGGTTTGCATCTCATCGGACCCAAAAGGTCGCTGCCCTTTTGAGTTCTTTACTTTTTGTGGATGTGCATGTCTCCAAAAACAGGTTGTCGTGACGGTTAATCAAAGGCGTTCGAGCCGTTGCTCGATGTAAGTTAACACCGGGTACTCGCACCATCCGGCGGAGAAGGGTCAAAAATGAAATTTTCAAAGAACTCGAACCTCGGTTCTAATATTTTTAAAACTATCACCGGACTACCTAGTATTTTTTAGGATATCACATATTTTCCTAGAAAAGTCCGGAGATGTCTTTCTTTCTAAAGAACAGACGCAGAAAAAAGAGGTTCACACATGTTCCTATCCCAGCTCCTCCCTCATCTACTCCAAAACCCCTCATTCTCTCTAAGAGGGCCTGAACTGCAGCCCCTGCAACTCGCTTGCCGCCGGCTACATCCTCCATGATGAATAAGGAGGTCACTGTTTTTGAGGGATTTTCTTGCAGGGTGTAGACCTGAGGCATGGAATTTCTCACCTTCCATGCTCATTTCTTCTCTGTTCATCTCCTTAGCGATAAGCTCTACAAGCATGCCCCTGTGCTGCCTCTTGCTTCATCTAGTCAGCCTCCATTGTGCTCTGACATTCTGTCTCTAAAGGGCTGTCCGTCACCCCACATCTTCTGCTGGCCCGGCTCCTGTGCTCCCCCAAACTACCTCCAGCCCAGTTTACAATCTTTCCATTTCTGACCACTTTCTCACCTCCTCCAAAAGCGATGAAAGTGGTAATCCACTTTCGAGCAAGCTCTGGCTCTCCAGCAGGCTTTGCCCCAAGGATTGCGGGATCAGAATCGGTCCCTGGATCGGTGGGAACCGATCCAATCCGGATCGGATTGGATCGGTCCGATCCAGGCCGATTCGTTGGAAGAAAAATTGATCCGGATCGACCCTTAAACAAACCCTAGAACACTAAAGAATTAACTAAATAAGGAGGTAGATCGGATTCCGATCCGATCTACCACATTTTGGGGCGATTTCGGGCCCAAAAGTGGCCTGGAATAGCCGCCACGGCGGCAGCTTGCCGCCGTGACGTTTTCCCCGCCCTATCGGGCGGGGAAGACAACCTTACCGGGTCCCAGGATCCGGTGACTTAAGTCACCGGTAGGGTTTATACCCTACCGGTTTGTGTATCGGGTCCATGGGACTCGATACACTTAAAATGGCCAGATCCGTTGACTTAAGTCACCGGATCCGTTGCTACCGGGTCCCGATGGACCCGGTAGCTTCATGTTCCCAGCCCGATAGGGCGGGGAAGAGGGCCCCCGCGGCGGGATGGCCGCCGCGGCAACCTGTGGGCCGATTCCGATGAGGGAATCGCGTCCGGCACCGATTCCACCTACAAACACCGATCCGGACCAATCTTCGGTCCAGATCGGTAGTTCCGCCGGGAATCGGATCGGAGGGGTCCAATCCGATCCAAGAATCGGCCGATCCCGATCCGGATCGGCCAATCTCGATCTGGATCGGCCGATTCTGCAATCCATGCTTTGCCCACCACCTTCTCTGCTTCCTCCTCCCTTACCTGTGGAGACCATGGAAAACTATGTGGCGGTGGTGGAACCCACAGAAGTGCATGAGTCCCCACTCCCTGCCTCCCAGTTTCAGCAAAATGGGAAGATCTTCATGGGAAATCTTCCTTTCTGGAACAAGAAAAATGAGATTGCGGAACATTTCTGGCAATTTGGGCCAGTGAAGAGTGTTATACTGATTAAGGGCCATGATGACCCCAAGAGGAACACGGGCTACTGCTTTGTCTTGTACGGCAGGCTGATGGCTGCAGATTCAGCTGCCAAAGCTTTGGAGTTCCATGGGGTGGAGTTCAATGGGAGGGTCCTGTCGGTGAGAATGGACGATGGGAGGAGGTTGCGGGCTCGAGCAGAGGAGAGGGGAAGGTGGTTGGCTGGGTCTGATGGAACTTGGGAGGGAGTACCGCTTGAAGTGGCATGAAGGGAGGGATAATGCTTGCCGAGGATTTCGAATGGTTCTGGAGACCAAACTGGATAACTGGCAGGAGGTGGTTTTGGCCCTTGAGAAGATCAAGAAGGTCCGAGCTTATGGTCAATAATCAGATCCATGCTAAGAGCATCACCTTTTTGGTTAAAAGTTTCTTGCCAGATTCGGAACCATATTCTTTATCAGTCTGTGTAGATATCTATATAAGAATGTCTACTATAATATTCAAAAACTGGCCAAGCATGTATCCTGCATACATATCATGCCCATACAATGTGGAAAAGCAAATTCAGCCCATACGTATCATGTCTGGAATAGCAGGCCCATGGTTTGATGGGCCATAAAAAATTTAAAATAAACAATACACAAAGAAGGTTAGCAGAGCTGCAGAAGTAGTCCTTCCTGTCTTGTAAACTGAATAGTAAAGATCAAGACTAGTGAAAGTAGCCCTTCATGTATCGAAACTAAAATAAATGAGGCCAGCAGAAGTAATACTTTACGCCTCAGAGAAAAAATGGCTAGACAGAAGTAGTAAGGCCCCTATTAAGGCCTTGTATGAGCCCTTGGATTGCCGTTTTGGATTGGGCCAAAATAATCTTTTGGGCTGTCATATACAGTGCTTTATGTGGGCTTAAAATTGTGCTGAAACTGGTTCTTAATGAGCCTACATTGGGCCCTCCACAGCTTGGTCTGTCAGACAGTTTTGACCAAGTCAACATGGATGCCCTTAGATTGATTTTATGATTTTTTATATAAAAAAATTCTGATTCCACAGAGGGTATGGTGTTTTCTTCTTCTTGAAAGCATGGCTAACAGTTGCAGCAGAATTCAGCTTCATTCCCACTTCCAAGCTTGCTACCAAGTGACAAATGAAAGTTTTTCAACCTGAAATATACCTTATCCCACAGAAATACACCAAAGAAGTCAATCATACCACACTCCTCTCGCTGACTCTGGAAACATGGTTGTAAATTATTGACCAGACTCCATGCATAAATTGCCTTCTTTATTCCACCTAAAGTATCATAACTCCCAAGCATTTTGAATCATGTTTTCAGACGAACAAATAAAAGACTTTATATCTTACTTGCCCACACATCCCCATATATCATCATGAAACCGCTTCGAGGATAAAGCTTTGCCCCATGCTCCCAGGAAGTTTCGATTAAGCCCCTTGTTTAAACTAATCCCTTGTCATATCAGTTCTTATTAGCATCTATGTTCTTATTAATTATGTAAACATTCTAGCTTCACTAATGAATAATTCTTAAAAGAATGTACTTATAATGCTCCGGTCCTTAATGGCCTAGTCATGAAACTGTCAAAAACTAATTTTTGTTTCACAGTTATTAACACTGTATAGAGCATTTCAAGCCTATAACCTTTTTATGCTGTTTCGTCCAAATTCTTGAATTGTTTTTTTTTTTTGAAGAGTGATTATTAGAAATGGAAACTATCATGTCTAACATGCTTCAAAATAATGCAGGCATACCCACAGGAGAAGGTTGGCGTATTTGTACGGAGGGGTAGAGGTGGACCTCTTTCTGTTCTAGAATATAGTGAAATGGATCCTTCTATGGCTTGTGAAATCAACCAGATAACTGGGCGTCTTCGTTATTGCTGGAGTAATGTATAAATCTTACTCCTTTTTTAGATCAAATTCTCTATGCATTTAGTTTTCTTTATCATTATTCCTAGTGGTGTCTCTGTTATTTAAACAATGAATATCTGTATATATAGTTGATGGATATAAGCATTCTTTGGTATGCTTGCTTTCACACTTAACAGTTTTTTGTATAGCAAGATCATAATGTTAACTCACCTAATGTAACATGAACTTCAGAAACTATATTCATTCTCCCTGCTACACTGTAACTGTGTGCATAAAGTAAGGTTTTTGAATTCTGAGCATTAACGCTAAAACCATTTATGTAATCCCTCTCTCTCTCATAGCATAGATATAGACACCACCATCCCTTTAATTTTGTGCATTACCTGCATTGTTTTTTTTTGCTTTTTTTACCTTACGTATAAGAGCCCATATATTCATGTCTGTATTTGAGCCAGTGAATTTTGATTTTTTTCTTGTTTCACATGCATGTTATTCTGTTATCATTGTCATTGCTGAAGTTACCATGAGAAATTTATGTTGCCCAAGTTTTGGGGAAGCCGAGGCAAGGAAAGGGTCACTTCTCCCATCACTTACAATGATGGGAGTGGCTATCATTTTTTATATTGAACTTAGTAATTTATACATATCATAGTTATATCAGTGATTATTATAACACATTGAATCAATGTTTTAATCTGGATTGTTCTTTTAAGGGGTTTTTGTGCCTGCTTGTATGGGTTTGGGGGGATCTGTTTTCTGTGTGGATTGACACTTCCCTGAGGCTTTTCTTTTTCTCCTTTTCCCTCACCTCTGTTTTTCTCTGGCTCTCTGCTGTATCTTTTATTTCTGCATTTAATATAGCCACTTTTCTCTGGGGTGTGCTCTCAATATATATATATATATATATATAAGCACATGGTCTTCCAAGGATAATGATTATGAAGGAAAAATTGAAATAATGATTTTTTTGATACTTGTTGAGTGATGACTCCAAAGTTTCTTGGCAACTGCTTAAAGGAGCTCCGGTAGGAGGATCTACCTCACAGTGTCTTAGTTCCTAGGTAGTTATTTTTATTGTCTTTGATAACATAATAGATAACAGTGTCACCACCTTTAGTTTGCATAGTCAATACCACTGCCACCACTTTTAGCTTGCACAGGATATTGGAATACATACTACTGCAAAGAGGAGGATTTTACAAAACATTTTACCATTTTCTATTGTTTTAGTGCACTAATTCCTGCTCCTTCAGTCTAGTCTTGGACCCTGCTTTTTTCCCTTTTATCAGTTGTTGAGTGGAGTTGTCTAGAATCTCTAGATTAAGCTTACTATAATGCACAGATGAATAACTGCGGGTTCTGATAATTTATTATTTGAATTTTATCCTTGTTGAAACTTCACTTTTTTTTCTATAAGAAAAGATTAAACAATATACTTCTGATCAACTACCTATTTCTGAAAAGCTAAAGATGATTATGTTCCTATATTCTTTTACTTTATGTTTCTTTCAGGTATGCTTGCATATGTTTACTCTTGATTTCCTTAACCAAGTGGCCAATGGGCTCGAAAAGGATAGCATGTAAGTTATCTTTATCTGATACTTCTCAATGCTGAGTACCAGTTTTGTCAGTGGACAGTTGCATGCAACAGTAAGCAGACAGGAATGGTGGTCAAGGCTTGAAGGAAGCCAGCTTTGACTTCATAATGCACCAAAGTATAACAAGAAGAGACTAAACAACATGCAACATGACTACTTAAAAGTTCACCTTTCCATTTTATACCATATTTCATACTGGTCTTTTGGAATCTTTATTCTCTGCTTGCATCACATTTGTTGGAATTCAGTCTAACAGTGTACATACGTGAAATTGAATAATATTTTGTAGCTCCCGCCTGTTTTGTGTGATTAAATACACCTGGATGCCAAGACTTATGCCCTGTTTGGTTACACTATCAGGGCTTAATATCAGTAGCACTTTGATTTGAATAGAGGTGTTAAAAACATGTTTGGTTATCAATATTAATTTTAAAATTAACAATACAAAATCGTCTGGACATTGATACAGGTCTCGACCTGTATTAAATTTGATAGAGCTCTCTTCGACTCTTCTTTGACCCGATCATGCTCCATCGGGACATCTCCTCTCCTCGCCGAAGCTCTGCTCCCTTTAGAAGAGAAGATCCCCTCACCGGAGCTCCTCTCCCGTTGGCGTAGTAGCTGAAGCTTCTCTCCCTTTGGAAGGCCCTGCCTAATAGCCGAGCTTTGCTTCCGTCGGAAGGCTCCTACCAGCCGAAGCTCTCTTCGAAAGAGAAGATCCCCCAACCAGATAGCAGCCAGTAGCTAGGTAAAGGAAATCTCATCTTCAATCTTCGGAAGATACCTTCATTGTGCTCTCATCTTCTCTGATCTCAAAGGTAAAGGAGCCCTAAAGGTGAGGAAAACCCCTTTCCTTTCTCCTACGCACAACAGAGCAGCTATGATTTGTTTGTGGCCATCCGGGAGGATCATGGGCTACTATGTATTGGCCTGCCTCATTGTCTCCCTTGGTGAATCACTTTTCTTAGTGCAGCTAAGATATAAAGTTATAAATTATGACATACAAGAAAGGAGAGAAATAGGATAGATATCATTGTTAATTAAATATCAAGAAATGCAACATTTTTGGTGAAAATAGTAAGAGATAGAATTATTATGGTAAAAATGATTTTAGAAAGAGAAATAATATATATAGTACTTTGCTCCACAGTTTGGATTAAGAAGTGTGATCAAAGAAAAGTTATGGAAGGATATAGATGATCTTTTGTAGGGTATACCAATAAAAGAATATATTTATTGGAAGAGATCTTGGTAGACATGTTGGAAATAAATGTCAGGGATATGAAAAAGTCCACAAAGGTTTTGCTTATGGAAAATTAAATGAAAAGGAGAAAAGTATCATTGATTTTACTATGGGTTATAATCTTATGCTAATAAATAGCTATTTTATTAAGAGTGAATTTCATTTAATATTGAGGAGAACAAATTAAAAGTCAAATTGACTTCATTCTATCAAGAAAGACTAATAGTGCCCTTTGCAAAAATTGTAAAGTTATCCCTAATGGAGTTTCAATGAGCCAATACAAGTTAGTGGTTTTAGATCTTAAGTTCAAAAGACAGACATACACATTTGAAAGAAAGATTTTTCTTAGAATACAATAGCGGAAACTAAAATAGGGGTGAATCAACAGATATTTAAGATAAATGTTTGGAAGTCAGATATAGAATTAATGTTTTGTGGATGAACATGACAAAAAAAAAATAGAAAGATAGCTAAAAAAGCTTAGTGAATTTTAATGACGTGATCCACCTAAAAAAGAAACTTGATGGTAGATTGAAAAAGTGCAAAGATGATAAAGAATAAGAGAGATTGGTATAAAATATTTTTTTTAGTGTGATAACAATGAAGCTTATGAACAATATTATATAGCAAAAAATAAGGTAAAAAGATAGTAGATGAGTAAGAGATAGTATTTTAAAACATATGCATGAGAAATTTAGAGTTAAAGAAGGCAAAATTATATTTATTAATTAGCATTGATGAGAGAGAAAAGATTTCGAGATATTAGTCAAGTCGGATGAATCAAGAATAGTAAAGTAAATATTTTTATTAAAGATGATGACATGAAAATAAGTGGAAAAGTCATTTTGATACTCTGTTTAACGATGAGTTTATTGGAAATATAGAAGACAGAGAGGATTTAACAAAGCTAAATATGGATTATACTAGTTGGATTAAATTTTCAGAAGTCAAACATTGGAAGTAAGCATGGCATGTGACCTTAGTAGCATCTCTAGTGAAGTAAGGAAATGTTTGGAAAATTTAGGGATGGAGTGGTTGTATTGATTTTTTTAATAAAATATTAATCTCTAAAAAATACTCCATGAACAGAAAAGAGCATCATCATACCCATTTTTAACAAAAAAATAAGATATAGAAGATTGTTCAAATTACGAAGGGATCAAGTTTACGAGTGAGTTATCAACAACAATTACAAGATGGTACAAATATTTCAGCTACTTATGTTGGATTTATGCTTGGTTGGTCTACACTAAAAGATAATTATTTGATTAGAAGTTTGATGAAGAAATATCGAGACATGAAGAAAGATTATATATAGTGTTTATTGACTTGGACAAAGTTTATGAAAGAGTTTCAAGAGATATTTTGTGATGAATGTTAGAGTGAAATATGATTAGGTATGTATAAGTGATAAAAGACATGTACGATCAAACAATCACTAATGTTTGCATAATTAGTGAAGAAGTAAGAGATTTTTATATTTCAGTTGGTTTGCATCAAGAGTTTGTAATGTCTTTTTTTCTACTAGTTATAGATGAATTAATAAAGAATATTCAAGATAACATACCATGCTGCATGATGTTTGAAGATGATGTTATATTGATAGATGAGACTTAAGGTGTCACTTAGAAGTTAAGATTTTGGAGATACATTTCAGAGTTTAAAGATTTCAAAATAAGTAGAACCAAGATAAAATATATCAATGTAAATTTAGTGGAAACCAAAACAAAGAAGATAGGGGAGTTAATTTGAATGGAGTAATATTATCTCAATATACTTGGTTGAGTTATTCTAGAAGATGAAAAATATGATGAAGATTTTAACCATGCGATCAAAGTATGATGTATAAAGTGGAGATTGACTATATGGGTTTTATGTGATCATATGATTCCATTAAAATTGAAAGAAAATTTTATTGTATAACTATAAGAATTGCGGGCATACACGAACATATACTTCACAAGCAATACATTTATCGAATTCAAAATGTATTCGCCCTATGAGAGTGAATGTTAGACAATAAAGAAAAACATACTTAAAAAATAAATGTTGATGAATGAGAATATATTCAATTAAAAGAATATATCCAATCAAAAGAATGCATGTTATAGTATTTTTAATACTCTAACTTGATAGAACACATAATGAATATACTCAATCAAATGTGAGCACAGTGGCAACTGTAGACTAATCAAAAGAAGGCAGATTAACATGATTTAGGCCTTGTTTGTTTTAGCTTATTTGATGTCTAACCTCCGAATCGGTCTGAGGTTAGACATTCAGATCATTTGATAAAATGTTTAATCTCTTATTTGGTCAGATGTTAGATAGTTTAGACCGTTTGGTAAAACATTAGAACTAATGTCTAAATATGTTAGAAATCTCTTAAAAACAACTTAAGTGATTCTTTATACCTTTTTTTTTATTTTCAGTGATAAGTAACTAAGATTTTGTGTTCTACAAGATAAGAAATTAGAGATGAAATTAAGAGTTAGTTTTTTAGATTAAGCCAAAACAAATGCCACCTTAGACATATTAGAGCCAATTTGGTAACTATATTGAGCACCTCTATAACTATCAATTTTAAAACTAATAGTGATAGACATCATCAATACATGTTTGGCTATTGATATCAATATTGAAACTCGTAGTACAAACAAAGCCGATATGCAGTACAAGTGTTCACTTGTATCAATTTTGATATTGATACTCTGTTCTTTACAAATATCAACATCAAAATTGATATAGTACCTTTTTTTATACTCTAACCAAACAGGATGTTGAATGTAAACCTAATGCCCTGTTTGGTTAGAGTATCAAAAATGAATTAATGATACTAGATCAATGACACTTTTTTTCCTATATTGGGAGAAGAGATCTATTTGGTTAAGGCGGGTAGCCATTGGGCAAGTGGTAACCTTGGTGCTGCAAGGAGCTGGAGTTTCTGGGTTCCGTTAGATAATAGGGGATGAAGTTGCAGTTGGGATCATGATTGCCAATGGTACAGTACTGGGGTTCCAAATTTTGAACTGATCGCTAAGTCATTTTACTCGGGGTGTACAGTTCTACTTTGACAATTGTCTCAAGGAAGGTGGGCCACTTGTAACCACTTGAGATTGTTCCTTCTGTTAGGGCTTGTTGCTGCTTTATATGATGAGAAGTCGAGTGCATGAATCATCTTTTTTTCACATGTCAGTTACCAGGAGATATTTGAAACAAGATTAGCAGTATGCTTAGCTGTGGCCTTTCTCTTTTCTGTCTTCAGCTTTGCTTCGAATTTGTGGGAAAAAAGAGATGTGGAGAAGTTGATAAAAGAATTCAGCGCGTGACACTCTGTGCTTCTATTTTGGCCATTTGAATGGAAAGAAACTGCAAAATTTTCGAGGAGTCTTTTTCTGTAGCCAGGATTGCTTCATTGTTTGCACAAAGTAGACAAGTGGTGCTTGCATTGGGCATTTGGACTGCCCACATTTCAGTTTTTCTTTTTTCAGACTTATAACAAGTTGAATGTCCCTAATATGCTAATTTCTGATGGCTGCTTTGTTCTCCTAGATGGCACTTCTTCACAAATCTTCTCTGCTTCAATGAAACTGTGATAGTGTTTATTCCAGAAAATGTCAAAAGGTCTTGTTTTCCAAAATTTTGCAATCAGATTTGTACTTTAAAATTTGTCTTACATGGAAGGGGTTCTTCTTTTCACTTTTTTTGCTTCCTGTTTGGTTGGGTTTAATAGTGAGGTGCTAATAAAGAATTGGATCTCTTGGTTCTTTTATCGATGAGAATGATTCCGTTGTCATTCATGATATTAGCTGTTGTCATGTGGTGGTCTGTGAATGCCAGTTATCGTCAACCATGTGTAACATATGCCTGACACTGTTTCTTCTAGTGATGCAATGTACACATCTTTATGGAGATTTTTGGTTTAGTATTTAATGGAAATTAGAAATGTTGACACTGGAAATAAATTGTTGATTACAGTCACCACCTAGCAGAAAAGAAAATCCCTTCGATCCACGGGTTTACCATGGGTTTGAAACTGGAGCAATTTGTATTTGATGCATTTGCATATGCACCTACCACAGCTCTATTTGAGGTTAGCTATGATCTTTGAATTGGTTTTTTCTGATTACTTGCACTAAATTAGGCTAAGTTTTTTTTTTGTAAGATCCAAGCTAGAGTGAGAGACTATGATATATCACGTCTCATAACTAGTTCCATTTTTTACAAGCAGATTTTACGAGAAGAAGAGTTTGCACCTGTTAAAAATGCTAATGGTGCAAGTTACGACACTCCTGACAGTGCAAGACTACTACTTCTGCGTCTACACACCCGTTGGGTGGTTGCTGCTGGAGGCTTCCTGACACATTCAGTGCCTTTGTACGCCACTGGTAATTCCCTTCCCCTGACTGTGCATTTGCATTTGCTTTTTTAGCCAAGCCTTAATATTGACCATAGGATAGTCAATAGTGTACTTGGGAACTCAGTGCAATGATTATGATGGTCTTCATTCTACTATGATACTATTAACTGCCAATTTGCATCTTGTGTTGCTCTTACAACTAATTGAAATCGAAAAAGTGTTTCTTTGAGGATAGTTAGGGTACACTTTCTACAACTCAACTCAAGTCTTGGCTTCAAATTATTTGGGGTCGGCTGTATGGATTCTCCTTCTCCTCACATCGATTTTGAGATATTTTTTCAGATATATTTAAATTATTTAAATTATATTGAATTACTCTCCTCCAAGTTAACTTAGGTCTACCATGTCATTTTTTGTTTATGTTATTTTAAATTTTTTTTATTTTTTTAAACCAGAGTCTCTCTAGATATATATTTAATATGTCCAAACAATCTCACTCTCATCTTGAAATTTGTCTACAATAGTTGCTACTTTTATATTTTCTCTAATATATTTATTTCTTATTCTATCTAATATAATATGATCATTCATCCATCTTAACATCTTCGTTTTAGCATCACTTATTTTAAAGGTATGTTTTTTATTCTTATCTAACATTCACTACCATACAATATTGCTTGTTTTTTAGTTGTATTATAATTGTTTTTTGTTCGACCTTGGGAGAATCTTACAATCAAATAAAACTTGAATTCTATGGTTAACATATTTATCACATTCTCATTTTATAAATGATTGATCCAAAATACTTGAATTGAGTTCTTTAAGATAATATTACCTCATCCAAACTTTATGTTTAATTGTATCATAGTTAGCGTACACTATCAAGGGAAAAAAAGAGAAGTTTTGCTTACAACTTACATTCATTTTGAGTCTTTGGCAGCTATTAGTGCCCACAATTATTTTTCCAAGTGCTAAACTATATTTTCGTAAATAAAATATATCATAGTACATATATGACTGGGTCACCCTCTCAACAACATAACAATTTTTTTTTTCAAATGAGTTTTTACTAAACAGAACAACTCTGTCGCACTTGAATCATCATTTACTTGTTTGCTTTGAGAATGTCAGACATGTGCATCTAGATCACCTTCTGGCATTTGACATACAATAGCGGGAACCTTTGCATACGTGTTTGGCATTCACAACGACCTAGATTAACGGGGAGTGGCTTGGTCAACCCTTGATTGGATATAAAATTTGATGTTAAATAACTTATTTTCTATGTAAAAAATTAAATAACCAAAAATGAGAAAAAGCTTGTTATCATTTTAAAATCAATATTTTATTATAATGGTGTGTGGTGTTATTTTTATATTTGTAGATGTAGAAAAAGAATATCTGTTCATTTAATAGGAGTTTGGAGTGAATAAGGATTATAGATATTTTAGTTGATTATAGGTACTTCCATTTTGTTACTTCACTTGAGTTGAAGTTTTCTCGTGCTTTGCACATGTGCGTGCGTGCCTATGTCCGTGTGACAATGCCCAAATATAGTCAAGGATCGCGGGATCGGGATCGGTGACCATCGATCCGATCTGGATTGGTCCAGATCAGCCGATCATCCGGACGAAAGGGCGATCTTGGATCAGTCCGGATCGGCCAAAATTTTATTTTTTTGAATTAGAAAACTTTCAAAAAATCACGAAAAATTACAAGAATAAGTAAAAAAATTTAAAAATTGAAAAACAATGCGGATGACATTCTATTAAACAATGTCAAGTAAGTTCATTTCGAGAAACTATCATATAAGTACAAACTATCATATAAGAAAGAGAAGAGAGTTAAAATAGATCTTTATAAATTTTAAGTATATAACGTATATTTATGATTATGAATCTTATATATATATATATGATAGTATAAGTGATAGTAAAATACATTAATATGTTTACACTATCATAAATGGGACGCAGGGTAGTCGTGGATCAGGGGGCGTTGCCCCCCGAAGATTTTTTCTTTTACAGTGGTATCAGGGAAGCCAGAAAGGCCGAAGAGGGAAATGGGCCTCGAAGGGGTGCCCATAGCAGCCACCCTTGGGGTGGCTGTCTGGATACACAGAGGCACCTCCGAAGGGTGCCTACCGCTAGAGGGGAGCCGAAAGGGGGGGAGGGAGAGGGGGGAGCACCAGAGTAGGGATTGGGGGTCCTGCCCCAAATTTACCTGTTTAGGGGGGGATCGGCCGCCTCCCGCAGTTGGATCATGCTCCTTACGTTGGATCACCGGAGGGGGGGGGGCTTAGAGGTTGAAGGGGAGGGAGAGGTGAAAATCAGGGATGGGAAGGGAGAATCGGTTTGATCTCTTCCTCATTAGGGGAGATCGGACCAGAAAATAGTCCAGAATCAATCCGATTCTAGATATTTTTGAGTTTCGAGGAATTGGTCGATTCCCGATTTGATCATGCTGAATCGGTCGATGGATTGACCAATCCAAGCGATTCCGACCAATGCGGCCTTCGGATCGGTGGGGTCCGATGGATTGGTCGATGGATCCAAGTGATTTCGACCAATACGGCCGGAGGTCGGGCTAGATTGGTAATTCTAGCCAGAATCAGATCGGTGGGGTCCGATTCGATTCAAGAATCGGCTGATCCCGATCCGGATTGACGATTCTGCAATCCATGAATATGGTGGTAAATAAAAGCTTTCGTTTCAGGATTGGGATGAAAATAACTATTTAAAATATTAGGTTCTTTTTAGAAAACTGAAGGAACTTGCTAATGGTATGGAGGAGTAAATAATCTTGCTTGTATTTAAAAACCAAATGTACAAGAGAGAAATATAAAGACATAGGAAATGTAAATTATAAACGATGATATGCATGAAAGAGAGAAATAAGAAATGGTAGGTTTCATTATAAGGGTAAGACTTAAGAGACATGATTCTCCTTGTACGCATGATTATAGACGAGAGAGAATTAATATGGTTAGTGTTTATGCTCTAAAAATTAGCTTAAGAGGGCATATATGACTTAATGTAGAGTATATCAAATTAAGAGAGTATATTTAATGGAAGGGATTAGACCAAGAAGGCTTCGGTTATGAAATGTTAAATATAGGAAAAAAGTGTCATTGACCTCTGATCTTATATTAATAAATATTCATTTTGTGAAGAAGTAATTTCATTTAGTAACATTTTATTACGGACAAAATAAAAGTAAATTGACCTCATTGTTCCAAGAAAGCCTGTTGGTGTTCTTTACAATGATTGTGAAATTATTTCTATTAAAGTTTTAACAAGGTAATATTGGTTAATGATCTTAGATGTTAAGATCAAGAGACAAACAAACATTTTAAAAGAAAGATTTGGCTGGAATAGAATGATGGAAGTTTAAAGGGATAAAGCAGGAGGTATTTAATATGAATTTCTCGAGATAAATGATTGAAAGTTTGATATATAAGTAATGGGGTGTTTGGTTGCATGATAATGGAGGTTTTTATTTTAATTTTTAAAAATTGTAAGAAAACTTGTTAAAAGAGGTGTTTAGCAACCTTGACAATTTTATGTTTTGAAAGTGATTTTCTTCTTAAACAAAAAAAGAGGGTCTCACCTCTTTCTTTTTTCTTGTGGTCCCCCACTTTGTTTGGTCATGAATGATAGTAACTCTTTTTTGTTATCACATCCCTCCAAACATGATAATTTTATGTCATGAGTTGGTTCACTTTTTATTTTAATATAATTTTTTATCATGAAAGTGTACAAAAAATTATCATGCAACCAAACACCCCATAAATGTTATGTGGATAAACATGAGTGCAAAGAGTAGAGAGGTAGCTCATAGAAAGTCTGATGGATACGTTTCACCTAGAAAAGGGGGGATGTGACATGAAGTGTGAAGAATGTGGTTAAAATTAAGAGAAATTGGTGTGAAGAATTACCTAAACGCCTGTTTGGTACTAGATTGTTTAGGGGATAAGCTGGGTTTATCCTTAAATTAATCGTGTACCAAACAGCCTCTAATAGGGTGTTTGGTTGCACAATAAATTTTTATATATTTTCATGATAAAAAGTTGTTTTAAAATAAAGTGTGAACTAAGCAATGATATAAAATTATCATGTTTGGAAAGATGTGATGATAAAAAAGAGGGGGTACCATATATGACTAAACAAAATGGGGGATCCCAAGATAAAAAAGGGAGGGGGTGATACTCTCTTTTTTTGTGAAAAAGGGAAATCTCTTTTAAAAATAAATTTGTAATGGTTGCCAAACACCTCTATTAACAAGTTTTGTTACAAAAACGTAAAATTGCAACAAAACTCAATTTATCATGCAACCAAACACCTCCTAAGTGATTAACAACGTGTCGTATGAGTAATATAAGATGGTAAAAAGTGAAGTAGAAAAGATAGAGATTTTTAAACATATGTACGATAACTTGGAACAAATGAAGACAAAAAAAATCATAGATTAGCAATGATAAGAGCTTGTGATCTTAATCAAAGTTGGCGGGGTTGGGGTTGCAATTCGGTCCCGACCCGGTAAATCATGATCTTAATCATGTCAATCAAGATCAATGAAGGAATCATTTTGATCAAAGATGCCAAATAGCCCCACTCACGTCTGCCAATCTGATCGGTAGTTCTCCAAGAAACAAACAAATGGTCAATGGATTCTAGGTGCATGTCACTCAGTAGTCAGTACACCAGCATGCCTGATGGTAAAGAGAGGCCCAAGCCTGCTGGAATAGGGAGCCTTATCAAGCATCGACCTCCATAAACGCACCAAACTCAAACCTCGTTCCCGATGAATTCTTGCCGCAGCTGAAGATAACTGCTTTTGTCCAGGTGTGGAGATCTCACCTCTCTGTTCATACGCTGGAGAGAACCTCGAGTCCATATGCCGTGGAAGAACATTTCATGCTCCTTGCGAGATATCCTTCTAGCTGGCTGGAACCGTCTCTCCCTCTCGTGCCTGCCGGTTTCTACACGTAGCAGGCAGCAACGACTTCACGGGCTGTCATTTTCTCGTTCTTCCGGGCGACTATATTTGCTTCGCAGTGTCGGACCTTTACTACCGGGGTGTGGCAGTCTGGTTTGTATAATTCCTGGCGGAAGTTGTATGTATTATTGTATGTTTATTTTTCCCCGGTGCCCAATCTCTGCTATCCGGAGACCACGCCACCCGATCGGTCTCTTATTCAGCGTTGGTCTTGACCCATACATAACATAAGAACTGTTCATTATTGATGCGATTCTTTTCTAAAGTGTCACTTTCCTTTTAGACTACCTCGCTTGCTAATCCTTCCGGTAAGGGACGATCGTTTTTCGTTCCTACGGCAGTTTGTTACTACGTTTTTCTAGTCCTCCTTTGGAAGGGGGTCCAGATCGACTTGGATCCATATCAACATATGTTGGATTCATACTATGAGCCGATTTTTGAACGGATATAGAGAAGAGTTGTATAACTACCGATTAGTGCAAATGGAGGTAAATTAGAAAATATTTAGAAATTAGATGCGTAAGTAGTCGGCTAGAATGAAGTGTGGTTTCTCCCAGGAGAGTTTTTGAGGAGAGTTTTTCAGTCTTCTCACAAAAAGAATATTGAATTATTATGATTTGATGATATTAATAATGATTTGACGGTATTCTATCATTTATTTTGTGAGAAGAGTTAAGGGTTTTTTTTCAAAATTTCTTCTGATGTGAACTGCACTCACTGGAAATTATAAACTTAGATTGAATAAATAAATATAATATTATCTACGTATGTCATGTTCTTAGTTTATGTCCTGTTTGGTTAGAGTTTCATTTTTGGTACTATATCAATATTGATATTAATATTTTCAAATGTTGGAGTATCAATATCAAAAGTAATACAAGTGGACATTTGTATTACATAATATGTTTCATTACACTGCAAAATTTAAAATTGATACAATTAACCAAACACTTCTTTATGATTCCTATCAATATTAATTTTAAAATTGATAGTGATAGAGGTATCTAATAGTGTTACCAAACAGGGCATTAAGTTGCCTTTCGACTGCTACTCTTGATCCTTAATATTCGGTTGAAACTATCCGCGACCAAAACCGTATTGGCTTGCTTGGTTTTGATAGAATCATCATTCGGTTTCATCTAGGTTTGAACGTTTCCCAAACCCTGTAAATTAAATGATGTTTATAAAATATCTAGTACTGTTAACAAAATAATACATATTTTGCCATTCATAAAACTATACATTCATATATGGTGTTGGTAAAATGACGTGCTAAACCGAAATGAACTAGTCGGTTACTTTTTTTTTTGTTTGGTCACGTGGCCCAGTGGACAGCCACACTTGGCAAGCCAGCGGGGGTTTAGCCCCCGCTCAAACCCCACTAGTCACCCCCGAGGCGGAGGGACGCAGCGAACTAGTCGGTTACATTTGAATACTTAAGTAGTTCCGTGGGATTTCGGAGGGAAATGCCTGCTCATTTAAAATAATCGGAACTAGTGCATCCATGTATATATTGTAGACAGCTCGGGGTTTTCTTAAATTATCCCGGACGAATATGTGCCTGGACGAGCGAACCTGGTGCCGCAATCTGGGCCACGCACGGGCGAAGTAGGCAAGACGAACGGAACTCCCTCGCCACACGCGCAGAGCGACGGGAGAAGGAAGGCGATGGCTTCCCTCCTCTCCACACTCTCTGCTCCGACGAGGATCCTTGCTCTCACTCGGCCGAGCATCACCGTCTCCTCCTCTTCCACCGCCGTCTACCCTACACCTTCGTTCTCCGCCACCACGCTTACTCAACTCAAACCCCTCTCCACTCCTGACAACAAAGAGCCTCCCCTGAAGCAAGATGCCCACCGCCACCACCATAAGAGCAGCAACGACGACAGAGATGAGTTCTACCTCAACCTCGGCACCGCTGTACGCACTCTCCGCGACGATCTTCCTGCCCTCTTTTCCCGGGACCTCAACTACGACGTCTACAGGTAGGAGAGTTGGAGGTTATGCTGCTCCGAATTCGTCCTCCAATCATCGAATAGGTCGGCAATGCCTGATCTCTTTCGCAGGGAGGACGTCACGTTCGCGGACCCGCTCAATACTGTCCAGGGCATCGACAACTACAGGCTTATCTTCTGGGCTCTGCGTTTCCACGGTCGTATGCTCTTCAAGGAAATTGGGCTGGATGTGCTGAGGATCTGGCAGCTCTCGGACGACGTGATCCTCGTTAGGTGGAACCTTAAGGGGGTGCCGCGCGTGCCGTGGGAAACAAGGGGCGAATTCCAGGGTACCTCTAGGTACAAGCTGGATCGGCGCGGCAAGATATACGAGCACCGGGTCGACAATCTCGCCTTCAATTTCCCAAAGTTAGCGCCGGCGAATTCGTCGGCCGTTATGGACTTAGTGGTCGCCTCGGCTTGCCCCCCTGCGATCATGGCGAACCCCAGTTTGAGGTTCCTTTCCAGATGGAACCTGGCACAAAACACGGCAACGTATGAGTGCTCGTGGGTAGAGTTTTACCGAGCTGTGATGGATACGATAGACCGGAGCGGGCATATCGTAACGACGGCTCCAGATGGTCTGGTAACATGTTCGTAGCTGCCGCCTGCGATTGTGTGCGAAGGGAGCACATGTACCATACATCCTTTACAGATAGCGAAGTGATAGGTAATTCTTTGATAATACACCTTGTATATACGAACCTTTTGTGGGCTCAGAATCTGTATGACCTATGCATGTTCTTCGCAAATGATATGAGAGATAATACTGCTTGTGTCCTACAATCTTCTTGTTGCTATGAAAATTGGTTCAAAGTTGTGTTGAAACGAGCATAACATCACAGTGGGGTATTATCGATGTTCCAGGTCCGTCAACGAAGCTCATTGGTCACTTGGTCTCGGCTTTTCTGATTACTTATCTTTACCTGCTGGTTCTTTGGTTTTTTTTGTTCATCGTGGTCCATTCTAAGTGGCACTTTATTCTTCAAAAGGTGAAACATTGGGTCCCTATACTTCCCTCCTGGATTCCTATCATATTCTTGATGAATCAGGTGAAATATGTACAGTTGGAAGTAAAGATGCTAGAATACCCATAACATCAAATATTTATATAAACATTTGAAGAACTTGTCTCTGACAATTTGTGGTGGTTGTTGTAAATGGTCCTGTGGCAGTACCATTTGGCTTTGTTTTATAGTTTTGTAAATAGGATTTATGTGTTCATGCCTTCATGGTTTATAAATTTTGAGTACCAGTAGAGTGCCTCCTCCTTCGGAGTGCTTTCCCGGGGATGAGCAGTAATAGTGTTACTGTCTATATGATTGTTATCTTGTTGTATTTTAAATTAAATAATGCCAATTAGAAGTACATTTTAAAACAAGATAATATATTAGAAGTGAACTTAGGACGTTAAACTTTCAAATTAAATCAAAACAAATGCCACCTTATTCTTTGTTTGCCCTCCAAGCAATTTTGAACAATAGGGGAGTACAGGTACAAGGATGTTTGGTACACAGTTACGGATCTCTCCCACCCCTCAGTTCCTACCAGTGGGATTCTCCCATCTTGGTAGAATTCTAGTGGGTTATCCTATGCTTTTCCCTTCCTTTTCCTCTTTTCTTTTCTAACTTGATTCTCATTGTTGTATCTTCTTTTATCAATAAAGGCATTATGGTGAAAACCACCTTAAAGAAAACCTCAGTTTCTGTTTTTTTTTCTGTGTCTATCATTTTCCCCTTGGATTAAACTTACAAAATTTTGAGAAATGTTTCACTATGCTTCTCACTTTTCTCTGCCATATTTGGTAAACATTAAGTTTCACTTTATGTGATGTATTCACCATAACTGTGTTTAATGGACAATGGCCATGAACAGGTTACATTAGCACATTAGGATTCGTGAAGCAACAATTCCGATGAAGCTTTGGTGATTCTGATGGGGACCACACCACTGTTCATTTGTTACAGGAGAACTTTTAATGATAAATTGTGATACTGATCCAAAAAATGCCTACTTGTTACTTATCAAGCTCATGAACGGTTCCCTCCACATAAATAAAATTTCAAGTTATAACTGATTCAGCACTTGGTGTTATTTGTCTTTCTACTTATTTCCTATAGAAAAAAAAGAAGCTCTGAATTTCAGTTGGATTAGATGACACTTGGCGCAGTGCTTTAAAATTTAAACTGGTTTATCTGAAAAGGATGATTGTCTATTCAGAATCTTATTGATTGTAGTTGTAGATACTGAATTGCATATGTGGAACAATGCAGCCTGTTTTTCAAAACCTGTGATGGGTCAAAAAGAGAGGTCACAGCACATGGTACAGATTCTGAAGAGACCAGAGGATGAAGTTCCTTTTGGCGGGGGAGTATAGCTGGTCCTGCTTTGACACAGGTTGCCAAGGTCAGTTGATCCATATGGTTGCTCAGCAGCAAAAATTGAGACAATGATTTAATTACATAAACACCCATGGAACTATCCTTATTTGGACCTTCATAGGGATCACACAAATCATGAAAAATGTTAGGAAAATGTTTTTTGACTGTAGTTAAAACTTCAGGTTGCCAAGGTCAGTTGATCCATATGGTTGCTCAGCAGCAAAAATTGAGACAGTGATTTAATTACATAAACACCCATGGAACTATCCTTATTTGGACCTTCATAGGGATCACACAAATCATGAAAAATGTTAGGAAAATGTTTTTTGACTGTAGTTAAAACTTAAAAAGTTAAAATTACCTGTTTATAGGGTGTTTGGAAGCTATTTTAAATTTGAGATAACTTTTTTTTTAAAATTGAAAATATCTACTTTCTCAGTTTTAAATTTAAAATAAAAAAAGAATAACTCTTTAGTGTTTGGTAAAATTGTCATCAACTTTAAAATTAACAGAACACTATGTCCCCTCCCTCCCGGGCGCTCCCCTCTATCTCTGCTTAGCCATCACGCTGTCGTCAATGCTCGACGAACGCAAGACCTCCATTCTGCGGCAACAGAAGCCCCCCTCCTGCTACCGTTTCCGTGCCCCCTCGGTCGGGACACGTTGGCTCCCCCGTCCCCCAGCTTCTAGCGGACAAGTCCCCCCTCCCAGGTGCTCGCCTCGGCCCCGCCCCCTGCTTCTACCTTCCGACCGGGGCACGCTGCCCCGCTTCCACCTTCAGCCCTCCAGGTTCCGCCTTCCGCACCCCCTTTGTGGAACTGCTCCCTCCCCCCCGCGGTTCCTGCTTCCTACTTCCGCCTCCCCTGCGGTCGGGAAGCGCCGCCCCGTGGCAGCGCCTACTTCCGCCTTCTGCCTCCCCCCGCAGTCGGGAAGCACCGCCCCCCACCCCCTAGCAGCGCCTACTTCCGTCTTCCGCCTTATGCCTCCCCCCGCGGTCGGGAAGCGCCGCCCCCTTCCCCCCTCCCCCGGCCTGCTTCCTCCTTACCGCCCCTGGCGGTGCCTCCTTTTCCCTTCCGCCTCCCCCCCGGTCGGGAAGCGCCGACCCCCGCCCCCTCCCCGCCTGCTTCTGCCTTCCGACCGGGGGCACGCTGTCCCCTGCTTCCACCTTCCGCCCTCCTCCGGGTTCCACCTTCCGCACCCCCCCAGGTCGAAGCGCTGCCCCCCGGCCCCCTGGCGGTGCCTGCTTCCGCCTCCCCCACGGTCAGGAAGCGCCGCCCCTTGCTGATCGGGGGCGTGCTGCCCCCCGCTTCCGCCCCCTTCCCCCGGTCGAGAAGCGTCTTCCAGGACATCACGAGGGAGCCGGCTCGCTTTCAGAAATAAAACAATCGCGGGGTTGTTTTGTTTTCAAAATAGAAGAAGTAAAGAAGTGAGACCATTTTTTAAAAAGGAGCACTAAAAAAATTCAACCAAACACCATATCTTCTCTATTTTTAAAAATAAGATAAAAAAGAGGTAAAAAATTGGAACCAAACACCCTATTAAGTCTACCCCTGGTGACTGGTATATTTCCTTCCATCTCTCTGGGCAATGCATGGCAGTACATCGAGAATTGATGCCAGAACAGAAGGGGGGGGGGACAGCAGTGGGAGGGATCTGGGGAGGGGGCAGCATTATAGAGTGGGGTTGTCGTCACAGGATGGATAGATGACATGGGGTGCCAACCAAGGGGTTGCATGGTGGACTGTGATGGGGATGCCAACAATGTGGCAACGGGTGTGGTGGAATGCTCATGATGGGAGGGATGGGTTCTGCTGACATGGAGGGTCATCTTCACTAATTCATTGTCGGGGTGTGTTTGATTAGGAGGAACAGCCAGTGTGGAGGGTTGTGCATAGTTGGGTTGGGGGGAGGGGGTTATGTCCTGTCGAACCAAAAAAATCTCTCAAAAAAGAGAGAGAAGAAAAAAAGAGGAAGAAGATGGAACGGAAACAGGGGGAGCCGAAGGGGTGCTGGGAAGAGGAAGCAAGGGCGGAAGCACCGCCCTGTGCGCTGGAGAAGAGAAAGAGGGGGAGGAGCCGTCGCCGCCGCCTCCACCAGCCGCGGCTGCCGCCGCCATTGTCGCCGGAAGGAGCTTCTCCCGCAGCCGTCGTCATCGCCACCGTTGCCGGAGCCCGCCGTCGCCGTCGCCATCGCCGGAGCCCGCCGGAGCCGTCGCCAGAGCCCGCCGCGACAAGGCCCTCGCGGGCATCTCCTGTCGGGGAGAGAGAGAGCCGAGAGGAGACGGCGGTTCCGCGGCTGGCCGCGGCTGAAAAGAAAAAAAAAAGAGAAAAGAAAAAAAGGCCTGATCGGGCGATCGTGGCCCACGCGCGCTCGTGCGTGGGCAGGCATCCAAATAAGACCCGGTCAGAGCCGGGATCCAGTCACCGCCGGTCATCCTACCCTCTTGGGTTGACCGCCGGTCAAACAGGGGCTTAAAAGAAGGGGAAAATGGGGGTAACTCCACCCCACTCCGGTCACCCCCCACTAACTCGAAAATGGGTTTAGTGGGGTCTTCCAAATGACCCTTTTGCCCCTCCAAAAACCTCTATAAATACCCCCCAAGTGCCATACGTAGATGGGGTTGGAGAGTGTGAAGAAAAGAGAGAGTTGGGAAGAGAGAGAAGCTCTACATTCTCACCTCGGTTTTGCGCTACCTTTCCATAAAAAGGGGCTGGTTTTGCGCTACCTTTCCATAAAAGGGGCCCAAAATAGTAAACTATTTTGGATAGAAAATAGCCAACCCAACTCCGGTCTAGCCGAAATGCTGCCGAAATTATGTGGTTTTGCGCTACCTTTCCATCAAAAGGGGCCCAAAGTAGCTCGTTATTTTCGGATAAATAGAAAACCCAATTCGGTCAAACCGAAATGCCGGTCAAACCGAACGGGAATTCAAGGTGGAAACCCAAGTCGGTAAAACCGAAATGCCGGTCAAACCGAACGGGAATTCAAAGTGGAAACCCAAGTCGGTAAAACCGAAATGCCGACCAAACCGAACGGGAATTCTAAATCGAAAACCCAAATCGGTCAAACCGAAATGCCGGTCAAACCGAACGGGAAATCAAGGTGAAAACCCAAATCGGTCAAACCGAAATGCCGGTCAAACCGAACGGGAAATCAAGGTGAAAACCCAAATCGGTAAAGCCGAAATGCCGGTCAAACCGAACGGGAATCTAAATCGAAAACCCAAATCGGTCAAACCGAAATGCCGGTCAAACCGAACGGGAAATCAAGGTGAAAACCCAAATCGGTCAAACCGAAATGCCGGTCAAACCGAACGGGAAATCAAGGTGAAAACCCAAATCGGTAAAGTCGAAATGCCGTCAAACCGAACGGGAAATCAAATACGAAAACCCAAATCGGTCAAATCGAAATGCCGGTCAAACCGAACGGGAATTCAAGATGAAAACCCAAATTCGGTCAAACCGAAACACGGCCAAACCGAACGGGAATTCAAACAAAACCCAAATCGGTCAACCGAAATGCCGTCAAAACCGAACGGAATTCAAATAGAAACCCAAGCTTGTCAAACCAAATGCCTGGCCAAACCGAACGGGAATTCAAACAAAACCCAAATCGGTCAAACCGAATTGCCTACCAAACCGAACGGGAATTCAAGATGAAAACCCAAATCCAAACCGAAATGCCTACCAAACCGAACGAATTCAAACAAAACCCAAATCGGTCAAACCGAAATGCCTCAAACCGAACGGGAATTCAAATAGAAAACCCAAATCGTCAAACCGAAATGCCGTACCAAACCGAACGGGAATTCAAACAAAAACCCAAATCGTCAAACCGAAATGCCGGTCAAACCGAACGGGAATTCAAATAGAAAACCCAAGTCGGTCAAACCGAAATGCTCTGGCCAAACCGAACGGAATTCAAACAAAAACCCAAATCGTCAAACCGAATTGCGCCGTCAAACCGAACGGGAATTCAAGATGAAAACCCAAATCGTCAAACCGAAATGCCTGGCCACACCGAACGGAATTCAAACAAAAAACCCAAATCGGTCAAACCGAAATGCGGCCAAACCGAACGGGAATTCAAACAGAAAACCCAAATCGGTCAAACCGAAATGCCTCTGGCCAAACCGAACGGGAATTCAAATAGAAAACCCAAATCGACAAACCGAAATGCTCGTCAAACCGAACGGGAATTCAAACAAAACCCAAATCGGTCAAACCGAAATGCCGGCCAAACCGAACGGGGAGTTCAATTAAACCCAAGTCGGTCAAACCGAAATGCCGGCCAAACCGAACGGAATTCAAACACAAAACCCAAATCGGTCAAACCGACCGTCTGGCCAAACCGAACGGGAATTCAAGATGAAAACCCAAATCGTCAAACCGAAATGCTCGTCAAAACCGAACGGGAATTCAAGATGAAAACCCAAATCGGTCAAACCGAAATGCCTGGCCAAACCGAACGGGAATTCAAATCGAAAACCCAAATCGTAAAACCGAAATGCCGGTCAAACCGAACGGGAATTCAACATTTAAAACCCAAATCGGTCAAACCGAAATGCCGTCAAACCGAACGGAAAATCAAGGCCAAACCTAGATCTGCAGTTCGAAAATGTCGGCAAACCCGAACAAGCTCCAGTAAATGCCGCATATCAAATGCAATCAAGCTATTCTTTGATACCCGAAGATAACTGTCTCCGTAAGACCGAAATGCCGAAAAAGCCGAAACTCAGACGCAGAAGCCGAAATATCGCAGAAACCCGAACACGCTTCAAATGCCGCATATCAAATGCAATCCGGCTATCTCTGATATACGAAGACAATCTGTCTGATAAGGCCGAAATGCCGAAAAGGCCGAAACTCGACGCAGAAAGCCGAAATATCGGCAAACCCGAACACGCTCCAAGAAATGCCGCATATCAAATGCAATCAAGCCATTCTCGATATACGAAGACAACTGCTCAGTAAGGCCGAACGCCGAAAAGGCCGAAACCCATATTCCAGAAAGCCCAAAATGCCGCAAACCCGAACACGCTCCGTAAATGCCGCATATCAAATGCAATCAAGCCATTCTGATATATGAAGACAATCTGGTTCGGTAAGGCCGAAATGCCGAAAAAACCGAAACCCAGATCGGTAAAGCCGAAATGTCGGCAAAACCGAAGAAGCTCCAGAAATGCTGCATATCAAATGCAATCAAGTCATTCTTGGACATACGAAGAAAATTTGGTTCGGTAAAACCGAGATACCGGCAAAGCCGAAACTCAAATCGGTAAAGCCGAAGTCTTTGGTCAAATCGAACAAACTTCGACATGTGTTGAGGAACAAAGGCTCGAATGCCCCCTCATTTATTGTACTTCCATGTACTCCAAATCGACATGAAATAAATTCAAGTTCGATTGACCCGATGTGTCATCCAAAGATGACATCTAATCCCCATGGACTTTGAGAGATGGGTAAAAATTAAACAAAATTGTCTAAGTCAACAAATGACCAAAGACATAAACAAAAAAATCAAATCAAATCAAATCATAAAGAAAATCAATGAACCCAAACTTAAAAGTTTGAATTAAGTTCAACCAAATTCCATCTCATAAGGCCGTGGGGATATGTCTTCCAAATTTTCTTTATGTGGATGAATGACTTTCGATCAATATGTTGCTGTGACGGTCAATCAAGGGTATTCGAGTGTTTGCTCGATGTAATTAACACCGGAATATCGCAAGTCCGGTGGAGAGAGGTCAAAATTTATTTTCAAAGAACTCAGATAACCTCACAAATTAAATTGTGGTTCAGATCATCTAAGTGGTGGGTAATACCCATATCGACACTTAGCAAATCTGTGGAACCATCGGTGTTCCTATAAAATAATACCACATCAAATTAGCTAATACTCCTATGAATACCACATATTTTCATAGTAGTCAATGCTAGCCTAAAGCAAAAAGAATTTTCTACCAAAAAAAAAAGACGGAGGAAAATTCGAGGTTCCAACAATTGGCACGCCCGGTGGGACCTCTCTCTCCCTTCATCTTTCCGTCACAGCAACTTAGTGAAGTCATAAATCTGCCAAATTCTTATATAACTTTTCATCCCTTTAGTCTATCTTTGTTCTTTCAGGAAGGAAGACTCAAAGCACCAAGCAATGGAAAGGGAGACGAAGATCTTCTTCTTGGAAGACTACGTCATCAACTGCGACTGGGGGCACCTTGATGTACCCTTGACGTGCAGAGCATTTCCCCTCAGTTATCCGGCGATCGGACCATCTCGGGGTGGATCTTGCCACCCCCAACAACTAAAGACTCAACCCTGAGTCCTTATGAAGCATTCATCACCACCACTAAGGCAATGGAGCCCATGCTCCCCATCCTTACCAAGGTGGACGTGGTGCCGACATCGGTGCCTGCAACTGTCGACCAAGTGTCGGTTGTCCATGCACAACTAAAAAGGGACCAACCAAACTTGAAGCCTGCAAGGCCAACCTTGCAACATGTTCACCCCATGAAAGAGGTTGATGAAGTCAAACCCGTTATCGGGTCATATGCCAGCATGGCACGTCGAACAAGGAAGAACTCCTCGACATTCAAAAATAAAGATGACCTATCATTGGTCCAACTGCTCATGGCAAGAAACAAATCCCAGGCCCGTTTGGCTACTACACAGATTTAAAGGTCTATTTTGTGATGACACCTTGGCTAAGGAATCATTTCCTGAAGATGAAGACCGGTCGATTTCCACATTGACCAAAAGTCACTATCGGGCATTTCAAGCCCACAATGCCAACTTTGTGAGGGACATCACACCACCACTTTCCAACAAGTTTGCCGTTGGAGAGAACCAATGAAGATAAATCCGTTCTCGGGTCCCATGTCATCGCTACTTTCGTGGCGAGGAATAACTCCTCGGCCTTCAAGAAGACCAAGATGGACCCGGCACGAGTCCGACAAGCTAAGGTGGAGAACAAATCTCCTAACCGCCATGCTATCTCTGCGAGCCTACTGCAGGTCCATCTTGCAAGGATGACGCAGCCAGGGAATCACTCCCTAAAAATGAAGACCGGTTGGTATCTGAATCGACCAAAAGTCATTAAGGAGAGTGTAGAAAGAAGTTTTTTTTGTCTCCCGAACTGTCTTTCTGACCAGAGGCAAATCATGTGCCCAGAGGGCATCAAATTGTTCAAGGGGGAACCACTCCCCAAAATTCAAGCAAGTCTGGGTTCCCAAAACCCAAGTACATCACATGGTTGCGAAATCAACCACCTCGGTGTACACCGAGTTGTTCAAAGGGGGTACCACTCCTCAAAATTCAAGCAAATCTGGGTTTCCAAAACCCGAGCACATCACATTGTTGTTAATGCACCTCAATCAACGAGAAGTCATGGATTGGTCCGACCCTGAAATCGACCACCTCGGTGTATGGGTCAAAGAATCACTTCTTTAAACCTACCGCCACCACAAAAGAACAACAACCTTAGGGGGGTGTCTGTTTTTAAACACCTCTCCCTCTCAAAAGAGCCTGCGGCAAAAAAAATGCCACACCGGGGGCACGTGGCAAGATGACAATCTTCGCGTGCTACACATTAAGTTCCAATAACAGGTCCGAGAATGTCAGGGAGGCTTCAAGACAGCCAGCCCGAGTAGGTCCGGGTACACGACAGCAAGTGGCTTTGGCACAACAAAATCTTCCGGTTGATCTTTTTCAACAAGAAGAGCAAGGGGAAACACGTCATCAAGACCCCCCTATGAAAGTCGAAGCCACACCTCCCATGCTCAGCTTGGCTGAGCTATGGAGGGAAAATCAAGAGCTTAGGACTCTTGTCATGAGAATGAAAGGGTTGCAATCTCAACCTGCACCACAACCTGGGCTAGTTGACATACATAAGGTCACCCAAGGGAGGCGTCCGGAACAACTGACACTCTCTCGACCAAATCAACAACTTGCTCCTCGGTTCCAAAACAAGCCTAAAGGCAATGTTAACAACCAGGAGCAAAGCATATTGACGGACCACCCCGTAGTTGCTCATAAAATGATGATCAAGCAAATTGTGGATGCCAAGTTGGCATAACATGACGATGGTATGACGACCATGGACTTGTATCGGACTCCCTACCGCGTCCACCGTCAGTTCAAATGGCTGCATCAGAGGTGACAAAAGTCCCAAAATGCCCTAGATTTGATGGACGGGGGTCACCTAAAGAACAACTAGCAATGTATGTGACTCATATGGGAAAGTTAGCCCTAGAAGAGTCCTATCTACTTTGCTACTTTTCTACCACTCTCACAGGTCCTACCTTCGAGTGGTACTCTAAGTTGAAGCCCAACTCAGTCATGGGTTGGGAAGATATGCAGCGCAAGTTCATCGAGCGCTTCAAGCTAATCGAGAGGCCAGTACCACTGGTGGAATTGACCTCTCTCTGTCAACGCAGGATGAAACGCCATTGACTTCATCAAAAGACGGCGGAATCTCGACGAGGTGCCCTAATCCGTCGGCAAATGAAAAGGCTGTAGGACTACGCAAAAGGGGCTTACGCCCTGAAATCTTTGAAAAGTTCCCGATAGCCAACATTCAGACATTCGACAGGCTAAACTGAGTCGTGTCTGAATAGGAAATGTTCTATGCGGGCAACCCTACAAAGGACCGCGAAAGAGAAAGCCTTCACGTCCTTATGTAAGGACGTTCACATGGTTGACTGCACACCGGGGGCAAGCACAAGCCGCAATGGGGCAACCTTTCCTGTCCCCCTCCAAAGCCAAGAAGCCCGCTCCACGGAGGAATAGTCTTGCTCTAGCCGAGGAAATGAAGAAGTCTTACTCCTTTACACGGGAGCACGCTAAAAGGCTTTTTGATGTCTATATCAGAGAAAATCTGATCAGCTTGCATCAACCTAAGCAACCAGCTGAGGTTTATAAATTTGATGACCCAAACTTCGGTGTATACCACTGCAGGTTGGGTCACCCTGCTGAAGACTACTATTTGTTCATGAACATAGCAGAAATTTTGATCAAAGAAGCTGCAATTGACATGGGATAGTACATGGTTAATCCTCCGCAATCACATGTCAATCCAAAACCACAACAAAACATCACAGTCAATGTGATTAGTGGTCAAGCTTTCCCTACATGGTGACGGGGACCACAGGCCATTGAGGACCTTCCCCATGTCAACCTCAACCATCGGAGGATATTGATGAGGCTAAACCCGTCACCGGGTCAAATGCTACCGTCACATTCCGGGCAAGGAAGAACCTCCTACCCTTCAAAAAAATTAAGGCCGGCCTATTTGTGTTCAACTAGCTGTGACAGAGGAATAAATCCTCTACCCATCTTGCTACTAAAGTGGATCTGCTTAAGACCTGTTTATCAAGATACCCTAGTCAGGGAACCACTCCTTGGAATTGAAGGCCAATCGGTTGTTGAACCGATCAAAAGTCACCAGTGGATGTGCAGGGGAGAGATCCCCCATTTCATCTACTATCATCTTGGGTAAGAATAAATCTTTAACCCAGGGGGCACCAAGCCGGACAGGAACAAATCCCCAATATTGGACGTCAGTCAGTATAAGGGGGAACCAATCCCCGAAAGTCAAGCAAATATGGGTTCCTAACACCCGCATTCGTCACGATATTGAAGATTCAACACAACACATGGGGAAACCCTATTTTAAACTTTGTACGAACAACTACTCTCTCCAGAGTTGTCTAAAAGAATGTCAAGGCAAAATGCTGAATTCAACGCGGCCGGGGAGCCCAATAACCCGAGAAGCCCAAACAAGCATGCAAGCCACCTCGACCCAATGCCATCAAGGCTGCGGTGTAGATTTAGTCCAAGGTTCAAAAGAGGACCCCAAGAAGGTAGTTGCCCGATATGCTTTCCCATCCTGACCACGGAGGAAGGCAAATGATGACACAAAGTCTCCCACTCATAGAGAGGGGCTGAGAGAAAAGAAAATGCTCGATCGACTTATTCTCTCACATGCCCTACAATAAAGCAAGCCATACTGGGGGCAGGGCGATGGAATCTGTCCTCCTAAGTCCCATTATCAAAGTTGTGCAAGTCGGTTATCATAGACATATATTGTTGTTTACCAACAAAATATCCGACCAGAATGACAAATAATGACACCAAGTCGAAGTTCAACCCCTTCACCCCCAACAAATCCGATGGATCGGGGGTAATTAAAAGAAGAAAAGGTCCAAATCGGCCTCGAATGAAGGAACAATGTTGTTGGCCGGACAATAGAGAAATTTCTCGAATTCAAGATGGCACTGCCGTCATCCAATGTGGGAACAAATCCCTAAACCCAAATCAATTATGTCCACCAATCAGGGGTAAAAAAAAATCTTCGACTCAAATGTCGACGGTTATCAATTGGATGAGGAACAAATCCTTCGCCCAAAATTCTCAATGGTTGGCTAAGCAACGGCCTACGCTAATGTTACTTCACCGAGGAATCAATCCTCATTCTACGACATGAAAAGTCACAATGGTTGGCCAATATGAGGTCAGACCTCCCAAATGAGTGAGGAATAAATTTCTACCTAGAAAAGATGATGTGATTGATCGGTCAACGGTCCATGTCAAAGTTGCTCCAAAGGGAAATCAACTCCCAAGAGAACAAACAATTCCGGTTAACTGGTTCAAGTACTTATGGGTAAGGAACCAATCCTTAACCCACAAGAATACCATGGCTAATTGACCACTGGTTTAGCCCAAAAACACTACAGAAATGAGGAACAAATCCTCTATTCAGAAGATGTCAGGGCTTCCCAAACGGTGATTGCTCGGGTGGGGGCCAACCCTCAACCCATCAGGTTACTATGGTTGGACGGCTCAAAGACCGGTTATCAACATTTACACAAGGGGAAGGAACAAATCTTTCACCCAAATGAATGTGATGGTTGTCCGACCAGACGACCACTTCAAAGCTATCAAGACGGGGGATCAACCTTCAGCTCACCAAACTATCAAGCTAGCCAATCAAAGGTTCGGCCCAATATCCATAGGCGGCTGGGGGCAAGCCCCCTAAACTATGCCGTGACGACGTGGGCCAAGAACAAACTTTCTGCCCAGGGTACTGACAGGGGTAGGTGAAGTAATCCCTATCTGGAATGTTGCAAGGGATCACCAATTCGCCGCATTGGTGAAATATGAAAAGTTCAAGCTGATAACCAAGCCATCAATCAAGATCGACAACATTTCTACCGTAAAGGGGACAAGGAAGAAATCCTCTACCCGAAGGAGAATGTATATAGTAATCAATGACTCAAGATATTTCGATTTTCGGGGAATCAATCCTCCATTAGTCCATATGTTGTAGCTGACTGGTTATCAGTTTGCTCAAAAACATCAATCGGGCTTGGAATAAATCCTATGCCTGAGATAAATTTTGCCTACATACAACGCCTCAACATTCTACTCGGGCGACAAGACAATTCTCAGTCCATTATGCATTTAAGGCTAATTGATCCACTGATCACCCCTCGAATTCTGCTCAACTAGCCAAGGGTGAGTCCCTAGGCCACATTGCAGATGCACGGGCTAAAGCTACACGGGCTGAAGATCCAAATTCTACCCAGAACATTGACAGGGGGCATAGGAGCAAGTCTTTTGCCCGAAGGTCCGAGGGAAAGCATTCTCCCAAATTGAAACAAGCTTGGATGCCAAAGGTTGAGGTCCCCACTTCGGTCTATCGCCAAAGGTTGCTTGTCTACAACAAGCTATCACTATCATGGCCCTCAAGGCCTTTATAGCTCTCGAAATTTCATATCATAGTAACCATCTAAGGTCCATATGATTTTCAAGTTTTTACACCATAATGACCATTTTGGTCCGCTTGGTTCCTAAAAGTTTATGCCATCATGACCAACAAGGTCTATGTGGCTTTCCAAGTCTCCATACCATAATGACCTTTTTAGTCTATGTGGTTTCCAAAAAAAAACTCACATTGCTATCATGGCTTTCAACGCCTATATAGCCTCCCAAAAATTTTTCATGCCATCACGGTTCTCACAACCTACATGGCTTTCAAACCTCAAGGCACGAATTACTTTTAAACATTTGTACCATAATGACCCTTTCAAGTTTTGGTCTACATGGTTTGCAAAAAGTCTCATGCTATCATGGTCCTTTAGACCTACATAGCTTTCAAACCTTTCAACCATTATGACATTCACGGTCGTCACAGAAACTCGATGTTATCATGGCTCTCAAGGCCTTTATAACTCTCTAAGTTTTGTGCCATCACGACCACCAAGGTCCATATGACTTTCAAGCTTTTACACCATAATGACCATTCTAGTCTACATGGTTTCTAAAGCCTTATCTCATCATTACCAAAGAAGGTCTACATGATCCTCAAATCTTTACACCATCACGACCAAAGAATGTCTATATGGTTGTTCAACTCATACCACATGACCCTTCAGGTCTACATGGTTCTCAAATATTTGCACCATCATGACCAACAAGGTCTGAATGGTTATTAAATCCATGCCATCATGACCCTTAAGGTCTATATGGTTCTCAAATCCCTACACCATCATGACCAGCAAGGTCTATATGGTTGTTAAACCCACACCATCATGACTCTTCAAGTCTATATGGTTCGCTAATCCTTACACCATCATGACTAGCAGGGTCTATATGGTTGTTCAACTTATACCATCATGACTTTTAAGTCCATATGGTTCTCAAATCCTTGTACCATCAAGACCATTAAGGTCTGTATGGTTTTCAAAACTTTTTATGCTAGCACGGCCCTCAAGGCCAAGAGATAGCTTTCAAAAAAAATCTCATACCATCACGACTTTAAGTCTACATGGCTACAAATAATTTTGGTGTCATCATGACTTCCATGTCTATTTGGCCTCCAAAGCTTCATATCACCATAACTCCTACACCCATGTGGTTCAAATTTTAGGGCTTCTATTCTCCCAAAATAGATGCCTTTGAGATCGAGCTTGGGACCCCTTGTTCCTTGTCTCACAAGTCTCACTAGCAGCAAGAATTTCAATGGCTCAGGGGAGGCCTAAATTCCTCACAAAAAAAGAGGGCCAAAAAAATAGAGATGCCCTGACAGTCTTGGTTGGTCACCCATAATTGATCAACTAAGAGCAAAAGTGTCAAAAAAAAAATCCAGCTAAGGTGAAAAAAAAAAAAAAAACCACAAAGGGCACCTCGTGCAAAACGGATAACCCCGTCGTGTGAAAACCTCGTAAAGAGGACATACATGCAAAATATGAAAGGGGCTAGTCTGGGTGAAAACCCGAAAAGGGCAGTCAGGCTAGTTAAAAAAAAAAAGGAGCAATGTTGGGAGTTGAGTCTATTATGACTTTTATGTCTAGTCTCATCAAATGTCACACCAACATACCTTGTACACTTGTAAGGCCCCTACCCCCTACATAGCCTTGGAATCCATACCCTTATAAGCCGAGCTTGATCCTTTCATCCTCCTAAGCCCAAGGGTTCAAATGGCACAAAGCCACCCCAAAACACATATCCTCAAGGCCGAGCATGATTCTTTCATCCTCACAAGCCCACGGGTTCCAATGGCATGAAGCCACCCCAAAACCTATACCCCAAGGCCGAGCGTGATTCTTTCATCCTCCCAAGCCCATGGGTTCAAATGGCATGAAGCCACCCCAAATTCTAAACCCCAAGGCCAAGTATGATCCTTTCATCCTCCTAAGCTCAAGGGTTTAAATGGCACAAAGCCACCCCAAAACCCACATCCCCAAGGCCAAGTATGATCCTTTCATCGTCACAAGCCCACGGGTTCCAATGGCATGAAGCCACCCCAAAAGTTCAAACCCCAAGGCCGGGCATGATCCTTTCATCCTCCTAAGCCCAAGGGTTCAAATGGCACAAAGCCACCCCAAAACCCATATCCCTAAGGCCGAGTATGATCTTTTCATCCTCACAAGTCCACGGATTTCAATGGCATGAAGCCACCCCAAAAGTTCAAACCCCAAGGCCGGGCATGATCCTTTCATCCTCCTAAGCCCAAGGGTTCAAATGGCACAAAGCCACCCCAAAACCCATATCCCTAAGGCCGAGTATGATACTTTCATCCTCCTAAGCCCACGGGTTCAAGCAGCACGAAGCAAACCGAAAGTTCACACCCCAAGGCCGAGTATGATCCTTTCATCCTCACAAGTCCACGGGTTCCAATGACATAAAGTCACCCCAAACTTCATATCCCCAAGGCCAAGTATGATACTTTCATCCTCCTAAGCCCACGGGTTCAAGCAGCACGAAGCAAACCGAAAGTTCACACCCCAAGGCCGAGTATGATCCTTTCATCCTCACAAGTCCACGGGTTCCAATGACATAAAGTCACCCCAAACTTCATACCCCCAAGGCCGAGAATGATCCTTTCATCCTTCCAAGCCTATAAGCCCCAATGATGTACCCTATAAGCCAAGCATGCTTCCTTTCATGCTCATAAGCCAAAGGGTCCCAATGGCATGAAGCCGCCCAGAATTTGTATCATACAAGTCGAATGTGATTCATTCATGTTCACAAACTAAATGATACAAAACCCTTAAAGCCTTATGGCCCAGGGGAAGCCTTAATTCCTCACCGCCCAAAAAATCCTATGGCCTGAGGAAGCCTAAACTCCTCATTCACTCAAAAAAAAAGAAGATCAAATAAGGGCTAAAAATAGAGATGCCCCGACAGACTTAGCCATTCATCTTCAATCGATTGGTTAAGGGCAAAATTGTCAAAATATACCTAGCTAGGGTAAAAACCCGAAAGGGTGCCCTAGGCAAAATCAGGTAACCCCGCTACATGAAAAAAAAAAAAAAACCTCATTGAGGCATGTAGGCAAAATACAAAGGGGGCTAGTCTGGGTGAAAACCCGCAAGGGCAGTCAGGCTAGTAAAAAAATATCATGCTATCATGGCCCTCAAGGCCTATATAGCTTTTCAAAAAAAATCACAAGCTATCATGGTCTCCATGGCCTACATAGCCTTAAAGAGTATATACCACCATAAACAACAAGATTTATGTGGTTATCAAACTCTTACCATCATGACCCTTTTTGTTTATACGGTTTTCAAAATTTCTCATACCATCATGACCCTTTCGGTCTGTATGGTTTTCAAAAAGATCTCATACCATTATGACCCATTCGGTCTATGTGTTTTTCCAAAGCCCCCATGCTATCATGGCCCTCAAGGCCTATATAGCTTCAAATTTTATACCGCCATGGCCTTTAAGCCTATATGGTTTAACTTCACACCATCATGGCCCCCTAGGCCTACATGGTTTCAATATACCATCATAGCTCCCAAGCTTATATGGTTCAAAGTTCATACCATAATGGCCTTTAAGCCTATATGGTTCAAAACTCATACCATCATGGCTCCCTAAACCTATATGGTTCAAAGTTCATACCATCGTGGCCTTTAAGCCTATATGGTTCAAACTCAACACCCTCATGGCTCTCTAAGCCTGTATGGTTCAAAGTTCATACCATCATGGCCTTTAAGCCTAAATGGTTCAAACTTCATACCATTATGGCTCTTTAAGCCTACATGGTTCAGAACTCATACCATCATGGCCCTCCAAACCTACATGGTTCTAATTTTCATGACCCTTCCGGTCTGCATGATTTTCAAAAAAAGAAGGCAATCACAAGCCATCATGGTCTCCATGACCTATGTAGCCTTAAAGAGCATGCACCACCATAACCAACAAGGTTTATGTGGTTATCAGGCGCATACCCTCATAGTCATCAAAGCCTATACGGTTCAAACTTCATATCATCATGACCCTTCATGTCTATATGGTCGTTGAACCAATATATATCAAGGCTTGCATAATTCTGGCCATACTGTGCAAATGTGTCAACATGCACACAATCCTTCAAGGTGGCTATTTCTTACAAACAATGGGATTTATTACATCCCACGACACATGTTTGAGAAAGGGTATGTCACAAATGAGAAGAATTCAATGTCGTCAATTTGTTAACCACCGAAGGCAATACAACAAGTACAAGCCCAAGGAAGGTTGAAGCATGATACAAGAAGAGGGAGTCAACCAAACTAGCACCAATCATAGTGTCAGTCAACTCCCAGGCGGCCAAATGGAAGTCAAGTTGCCTAAACCTGGAGATGTCCAACTGGTTAGGCTTTGGCAGAAGCTTCTTTGGTGGAATTGCGATGGCAAAAGTAGCAGATCTCTTTGAAGCAACTGTAGAATGGGAGCCTATGCCTTGTCTGCGACAAGCCTCTCCCCGACTAGTCTCCAGCATGAATCGAGCTCCTCCACACGCCATAGCTATCATGCTCGAAATACAGAGAGGGATTAGCTCCTCCACACGCCATAGCTACCATGCTCGAAATACAGAGAGGTATTAGTAGCATACTAAAAAAATATCTCTCTTCGATGGAAGTTAACATTCGAGGGAAGAAGAAAAAGGAGAAGATTAAACCCGTTTGGACACGGGACACTCCCCTTCAACCTCGTCTCCGGGAAATGTCCCGTGGGGGGCATTTGTCGAACCAAAAAAATCTCTCAAAAAAGAGAGAGAAGAAAAAAAGAGGAAGAAGATGGAACGGAAACAGGGGGAGCCGAAGGGGTGCTGGGAAGAGGAAGCAAGGGCGGAAGCACCGCCCTGTGCGCTGGAGAAGAGAAAGAGGGGGAGGAGCCGTCGCCGCCGCCTCCACCAGCCGCGGCTGCCGCCGCCATTGTCGCCGGAAGGAGCTTCTCCCGCAGCCGTCGTCATCGCCACCGTTGCCGGAGCCCACCGTCGCCGTCGCCATCGCCGGAGCCCGCCGGAGCCGTCGCCAAAGCCCGCCGCGACAAGGCCCTCGCGGGCATCTCCTGTCGGGGAGAGAGAGAGAGCCGAGAGGAGACGGCGGTTCCGCGGCTGGCCGCGGCTGAAAAGAAAAAAAAAAGAAAAGAAAAAAAAAGGGCATGATCGGGCGATCGTGGCCCACGCGCACTCGTGCGTGGGCAAGCATCCAAATAAGACCCGGTCAGAGCCGGGATCCAGTCACCGCCGGTCATCCTACCCTCTTGGGTTGACCGCCGGTCAAACAGGGGCATAAAAGAAGGGGAAAATGGGGGTAACTCCACCCCGCTCCGGTCACCCCCCCCCACTAACTCGAAAATGGGTTTAGTGGGGTCTTCCAAATGACCCTTTTGCCCCTCCAAAAACCTCTATAAATACCCCCAAGTGCCATACGTACATGGGGTTGGAGAGTGTGAAGAAAAGAGAGAGTTGGGAAGAGAGAGAAGCTCTACATTCTCACCTCGGTTTTGCGCTACCTTTCCATAAAAAGGGGCCCAAAATAGTAAACTATTTTGGATAGAAAATAGCCAACCCAACTCCGGTCTAGCCGAAATGTTGCCGAAATTATGTGGTTTTGCGCTACCTTTCCATCAAAAGGGGCCCAAAGTAGCTCGCTATTTTGACATACAAATAGAAAACCCAATTCGTCAAACCGAAATGCCGGCCAAACCGAACTAGAATTCAAGGTGGAAACCCAAGTCGGTAAAACCGAAATGCCGGGCCAAACCGAACGGAATTCAAAGTGGAAACCCAAGCTCTGCAAAAACCGAAATGCCGCCAAACCGAACGGAATTTAAATCGAAAACCCAAATCGGTCAAACCGAAATGCCTACCAAACCGAACGGAAATCAAGGTGAAAACCCAAATCGGTCAAACCGAAATGCCGTCCAAACCGAACGGGAAATCAAGTGAAAACCCAAATCAGAAGCCGAAATGCCGGCCAAACCGAACGAGAATTCTAAATCGAAAACCCAAATCGGTCAAACCGAAATGCCGGTCAAACCGAACGAGAAATCAAGGTGAAAACCCAAATCGGTCAAACCGAAATGCCGGTCAAACCGAACGGGAAATCAAGGTGAAAACCCAAATCGGTAAAGCCGAAATGCCGGTCAAACCGAACGGAAATCAAATACGAAAACCCAAATCGGTCAAATCGAAATGTCGGCCAAACCGAACGGAATTCAAGATGAAAACCCAAATCGGTCAAACCGAAATGTCGGCCAAACCGAACGGGAATTCAAACAGAAACCCAAATCGTCAAACCGAAATGCCGCCAAACCGAACGGAATTCAAATAAAACCCAAGCTCTGCTGCAAACTGAAATGCCGGCCAAACCGAACGGAATTCAAACAAAAACCCAAATCGTCAAACCGAATTGCCGTCAAACCGAACGGGAATTCAAGATGAAAACCCAAATCGGTCAAACCGAAATGGCCGTCAAACCGAACGGAATTCAAACAGAACCCAAATTCCACAAACCGAAATGCCTGGCCAAACCGAACGGGAATTCAAATAGAAAACCCAAATCGTCAAACCGAATGCCGGTCAAACCGAACGGGAATTCAAACAAAAAACCCAAATCGTCAAACCGAAATGCCGGTCAAACCGAACGGGAATTCAAATAGAAAACCCAAGCTCTGGCCAAACCGAAATGCCGTCAAACCGAACGGGAATTCAAATAAAAACCCAAATCGTCAAACCGAATCGCCGGTCCAAACCGAACGGGAATTCAAGATGAAAACCCAAATCGGTCAAACCGAAATGTCGACAAACCGAACGGAATTCAAACAAAACCCAAATCGGTCAAACCGAAATGCCGGCCAAACCGAACGGGAATTCAAACAAAAACCCAAATCGTCAAACCGAAATGCCAAACCGAACGGAATTCAAATAGAAACCCAAATCGTCAAACCGAAATGCCTGGCCAAACCGAACGGGAATTCAAACAAAACCCAAATCGGTCAAACCGAAATGCGTCAAACCGAACGGAATTCAATTAGAAACCCAAGTCGGTCAAACCGAAATGCCTGGCCAAACCGAACGGGAATTCAAACAGAAAACCCAAATCGTCAAACCGAACGGAATTCAAGATGAAAACCCAAATCGGTCAAACCGAAATGCCGTCAAACCGAACGGAATTCAAGATGAAAACCCAAATTCCACAAACCGAAATGCCGGCCAAACCGAACGGAATTCAAATCGAAAACCCAAATCGTAAAACCGAAATGCCGGCCAAACCGAACGGGAATTCAAGATGAAACCCAAATCGGTCAAACCGAAATGCCGTCGGCCAAACCGAACGGAAAATCAAGGCCAAAACCCAGACCAGAAAGCCAAAATGTCGCAAACCCGAACAAGTTTTAAATGCCGCATATCAAATGCAATCAAGATATTCTCGGATACCCGAAGATAACTGTTCCCAGAAGACCGAAATGCCGAAAAAGCCGAAACCCAGACCAGAAAGCCGAAATATCCGCAAACCCGAACACGCTCCGTAAATGCCGCATATCAAATGCAATCAAGCCATTCTTTGATATACGAAGACAATCCGGTTCGATAAGGCCGAAATGTCGAAAAGGCCGAAACTCAGACGGCAGTCGAAATATCGGCAAACTCAACACGCTCTCCAAGAAATGCCGCATATCAAATGCAATCAAGCCATTCTCGGATATACGAAGACAATCCGTTCTAAGGTATACGAAATGCCGAAAGGCCGAAACCCATATCGCAGAAAGTTTCCAAAAATGCTCAAGAAACCCGAATACGTCTGCAAATGCCGCATATCAAATGCAATCAAGCCATTCTCGGATATACGAAGACAACTGGTTCCCAGAAGGCCGAAATGCCGAAAAACCGAAACTCAGACGGCAGAAAAGCCGAAATGTCCGCAAAACCGAAGAAGCTCCGTAAAATGCCGCATATCAAATGCAATCAAGCCATTCTTTGATATATGAAGACAACGGTTCGGTAAGGCCGAAATGCCGAAAAAACCGAAACCCAGGATCGGTAAAGCCGAAATGTCGGCAAAACCGAAGAAGCTTAAATGCCGCATATCAAATGCAATCAAGTCATTCTTGGACATACGAAGAAAATTTGGTTCGGTAAAACCGAGATACCGGCAAAGCCGAAACTCAAATCGGTAAAGCCGAAGTGCTGGTCAAATCGAACAAACTTCGACATGTGTTGAGGAACAAAGGCTCGAATGCCCCCTCATTTATTGTACTTCCATGTACTCCAATCGACATGAAATAAATTCAAGTTCGATTGACCCGATGTGTCATCCAAAGATGACATCTAATCCCCATGGACTTTGAGAGATGGGTAAAAATTAAACAAAATTGTCTAAGTCAACAAATGACCAAAGACATAAACAAAAAAAAATCAAATCAAATCAAATCATAAAGAAAATCAATGAACCCAAACTTAAAAGTTTGAATTAAGTTCAACCAAATTCCATCTCATAAGGCCATGGGGATATGTCTTCCAGCTTTCTTTATGTGGATGAATGACTTTCGATCAATATGTTGCTGTGACGGTCAATCAAGGGTATTCGAGTGTTTGCTCGATGTAATTAACACCGGAATATCGCAAGTCCGGTGGAGAGAGGTCAAAATTTATTTTCAAAGAACTCAGAAAACTTCACAAATTAAATTGCGGTTCGGATCATTTAAGTGGTGGGTAATACCCATATCGACACTTAGCAAATCTGTGGAACCATCGGTGTTCCTATAAAATAATACCACATCAAATTAGCTAATACTCCTATGAATACCACATATTTTCATAGTAGTCAATGCTAGCCTAAAGCAAAAAGAATTTTCTACCAAAAAAAAAAGACGGAGGAAAATTCGAGGTTCCAACATGTCCACATAGAGGCACAACACGGGGAACCATGGATTGTAGAATCGGCTGATTCGGATCGAGATCGGCCAATTCTTGGATGGATTGGTACCCACCGATCCGATTCTGGCCGGAACTACCGATCTGGCTCGGACTTTTGACCGGGTTGGTTGGAATCGCTGGAATCGGTCGATTCTTGACCAATCCAGCTGGATCGATCCTGGAATCAATCGATCCCGACGGGGAGCAGACTGGAGGTGGCTCTATGCACATGGAGGGTGAGAAGGCAGGCAGGGAATGGGGTTCCCCATATGAGAGAGTAATGTTTTCAATGGGATCAAAGATTGGAGCCAATGGGTCAGATGCTGTGTTGACCTAGCTAGGTCCATCAGAGATATCACTTGCACTGCTGCCTCCTGGACTGTGGAAAAGTCCTTGGGTTCAATAGCTTCCTTTGCCAACACAAGGTATGCATGCCTATTCTGAGTTTCAACTAGCTTGCTCTGCAACCATTAGGAAAATTTAATATTCGTCTCATTTTCCTTCATGAAAATGAGCTCTTGGGTATGTAATTTTCTCCTCTTGCATGTCTGTCATCTCCAGCCATAGATCCACCATCATTCCAATCTTGCCTCATGTGAACTCTCCATAATGCTATCTTGACAACCAAGCTTGGCAAGATACCATTTGGTGGATGCCAAATAACAAAGATGGTGAAATTTTAAATGGAGAAGGGAAAAATATTATGAATTTTGCTATGTCTTATAATCTTATTCTAATAAATATTCATTTTATTTAAGGAGAATAACATTTAATAACATTTCAAAGCAGGCAAAAGAAAAGACAAATTAACTTCATTCTCACAAGAAAGTCTAATCATACTATTTTCAAGGATTGTAAAGTTATTTAGAGTGAAACATTAACAAGTCAACATTAGTTAGTGATTCTAAATTTTATGATTAAAACACAAACAGACACATTTAAAAGAAATATTTCTCTTAAAATAAAATGGTGGGAATTAAAATAGATAAACAACAAACATTTAAAAATGAATTTTTTAAGATAAATGGTTGGAAGTCAGAGTTAGACATTAACGTTATGTGTATGAACATGGTTGTACAGCTTAGAGAGATTGTTAAAAAAGTACTTTGAGAGTGTAAATGATATGGTCCACCTAAAAATGAAACTTGGTGGTGGAAAGAAGAAGTGTGAATGGTGATAAAGAATAAAAGAGGTTGATATAAATGATTACCTAAGTGTGATAATAATGAAACTTATTGACAATACAAGATAGCAAAAAAAAGGCAAAAAGGCGAGCAATAGATGAGGCTTTTGAACATGCATACGAGGAACTTGGAACTAAAGAAGGCGAAAAGATGTTTATATATTAGCAAGGATGAGGGATAGAATGTTTTAAAATCTTAACCAACTCAGATACATAGAGAATAAAAAAGAAAATATTTTGATCAAAGATGATAATATCAAATAAATATGAAAAAATTATTTTGATACTCTTTTTAATGATAAATTTGCTAAAAACATAGACATCATAAAGAATGTGACAAAGTTTAATTTGAATTATATTAAGAGAATATAATTTTCAAAAGTTAAAGAAGTATCGAAGATGATAAAAACAAATGAGGCATGTGGTCAGTGGTCTAGGTAGTATTACCATTGAAGTGTGGAAATGTTTGGAATATTTAGAGGTAATATGATTGACTTGACTTTTGAATAAAATCCTATTTAAGAAAAAAATGAGATATATAAGATTGTTCAAATTATAGAGGGATCAAACTCATAATTTATACTATAAAATTATGGAAAAGAGTTATTGAACAGCGATTACAGTATTGTATAAGTATTTTATCTAACCAATTTAGATTTATATTTAGTTGATTGACAATTAAAGCTATTTTTCTTATTAGAAGTTTGATAGAAAATACCGAGATATGAAGAAATATTTACATGTGGTGTTTATTGATTTAGAAAAACTTATGATAGAGTTTTAAGAGACGTTTTGTGGTGTGTATGGGAACGAAAGATAATGCATGTTAGGTATATGCATGTGATGAAAAAGTGTTCAAAAAAAGAAAAAAAGAAAGACATGTACTATGAAATAACTACTCGCGTATGCACAGTTGGAGAAAAAGATAAGAGATTTTTCTATTTTAATTAGCTTACATCAATGGTCTACAATAAATCATTATCTTTTTGCATTAGTTATTATTGAATTAACAAAAACTATATTAGATGATATACCTTGGTTATGATATTTGCAAACATATCGTATTGCTAGATGAGACACAAGGTGAGAATAAGTAGTGAGAATGACGGAAAAATATTTTAGAGACTAAGAGTTTCAAGATAAGTAGAATTAAAATAGAATATATACATCATAAATTTAATGAAAACTAAAGATAAGTAGATGATGATATTAGTTTGAATGGGGTAATATTATCTCAAAGAGTCTAATTCAAGTATCTTGGGTCAATTATTCATAAAGATGGAGAATGTGATGAAGATGTTAATCGTATGATCAAAACAAGTTGAATGAAGTAGAGATTGGCTATATGGGTTTTATGTGATCATAAGATTTCACTAAAGTTGCAAGAAAAAAATTACTGTATAAGTATAAGACTTACAATGCTGTGTGATAGTGAATTTGGACAATTAAGGAAAAATTCTTTTAAAATAAGTATTGTTGAAATGAGAATGTTAAGATGAATGAGTAGTTATATTAGATTAGATAGAATAAGAAATAAATATATTAGAGAAAATGTAAAAGTAGCGACATCTTTAGACAAATTGAAAGAAAAAAGATTGAGATGATTTTGACATTAAACATAGACCTAAGGAGGCTCTAGTTAGAAAAGTAGAAAAGATTAAAATAATAGAAACAAAAAGGATGTAATAGACCTATATATTAACTTAAACGAGGGTAATTAAATATGATTTGGATGATTTAAATATTTATGAAGAAATACCTCAAAATGAGTGGAGAAAGAGAAATCATATAGCTGACCACAGATAATTTAGGATAAAAGCTCGAGTCGAGTTGAGTTAAGGTTCATCCATCTGGCTTAGATTGACTACTGATTGTCTACCAAGCCACTGGTTGCTACTTGGGAGCAAGGTCTTCTCTCGGTTTTGTCTTATTTAACAGATATGAATGGGTCTTCATACGTTATAGATGAAATTTCTTTTATGCATCCATTGGCAAAATTGTGTAATGTAAACATAAAGAGTTATTTGACCTAAATTTGACATTTAAATTAATGTCTAGATCATCTGATATATAAGGGAGTTTACTTGCTTGTGCTATGTTTCTAGATATTCAAGGGAATTTAAAAGCTTAGAGCTCAGTTTTCAAACCAGGCATAGGAAGATCTATGGATGCGATGAGTTATAGAAAACCAAACTAACTACGTAGCTATTGCTCAAGGATGACCATATTTCATCATTCCAGTTCTCTCTTTTGCAAAGGTGATGCAGAGGAACCTTGTTCTCCTTCTGACAAGCCCTTCACTAGCTTCATGATTCAAATTTCTATAAATGCAGCTAAGTTCATGTTCAAATTCCATATCTTTAGGCCATGGCAACACTTAAAATGCTCACATGGTTTGCCTTGGGAGCAGACAGAAGATTATGCATCTTGATGACTTGATGTACTTCATTTCCCGCTAATGCCCAGAAATCAGGATTTGTCATACTTCGGTTTCATCCATTGATTCTGCATTCACTTTAGACCTTGTTTTACTCTAGTCTCCAAATGACTGACACAGAATTGCAGCGGCAGCACTGAAGACTCGCGCAGACATACCGGTTTGTTTAGCCGTGACTCCTACTAGAGATGAGACAGAGCATGGGAAGCCATTGAGTGATGAGCTCCTGTCCTGCATCTGATTGACCGGTTCCGGGCACCAATGACAAATCCGGGCACCAATGACAAAACTACTCAGCACACAAGGAATCCATAGAACCTAAGGGTTTGCTTGTTAGGGATTCCGCATCAGAACCAAATGCAAATCTGTTGCATTTGGTTGAGATTTTGAGTTGTCAGAGATTTTTGACAAGACTCCCCCCTTAATCCCAACCAAATGTGACCCAAGGATATATAGATTGTCTCAGCCTCAAATCAGGAGTCTCTCATAGAGTGTAGGTGGGTACAGGGACTTGAATCCCTATTTTGCATAATGACATTGGGGTAATTAGCTTGACCTACCTATTGAACTTGCCCAAAGGATTCATAACATCATTTGTATCATATTACCACGGATTATAGGGCACCATTGTCTTGGTGGATCGGGTAACTTTGCTACGTGATGATCTGCCTATAGAGCAGGTAGTTCAGACAAAGTTTACGTGGGGAGTTTGGTCCTCCTGGGTCTCTACAGGATTAGCTCTACGCAAGATTTCTATTGGGATTCACATCCTTGACATACCAGAGTCATGTTCCTGATTTCTTGTTTATCATAGATTCGGTATTGGGATTAGATCTGCCCTGGACTGGTCTACCTTGTCCAACCGATCTAGATCCAATCTGGTCGAAACGGATCTAGGTATCTGAACGCAAGGAGATGCTTAAAAATAGATTTACCCAAAAACATATCATTTCTATTCAAATCCAACAGACTTCTACAAGTATGTCCAACTCATCGTGTTTGAGTAGATGATTTTGTATGGAAATACATGTTCATTGTACTCTACAGCTAGGGAGACTCTTTTCGATCGGATATCTAAGATTCATAGCCGCAGGAGGAATACACAGATGATACTAGGTGGTTATGAGAGAGAGAGAGAGAGAGAGAGAGAGGGAGAGTGCCTGGCCAGACCTGAGTTGGGGGATCTTGTCTCTGACCCATTTCGATCCTCTCGATGTTTGAAGGAGTTCTTCAGTTTAAAGGAAATATGTATGGGTTAATTAAACATTCAAAATATGTCAGTTTAATCCATTTGATTCTCTTCATTCTTCTTTGTTGATGGACTCATGAAACTATATATAACTTTTGTTTCAACTTCAACTTCAATTGAGATTGCCGCATAGTTAATTTCATATTCAATGTTTCACCTTCTTAATTTCTCCCATCGGAATGATTTCCTTGCCTTATATTTGTGATGATCCAGTGCAAGTTCTTTGAGAAGAAGAAACTCACCTTGCCAACACCATAAAGGCCTTTTCTTCTTGGCAGTGCCATATTTAAATCTACAGAACCAATAATGATACATGGCAATGCCGTATCACTTGTAAATCAACGAAGAGTGAGGTGGGTCAATTTTCTACCCAGAGGAAGAAATTTTGTCTAATCACATTTAAGGAGCAAAATAAAATGCCTAGTTGAATACCAATATTATATTTTATTCTATTCTCACTCACATTCTATAAGAAAAAAAAACAACAAAAAAAGGAATCATATCCATGGTCTTGTAATTACAGGAGCTCTATTCCCCGTTGGCGATGTCTTGCAGTGCAATTGTAATAAAATGGCAGCCATCAACACCTGAAGACCAAAAAGGAGGAAATATTATTTCCTTCCGGCATACGTAAGAAAGGGACTGAATTGCACATCTATATATATCACTCTGTAAAAATAATGAATTATATACGATCTTTTTTTTTGGACACATGGCCATGTTGGCCCGGCAGCCCGCCGCTCGCGCGGGCGACGAGGGATCGAGCCCCCCGCGGCTCGATCCCCACCTGACAACTCCCCCCCCCAGGGGAGAGCTGGACGCCACCCGGCGTCCTTGATCCCTCGCCCTCCCGCAAACCTGGCGGGAGGGTGATGCCAACTGAGCTAAGCTCGGCCGGCTATATATACGATCAATATATGGAGAACTCCACACAATCTTAGATAAATATAAATATAAAAAAGGTGGGAAGTATCTATAATTTAATATTCTGGTAGAGATAAACATTATTCCTTGATCCACATATATCATAAGACGGTCGCCTCGGATCTTACTCGGGTCCTCGGTTATCATCATCGCCGTCCCTCCGAAGTCGCAGGTCCCGCCGGCCGCCCGGGTCCGCTGCCAGTAGCTGTTGAAGGCGTAGGAGGCGTGGTTGATCAGCGTGTCCGGCTGGTAGCACGACCCTTCCGGCTGGATGGGGTTGCAGTCGGCCCCCGACCCGCAGGCGTAGTTCATGGCCTCCTGGATGATCGGGTCCGGCACCGCCGGCTTCGCCACGCACCACAGCTCGTTGGGCGTCCCCGGCTGCGGCGGCGGCGGAACGGAGGGCGGGGGGTAGACGACGGGCGGCTCGAAGACGTAATGCGGCGGAGGGCTGGGCGCCCGGGACCACGGAGGGCCCGGCGAGGAGGCCGCCGGTGGGCGGGGAGCGTAGCTTGGCGGGCCGGGGACGTACGCCGGCGGGGGGTAATTCGGCAGGCTGGGCGGCGCCGGCACGAACCCGGTGGGGCTCGGCACGAACCCGGGCGGACTCGGCAACTCGATGACCGGACTCGGTACGGCCGTCTCCGGGGGATTGGGCGCGTAACTCGGCGGGTTGGGAGATTGCTCGGGCGGCGGGTAATTCGGCGTCGGCGTGAGCTCCGGCGGGCCGGGGAGGACGACGATGGGCGAAGGCGGAGGAGAGGAGTAGTCCGGTGACGACGGCGGAGGCGGTGGGGGGAGCGGCTCCGGGGGAGGGTAGACGATCACCGGCGCCGGAGTTAGCCCGGCGGGAGGCGGTGGCGGGGGATTGGCGCAGTAGTCTGGCTCACCCGCCGCGGGGGGAGAGGAGGGCGAGGGCGAGCCCATGACGTCTTCGTACGGGGGCAACGTGAACGGAGATCCGACATAGTATGGATCGGAGGAGGAGGAGATAGTCAAGTGCTGCTTCGCAGCGTGCAGCTTCTTCTTCTTCCCGGAGCTCTGGACGTCCCCCGACGGCGGCCGGCGGAGCCGCCTCGAGATCCTTCCGTCTGCCAACGCAATGCGCGATATTCAGCGGCGTAAGAAGTAGAAGAAGAGAATCATATATATATCGCGGCCGTTCACGGTGAACTACGCAACAACACCGTACTACGTGCTCACCGCAGCCGCCGAGGAAGGTGGCCGCTACGAGCAAGCAGAGGACAGCAAGCGGGAGTAGTCTCTTCGCCGCCATGGGGTGCAGCTCTGCAGGCCCGCCGCCGCCTGCGGGTGGAGTACTGAAGGGCCACAAAGGTAGACTAGTGTGGTAGTTATATCCATGGCCAAACAGCAGCAGCAGGAGCACGGAGAAGGCCTCGAGCGGCGGAGGAAAGATGGGGACAGCAGGATCTCTAAAAGGGGACGGCGCTCCGGCCGCCCATCTTGGCTTTGTTGGTGCAGGTCTCCTTTAGTGTTCGTTCTTTTATGTGGAGAAGGAAGAACTTTGCGTTGATATATGCCGGTCTGTAGGCTGCAACTGCAATGCAGGGCAACGAGGGTTGTGTCTCTACAATCTTTTTCTTCTGCCATACATAGCTGAAGCAAGCATATGTGCTTGCTTGGTCCGAGGGTAATTAACTAAAGGTACCAACCTAGCGAGAGCTTTGGCCCTTTTGCTTCGGCCATACTCCACCCCAGCGAGCTGGCCTTTGATTTGGCTTAGTCAATTATTTTTTGTTTAAAATTTTATCTTCTCTCGGATATATTATCTAGTGGAAACAAAAAAAAATCTTACATATTCACTAAATTATTCAGGAATTTGCTGTTATATCGTGGGCGTTTTTACCCAATGGCACGAAACATTTTCACCTAGTTTTATTGCCTACTTACATCTTGGGTAGGGGCACAAGGGAACCAATACGTTCCCACAAGTAGTTAGAAACTAGACTCGGTAAAGATTGAGTGGCTTGTTTATTTATCAAGTTAAACAGTCAGATTCGAACACAGACATGAAGTTTCATTCATTAATGAGTCTGAGTTTATATTGACCTCTGCCTAACTCGATGAGCTCCCGAGTAACTTGGTCAACTATTCAATTGAATGTTTATTTGGAAAAAATTAAATCATGAATATTAATATTTATATAACATCATTTAATTATAAAAATTAAAATAATTTAGATTTAGATTTAGATCGAGTTCTATAAATAGATTAGAATTTGAGTTTCACATGAGAGGTTAGTCGAGATCGAGTTTTATGATCGAGTTCATATTGAGTTTGAACTCAACCATTGTAACTTGGGTTGAGCTGTTGTTTGAACTTGAATTAGAATAAATTCAAGACTTGTACTTACTAAGTAGGAGTTAACTCATGTAAAATAAATGAACCAACCTAATTTTGAGTGGTGGTGATGAAGCTCCTTGAGGCGTGTGTTCGGTTTTATTCAAAGAAGCACTCACAATGTAACATTGCAGCCATTAATTCCATACCAAGTGCCCTCCGGGGGTAGTAAGAGGGAAGGAGACATTTCTCCTTTTGTTTGGATATGGGCTTCCACGCACTCAAACTCAGAAAAATACTTATTTTTTTAAGGAATTCAATTGCCCTTTGGGGTAATTGAGGATGATTTTAGCGGGGCTAAAGCCCATCGGAAATGCCAAAGCCCCTGCGGGGTCATTGGCCATTTTTGTGGGGGCTAAAGCCTTCAAGAAAAAACTGCTTTAGGGTAGGGCTAATGCCCTAAAGGAATGCAATTTTCTCCTGCGGGGTTTGTTTACTTATTATAGTTTATGGAGGATAATAAACGTGAAGTCATTCAATTGTATCAATTCTTGAGGAATTGGTTTCATTGATATTCTTTCACAAGTTTTCTTTCTCTTTTAGAATTGTCTGCTCCGTTTAGCCACTCTAATACACTATTAATAAATTCTCGATCCATTCATTTATCTAGGTTATATTGATGAAAATGAATTCTCGATCCTCTACGATCCATTCATTTATCAAGGCCTTATCGATCCTCTACGATCTAATTCAGTTGGGGGTTGAGAATTACATATTGTTTGAAAAAAAAAATCTCTTAATTAGTCTCTTAACATAACTCTGGTATACGAAGGAACCTCTTAAAATTTAGTTATAGTTTTTGAGGTCTTGTTTTTCATATGTTTCCACTTGAAGACATAATCGAGAAGACAAATAACTAGAGACATGGCTGATTAATGAGTATGAGATCACAAATAGTCGATGTTTGAATGCGATATCACCGTATAGCATCATATGCTAGAACCCATTTGGAGGGTGCAAGTTTGAGCCCAAACAAGTCATATACAAGCTGCTTGGTTGCACAAGAAGGTATATACGCTGTTGTGATAAACTTACTTGTTAAAATAAAATTTAAGGGAGTTAAAGACAAAATCATTGTGTTTCGTGAGATATGACAACAAAAAGAACAGAGACTATGTATAACTCAAAACGCTGGGGACCCCAATGTGAAAATAAAAAAGAAGGCCACACCTTTTCTTCTTTTTTTCCTAACAATGATTCTCTATAAAATTTATTTTTGTAAAGATTGTTAAACAATATTTTTACGAGTTTTGTTACAAAAAAAAGAGCATGTTTCGGTACCAAAAACTTGATTTATCACGCAATCAAGCATCCCATTACGGATAAGAAAACGGTTGGCATGCATGCTTAATTATCTTGTTAGAGCGCGCCGAGAGAGATGATGGATGGCATATTTGCATATCGTGAGTAGTACGTCTAGATGATATATGATTTGCATACCGGTGGCGATCGATAGAGACATCCCTGCATCGAATAAGATGTGTACATATCTCACAATGTAGCTGATATTACAATGCAAAAGTTTTCACATTGCATTGTACACTCAGACGTAACAATGTACGGTAGTTAGACAATTGCACTACGTACTTCGGGTCCTAAACAAAAAGTTTTCTGGGACGTTCTGCATAATTTATATAAATCATGGCTCGTATACACACGTATACTGCAATATATACTTAAGTATTACAATATTGCAGTTGGGTTTTAGAGATAAAAGTATAGTAGAAGAATGAAGTATGATTTGCATGTGCGCACAATGCCGGTACGCATGACCAAGGTAGGCGGGGTCAGAGGTCGGGAGTGAATCGTTTAGGCCCAAATCGACCCAGGTCAGGCTAATTAAGTAGGGACACTGGTGAGTCGCCGGGGTCGAAATAAAAAACGAAAGTAAGAACATCCGCTGGGTCGGGGACCCGGGCTTGGGATGTGACCGGTCAGCCCAAAATCAGACTTGATCAAACCCAAGTCACGGCCCAATTGTGAACTGACATTTCTTGAACATAACGATGCTTCATTATGCATCATTAGGCGTTGTTTCATGTCCATTTTTATCCATAATATATTTTTGATTGGTTTAATCAATTTATTATTTTGATTTGGGTTGAACCGAACCTGTCGGTTCAACTTGGTTTCTCGGTTTCAAACGGTTTCATTACCATCTCAAGCGATTATATATACTCTTGACTTGGGCCATCCGGATTATTCTTTTGCGACTCCTCCAAATAACTCTGTCGTCAATAGTTGATGAACACTAGTCAAAAGTCATCATTAACAAGCTGTGTTATCCTTTTGTTCCGAAGTAATGGGAGGGCATGCCACCTCCTTCTCTTAATGATTAATTTCCAAGTCTCGGAAAGAGAGAAGAGAAGTTACCAAGGGCCACCTCATGCATGAATGAATATTTAATGGGGGTGTTATGTACGAGAACTTGTGAGGTAAAATGAATTTGGTTCCTAAATATTGTTACCAGAATCGATACATTACCACCACTTTTGATTTGATTTGAGAGATATATTTGATTTTGTTTACTTTGCTTTGGAAAAAAAAAAATTCTCAACAATCATACCAGCTACGATATGTCCTTGAAAAGAAAAAGAAAAATGGACATCCATTGGCATTCAAATACCAGCTAGATTAATATTGATATAGGTGTTTAGTAGTACGTGTATGGATGAACAAGGCCCTAAACAGTTGGGCTTTTCAATTAAATAACGTAATATTGATATGGGTGTTTTTCATCGTACGTACGTTAGCTTGCTGGCCATTTAATCTTTGATGCATGCTTTGATATGTACATATATTTATTTATTTATATATGGCGAAGGTTGGACGCTTCAGTATATGTTGTAGGGCAGCAAAAGGGTCCGATTGGTAGTGGTGTTGTCCGTTTTAGATTTAGATAAAGGTTAATTGATTTATATTTTGATTAGAACATAATCATGATATTTTGATTCCGATTTTATTACCGAAAGCAGAACAAATCAATAATTTTATAAAAATATAATATTATTATTTTTATTTAAAATTTAGTAAATAAATATTTTTTTATTTTTATTTTTTGGGAAAAAATACGTTTAAAAATTCATTATTTTTTATATCGATTAGAAGTTATTGTGCGTGTGTGGCACCAATCCCCCATCACGGTGAAGGTTGGACACTTGAGTAAATAATGTAGGGTGGTATTGTTTACTTTCGATTTCAATAAGGATTTAAGTGATTTGATCCTAATTAAATGAAAACCATGATATTTTGATTCCAATGTCGTTGTCAAATTGTAAATAATTATCTCATCTTTAAACTATCCTTATATTATTATTCTTTGAAATAACACGTCTAGAATTTTATTCTTTATACTATTATTTTAGTTATAAAAAATAAACTTCTACACATACATATTATTATTTTTATCAAAATTAGATAATCAAATACGGAATTCACTACTATCTTCAATTCCGATTCTCACTATGCTATGCTATCAAGAGGTTTTATTCTGATTTTGACAGCTTGTAGCTAGGTTACAAAAACATATTTTAAATTGATCAATTTCCATTGGAATTCATTAATAGCCTTTGTTTCCGATGACGCCGCGGAGGCCATCACTTGTTTGTGTAGGTATGTGCGGTTGCGATGGCCACCTTAATGCCATTGCAAAATACCGGTGGGGACGTAAATAAGTCGATCGGTTCTTCCAACTTTCGACATTAGTTTATTTATACTCATTCTTCGGCTGTCGGACAACCTAGCTACAAAGAAGTAAATGCTATTAATGGTGATTGGGTTTACTCAATTCATTTCCGTTGGTGGGATCAATGAGTTAGTTAGATGATTAAAAGATATGTACCATATAACCTACTCGATCCACAAGTGGAGTGTATAGTTAGATATCATGGTATTGATAAAAACATGAGATTTGCAAGCCGATCATATTTGATATAATTCGATGTTTTTTAAAATATCTCGTTCGATTAATCGGTGTATCTTCTTTATTCGCTTTAATTATACATGTGTGTCACAATGAAATACTCGATCACGTACAATAATGATTGAATCATGATAATAAGATTAGTCATTTAAAGATGTGTGATTTGAATGTTTCTAGTTACGAGGTCATTGAGATGAGACACTAAGAATCCGGATAAACTAGTATATGTAATGTCTTCTCATAAAATGACGATGACCGATCTCATTAATCATTAATGTGAAGATACTAAGAAACACATATATGTACTAATTAGTAGAATAAGTACACTAAACTGATCAAATTAGAAATCCTGAATGATATCTTATCTAATTGTTAGTCATGTTTTCCATCATCATGATTTCACGATTGGACCTTTGACCTCAATCATTAAGGATGTCTTATCTGACATATTTTATGCTTTGGCTATTGACTTATTCGATTGTCCAATATAGTTAATAGATTGGGAAATGAGAAATCCGGTAGAGACAATCGTGAGAACAACATGGGATTGTTCACTTTAGGTAAGTGAGAAAAAGAATGTTCTATGAGATAATACTTTAAATCTCTGACCATAGTAGAGAGAATACTTGAAAGGTGAATTTTCCAATTGATCTAATTTTAACTACATGATTTCAAAGTGTCGATTTATTAAAGAGATTGATAGTCGATTACATATTCTTATCTGACTGGGGTATTAGATGGATGAGAGTTTCTATTCATGCAATAACTGATGAAAGAAATACTCAATAAAGATTAGACCATCCCCAAAGTCGTTTGGGATCATGGAATGTTGTTTGTACTTTTTATGATCCCAAAGTCGTTAAATATGTCATTAGATAATAACTTTAATTCAAAATAAGTTGTTATTTTAATTTGGCTTCAATCAAATGGACTATTAGTCATAGTGGGTTGCACACACAAGGTTTGATCCGTAACTATAGAGGCATAGGCATAATTTATAAAAATTAAAGTGTTTTTGTGAAAACTTCTAATTTTTATAAATATGGGCCAATTCCTATCAAGCCGAACGTTTCAAATTTGTGTTTAGCCTTCTCCTTAACATTATCCCACCTTAGAGGTTGTCGACAGTCGGTGGACCTTCTAGGATAAGTTAGAAGGACCGTTGTGCAAGAGAACCCTTCTGTACCGTACAACTAAAGGTCGTGTACTTAAATGGCTTAGAAGGCATGAAAATACTCATTCTACTCCGGTCTTAAGGGATTGGTTGAATCCAATGAAATATTTTTGATTTGGTTCGAATATGGTTATGAATTGTATGGTTCGGTTCTGATTAAGATTACGACCATGAAATCCAAAAAATCAAACGTTTCCACTCTTAATCCATTTATTCTCTCATGGGTGAAATGAGTTATATTGCTATTATCTTCCATATAGCATATTTAAATCATTATAATATAAGGAATATTTTATACATTTTTATTGTTTATATATTGATTTTATTTACTATATATTAATATTAAATTAAATAATATGCTATGAAAATTAAACTGAGTTAGATTTATTATATAGCAATATTTATAAAGTTTAACTCTACAATGTTATGCATTAAATACTATTATTCTATATTTTATGTTAATGATACATTTTTATATGTATGTTTCTAAGAATTTTTACATTTATATTTGTGTTACTTTTATTTATATCTATAATTTGTCATAGTATAAATATAATTTTTAATACTACGAATTTTTAATATGACTATATATTAAGAATTTATTTTACTCATATTATAGTGATTTCCTTTGTCAAACAAAAAATTGCTGGTAGCCAAGCTTGTACCATTATTACCGGCACCTTCTTCCATGCTTTCCCATTGAGAGTGTAACAAACAGATTAACAAGAGGCGGCTATCTCCCTGTAGATGTGCATCTCCATTCCTCAAAGTGCTCAATGTCAACTTCAAGGGCTCATAAATGCCTCTTGATATCTTCCCCAACTCCCCTCCTTCAATGCAAATCTGTACATACCAAGGCAATCCCCTCTCTCTCTCTCTCTCTCTCTGGGTGTGTGCATACGAGTATAAAAGATTGTCTCTATATATCCCGGTAGAAAGACCGGAAGCATTGGTTAGTATGCCATGGTGGATGGCCGGCCTGTTTATTTATTGCTGCCATGATATCATAGTTATGACTCTTTTTTTTTTGTTTATGTTTCCAAAAAAATGAATTATGACTTGGAACACTTAAATTGTAGTTACATGGGCAACTGCCAAACATGGTGGATGGGCGAGTCTCAAGTTGAGTTTGGATATGATTTTAGTTTGGTCAAAATTTGTTGCGATATTTTTTGAGATATTTCAATAAGTTTGGAAGGTGCTTCAAAATTGTTGAGATTTAGAGTTTCATTTCAATAAGTTACTTTCTTATCAACCTTGGGGGAGGTAGGCGGACAGAGAGAGAGAGAGAGAGGTGAAGGGATTTGATGAGAATATGAGAATGATAAAAAAGAGAAATGACAAAACTATCTTTTTCTATCACAAATCTAAGTGGAGTCTGTGGAAAATAGCCCCCTTTTTAGGATGGGAAAATGATCTCAAACAAATCCGAAAAGGGAATAATTATTCTTTAGAAAAGAATAGGTGTACAACAGAATTCAGTTTAAATAACAATAGTTAGAAAGAATATTTAAGGGTTGGGTTTGGATTGTGTCACACCTGCTTTCCAAAATCTCGAAGCAGCCCATATTAATTCATGAGTTGTTTTCGATGAATTTTTTGATATAGATTCTCTGCGTCTATCTCTTTCATTGTTTCAAATTCTCCTCTACTCTTCCGTCATGGAAGCCAAAATGAATACGTTTCCATCCTTACGAAAGCCAAACCAAACTCCATCTTACTTTTTGATGGATTACTTCTCCTTTTACATTTATCTATATATATATCTTCTCTCACCTGATCCTCAGAAGTCTATAATTAAGAAGCTATTAATAACCGGCCCATTAGCTAGCTACGATTAATTCATGCAAAAAAAAACACCCTAAATCACCCTCAAAAGGTTAAAGAGAAAAATGTTCAATATAGACACATAATTAAATATTGATGGAGTTATGCCCATAATTTTCAGTATATCTAACCTAGTATATAGAAGTGGGAATGTCATTTTTTCGTCCTTCCATTTTGAACCGTTCGATGGGAATGAGCCCATATTCAACCGTCCGATCGTGATGAAATTTTTTGGTCCTTTCACCTTCCATCGCGACCGCCGGACCTTCGAGAGTCCTCACATTCGCACCCTCGGCCAAGAAACCCTTACGCGCTCCGTCATCTTCTCCGCATCCTCCGTCGTTCTCTCTCGCCCCCTCACCCTACTGCGCCTCCTCCCGTCTTCCCCTGCGCATCGTCGGTCGACAAACCCTCAACCTTCCGATGGATCTGGTGTTTCCTGACTCCTCTCCTCCGCATCCTCTTTACCGACTTCCATCCTCTCCTCTGCAAGTCTGCATCCTCTGTGTAGATCGATTCCTTGGTGAGCCCCCCAGCGGATTTGCCCTAGATACTTCTCCTGCTACTTCTCCGCCCTCGGCCGCCCACTCTCCCGACGGACTTCTTGGCTCATCAGTTGCCTCCGCCCTCGCATCCGACGCTTTCGCCGTCCTCCGCCACCTTGTCTGCCCCTTCTCACCGCTTACAGCCCTTCTGCTACCCGTCTCCTGCTTTGTTCCTTCCACTATTTCGCAATCTCTCCCTCATCGGTACGTAACCCCCTCATCTACCTCATCCGATTTGCCGTAGCCGCCTCTTTAGTCGGAGAAGTCGGCGATAATCTTCGGCAGCCTCTACGGCTCTACCCGATGGCTCTCGGCGTCAAGGGAATCAAGGGCTCCTTGCCAGCCCACGACTCTGAGCAGATCGCAAGGCTCTCTTCCTCTGCGTTCTTTGATAGTGGTTCCACCGATTCCTTTTTTCTACTTTTATCGGCAGGTAGCGGAGCAGGATTGCCCCCATCTCCTCTTCTATGGCCTGCCGCGTTCGGGCAAGAAGACCCTCATCATGGCCTTGCTCAAGCAGATGTTTGGCGCTGGAGCTGAAAAGGTCGGTTTTTACTATGGCCCTTCTCAGGTGAAAATGGAGAACAAAATGTGGAAAATCAACGTGAGTAGTGTCTTTCAGTGCCGGTTAAATTCTGCTTTTTCCAAAATTCATTTGAAATATGCCGAAACTTCTTGGTTGTAAGGAATCCTTTTTTATAAGCACTTTGCCCCTTCTAATTCTGGCAAGCAAGCTACTGTCCGTTGTGCACATTTTGTAAAAAGATTCTTTTGAGAATTAATAAATGTACTGTTGTTTTTTTTAACAGCAAGTTGCTATTTTTTTAACAAAGGGAGCCATCTTTATATTGGTTACTTTGCTTCTCCCTCTCCAATGAAATAACCAGTTTGATCCTTTGATGAATTTATTCTGTGCAAGACCCACAAAATTTGTTCCATCCATGCGCACGGAAAAGCACGCAATATAGTTTCTGTTTGACTTTGACCATGACATATGCCATTTGTTATGACTACATTTGAGCTATTTTTAAATTCAGGCGGGAACCAGGACAATTGAACTTGAATTAACTACTTTATCTAGCACCCATCATGTGGAGCTCAATCCAAGTGATGTGGGTTTCCAAGACAGACATATCGTTCAAGAAATCATCAAGTAAATGGCAAAGAACAGGCCTCTTGATGCAAAGGGGAAAAGGGGCTTCAAAGGTAAATTTTAAATGCCATATGTGTGAGAATGGTGGCTCTCGGCGTCGAGGGAATCAAGGGCTCCCTGCCAGCCCACGACTCTGAGCAGTTCGACGATGGAACCCCTCGGGATCGCAAGGCTTAGTCCACCTTTTTCAATTACTCCGTCTTCTACCTCTCCGGTGGCACCCTCATCGTCGTCACCTTCGTTGTCTTATTTTTAACATCTCAAGATTCTATGCACCATTTTTTGTCTTTAACAGGAGGCTGAACACAAAATTAAAAAAATTTGGAAATTATACTTCCGATTTGATATTTGACATTTTTTGTTTTCTGTTTTAGATTACCGGCATTACCAATTGAAGAGTAGTCCCACAAATTGTTTATTCTCTTCTATATGCTTTAGTTTAAACCATATAGAATAATTTCCCTCACTTTTATCCCATCTTTTACACAATCACTAAATGTTTAAATTTTCATTCTCTCTGCAAATTTTAACATAATTTTTCTAAGATTGCTATGTTTTCAGAATGCATAAAATATTTAAATGCAAACGCTCATTTATTAACATTTATCTTCATTGACAATTTGTGTGACTTAGGCATTAAAGTGAATTTGTTTGGAAAAAGGTTGAAGTTGAAGATTGAAAGGTTGGTATGGGTCTTTTAACTCAAAGCATACGCCGGTAAAGAAGCCTTCACAAGTCTTGGTTGTCTACATAGTTGTCAAGGCGCCCGCCTAGGCGGTGCCGCCTAGGCGGCAAGGCGCCTTTCCAAGGGCGCCTTGCCATGGCGCCTTGTCTGGGACCAAAAAGGCGCCCAAGGCGCCAGCTTAGGCGCCCAAGGCGCCCAAGCAAGGCGCCTTGGGTATTTTTACATCATTAAAAAAAGTTTTTGAGGGATTTTTCTCCCTTGATACCCCTCACAAGGGACACTTATTTAATGATAGTTTCAATATATTAATATATTGTATTATCACTTATACTATCATACATATTTAAGATTTATGATTATAAACATATATTATATACTTAATTAAGTTCTTTTTCAACTCTTTCCTCTCTCTCTCTCTTTGTCTCACTTATACTATTACATACTTTTTTGGGTTCGGGGGGCTACTCTGCGCCCCCCATTTAATAATATTATAACAATATTTTACCATCACTTATACTATTGCACATATATAAATTTTATAATCATAAATGAGTTATATACTTAAATTTTATAAATATTTATTTAACTTTCTTCTCTTTCACACACACATCATATTTACTTATGTGCATTGATAAAACACTCATATTCAATTATAACATAACAAATATAATTATATTTATGTTTTTTTATATATAACAACCTCCCGACTCAGCCTTCCTTGAATACCGCCTTGACCGCCTAGGCGACGCCTAAGCGGCCGCCTTGTCGCCTAAGCGGAATCGGTACCCTTCAACGCCTTGGGCGCCTTGTCGCCTTGACAACTATGGTTGTCTACCTCCAATTTCCCAATAAAGCTTTGATGCCAAACAAATGAAGTCATGTGATTCATAGTTGCTTGAAGAAATGCTTCCATACTGCTTGAACAGTGCCGCCATGTTCAGAAATAAGTTAATTAAGATATAAATAGAACAGTGATAGCCCACGATGGGTTTACAAGTACATGATAGTTTACATAGGCTATTTGGAGTGTGCATGATGGACTTAAGTGGTCTGGTATGAAGTCTTCCTGACCTGAGGTACATAAGATTGAAGGAGGGATTGCACAAGCCATTTTGTGGAGCTTCATTCATTAAATTTATGAATTATACTAGGCCTGTTACGGGATACCTCATAGGGAACTTTGAACCCATGTGGAGGTCAGTTTGAGACGTGTGCAGAGACTTCATCATGTAACTGCTGAAGGGGCATCGGGCTTGGAGGGAATCGACTTTTCATAGGAGATAGATAGGGTGGAGAGAAGGCACAGTATGTAAGAACAACATATTACTCTTACCTTTTCTTCTTTATTGTTTTGCTATCTATCTTCTCTATTTGGCGTAGCAACATGGGATGCCCCTAATGGGCATCATTTCTTCTTGATCTTCTTGGTATCTTCCCTTTCAAAGCTCCAGATGCGTGTGCCGCAAGGAGAACTGATGGTCAACATCTTCTCTTCATTTTTGTTCTTCCGCTTGGCTCCCTGGGTATTTTAGTTCTCCGGGCCTGCCTGGAAAGGTTCTGGGTATTGTGGGTTTCTGGGTCTGTTTAAACAGGTTTCAGGGGTGTTTTGGATCTGAAAGAAGGCAATCTTAAAATGGATGTGCTATGTACACATCTGTTGGAATTATGAAAAATTAACAGGGTGCAGTGGTGCACACTTCGAGTGTCTAAAACTTTAATGAGTTTATTTATTCTTACCATTTTTCTAACCCATTTTAATACTTTACCGTAGTGTTTGTAAGGGACAATAGTTGATTGAACTTAGCATTCTCATTTCTCATCAGGTACTATCACCTAAACCTTTCTTTGTTCCATTAATATTTACTTATTGTTTTATACAATTTGTTAATTAAAAATGCAATTGCTATGTTGTGCACTACCATTTCATTTATAACAACAATATAATTAGTTTGATAGTATTCTTACTTTATCAACAAGGGTAGATAGTTGAACTTTAATTAACATAGTTTCCTATCTCTATTTATTTCTAGGCTGCGGACAACCACTAGGCTCCTAAGTTTCTAACTAAATTATCCGATTTTAAACAAAACTAATGCTTAATCCTAATAAAAGCATACTTAATATTTTCTCCCAATAAAACTAGATAGAAGCATCTGCTTGAAACTAAAAGCCAAAAAAAAAGAGTAGCTCAATCCATTGTACATTTTTACAGTCCATTCATAGTCATGTTAATCATACCATCCCAGAGTCCTTGTGTAGTTCATGTTTGAACATTGTAACTGGCCTTTAATTTTCTATTAATTTATTATAGGTGATATTAAGAAACATACTTATGAATGTCATTGCTCCTGAAATTACTGAAGATGTGTATTATTCCTGCAGCCACGATAACATTGACGGAGTCTATGTGCTAGAAGATAGTGGCTAAAGCTACCGATGAATCTGGAATTGGGCTTGTCATGTACAAAAAGTCAATTTCAAAATCTTGTTATATGCAGCGAAAAGTACGTTATTCTCCATTGTGCGATCATATGACTGAACACGTAATATCATGGTATTATTTGATTTTCTTTTCCAAAGTTCTTGTTATTTTACAATTTTGTGATTGACCAGTTATTAATTTCTTCATATGTAATACAGGAATGTACCCCTTGATAGTTGTATTACACTCCAGGCATATGATGAAGACCCACGGGGAGATAACTGGCCCAAGCCATGGCCTGAAAGACTTAATAGCAAACCCTTCAATCAATCAGTCAACCCAGGCTTTGAATACACATAGATGAAAATTTATGATGACACATAATATTGGAGTGACCTGGTGACTGGCACTTGCATAATGTTGCGATCAACTGGTCAAGCATACGAAATGTTCTAGACATGAATGATGGTTTTGGAGGGTATGGACTAAAATGATGTGTTAATGATTCATGATATTTATAGAAGATATTGCTTAATGGAATGAAGTTTCTTTCTTGGAATATCTTTTACTTTTATTTTTGGTATAGATTTTATTTCTTTTGGCATGTGTTATTTATCTTGCTCTCGTGATGATTCCTGACATGAAATTGTGAGTCCAGTATTTTTCCAGGTCTGTGGTTGCTTCATTTAGGTTCTTTAATGATGGTTATGTCCACAGGACCCTGTTCAAGTGTACAGAGTTTATAAAGTGTCCGTTTTATATCATTGTTATACTTAAGATTTTGGATGAGATGACAATTCGGATGGCCTATTTAAAGAAGCTGAAACCTAGGTCCAATACACTTTGCTTCTGTCAGGATTTTGCTTCAGGAGAAATAAAAAGGAATAAGAAAGAATTTTATGTTGTTTGTTTCTTAGATATGTTAAAAAATACTAATTTTTTCTAGACTCATTTTTGTTTATCTTGCATGCAGTACATGTATACACACTCTTCGAGATGGTCCCGTTAGACCCATTTGGAGTACTTTGGGCCTTGGGGCATTCTGTCACCATCCTATCTTCTAAAAGCAAACTCGAAATGGCCATAGATTGGTTGAAGTAAGCCATTTTTTCCATTTGTTGAGATAATGCAATTTTATGTTTTCTAGCTCTCACTAACAAATGACGAGATGCTTTCAAGTTTCAACAATAGGGAAATGGGCCAAATCTTGCAGTATTTGTTTGAAACTTCCATTCTCTTTGTTTGTCCTTTTTGGCTTATACTGTTTTCTTTTATTTGTTTGTTATCGTTTTCTTCATTTTGCAGTTACAATGGCATTGTTATCACGTCACTTGAGGGCAAGCCTGTCTTTCATGGTAAAATATGTTTCTCAATGTGCTTTAGTATTGTTCCTTCATGTTGGTATTATTTCTTGTTTCTTATAAATGCTAATATTAATTTGTTGATGTTGGAGATAAATAGAAACATTGTCTGTTGATAAACAATGATGTAACTTTTGCTATAGTAAAAAGTGTTTAGTGAAGTGATAAAAGCATATGCTCACTGGGTTTAATCTTATGAATTATGTGTTTGCTGAAGACAATGCCCCTTAGACATTGCTGCAATCCTGAGAATAATGACAAACATAAGTTACTTTTTTGCTGAATATCATGGAAATAATACTTCCTGTCATTTTTATTGGTAAAAATCAGTTAGTGATTAGGGGCCGCCTTCACTTTGTATTTATTGATTTTGGAAAAGAACTGAGGTTATGCACATCTTATCTAATATTGAGTGGATTTTTTCAATGATTTGAAATATACAAGCACACTAATCAGTACTATACAGTCTATACTTCATGAGCACTCTTTGTACATTTTACATTCTCTTGCAGGAGCCTTTTTAAGTCAGTACCTGTAATATGGAATGTGCCTAAAGGATCCCTAGCACTTAGGCTTGATAAGTACGTCGCCCATAATCAGACGCAACTTATCAGTGATTGGAGGCTAGCTTTCAACAGATCAACAGTTGTTATCTTCCCAAATCTTGCACTACCCGGTAATGAAATTAAAATATTCTGTTTGCTATACTTCCCCTAGGAACTGGAAATCACCTGTCTAGAGTTATGCGGGGGGGGTGACCTATCTTTTGTTCAGGGTGAAGGTGGTTTAGGTTCTGTTCTGCTTGACATTGATCGTTCAACAGTGACAATGCTTGATCAATGGAATGTTGCTATCAAGGATGAAAATACGGTCAAAGTAAAGAAAAAATAAAATTTATAAAATTTATTTAGGTTAGCTGATTGTGATTTTTTTTTTACTCTGGTCTTTTGCAATGTTGATTTATTTCTCGTGTTATTTTTTTTATTAGGTATTAGATGTGACCGGTGGCCTATGACTTCCATGTAACAAGGGACGTGTGAAGCACGTTATTTTATATTATATATAATTATTTAAAAATATATTTAATCCAACGGTACACGTGCGTAGCACGTTATTTTAACTAGTATATATATATACACGCACACATTGTGTTTTTAATCCATGGTGTCGCCGGTCAAGGCCAGCCTTCAATTAATTGCACGGCCACACCCCGCAAAACTCGTCAACGTCCTCTCTCCTCTTTGTGAGGAGAGCCGGTCAAAAGTGCCGCCGTTGCAACAACTCTTCTTCTTCCTTATTCAATTTCCACCGCCCTGATCTCAACACACCAACCACTCAGATCCGTGTCAAAAGATTGTGTATTGGTAGATCTGCATTTCATTTGGGTCACATTTAGGAATGTTGGGATAGAAACGATAGACAGATATCGTTCTCTATATATATAGCTAGATATATATATATATGTATGTATGTATGTAAGTATTAGTATTAGTATATTTGAATGAGAAGATAAATAAATAAATATATATATATATGAAAGCTCGTATAAGTATTAGCATTCAAAAAATACATATAGGTGGGTTGAGTTGACCTCAACTGTTGATGAATGGACCATCCAAGTTAGTGGAGGTGTTTGTCAGAAGTTTTTTTTTTGTTTTCGTATCGAAATTTGTCAAAAAAGATGTTTGACAACCATCTCAAATTTATACTTCTAAGAAGATTCCTTTCTTTAACCTTTTTTCTCTGCCTCATGGTCCCCCCCCCACCAAACCTCTTTCGGTCATGGATATGGCTCCCAGTACTCTTTTTATTATCTCTTCTCCCCAAACATAGCAAATATATATAATTAATTAGTTTGCAATTTATTTTAATGCAACTTCTATCACCAAAGTGTGTGTGTAAAAAATTTCTATTGTTTTGTCTGATCTAGTTGTTTTGAGAAATTAATATTTTCTTTGAATTGGACCAAATCTATATATCCACCTCTCAAACCGAACCATGCCAAAACAGAAGCAAACAAAACAACTGCAATTTTGGTTTTGTTCGGATCATTTTGAACTAATATGATATTTATACATTATATATATATATTTATTATTATTACATCGATAAACATTGAATATTTATCTATACATGTTATAAAGATATAATCCTAGAATAGGTTCACTAATTAATTATGTTTTTTCGGTGTATTTGCTTGGTTTGATTTCAAGCACCCTCCAAATCAAACTAAATCTACTGGTTCTCTTTGATTTTTTTGGGTTGAATTGAACCCCATATGTCTTGTGTGTGTGTAGATGCATTTATCTCACTGATTATCTACTAGCCTTTACTTGTTTTACATCATATATTTTAGAGTGCAAAATAATTGAGTATATTCATCTGTGTGCTCCCAATTTGATTCATATTCTTCAAACATTTCAAGTTGGTGAAAATGATGGGAGTGTGATTATATTCTTCATGATACTAAATGCAAGCTTTATTTTCCACGGAATTACAATAATCTACACTTCCTCAAACCCAACAAGTACAGATTTGAGATAGTCTTGTTAGGTAGATCCGAGTTCCACCACTTCACAACGTACAAAGAGATAGAGATAAGATAATAAATGGTCTGCATTGACAAGCTGAAGGATTGGTCATCTTTAATAAGCCATTCAAACAAACGCCCAACTTTCAACAACATTTAATGAGGAGGGTAAGAAGAGACAATCAGTCACATTAGCGTTCTACAAACGTGCTTTGGACTGTGAGTAATCAAGAGGTTTCCAACCCCCTCAACCCAACCAAACCCATTATCATTAATGAATATTTTGTCCGTCACCCAAAATATTTCAAATATTATTACTTGTTAGGCAACATTATTAGACACGCCTCTATCATTATCGATTTTAAAATTGATATGAATATCGATCAACGAGGGATATTGGGTTAATGATATCGATTTTAAATTTTGTAATATAAAGAAAGAATGTTACGCAATACAAATGTCAAGTCATATCAATTTTGATATTGATACTCCGATCTTTATAAATATAAATATAAATAATAATATAATATCCATTTTGATATTATAACCAAAAAGACCCTTAGTGAGAGTGCAAGGTAGTTGATCTACTCCCATCCCGTCTCCATTCTGATCAAGTTATTGAAAATAAAGGTAGTGCCTTCATTTTCTCACACCAAAGGAAAAAAATCCTCTATTCAAAACTGACCACCCTACAACCAACCTACAACTATAAAGAAATAAGTAGATGATCAAATATGAAGGTATGATCGCCTTGGTTGTCAATGGTTAGAGTATTAAAATAATATGCTACATAAATTTTGATATGGATGTCCGGAGAGAAGAGTGTATATATCAATAACAAAAGTACTGATACAAGTCATCACTCTGGTACCACGTTTGGGGCTTTGTTTACACCACAAACATCAAAATCAATTTTGACGATGATAATGTATATCGATATCAATTTCAAAACTAATAGCGATATTTAGTACTTTTACCTATGGAATGCTAGATCGGGATTTGGGTCCTGACCCGGTCGATTTTGGGCCAGCCAACCCTAGGATCCTGACCCATAGATATTTTTAATTTATTAGTTTATTATTTTTTTATTCTAAGTCTGGCCGACCCGAGTCCCAACTCTGACTAACTAGGTCGGTTTAGACTCAGCCGACCCACTCCCAACCCCCGACCCCACCTTCCTTACCAAACAAGCCATAAAATACAGGGGGCACCAAACCTACAGACCACAACTGTGATCACAAGATTTGAGGGGAAAAGGGAACCGTCATAATCTATCACATTCAACCATCATGTTCACTGTTAAACCAACATGAATTTCCATCCAACTTTTCAATCCAAGCTTCATTTCCCAAGGGCCAACAGTATCTAAACGCAGGATCAACCATCAATAACATCACACTACATCTAGTATCTAATTGTGTGTGTGTGTATCAAATCTGATGTGGATATATACATCTGTCGACAATATCAAAATTGGTACTGAATAATAACCTTCCCACCCTCCGTATTCTAATCAAGTAAGGCCCGGTAACAACCAATCAGATGCTAAAATCCTTGCCATCTAGTCACATGCATTAAAGAATGAATGCTATGATTGTCGGTCACCAGTGGCGTAGTGGACACCACCCAGCACTGCAGGCTTCTCCTCCAGCTGCAGCAAGAACATCCCGGGTTCGATCCCCGCCCTTTGGGATATATAACTGGGTGATTGGTTTCGACCAACTTCACCGTCAACGAAAAGAAAGAAAGAAAGAAAGAAAGAAGAACGAATGAAATGCATACCAAAAGGAATCATCGGAAACTGGAGGTCCTTGACCAGCCCATTTCAAGTTCACATGGCTTGCATCCGCCCAAAGAGAAGTTGCCCACCAAGCAAGTACGGTCAACAGCCTCGTTAAATTAATTAATTAATAAGCTTTAAGTTCCCCCACTTCTTCTTGCCATCAAAGGACGTACGGTGTGCGAGAGTGTGAGAGGGTGTACTTACGACGGGCATTTACGTAACATTAACTTTGTAATTAATGTTAATGTTACAAATGGATCGGCAAGACGGGCCTTCTTAAATTGACGGACGGCCTTGATTTGGTCGCCCTTCTTCACCGCCACCTCTTTAAGTACGGGTGGTCCGTCTTCGGATCAAGCATTTATGGGGTGTTCGATTCCACAAAATATTCTTACCATAACAAGCTCAGCTTTTGTTGTCAAAATATGCCCTTGTAATAAAATTTATTTGAATAGATATTTAGCTCTTTATGTTGTACGTGGTTGCCGCTCGTCAGTTGTGATAATTTTAGCTCTGTAGATATATTTTAAGTTTTATTTTAATATATTATTTTATTATAAAAATTTTTGTTGTGCAGTTGTTTAGCTGAGAGAATACTCCCCCGTTAGACATAAAAATATATATATATATATATATATGTGGGAGGGTCAACTTGCGTCTAATTCTGAATTTTGCCAGTACTGAGAGCTTAAAATAAAATAAGGTGCCAAGTGCTTTGGTCACTTTCCTTTGGCTCGTGAGCCGGAGATTCTTGTCAAAGCTCTCAGGCCATGTTTGGTACGAGGGCAACTTAGGGATAAACCAGGTTTATCTCAAAAGTTTAGGAGGTAAACTCGATTTATCCCGAAACAATTTTGATGTCAAACAGCCCTTCAAGTTCTTAATCCAATCAAGTCATCTGACCGTACGGCTTTTGAATTCTCTACGTAAAAATAAAGGAGGAATTTTTAAAAGTTGACAGAGATAAATATATGAAAACTGTATTATAAAAGTACTAAGAGTTTTAAATAAATTAGACTACGCAATTATTTAATGGGGTTTTTATTTTAGAGTGACGAGGTTACACATAAATTATCTTTAGTCCTGGACTGGACATCTGTGTTCTGCGTGTAGTATTCATGGTTTGGATTGAATAATGTCAAGTTTCTATTCATCATATAAAATTTCAGATTCCGTGCATTCCCCTGCATATATACATGATTTCGTTGGTCGAGGGGGAGAGAAGAGAAGGGGCGCCGCTGTTCTGGCCAAAGCCGTAGCAACGGGCCGTGGACTTTGACCATCTTACATGGCGCATTTTGTTGACTGAACAAATCAGGTTCAGGTTTGACCCACCAAGTTAGTCAAAGTCAGAGGTGGTGGTAAGGTTGCAGAGGAGGGGGGTGGTGTTGGATATTTCAAAAGAGTTGCAAATATTATATGATTTTTTTTTGTTCACCGGCCCGGATGGCTCGCAGGCACGCTGCTCCTGCGCGCAGCGAGGGTTCGAGCCCCACCAGAGACCACCCCCCGGGGGTAGTGGGCATCGGCACCCTTCGAACCCACGCCTCCGCTGCTGCGAGCGGAGGACGGCGCCGTGGGTCGACCGGCAAATATTATATGATTCAAAAAGACATAATAATTTCTTTTTGCCTAACTACTTTAATAATACGTAAATGTGTAGTGATAAATCTTACAAGATAAAACCTGATGTGTATTTATATATGTTAGCTAAATATACATAGATTGATACAATATTTTAAATAATCAAATAAATTTTGAATATTCTTTACAAATAAAAAATTATACATCATTTCCACATCACAAAATTTTAAAGTACTCCTTCTTATATATATATTATCTACGAATGTCTCCTAAACAGTCACCATCCAGATAAGTAGGCACAATTAATTTAGATTTTATGCGGTTAATTAGTACCCAAAAATCCTCGTATTAATTTCGATTTCGTCTTAATTAATACGGACATATGGTGTCACTATCATTATCTTATCTTATACGTGGGTAAAAATTATATCTAACCTTTATTAATTATTGGCAATAAGTGTATCAGAAAATTAGTTCTGTAATAACTTTTGATTTATCCACATATATTCGAATCCTTTAATACAACATTTTAATTATTCTATATTAAATTTTTTAATTTAACAAGGGTTGCTGGACTTCCCTTCAACTATTAATGAGCTAATTCGTATAAACGCCAGATAGCAGAAAATATAATAAATTATGATTAACTGCTTAGGAGCGTGCATTAATAATTACACCCTTAATACTTCTTAAATGGACCCGTTTAGTTTTATCTGATTGGGTTGGATTTGAAGACGTTCCAGACAAAATTAAATATATATTGCTGCCAAATAAATTAACCAAATATTGTAAACTTATTATTGTATCATGTATAAAAATAATGTTAGGATAAAACGATGTTTATCTTTGTTATCTTTAATTCAAAAATAAAATTATTTTAAATATTTAATTGATTTTTTTCTCTAATTTTTATGTTCGCTGACGCTCCTTGATACGGGTCAAAATTTTGATTTTTGAGCTACTCGATCTTTGTTGCGATATTATTATGATTATTGTCGTCATAAATAACCTGCCGATTGCTGTGAGTTGAAATTAAATACATATATATATATATACACGATGGCGTCCGCCGGCGATGCACCCAGACTGCTCCGCCCCGCCGCCGGTCTGAATCCCCTCCGAATCCCCTCCTTCTCTATACCTTCTTCTTCTTCTTCTTCTTCTTCTTCTTCTTCTTCTTCTTCTTCTTCTTCTTCTTCTCTATACCTTCATTCCCCTGGGCGGCAGGATTAGCCCCTCACTCGATGGCGGCGGATGTGAGCACCCTGGTGCGGCTCCCCACGCAGTGCGACGGCGGCGTCGAGGAAGGCAGCTCCAGAGGCGACCTCGCGGCGACGGACGTCCCCGGTGGTTGCGGTGCCGGCAGCGGCGGCGTGACCACGTCGGCCGTCCCCTCCGACGACGGCGAGAAGCGCATCCAGATCGTGGTAAAAGTGCAGTCGTCTGCGTTGATCACATGCTCATCTCTGAATTCCGTCTTCTTCCTCTGCAACTCCCTGATGGGGCAAATATGCTGGATCTCAATTCTCTGTTTTTCCATGATATCTTCTTATCTTCTCCCTGGAAATTTTCGTTTCGGTTCTGTTCTTCCGCTGGGTACAGTACTTGATTTTCATGCCGAACCTCTCTTCCTCTGCAAGTTCCAATTTTTTGACTCAACCTTTGATATGATCATCTCCGAAAGTGTCGATCTTTCCAACTTTGCTTCTCAATTTTCCAGAAATTTCTTGTTCTTAGTATTTGACAATTTCTTGTTCTTGTATCTTTCTTTGTGATCAACCTCCGGATTTGGATGCTTGCTTGGGATGCCTTATGATTGTTGATATTGGCTGATAATTTGTTCCGTTCTCTTCCTGCGCAGGACCTCAATTTGCCCCCGCCACTCGGCAGCTCCAGTCCTCCGCCGCCCGAACGCCCAGCGTCGCCGGAGGCGTCCGCCGGGATGCTGGGCTCGAGGCCGCCCTCCCTATCGCCGCCTCTCCCGGCTGGCTGCCAGAGCGTCTGCACCCTCGAGAAGGTAAAATCCGCTCTAGAGCGTGCCGATCGCGAGTCTAGGCTGCGGCGGCGGCGGCAACTCGGCGGCGGGCAGGCCGGATCGGCGTCACCTACCTCGTCCTCCACCACGACGTCCTCCGCAAAGCGTCGCCGAGGAGGAGGTGCAGATGACGGCGAGGAGGAGACGAGGCCGAGGCCGGAGGGAACGCCGGGCGTGTCGGACGGGGACGGCGGCGCTGCTGCGGAGATGGCGGCGGCGGGCTGCCCAAGCTGCCTCACGTACGTTCTGATATCCAGGTCTAACCCGCGGTGCCCGCGATGCCGCTCTTCTTTGCCGCTCCCGCTGCCGGGGCCGCCATGGACACCGGAGGCTGCCGGCAAGAAGGCGGCTACGATCGACCTCAACGCCGATGCTGCGTGGAGCTCCGCCGCTACGACGGCGGCGACCTTTTTCTGATATTATTATTATTTTTTCTGGTAACCGATTACTATATTTTAGTTACCTTGTTACTATATTTTCACTGTATTTTAACTTTATTTGTAAAATACGTTATTTGCATTTCACATTTCCAGTTTAATAGACAGAAGAATATAGGTATGCTTCTTAATTAATTTATTTGTGACTCCTTTCCGGATCAAATCAAAACTCCACTGGATACATATAAGTTAAACATATATAACTTACTCGTTGTTTAATCATCAATAATTTATATATATTAACAAATCATTTTTTAAAGAACTACAAGATCATATTTATTCATATAAAACTAAAAGTGATACATAATTGATACAACGACAGAGGTAAAATAGCAAAACACTTGGCCGAGTTCACGACAAAGAGAGTTGTCTTCGTAGAAGTTGTCAAACTCCGACGAAAGAGTACATAACCCCGTCATCCGCTCACATGTACACGTGTATATTGGTCAACTCGTGATTTTATGTTCGTCTCTTGGAAACATATCTACAAATCATTTACTATGATTACGAAGCAGTCAAGAGACGATTAACATATATATATAAAGATAATGTATATCTAAAGAAAGTTATCAACGAGGTATATTAATAAGAATTTAAACTCAAACTTGAATCAATACAATTAGTTTATTTGAATCTGAATGGAGTATTCAAATTTTAACTTGCAATGACGTCGGGACATTCTTTCTTTTCTTAATGATTCACTTACAATATGCTTTTGATAAATAAAATTTTGGATCATATCTTTCATTATAAGATGCACGTGAAGAACCTTGTTGCATTGCCTCATATCCATATCCATGTCCATATTCATACGATGGTAAATCTTGAGAATGTCTGTATTCATAATATCCCATTTAAAAAATATCTATGGAATTAAATGTGTGAGAAAGATCATATTCATCAAATTGTGATAGATTTTGTTGATCTGACAAATCGGCATTCTTATTCTTACATCTATATGTTTTTTGACATTGATGATGAGTTTGCTTAGTAACATCTGTGGGGAATGAATGATTTTCTTCTACGTTGTTAGCATCACTATCACCATAGTCATTATCATTTTCATCATTACTTACATTATTATCACTTCCATTCATTGGAAGTATCCATATCGAAGGTTAGATCATCATTTTGAAGATAAGTAGACTCGGAAGATGATTGAAGAATTTGTTATACAGTTATATCTACATCTATTCTAGCTTTATATGTAGCACTAACAATTTGTTCAGATGGATGGCCATCATGTTCATTCATGTCATTGTTTGCAACCCACTCAGCATAAGGATTGTCTCAATCATCTATATCATTCTCTTCTAAGCAAAGTATTCAAGTGGATCCTTTTCTAGATCACCTCCTTGCATATGTTTAGCCTCCATTCTTCTTACCTTTAACTTTATATTATAATGACAATAAACAAGTTTCTTCAACTTTGAATATGACAACTTGTTTCTAGGATTTTGTATGTATCAAAGAAAAAGTACCCCAATTTCTTTCACATGGAGAATTTGATGAAGTTTGTGATAAAACTTTGATTGCAAGTTGTTTAAAAGTTGAAGAATTATTTCCATACATTTTTTACTCTTCACCTAAAAGTGAAAAAAATAATAATATATTTATAATTTGAACCAACTTTGCATTTTATTTTTAATAAATTATTGCTAATTTAGCTACATAATTTATCTACTTGCAATATCACTTTTTGTTTCGAAAGAGATCAATGCATCTCTAAACTTTATAATCTATTACACAAAAATAACACTTATTGTTAATATCAACTTAAAAGAGGATAAAATCTATAAAGATCGTAGTGTTGTCTCATTTCCAAATTGGCATCTTCCATTGTATTTTGGAAACAACTTATCATAATCTTGTTAAATTGCTTTAATAAGTGCTTGATTGTTTCCTAGATGTGTTGAATAAAGGAAGAAAACATGCCGGCCTTATAGATAGGTGCATTCTATTTATTTTGTCTATCTATCATTTATGATCTTATGAACTCATGTATAATTTCATATTGAAGTTGTCTTTATCACGTCTTTTATCATAATGATTGCATGATATACACTACCTATGGTTGGATAATTTTCAATGTCCATCACTCTCAAAACCTTATACATAGGTTCCATAATTTTTATCAAATATCTTACATAATCTCAAAAGATAAGATTACATATGATTTGTTCTATATTCTTTTTAATAAGAGTGTTTCTGAACTCCAAATTAAACTAGTTTGAACAAAGAAAGAAATCTTTCAAACTATCCTTTTCATGCAACAAACTTTGGGGTGCAAGATAACTTGTTACAAAACAAGTGGCACTAGCTCGAACTAAATCACATCAACAATTATTTCTTACTAGATTCACAACCCAATCGATCAATCATGATTATATATGAAACATGTAACAATTTGACCCATTTTTATACTTTTTTTTTACCATATCGTTTTTTGTCACATATTCAAACATCAAATCTATACAATGAGCAGCACTTGGTGACCAAAATAGACTATATTTCAATGTCAAAAGTATTCCAACCTTTTTATAATTGTTGGTATTATTGGTTATAATTTGTATAGCCCTATGTTTTACAACTTTCTTAATCTTATCCTCCATGAGTTGCATAATGAACTTATGGTTTTTCTCTTTGCCTAATGCATCAACTAAATATGAAAATATGACATTTCATATTCATGTGGATGCATATTCTTGTGGATCCTGTCCATCCATCACATAAAAAACCATTTATATTCTAAAATAGTTCCATTTTTTATTTTTGGTTGCATGTCCTTAACTAATTCATCCAAATATTTTCTTAATATGTCTTTGGGTGTAGGAGTGTTGATTGCACGTCTAATATTTTTTGTTTCAATAATCATATTCTTAAAATGATAATATTTTACAACATGAGCTGAAATATGATTGAATATAAATAATTTTGAAACAACCTATTAATTTTGAATATTAATAATCTTACCAAGCGATTTTCTTAAAGATCCTTTATTTACTATTTCATTTATTCTTTTTTGTCATACATCATCTGATATATACAAACTGCATTTTATAGATGAACAATTACCAATACCCAGTGATCCACCTTCCAACATGGCGCATAAAATTAGTTATGCTTTATTTCATTTTTTTCATTCCACCTGCAAATCTTGCACCACTATGTCCACTACTTTTAAGCTCCAATTGTTTGTGAATATATTTTGTGACGCTCTGACTTACCAATTTGCCATCTAGTTTTAGCATATGCTTTTGCAATTTCGTGTTGACTTCTTTCCTCAGATCATTCACATTTATCTGATGTAAAATCTTCTAAATGGCCACCAATATGTTAGAGTTTATCAATGACTTTCTTTTGCTAATTTACTTCTCATAGTATGCATATATATATTTTTGAGATTTTAATTCTTTCAACTATTTCCACGCTTCAGATGGACAACTTAGAAATTTGCTTACATCTAATCCTTAATTAGGTGACACCACTTACTTTCATTACTTTTCCATAAAAATTACATTAAGAATCCTTCTTGATGGGAGTTCCATATTGTCAACTATATCATTCATAGACATCTTCCTTATGCAACTACAAAAGAACATAAAAATGATGAACTTCACTATTGGTTTGTGTTTTAGTCTGGATTGTCGACAGGCCTATACTCTAGAAGATATAATATTATCTATATCTGATGTTGAATGATGATGATGATAGTTCAAACTAACCCATCTTGACTTGATGTGAGACCGTACCAGTTAATGGTCCCTTGGAAATAGGTACCTTGGATAGCTAGCAGAGTTACCTTTAGATATAAAAGTTAAAATGACCTTGTAGCTTTATTGGGATATATAGTTAACAATTAGTTAGAGGTGTACAATAATTAGAGTGATTATTCAACTCTTGTAATAGCTCACTTGACTGGCGCGGTAATATACCTGGCTCATGACCATTAGTTGGGCACTTCTAGTCTCCCTGGTCTCCGTTTTTACCACTTTGATGGTAAAGTCTAATGACTTAGTATTAATCTATCATTCCGAGAACGAAGATATCCTGCCTTTTGGGATTGTTAACTAGATTTATTATTTTTACTTTTATTGTTGATGTTTAATGCATGCTATGCGTTGGTTCAATTATTAAGTTGGTTATTTGTTTTGTGTTTTTGCTAGTCTTCCCAACTAATGGGGTGTTTGGTTTCATGATAATGAAGATTTTTGTTTTAATTTTTAAAAATTGTAAGAAAACTTGTCAAAAGAGATGTTTGGTTACCATGATAATTTTATGTTTTAAAAGTGATTTTCTTCTTAAACAAAAAAGAGGGTTTCACCTCTTTCTTTTTTCTTGTGGTCTCCCACTTTGTTTGGTCATGTGTGGTAGTTACTTTTTTTGTAATCACATCCCTCCAAACATGATAATTTTATGTCATGAGTTGGTTCACTTTTTATTTTAATACATTTTTTTATCATGAAAGTGTACAAAACATTATCATGCAATCAAACACCCTATAAGCCTTCGTTTTAGGCTCTCTTATCTATCTCTTTTCGGGAGATCTATCATTGGTTCTCATCAGTAGTAGTCAATGGCAGAAGTACTTGCTAATGTTTCTAGACTCTTAGGGGCTGTTTGGCACCATAAACTATTGGAGATAACTTGGATTATCCCTTAAATTTTGAGAATAACTCAAGTTTATCCCCAAGTTATCCCCGTACCAAACATCACTTTAGGGTATGCCAAGATACTTGCACTCACACTTTCTTTTTTGTTTATTTCTTACTTAGTGGAAATCATGTTTCAGAAATGTAGTCTGACCATTTGCTTCTATGTAAATTATAGGGTTGATGGATAGCTAGTACGGGTGTAAACGGAATCTGATATTCTGATTCGATTTCGATAAAAATTAACGGGTTTGAAACTTGTTTCTGTATCCTATAAACTATCGGAATCAAATATTCTGGTAGCTTATCGAAATTGAAATCAGTTGATTCCATTTCCGTTAATCTGATTTTGATAAAAAAATAATTATATATAAATAAAATTAAATAAAATGAAGTTAAATAAATTATAAAATATAATATATAAAATAATAAAATGATAAAAATAAAGTTTTAAAAATATTATATCAAATTTTAGTAATTATATGTAAATTATTGACTCATTTTTGAATAAAAATTAATATTTAATATGTATTTCAGAATTTATTGGATTCGGTTCCGATTTCGATAACGGAAACGAAATCGGATTGAAATCGGAACATATTGATAGGGTTGAGCATTAAACGGTTCAAACCGAAAAATCAAACTGAATCGGTCTATTTAGTTCGGTTCGGTTCATTTTGATTCGGTTTGGAAGTCCTTCAAACCGGTTTAAACCAAACCAAAATGTTTAAACTGATATAATTAAAAAGTATATAAAAATAGTTAAAATATTATTAAAATGATATTTTTTTAATTTTATAATAAAATAATATATTTTTTAATTTGTTTAACTTAAAAATTATTATATATATGTAAAAAATAATTAATTAAAATACTTTTATATATTTTCAGTTTAAACTGAACCAAACCAAACAAATGGCCCAGACTGGACCAAACCGACCCATGCTCACCCCTACATAGTGATTCCGAAATTATTGGAATCGAAATCGAAACCCCTTGACCCTATCGGAATCGGAATCGGATTCTGGTGATTCTGCTACCAAATTCGACCCGTTTACGGCCCAAATAGCTAGGTATTCTACTCTATTACAAATATACGTTATAGATTGTGATACAAGATGATGACGAGAGCATTCCAATCACAGAACTTGAAGGTCTAAGTTGGTCATGGTGTGAAACTAGTGGTCCTCAAATATCAGAGGTAATGTTAATCATGAATGTAGTTAAAATAGATGGAAGTGATCAATAGAATTTGGAAATATTTCATGTCTAACTTTATCTCCCTTGATTTTGGATATCAGACCTGCTACAATTTATGAAGAGTAGGACCTAGACTTATTTATTAATGAATGATAAGCAAAATCTTATTTAATGACACTGTTTGTAATCTCTTTTTTTGATGCGTGTATCAAGACAAGAAAAGATATTCTATTATAACTCTTCAAACAAGAGATCCTATTATTGATAGAATAGCTTCTGCAAATACTGAACAAAGGCCCAGTCTCCCCAAGTCTGCCGCTCTTGGAATTTGGCTTGTGCAGATCCACTACTTTGGAAAGTGCTTGACTTTGGGCTGTTGAAGGCCAACTTTATCCCTAAAGGGCTTCACCGTATGTTTGGGTGGATGATAGATATGACAAGAGGTTGACAAGAGTACTAAGGATAGCAATGGCCCTAAGCTACCGGAAGTGCCTCTTGCATGATATTTCATTTCAATTTGTATATGAAAGATGAGCATTTGAACTACATAGCAGAAGGTATAGCAGCTATTTGGACTTTTTAAAATGATCTATCATCAGTATCTCTTAACTGATCCCCATTTTATTTATTCTTTCCACTTGTCAGCATTTGCAAGCTCTTGCTTACAACTGAGATCGAATCCATCTTATGAGGCATGCATGTCTCCACATCTCAAACGTCTTGTCCTACCTGCATGGAATCGCATGACAAAGACATGAATTTCACTACGCCAAATTCGTCCTTTACCTATGCGAGAAAAACGTAGGTAAAGCTTATTTTCTCGTAGGTATTTCAATTTACCTACGGGACCCCCCGTAGGAAGTCGCGTCGGGCTAGGACATGTCGGTAAATGTTTTACCTACGGTAGGTCCCATAGGTATAGTACATGTACTATACCTATGGGTCAACAAACACCCATAGGTATAGTCCCTATGTATACCTACGATATATATACCCGTTGGTAAAACATGATTACATGTTTAGCAAGCGTAGGTCAAGAAAATTGATACAAACATGCATACCTACGGTTCCTCACGTAGGTAATAGTAGCGATAAAAAAATTAATTGGATCTCGTGGCAGCGTTTACATTTCCCTACGGCCAGAGATCGTAGGTATTCATACAAGTTGTTCAACCAGCAATCGTATACATATTGTTCCACAAACCACACTTATCCATACAACCACTCATACACATCATTACATACCATGTTCCATTCAATCACAATGTTTCATTCATACAAGATGTTCCATGTTCCATACAACCCGTTACATACAAAATTGGTCCACCTCTTCACACTTTTCCATATATCATGTTTCATACAACCCGTTTCATTCATACTTCCATTGAATCACATTAATGTTTCAGACATGTATCTTGTTCCATACAACCCGTTTCATACATTGGATGACCTCTTCACAGCTTTTCCATGCTTCATGTTTCATACAACCTGTTCCTATTGCATCTATACATTATTCCATTCACCCATTCATATTTCGTATATTGACACACATTGTTCCATACAACCTATTTCATTACACATTGTTCCATTCAAATCTCAAATTTCAAATTCAGCTTTAACAAACAAAAATTTACACATACGAACCGATCAACATGATGTTTACATTTAACATGATCTCTTTTTATGTATCTTCCTCCTTCCACGAGAAAGGAGACATCTCGAATTAACACCCAAGTGAGAGGCTAATTAATTATATCTTTACCTTATCACAGGGCTCGAAGTCCATACTTTTTAATTTCACATAGATCAAGTGTTCATTTTAATGCTTGAAGCGCCAAGTGGAAGCTAGGCTTCATTTGTGATGTTCAACTCATAATAGATATAAGAATTCATTGTAACATACCCACCAACCTGTTTAAGATAAAGATCACAATTTTCTGGCGCAAGAAAATATTTGAGAGTAAAATACTAGACAACTTAATTCCCCATCTAAATTTTTACTTGCCACCAAACTTATATAATATACTAGATTGGACTTGTAGCACATAAGCTATAAAAAAGACCCAGAACTTGTGGATCCTAACCTTCTGGATCCTGGACTTGTAGCACATAACTTATATATTAACTTGTGGATCCTGGACTTGTAGCACGTAAGCTACAAAAAAGACCCATTTAAACCTGCCTCTTATTGGATCTGCAAAATTATATGGTCTACAATTCCATTTAAACCTCCCTCTTATTTGACTCCTTCTCATGTGTAAAATGTGATAAAAGTAGAGATCATTATTTTGCATGCGAATTTAACATGGTATATAACCAATCCAAAAACACACAATTGGGACTTACATGAATAAAAATTGTACATTACTGAAAGAAACAAGCACCAACCAGCATACATCACAATTACATATTACATTGAGCATATAAGTTTAAAATAAAGTCTAAGACACTGTTGGAGTAACAAAATTACACATGTATGATACACCGAAGTGAGATGAGACAAGTGTTTTCAGTTTTCATACACAACCAACATACATCGAAATGTTTAAAATTTCAAATGTCCTTCGTGGATGCACAAGTAAGCAATATTGGTTGAAGATAACCTTTGTGGATGCTAATGTAATCAATCTTGGTGGAAGATAACTCCGCAATGGCCATTAAAATAAAAATAAAAGAAGCGAGCAACATGAAAATGACTGATGTATTTTCAATTGTATGAATGACTTACATAATCTCTCCACCAGATTATATGACTTCCGATGGCATCCCGCATCTTCTTCCTATGATTGTCCTTCACAAACGTAGAGGGGCATTCGGGTTTGTGACAATGAGAACTCGAGACCTCATAAAAACTTCCCAAGACATCTCTGTCAATCACCATTTTTTAAGGGTTGTCACCGATAAAAAAACCTTCAAAGAACACACGACCCTCTAAATCCATGAGCTTCACCCTTCTCCCTACCTATTGATATGGTACACCCAAAAAATGTACAGATTAACATACCGAATGACCACAAGAATTTAATTGGGAGAATGAAAATATGTCGGAATACGAGCAAGGGCGAATACCGGAAAAGGTATTCAAAACATAATCAAAGAATTACAAGAAAAGAATACGCTGGAACATAAAACATGAATATGCATCCATGAAAAGAAGAACAGAAGAGCTATTTCATATGATGGAATATGAACATCCATGAATATGCTGGAATATAAAACCTTTTCAAAGAGAATTACAAGAAAAGAATACGCTAACAACAAAACATTAATCAGAACTTAACCAATGAAATTAAAGAGAATTTTACAATGAAACTAACCTACTACTGATTAGTACTAATCAGTACTAACCTACTGGTAATTAGTACTAATGAAATATAATTGTTTCATTAATCAGAATTACAATGAAAGTAATCAGTACTAATCAGCAAACTTTCTTTCATCATTCAATAACTTCAATAAAACATCAAATATTTTATTGCTCAATCCACTCATGCATTTAAGGTTTAGCAATCGAATGATGAAAGAAAGTTTGCTGAAATTCTTGCATCCAGGAAAAATAGGTTGGTTGACTTCTTTTAACAAGTCCAAAAAGGATTTCGAATCGTTATCATATACTTCATCATCACACGTCGGAAAGACATCGGCTAACATTTCATACATGTTTGATTCATCTACACTTTCTTCAAATCTTCCCTGACTTGACTCTTCACCATAGAACTTCCAAAACTGTTTGTCCTTTATAACACCGTCTATGTAGAGGTGTTCTCTAATAATATGCCTTTCACATTTTTTCAAGCATGCGCATTTCACACATAGACATCTTATCTTTCGACTCGATGGTATACTTTTATATGCAAACTTTAAAAAGTTCTCAACACCATCGTAATAGCCACCCACATTTCTTGGCAAATCCATCCAGCTCCAATATATATGACTATAGATCAAAACATGGATAATAATTAAAAATGCATCCTACAATTTTGAAAAATGGATAGCATCGCATCCATTAATATTCTTAAACTTTAGAAGGAATGATGGAAATGACTAGTTGAATCTTCAAATAGACAACAAGTATCCCTTAAAAGTTAAAGTGAAAATCTTATGTCATTAAAAAGTTGGTCAATCAAGCGAGGAATGTGTCAGTTGCCTTAAAAATTGAGTAAGCACATAAAAATAAAGGGATGCAAGGTAGATTATGTTGTTAGTTGGAACACAAGGGGACATTTGGTAACTTTATATGTTATATATCTAATAAGTGGGATACCAAGAAAAATATAACATATTATTGCTAAAGATATAGTGAACATGTGTCCAAATGCAAACAAGAAGATGTATTGTCAGATATATAGAAAAAATGCAACTACAAACAAAATCATTAATGAAAACATGAAAATTCTAACAAGAGGATGAATGATTGACAAAATATAGTCATAAATTTATGGCATAAGTGTTACCTCATTTTCGAAGTGACAAGAGGGTAATCGAATCAATGAACTCCAGATAATAGCACCCGAAAGTAACCGTAAAGAAACTCTGTAAAGCCTTAAGACACGTTGAGAAGCAAAAGAAACAAGGATATAGAGCTGAAAAAAAAATCGTAATACGCTAATGGGCGGTAACATAAAAATTAGGAGCTCGGTGCCAAAATGTCTACCCAACAACACATTAACATAAAAAATATCCGAGAATAACGGGAAATGAAATATGTTTTGTCAAGAGAACCAACTTGTAAACATGAATGCATAGGGCAAACAGGTAAAATACTTGTTTTAAACAACTATCATGCTGATCATCATCTCCGTCGAACGAACATCGGACTGCATGGATAATTAAATAGGAATCCATAAAAAAATCCTTTCGAATATGACAAATAAGTGCTGTTTCTCGCGACTACGCATAAAGCCAGCCGAACTACAAACAAAGGAGAGCTGAGAAAACGCCAAAGCCGACATGAACATCTTACAAATGCCCCTTGGTCCTAAGTGTTCTACTTGATCCCCCATTGCAACACTCTCAACATAGGGAAACGATGGGCAGAACATAGTCCGAATTACAACTTGTAAAACCCTAAATCGTACTGTACGTATTGAACGAGCTAAGATATATGGAACCCAAAATCGATCGAAGTAAAGGAAAGGTGCGAAACACTTACAAGTAGGTCGTAGGTCGTTCGGACGACTGATTCAAGCGACGATGCCTCCTTACGGTCCACTAGTCGACCGCCCCGCTTGGAAGCGCCGAAGATGAAGCCCGGAAGCGCCGAGTGGAGAGAGAGGGAATAGCAGAGGATGGAGAGCGGGAATCGCCGTCGATGCAATGCCTGGAAACGCCGTTGATGGACCGCCTGGAAGCGTCGAGTGGAGAGCTGGAAATCGCCGTCGATGGACCGCCTGGAAGCTTCGAGTGGAGAGCTGGAAATCGCCTGGAAACGTCGAGTGGAGAGGAAGCCAGCGTCGGGGGCTGTGCGAGGATGGTCGGTCGATCGCGCGGGCATTCAAGTGGTAGGTAAAATGTTCGGATAGATCTCAGCCGTCCGCATATTTCAAATGGACGGATTAGATTCATTGATCACTTATAATGTTTACCTACAGGATGTCTTGCGTAGGTAATCCGTAGGTGTTGATACATTTACCTACGAGCAACTAATTGGTAGGTATACTATGTCGGTAAATGATACATATACCTACCAAATTCTCACCTACGTGATGGGTTCACGTAGGTAAAGGACGAATTTGGCGTAGTGTTTGTTAGGCTATCAGGAGATGGGAAGAACTGGAATCATTGACCATGCATGCATTCCATTCTTTGCCCTCCTTGCACATGGAAGAAATAAGCAGGAGTTGCAAGAACTTCAACCAAAACCAACTTTTGAGTTCATGTACACCTTCAACGTTAATTTTGCTTCATCCATTCACATCAATCTTTCTAAGTTGAAAGTCTTTTTAGTGTTCGATGCTCTGGGCTGTCCAAGGAGATTCACTTCTCTTCATCTTGGATAAGATAAAAAAACTTAGAGGTGCTCAATATTTCACGTTGTCTCATTAAAAGACAGACCTGCTTCCCTCTTCCGAGCGAATATTAATGATAGAGCTAGACTCGACCATCCTTGAAAAAGCATCGAGGTTGCGCAAATTCTTCTATTACCTCAATAGCACACGTATTTCGGTGGTATATAGATATATACGAGGATTGGTTTCGGTGCAAGCATCGATGAAGTTAGCTCCCTTGATCTTGGGGACTATGGCAAATTGTTTGATGAGCGGTGCGTGGACCATGCTTGTCATTGAATAAAGAGTACTGTTATCAGGGCATGCCTTTAATGATTTATAGCATGATTAATTGGGGGATGCTCAACGATGTTGGTTGGATAAGATTTTTACACATTATGATACCATCTTGTCAAGTGTAGGCATGCCACTACTTGTATTGTTCTGATCTTTTGCTTGAAGGGTCGTACACATGGCAAAAGGTAGGACAAGATTTTGCATCTTGTTTGAACAAGTTACAGTGATCAAGTTTCTTTTCATCCATACATAGCAGGTGGTTCGTGTATAGGCTGAAGCTGACTTATCTTGTTGTAGGGTGCAAACAACTCAAGCAACATGTTTGCTCAATTGGTCTCCGTTGTTGTGTAAACATATGAAGGACGCCTTCCTCGTAAGATATATTACTTTCCTATCAAACATGACAATAAATTATCTTATCATAAGGTGTATAAGAAGTTGCCTTGTATTAGTTGACAGTCAAAAAGCTCAACATATTTATTATAATATAATTATTTATGATGTTAAATTGTATATTATAAGTATAATTTTACCTTATATTAGTTGAGTGTCATTAAATGTATTGTGCTAAACTATTTAACTAAATATTACTAATTTATTGAAATTATTAAACTTTAGACTGTATATCTTATATATATATATATATATATTAAAAGATAAGTCCTGTATGGACCTACCGACGTTTGGTCTCCAATTGTTATATATTAAAAGATAAGTCCTGTATGGACCTACCGACGTTTGGTCTCCAATTATCAAAATTCCTTTTAATAAACTCGTGGTTAGTAGATTTTGTTTTCTTTCCAGTTCTAAATTTATTTTTTTTGCCAAAAAAATGCTTACATAATCAATAAAATATCTAATTGACGTGCATGTATGATCAAATTAGTAGTTTTAATTTAGAAGATTCAGCAAAACTCTTGCAACATTCTCTTGCATCATATTTTTTTAATATCATTAATTTTACTTTGATCGATTGGTTTTCTTTTGGATAGGAGCTTTAAGGAGCGTTTGGTTGCATCATAAATTGAATTTTTGTTATAATTTTATATTTTTGTAACAAAATCTGTTAAAATTAATGTTCCGCAACTATTACAAAAATGATATTCTTCTTAGGCAAAAAAAAACAAATAAAAATGAGACCCACTTTCTAGTTATACATGGATCTCACTTTATGTTGCCGTATCTCTCTTCACACATCACAATTGTGTGTCTTTGGCTAGTCTAAATTTTATTTTAACTAAATTTTACATCTCAACAGTAAAATTAATCTCTTTGTTTAGATATGACACTGTCAGAGCAATGAACTGAGAAATGTTATCGAATCTTCGTTTGTGTGTGTCTCTATATATATATATATATATATATATAAAAGTTCAGATTTTTCAGAACTAACCAAACCAAATGTCATCGATCCAAGATAACTGTGGCTATACTTTGCTTGAGATATATTAAACTAAAACAAATGGCACCCGAGGTAATTAAATATGACTACGGTATATATGTATCTGTTATCGCAAGATGAAAGATCTAAAGTCAGGTCGAGGACCGTAGATCCTTCTCATTTCAAGCAAAGATGAATTTTATCCTTGATTGGTTAAAAGGCTCCAGTCACTTTCCTTGTTGACAGATGCATAAAGGGGTGATTTGAGAGAGAGAGAGAGAGAGAGAGAGAGAGAGAGAGAGAGAGAGAGAGAGAGAGAGAGAGAGAGAGAATAAAACATATAAACAGGGTGATCTTACAAGTTACAACTCATGCATCATTCCTTCTTCTAAAAAGAAAAAAAAATACATATATATATATATATGCATATGCCGATGATCACATCGCACAAGATTCCTATTCGGGTATATGTCTAAAACCTGCAAGTGTGTTCTTCCCTCTGCCATTCTTTAGAGGCTCGTTCCATCTTGTCACGAAAATGGGTGGACGTCACAGCGCAGGCCGGCCATGGCGGCGTCTCGGCGGGCCACTTCTTCACAACTTCAATCATCTTCCAGAAACATATATTCTTCGGCTAAATATATATATATATTAATTTTAAGTGATATTAATCATACGTAGCTGTTAATATTTACAATTTAATTGTGTGTTCCTCCTTCCCGAGAATGACGTTAGTTGTTTGATTAATCTTGTGCAAGAATATATATAGTATACGATGTTGTTAGATTAATAAAGAAGCTCCACACGTTTAACGTAGCTAATTAATTAGTTAACGATCAGGTGCATTAATTTCGCTCACCTGTGCCTTCTGCGTCTGTGATCTTAATTAATAAATTAGATAGAAGTTTCAAAATTGAAGGGAAAGAAAGAACACACCTGGCTAACAACGTGCATACTAATTTAAACACTTGATTAAACTGGCCGGTTGCTGTGCGGAATCTTCGTCACATGATCATTCATTAAAATAAAAAGTGATCGATGAAGGTTGATCGAAAGTAAAGAAGAATTTGCAGCTTTCATAAAATATAGAAATGGCTTTGATCAGAGAAGCGTACGTGTATATATTAATTTTGATATTTATACATATTTATAGAGGCCGGTAGACGACTATCAATAAACTGAATTGAACGAAACAAGCTAGTGGAAACACTCGCAATGCATTTAACGTCTTGCTTGTAATATAAATTATCAATTTAATATTAATAACCACGCATCTCGTCAAGACCTATGAATTAATGTTGATTTCAAAATTAATAGTACAGTTACCAAATAGTAAACAAATACTGCAGCACATACAGGAGTTCCAACGAGAGCGTGGTGCTCTCTCATGCTCCATTATATATGTTAATTTCGTGACGCTTGTTGAGTGTAAATTAGGAACCCATATATGCTCCTAATTCAAAGAGAGGGGGTCTATCTAAATGATTAATTATATGCTGAAGAACCCTTTCTTCATGACTTGATAAAGATGATTAATCACAAGAGACGATTCATTCGATCTCATCCGTGGATGATCCGATCTTATATGTTCAACTCCCGATCAACTTGACAATTCAGAAAACTTGACTTGGTTAACTTAGAGATTTATGATCACGTTGATGCCATTAGGCTTGTTGATCTAATGAAATGCATTAGACATGATATCTCAACTAGAAACTTGGTTTATATATTTTAAGAAACTGGGGATCAGTAAGGTGTAAGAACTTTATCATACAACGTTGTTAAGAATGACCAATATATAAAAATCATGGTCGATAATTGAGAATCAAATGAAGAAATATTTCCCTCTTTGCATATGGAATTGATGATGAATTATTCTTCTTGGAATTAAGGAGGAGAGAAAATCAAGAGGAGGTATTGATTTGAGATGGAGGGAACAGGGTCATGAGCTAGCCCTATAAATAAGTAGCTATGTAATCCCTATGAGATAAACACACAAGAAGAGCCTATTACAGGAGTCTCAAATCGATCTCTCAATTCTCCCTCCTTTCATATGGTAAAGTTTGTTTTGTCTTAATCTGAATCTTTCTCAACTCTTAATTTTTGTATCTAACATTTTAATTTGTGATAAAATTTAGTACTTAATTTGATCAAGGCAAAGTTTATATGATAATCAATTTATTTAAAGTTGAGCTTGAACGGCCCCTAACTACTTGACTCAATAAATTCACGAATAACTCAATTAAATATTTATTTAAAAATTATATTATAAGTATAACAATTAAATAGTTTCACATAAATATATAAAATAAGTTGAAATAAAATTTTATTTAAATTTAAAAATTGAAATCAAATTTTATAAATGAGATAAAATTTAAGTTTTAGGAATGAGTTTAGATCAAGTTCGAGTTTCATAAATAAATTTATATCGAATTTGAACTCAAATGTGAACTGGGCTTGAGTCAAAGTGTTATTGGAACTCTCAAACTTGTGCTGGGCTCGGTTTACTAACAACTCAAATTCGAACAATAGTTGAATCTACACTCATGAAAGTTCAAGCTCTAACTTGTGTAGAATAAACAAGGGGAGCTTGATACTATAGGCTCGACTCAAGTATCTATTAAGAGATATGCTCATAGGGTTAATTAAGACATCCAGTCAAACAAACAGTCTTAATCAATCAACCTCATAGCTGTGTTGAGATCAATCAAACGGGGCTAAGTAGCTTGTATATGTTATAAAGTTTTCTTCAGCACGTAGTGAAAGATGGTGGTCTCTAGCTAGAGGCATTCATATTATATCTGGTGAGGCAAACAATAGCTAGCTAGCCCTTTGAAAATGCCAGCATAGGTCAGTACGCGAGATTCAGAGCTCATACTTCTTAGCTGCTCTTCATAAATTAATGTGATTTGCAGAGGTCATTTGGAGGGAAAAATTATCCCCCCAGAGAGGGAGAGAGAGAGAGAGAGTGCAGAGAAAAAGAGAAGAACAGAAGGGACGGGACACAGAAGACAAATCGGTGGAGGAGAAGACATCTGAGGGAGCCCCCTTTGAACAAACAAAAGAAAAGGGTCGAAACAACTGGTCGGAAAATCCAACCTTTAACAGTATCTGAGATTTCGATTCCCCCTGCCCCTCTCATATATATGCATGATGGTACCCTCTCTTCCTCACAATAACATTACTGGCTCCCTTTTCCTCCTGTTCTCTGTTGCCCACTACTATGGCTTTGCCTATATATATTTTGAAGCCCTTGCATTAGAAGTCAGCGGGTCGAGAGAGAGAGAGAGAGAGCCCATGTGCATCGGCGTTAATTCAGCTAGCTCCTCCTTAATTGGTGTTCAGTCGTAACGCACAATTGCGCTGGGGGAGACCACGGAGAGAGAGACATGTACAGCTACTTCTGGCAAACCATGGAAGCCGGCCATGGCGACCTCGGCGACATCATCTGCGGCGGGACGCCGCCGCCGGCTGCCCCTCACCATATGACCGCCGGAGACTGGCAGCTTCCCGGCCTGGAGCAGGTGAGCTTCCCATTGCCGGCGGAGCGCCCCGTCAGCTGCGACCTTGACGATGCCTCCTCCAGCTTCCAGGATCCTCTTCGTCATGAACTGGCAGCTGGGACCGCCGTTTTCTCCGGCAGGCCCGATCCCGTCGGCGGCCTGCAGGTTGATCAGGTAGACACGGCCGGCGGAGGCAGCCTCACGGATCGAAGGATCTTCTTCAGCGGGGATATTCAAGAAGATCATCATATGAACAGCCCTTGGGACATCTTCTCTAGAGCATTACAGATCTCCCCGAGTGCAGTTAAGCCTCCCCAGATGATCACCGGAGATGTACCGGAACCGAACGGCCGTTCCGCCGGCTTCTCGGCGGATCACGCCGAGCTGCAGATGCCGTCGACGCCCTACGAAAAGAGAAGGTCAGACAAGACGCACGTATACATGAACTTTGATGTTTTGGAGTGCGGATACGTTCAGCATATCAAATCAGTAGACTCCGTAGCTCCTTGATATTTTGACGACTTGTCTCTATATATTTTTTCTAGTTTTTTTTTCTGTTAGAAAACCATGGAGTTGTTTTAGGCTGTAGTCTTGAATTCAGATGATTAGAGCTACGTGAGAACATTAATTAATTCTTTGCATGGGGTGAATTTATTAGACATTAGTTCCTGGCTAGACTGTTCCGTTTATCTTACTATATATACATCCTTCCAAGATTTTTTATCTTTCTTCTCCCTGATTAATGAGCAAGCACAGAGCTGGATCCTATATAATTAATTCCCTTGATAAATAATTTGGGCGAATTGAACAAGCTAGCAGCCATTTTCAAGAGCTCTAATTTGCCTCCCGGAATACTTCCGAGGAAGATAAAGATTTCGGTAGGTAATGTAATTGAAAGAGTTATATTGCAAGCTAGACACATCTCGATCTCACGTGTTGTCAGGGGCTCTCGACATTAATTTTTGACAGGAAGAGCCCGGCCAAGAAGGTAGTCTGCATTCCAGCGCCGGCGGCGGCCAGCAGCAGGCCAGGCGGAGAGGTGGTCCCTTCTGATCTCTGGGCTTGGAGAAAATACGGGCAGAAACCCATCAAAGGCTCTCCTTATCCGAGGTATATATGTATATTGATTCCTCGGAGAAACTAGCTAGCTTGGAGACAATGAACTCTATTTTTTTTTTGTTGCTCCGCTGATCAGCCAAGCAAATTACACTAGTACAGAAGGATTTGGTTTGGTGCAACTAACAGTACTGCTTGATCTAGCTAATTTCCATTATACACACACACATATATATATATTAAGGGATCTTGCGTTTGATAACATATACAACAGAGAGGGTGGGCTGTTCTGTTGTGTTGCAGGGGCTACTACAGGTGTAGCAGCTCAAAGGGCTGCTCCGCAAGGAAGCAAGTCGAGCGAAGCCGGACCGACCCGAGTATGCTGGTCATCACCTACACATCGGAGCACAACCACCCGTGGCCGACTCAAAGGACGAACGCGCTCGCGGGTTCCACCAGATCATCTCTTCCCGCCGCCAAGCTGGGCGCCTCCACCGGCGCGAGACGCCCCTCTTGCGGCCGGCGGCCGGCGTGGTCGGCGGCGGAGGAAGAGCACGGGGGGCGGGCGGGCACCGCAATCGTTCCCCCTGCCGTGAAGAAGGAAGAGGCGGCCGACGGGGGGAATACCATCGAGCCGGTGAGCGGCGGAGAAGGAGATCCCGACGTGGTGGTTGGCCAGAACTACGAGACTCAGGTGCTGCCGGAGGACAGCTTCTTCGCCGGTCTGGATGAACTGGGTGGCGACCCGCTGGGCCTCGTCGAATTGTGCGGAGATCACAAGTGCGGCGAGGGGAGGAGAGAGGGAGTGATGCCGGACCCCTTCGGCATACTCGATTGGGCGGGGAGCTGGCTTGGAGAAGCAGGGAATTACGGGGATTTGTAGCCATGTATCCTTCTTTCGAGCCTTTACGAGCCCCGCGGCTAGCTAGCCAGCGAGCCATGGTGTGCTGAGGTTTGAAAGGATACAGGAGAGCGGCCTCAGTTTCAGGTGAAGCAGAGCCGCCGCCGCGGTTGCCAACAGTCAGACTTCATGTGAATAATATTTTTTATTACTGTGACTTGCAGCATATCACCGCAGGCTGCAATATATTATTCAACTCTTATTTGTTGATTCTAACTTTCTCTAATATGTTACTTTTATTGCTAAAATAATCGTGAACAAAAAATAAGGATTTAATAACATATTCCACTCTGCAACAACATACTGCAAGTCTTGATAACCAAAATATATATATATATATATTACTCAAGATCCCACGTGACTCTTTTTTGACGTGATGTCTGACGAAATATGTGATTTTCCGCTACCGAGTAACTGTGATCCGTTCACATGGATATGTAATCAGAGAGCAATAAGAGATCTAGCGGATCATTCTGTGGTCGGAGGCAGACAGCTGAGACCCACAGCCTTGGAGTATTGAGGCATGGGTCAGACGGCTGTAGAAACACAAAGTCAACACTCCTAGGACAGGTAGCTGCATGCCTCAACTTGTTAAGGTCAAGCTCTCTCTCTCTCTCTCTCTCTCTCTCTCTCTCTCCTAGAAAATATATATATGTATGTATGAGTAGATATATCCTCATGTCACTAGCTGGGTATCATCAGCATCAGCAGACAAGATGGAGCCAGCAAGTAAATAATCAAGCTCTTTCTTTGCAATATCATCATCGCCAAGATTTCACCATATAAATTGGTCTCCGACGTCCTTGTCTTCATAAGGAGGTGATAATGCCGTTGAACACGGTGTTGATCCACTCCAGGAGATCAACATATATGCATGGCTTCTTTTATCTTAACAGAGGTGACAACTGTGCTTTTGGCATTATATTTACATTGACTCTGTCCAAAGTTCATATATATACGAATTAAATTATTAAAATTTCGAAACTTTAAAATCGTAGATTTTGAAACCAAAAAAATTAACGCCCAAACGGCCCTTTGAAATGGATGTTGACCAGTCTATTCCAGCAATGTCTTGAGATGACCAAATTAAAGTTAAGTCAACCCCAAAATTTACGGACTAACATTTTTACCAGCTAGATGCGTGAGACCGGCTAATTAACTATACATCGTACATTGAAGTCTTCTTCTACACATTTTTTTCCGTTGCATCGGGTATTAATATCAATTGCAAAAACAAATTAGTTCATGAGATAGAGATTCAAATTTTTTGATGGTTTTAGTTTTAGGGACAGATTTTTAACAGATAAACCCTAGAGTGGTACAATATACAACTGCATGACAATACACAAGAAAAAGACTTGGTATTTAGTTCTTGCATATGTTCGCTATTCAACCCATCTCGTAATGTTCATCTTCGGTAAATATTTTCGTTTCTCCTTACAGTAACTAGTTAATATATCAAGTTTCAGACTCGTTTCTTCCTTTCATCTCTGGTTTCATTTCTAGCTTTTAACTGCGATCCTATGACCCTCTTGTTGGTCATTGTACTCCGATGGACAGCACTGATAGATCTTCCAACATCTTAGCGGCCGAGACCCTCATTTATTCACCTCACTACTAGAAGATGTTATGGATTGTGGTAGGAATAGGATCATCGAGTAGGTGAAGGCTTGAAGCCCGTGGTTGGCACTGTTGACTTCCTGTAGGTTGAAAAGAGAGGATGAAAAGCAGGCCACAAGAAGGACCATCATCTCATATCTCTCTCTCTCTCTCTCTCTCTCTCTCTCTCTATACACCAGAGGCCTGAAGCTATTCCTGTGACTGAGTGGTATCTCACCTTATTGATTGTGGGTCAAAAGGAGGAAGAATCACCCTCCGTCCAGTCCAAGTCCAACAACTGCCGGCAAAAGCAGAATGAATGGCAGCACTGAAGCTACTACACCCTTCCTCCTTGAAACAATGCTTGATTGGACAACATGGGAAGGACCCTGCTTGAAGGGTAGTCCAAATGTCCATCCATTCCCAATGTGCTTGTCGATGACCCCTTCAGAAAGGGTCCGGAACCTCAGCTTACATCCACCACATACCAAATAAGACACTAGGCCAGGAGTGGATAGATCCGGACCAATTTGAATCCGATATACACTGAATCGGATCTGATCGTAAAAGGTTGTCAAAATCCAAAAAATCTTAAAGGTAGCAAAATAAAAAAAACTATATATATTGTCATTAGCAATAAGAGCACTATTAAAATATGTCATTTAGACAGTCTTCTTTTTATTGTACATGTTAAATCAAATTACAACATCTTTTACATTTTGTTAAAAATAAAAGATAGTTAGTTATTTAATTCTACTTAATTTATAATAAATAAGAAAAAGTTCTTAATTATATATTTTAATTGATTCTAGTTATTCTAGTTCATATATTCTGATAATTGTAGGTATTAACTATCTTTTTATAGGTGTTCAAAATAAATTTTATGCTTGAGTCTCTAAGATGATGAATTTATATAGTGCGAGAGATCAGTCTAGCAATAGATATATTTCTTATAAATTTCCCTAAAAACATCTACATTAATTATTAAAATAATAAAACATTAAAATCCTGATACTGGGCAAGCTGGGGGACCGTCACGATCAGATTCAGATCAGATCCAATCCAGCCTTCCATGCCCAATACACAAAAGGAGTGAGGCCTGCCAATTCCGCTCCAACATGAATACCATCTAGAGAGGGGAATGGACTGACCTGACCTCGCAGGCCCATCTTTGTTGTGCCAGGGAAAGAAACTTCCTCCACTCCTGTGAATAGGAAGCATGGACCTGAAAGGAGGTGGTTGGGTTAAGGAGAAAAAGCTCTACAGAACAACACCAGCAGTATACACAGAGAACGCGAATTATTAGGTGACCCAAAAAGACATGCACGGTGTTAAAAATATTGAAGGACAGTCGAAGACCTGAGTGAAACAAGTAAACTGGCTAACATTACAGACGCAAGATATCGGTTCTTGAATGCTGTTTCTGCCTTCCGGAATGGAATCTCATCCTTCCTGCAAAACCTCAGAACAACAGCAGTAAAGAGAAAATGAAATGTAGAACCTTGCTACATGAAATACACCTGGAGGGAAGGAGATAGCCTCAAATAAGATATTCTCAGATTATATATGAGGAGATAGATGTTTCTTAAATTGCCCTTTATTGAAAACCGAGCAGGACTGATTGCTCACAATCTGACCCACGAGATGAAGCTGCACCCGAGGCAATAATTTTCTTACAGGCATTTGAGAGGTTCCGGATCACAGTGCTATTCTGAAACCTCAGGGGTGGAAGATTATCTATCTCAGAGACTAGTCTAACTAGAAAAGTTCGATCAAGATGGCCAAGATTAGCACTAAGAGTATTGAACCATGATTTTTCTGAGTAACCATGCAGTTTGCTTGTTTCGTCAATGTCAAGGCAAGCTAGAGCAGAAACAAGATCACCATCTAGTAGCCGCAAACAGAATCTTTCCTTAACTATGGCAGGAGGAGGGCTCCGTCCTGAGCCAATCAAATGCTCAAACGTCATCTCCAGCGAGTGGACCTGAATGAAACCCATACAATGTGTAAGAACGTCAACTGCAAACAGCATTCTTTCGGGCACAAAGTGAAGCTTAGCCCTTCGTCTTATTTCTTTATTTATTGAAGGCAATTACTAAAAATCTGTGTTGGCAATGAAGTCTAAGAACATTCAATGGAACAAAACTTAAGCTTAGCAGTACAAAAATGCTTTTTGAGAGCACATATCTGTGCTGTGCATAAAAACCTTGCATAGACTTCAGTGTGTGCTTGCAAAAGTATTCACAAAGCCTGAGAAACAGACATGAGGCAAGATACCTTAGGAACAAGAAAGGGTCGTAATCTATGAAAGATAGATCATATGTGTGACTTCGTGACTCAAAATTTTAGAAAAGAGAAGACGTTGTCTGAAGTATTAATATTATCAAATGCATATGAAATAATACCTTTCCAGCTCTCAGAGCCTCCATAATCATGCACAGGTGACGTTTAACATCAAAATGGTATCCATAGCATAACATTTGTTCATATGCATACTCAAAATCATCCCAGTGTTCCCCATGAATGCAAGCCTCCATCATGGTGTTGAATGTGAACTTATCTGGGACAATCTTTCCTCTCAAGTCGGATTTTTTATTGATGCACTTGTTCCCTTCTACTATAGACTGAAATAGTTGCTTAGCTTCTTGAAAGAGCCCATGTTCCACATATGATTTCAACATTATGTTATATGTTATAACATTTGGAGAACAAACCTTTTGCATCTGCTTGAAAATATATTTAGCATTTTGAAAACTTCCAGATTCTAAGCAAGATTGAATAAGTCCAGTGTACGTCACAACCAGAGGCTTCTGCGCAACTTTACAGAGTTTGTCAATCTGGAAAAAAGAAACAACTTTAGTCTTAGAGGAGAGTTTTGGCTACATAGCAAAGCAATTAGATTATACCACAAGTAATGCAAAATGTATAATCAAGCAAAAGATATCAGTGAATGATTGAAATATTAAATGACTTCAACTGTGTCAACAGATAAAAATTTGTTTTAGAATTTATTTTTAGCTAGAATAGGCAAAAGCATCACCCTGTTCAGGAAGATACATGGTTGGAAATCTCTGACCATGAACAATCGACTTTATCTTCAGGTACCCTCCACACATTTCATGTTCCAGTATTTCCCAATGACATATCATCCTTTTGATTAGCTGTCTCATATTTTATTTATCTATCGTTTATGCTCTTTCATTCCTAGTTTTGCACACTAATTAATACGGATTGGAAGTTTCTTACAAGTATAGTAATGCACCTGCCACGAACCATTTGAGTGTTACAACAGTTTCTGAGGTGACGGTCAAATCAGGAATATTACCAGTCCAGACTCCAGACTCCAGACACGGTGCAACATTATTGAACTTAGCCGATCCCAGGCTTGGGTTGGAGTCAGCTGATATAATGCTGATTCTTATTATCTTGAAACATGAAAAAGTGGTTTTTCTAAGTTGGCAGATAAGCTGTTTAGTGTTTAATACAGGGCACCGTGTCTGGACTCAGCCACAATCAAGCTGATTATTGTGACTGAATCAGAAACAAACTAGCGTGATTCTTATCAACTTCTTCACTTTCTTTTATAATTTCTAGTGCAGAGTTGGATCAGCCACAACAAATTTTAACCCAGACTGGCTGATTCTACAAACCACACAACATTCCTCGTCAACATGATAGCCCATCAAATGATGCTAGTAAAAATTTGGTCCAGTTTCATTCATGGATTGTGCTCTCTAGGGAGGTGTTGGCACCAAAAAAATTTACAAGGGTATATGACCGTATATGGATCTAAATCCTAAATGAACTTTCAGCTTATGGGATGTTGATGATAACACTTTTAAGCATCAAAATAAAGATCTCCATGTGTTAGGTTACAGACTCAATACATATATCATGTTGCATACTCAACTCAACTCAACTCAAGCCTTAGTCCCAAATTACTTGGAGTCGGCCATATGGATTTTCTTTCTCCACTCATGTCGATTTGGAGTTACCTCTTCAAAGATATTTAAATTATCTAAATCATATTAAATTACCCCCTACAAGTTAACCTAAGTCTATGTTGGCATCCTTTTTTTTTTTTCTTTCTCGCAAAAGAAAAAGAGAGACAAATGGGCAGGCCCAAGAGCAGACCGGACAGCCCACATTTTGGCCAAAACAAGCCCAATCAGGAGCCCACATAGGCCCTATAAGAAGTCCATCATCCCATCCTAGAATTGGGCCAAATTCCGTGCCAAAAAGGCCTGTGCGCAGTCCCCCAGCCAGCCCAATTCCATGCCAAAAAAAGGCCTGTGCGCAGCCCCCCAGCCAGCCCAATTCCATGCCAAAAAAAGGCCTGTGCGCAGTCCCCCAGCCAGCCCAATTAACCCATGCCAAAAGGCCTGTGCGCAGCCCATATGCCAGCTCACTTGCAGTCTAGTGTGAACATGCCACACTGGCCCCCACCTGCCACCTCAGCATCCCTGTGCGCACCAAACTAGCCACCTGCCACCTCAGCCCATTCATTAGTCAATTTATGGAGGGGGAAACCGAAGAGGCCAGGGGGATATCAAGACAACCATCCATTCATTTGGAATTAATGTTGTAACCACCATGGGGAAGGCCAAAAGCCATCCACGTACAGCCACCTGCTGGCTCTTCACCTCCCCCTCCACCCTCTATAAAAAGAGGGGGGCGCACCAGCCAGGAGGGGGCTGCTTCAGACGCCGGGAGGCTGCCAAATTGCACCTGCGCCTGCACCTACTGCTAGGAGAAAGAGGGGAGACTGCTGCCTTGCGCCCTGCCCCCTGCTACTGCTGCACCTGCCCACTGCACCTGCTGCTGCCGCCAGAGGGAAGGAAGGAGAAGAAGGAAAGAAAAAGAAAGGTAAAGAGAACTGCTGGGTGCGCCCATACAGCCCCTTGAATCGGCCTTCTTTTTGCTTATTCCAGGCCCATCTCCTGCCCTTCGTAGGCCTGTAGGGATCAGCCTGTATAGCCCATGTTCGGACCTAAACCAGGCCCCTAAAAGCCCCTTTGCGCAGGCCTATTTCAGGCCAACCGAACACCCCCTTCCCAAGCCCAGAAATCTGGCCTCTCATGTAGCCCATTTTTGGCCACCTGCAGGCCCACTTGGCCCAGCCGAACACTCCCCCACAGCAGGAGAAAATTCTCTATTGCAGGCCCATAACCTGACCTCTGTTCAGGTCCATAACCCGGCCCATTCCCTGGTCTCTACCCAGACCCATAACCGCCTACCTGCAGGCCCAGGTTATAAGCCCATATTCGGTCCCCTCCCGACCTGGCTTAGACCACCTGCAGGTACCCCCAATCCAGGCCCAGTCCGAGCCCACATATCAGGCCCAAGATCTGGCCCTTGCCCAGTCCAATTCAGGACCTGTTCAGCCCATCCAGAGGCACTCTAAACAGACCCCAAACCGGTCCATTTCCAGCCCATGTTCGGCACCCAAAACAGGTCCCCAATCGGCTTTCTTTCAGCCTGCTGTCCTGGTCCTCCTAGCGGCCCATTAAGCAGACCCCTCGCAGCCCCCTGATCGGTCTCCAAAATCAGACCCAGGCCTGGCCACATTGCCCTTTGTGCAGGCCCATTCTGGCCCACCTAAACCCAAACCAAAACAGCCCCATTGTGGCCTACTGAGAGGACAGCAGTCCAGGAAGCTCCAAACAGGAGGACAGCAGCCAGAAGGTGGGCCGACTTGAAGGTGACGGCCCGGCACCCCTTGGAAACCGTCCGACGGGCCAAGGGCATAGCCGGGTGGCCTTCCAAGTCGGTCCTGCCCAGAAGCTCCAGCAGTGCAGCAGCTTCCCAAAACAGGCCCATCCGGCCCAAGAAGACTAAGATGGGCATCCCGAGCCCTACAAATTGAAGACCGGCTTTGAACGCCGATGGAACTCAAAACCGGCCCAAGTGCCCTTTCAAAAAAGAACAAAAACAGAAATAAAACTAAAAAGAAATGGACGGCTCCCGCCGGGTCCGCCCCGGAATGTCGATCCGGACGGTGGCGCGGGCATGCTCCCGTAGCCATCGGTTCCTTCCCCCAATATGGCTAAGCTAAGGCTAGCTATTTTGGATGGGTAAATTTTCACTAAGTTGGAAAATAGCCGGTATACCGTTGTAATGCCGAAATTTTTCCAAAGTAGTGGGGATGAACCTATATTGGGGGAAGGACCAACTATGTTGTACACCGATGTACCTTACTCATATTTCAATGAAACAAAGTTCAAAGTCAATTCGATGCGTGAAGTGGGCACCGATTGGCAGCCCAATGTGCCCGATCAGATGCAAACCACCAAAATCAAATGAGCAAAACTCTTTTACAAACAAAAAATAAAGTAATGCAGGTCTGAAATGGGATTTCACTGCCTCAGCTTCCTGATAGCCTGCTGCAAACCCTGTTCGGCCCAATAACCAGCCCGCTGCAAACCCTGTCTAGGCCCATGGCTGCCCACCTGAAACCACCTGTGCAGACTTCAGTCCAGGCCCATGAACAGCACCCTGTTCGGCCTACTTGCTGCCCCCCTTTTCAGACCCAATCTGAACCCATGCGCCAGGCACAAATCTAGCCCAAATCCTGCCTGCGATCAGCCCTTTCTGTCTGGCCCAAACCGGCTCATTTGCAGGCCTATGCCCAGAGCCCAAAAACAGTCCCCTTTGCGACCCAGTTTTCAGTCCATCAAGGACCTCCTGAACAGGCCCCTTTGTGGCCCATTCAGCCAACCGCCAAACAGGCCCCCAACCGGCCCACTTGCAGGCCTATGCTCCACCCCTCCGAAGCTTACCTAAAGCCGGTCTAGAACAGGTCTTCAAGCGACCCATTTTCAGGCTCATGAGCAGCCCATCTAGCAGACCTCCAAATAGGCCCATATCAGCCCATTTGCAGGCATATGTCCAGAGCTTAAAACCAGTCCCTTTGTGACTCGGTTTCAGCCCACCTAGGACATCCCAAACAGGCCCGTATTCTGGCCCATCAGCAGGTCCTTGTCCAGAGCCTAAAACCAGTCCCCTTGTGACCCGGTTTCAACCTATCCAGGACATCTCAAGCAAGTCCCCGACCGGTCTATTCAAAGTCATCTGAACAGACCCCTAAGCAGATCCGACGCTGCCCTTGCTCAGCCCACGTTCAGGTCCTAGAGACGGTTCCAAACCAGCCCTCTGTCCAGGCCCATCTCGGCCCATCTTAATCCATTCACTCCAACCCCTTTGTGGCCCGGTGAAATCCCAAACCAGTCCTTGAACAAAAAAATCAGATTTTGATCGAATTTAAAGCAGAGGAAGCTCAAAAATCAGAAAGAATCAAAGTCATCCAAAAAATGACAAATAAAACAAACCCGAACAAATCGGTTTGCATCGATCGGACCCGAAAGGCCGCTGCCCTTTTGAGTTCTTTACTTTATGTTGTGGATGTGCATATCTCCGAAAACAGGTTGCCGCGACGGTTAATCAAAGGCGTTCGAGCCGTTGCTCGATGTAAGTTAACGCCGGATACTCGCACCATCCGGCGGAGAAGGGTCAAAAACGAAATTTTCAAAGAACCCGAACCTCGGTTCTAATATTTTTAAACTATCACCGGACTACCTAATATTTTTAGGATATCACATATTTTCCTAGAAAAGTCCGGAGATGTCTTTCTTTCTAAAGAACAGACGCAGAAAAAAGAGGTTCACACAGTCTACTACATCCTTTCTTTGTTTCTTTTATTTTAATATTTCCACTTTTCTTACTGGAGACACCTTAGCTCTACGTTTAATATGTCCAAACTCTCAATCCCCTTTCTTTTATTTTATTTACAATTGTTGCTACTCCTACATTTTCTCTAATATATTCATTTTCAATTCTATCTAATGTAGTATGACCACTCATCTATCTCACCATTCTCATTTCAGCAACACTTATTTTTGAAGAATGTATTTCTTTTATTGTCTAGCAGTTACTATCATACAACATTGTAAGTCTTATCATGGAAAGCTAGGTCTGGACCCAAGTCACAACCCAGACCCTACCCAGTCGGCTTGGGCACCGACCGGCCCAACCACAACCCGGTAGAGCCGACCCTTCGGCCGGGTCGCGACTAGGTCATCGGGTCATGCGACTGTTGCCGGCACCCCCCCAACCCCTTGGGGGCCTATTTAAAGCCCCCAAGGAGCTCTTCTTCCTCCTTATCTCACTCCTTGCTCTCTCTTGATCTCTTGCTCTCAATTTTATGCTTTCATTTTTGTGCTCTCTTTGTTGTTTAATTATTTAATTCCTTCATTAGTTATTTCATTATTTAAACTTGAAAGTTTAATTAATTAGTTCATAAGTTATTCAATTAGTTCATTCTTCTTGAATACTTATGCCCTGTTTGGTTAGAGTTTCATTTTTGGTACTATATCAATATTGATATTAATATTTTCAAATGTTGGAGTATCAATATCAAAAGTAATACAAGTGGACACTTGTATTACATAATATGCTTTATTTACACTACAAATTTTAAAATTGATACAATTAACCAAACACCGCTTAATGGTTCCTATCAATATCAATTTTAAAATTGATAGTGATAGAGGTACCTAATAGTGTTACCAAACAGGGCGTTAGTTAGTTAATTAATTCATTACTTACTTAATTAGTTAGGTAGTTAATTAGTTATTTAATTAGATAATTAGTTATTTAATTAGTTAAGTAGTTACTTAATTAATTTATTAGTTACTTAATTACTTTTTATTAGTTGAAGTGTTCAATTTCATTAAGTCTTAGGTTTTAATTACATACTTATTTAGTTAAATTAAAGACGTCTTCTCCAAGCCAAAAGTATTATAGAATGAATTATGTAATTCATTCAGCACTTTGATCCAATTGACCTATGGTTACGATAGCTATGGTGATTCTTTGGAATCTATACTTAGGATGATTGTTCGAGAGAGTGACAAGTATGATTGTCATATATATTTGTACCATACTATGCACTCAACTCAAATGACATGGGGAGAGTACATAAATTATATAAAAATATAGATCATGTCATATTAGAATAAAGTTGATGAATTATTTTTTCAAATCATGTTACTTATTTTTTATAATTTTTCTAATTTTCTGTATATTTTTTATTTTTTTCAATTTTTTAAAAAAATAATAAAATAATGCCCATGACCTAGTTGGACCAAGGTCCAGGGTCTGACCAACCCAGTTGTAACCTAGGACCCGGCAATCTTTGGGTCTTATACTTGTACAATAAAATTTTCTTTTCAAATTTGTGGAATCTTACGATCATCTTCATCCAACATGTTTTAATTCTATGATCATCTTCATCACATTCTCTATCTTTTTGAATAATTGATCTAAGATACTTGAAATGGATTCTTTGAAATAAAATTACCACATCTAAATTAACACGATCAAGCACATAAAACAAAGTCAATGTTGCGGTAGGTGACAACCAACATAAAATAAAATGAATTCAAATGATACATTATGTCACATATAAACAAAATAAAGAGTGATCATGATATACATGCTAATGCTTGATGTTGCCTTCAAAATCAAGCAAAACAGATGATGACAGGGCCACCTTGATAGCCTTAAAAATTGCCAAGGCTATGAGAATTGATGCTCTACAGCCCTGGTGAGCCACATGAAGGGTTAACTATGGCCGACAGCTGTGTAAATTTAGAAAACGACATATCATTCTTCAAATCTCAATAGGCTAAAGATGATTAAGTATCAGATTTATGGGGTGCTCAGGTTGATCATCAAATGAATATCGTAAATGTAATAGGCTCAAGACCCGTCAATGACAGTTTTGATGCCAAAACAGACTATGGACAGTCCGATGGATCGTTAGAGAAAAAGGAGGTCATATCCTCTTCAATGCTAGTTACACCCAATCCATAATTATATGTCTAATATGCCAAGACAACAAAGCTAGAGCAGTGGCGGATCTAGAATTTTTATATAGTGGGGTCACAAAATAAAATTAGTGGGGTCACCTTTTTTAAAAACATATTAACATCAAATATTTTGATAAAATATTTAATAATTTATAATGAAAATTTCATATTTTAGTGGGGTCACTTGACCCCACTACTTATACCCTGGATCCGCCACTGAGCTAGAGCAATGAGGAATATACCCGCCTAGTGCCTACTGCTGAAGTAAAAAAAAGGATGGGAAGCCTCTCCACCTGTTCTTGGCCTGCACAGTCTGAAAATTGCATAATTCAGATTCATGAGGTCCGATAATGCCTCAGAAGTAATAAAGGAAAACATGGGATCAAGGATTTCCAAATCGGAATTGGTCACCAAATCAGTGGGGACCGGTCCAATTCGAATCGGATCAGATTGATCCGATTCAGACCGATTCTCAAGAAGAGAAACCGATCCAGAATCCGAATTTGAAAGAAAAAAAAGATATTTAAAATTTTCAATTCGGACCGATTCCGGCCAATTTGTCCTGATTTTTTTTTAAAAATCAAGATTCTGATTCCGATTCTGATTATGATTCCAGTCTGATTTGACCGATTCAGATCAATTATGGTAGAATTCAGGTAAGAATCAGTCTTTCAAGTGGGAATCAGATCGAAATCGACCAGTCCAATTCCGGGATAAACTAATTCTAATCCTATTCAACCGATTCTACAATACATGCATGGGAATATGGGATGCATACCCACAACTGCCGATGGTCAATTGGGTCTTGAAAGATGAAAATCACAGTAGTGGACAGGTCTGAAATCCACTTGATCAGTAGAGTAGTGTTATCTCCCCAATTCAGGTCTGATTAATGCCGAAACTGCAAGACTAAAACAATAAAAACAGGCCTCGATGGACCTGTCAAACAACATGAGAATCACAAGTGATGGGGACCGGTACGGACCGGATCGTCCGTTTGTTTGGAGATAGCGTCTTCCGGGTCTTGAGGAGACGACGTATTTATTTCTTTTATTTCGTAGTATTAGATTTTTATTTTTATGCATTTTATTTGAGTATTTAGAGTCATTTGAGTCCTTTTTATTTTAGTCCTTTAGAGGACATATATGTAATTAGGGTTTTTAGAGGTCCATCTTGTAATGTCCAGCTCTATTTAAAGAGCCCAAGTCTTTGAATGAAAGGGAGAGATGGATGTTTGAAGCAAGGAGTGAAGCTCCCGTTTTTCCCCTTCCCCCTCCGACGTTGGCGTCGTTCCCTCACCTCCGGGTGCTCCCGGTTCTCCCCTCCCCTTCCCGGTGTTCCTCCTCACCTCCGGAGCTAGGTCCGGTGCCTTCTTCCCCCTGTCCCGTCATGTTTCCGACCTCCGTCGGTGCCTTCGTCGAGATCACCGCCCTAGGTCCGTCGGACCCTCCCACCTCGGTCCCTCGCCTCCCCTCGACCCCTTCGGTAGCCCCCTTCACCCGTACGGTCCCCCCTTCCCCCGCCGGAAGCCCCACGCGACAGACCCCCCTCTGTTCGGTTCTCGTCCGCACCCGCGGGGACACCCCGCGAGCCCCAACCGACCACCCCACCCCCTGGACACCCCCACAACCACGAAGCCACCTCCCCACAGCCTGCGCGGCCCCTTACGGAACCTCCCCGCACCCCCTTCCCTCCCTTGTTAGCCGCCGCGAACCTGTACCCAGCCCCCGTCTCCCGTCGACCATCGGGACCCCGAGAGCCCCCTTTCCGGCGAGGCACGGCGGACGACGACGAGGGAGAAAGGAGGAGAAGAAGGAGCCAACGTCCCCGTCGGAACCCCCGGACGCCACCCTCGACGGTGGCCTCCGTCCACGCGGCTCCGCGTGCCGGCTCCGTCCCGCGCAAAGAAGCGCCGCCGCCCGCCCTTCTGCCGTTCCGCGCAGTCGGGGCCGTCGGGGAGAAGCCACGACCCCTTTTCACCCCCATCGGGCGCCCTCTCGCCGGACGCAGCCGTGGCGCGCCACGACACCCAGCAGCCGGCCTTGCGACGCTGCCCCGGGCGGCCACGAACCCCGCGGGGGTTAGTCGACGACGCCAGCCGGCGCCGGTTCACACGCCGGCTCAACCACCCCGGTCCGGTTCGCAGATAGGGCGGTTCAGCCGGACCGACCGGTTCGCACCGGTTCGAGCCCAAACCGCCGGTTCAAGGCCGGTTCGACGCTCGAGAGGCCGTTTCGAGGCCGGTTCGAAGCCCGGTTCACCCATCCGAGTCGGTTCGAAGCCCGGTTCAGACTTCTTGGACCCGGTTCTGACCGGTTTAAGGCCGGTTCAGCCTTTCCAAGGCCGGTTCAGCACTTGTGGGCCCGGTTCAGCGGCCGAGGGGTCTGGTTCGGTGAATTTCAGGCCTGGTTTAGCAGTTTTCATCCCGGTTTGACGCGGTTTAGCGCGGTCCAAGGTCGGTTCAGCACCTTTCAGGTCGGTATCGTTTGGTTCGGTCCGGTTCAGCACCCCATCAGCTCGGTACATCCTCCTCGGGCCCGCCGACGCGCACCGGGATGGCGGCACCTCCCTTCCCGTCCCGCATCAGTTTGGTATCAGAGCCGGCGCCGACTTGTTTCCACGAGTCGGGATCCTTACATTGCGCGGGACATCGACATTTCAGCTTCGACATCACATTACCGGTGGAGGTGCATACCACGGCATTTTTGTCCGGCTACCATGCGCGTCATCTCGCGGTCTCTTTTCGAGTTGATCGCTCGAGATTATCGAGTGGTCGAGGATGGTCGAGCTTATATCCGGTTGCTCGTATTGTCGCAGGGCCGACTTAGACCATGGATAGTGCGGTACGTAGAAGATGCACGGTGCCGAGATAGTTCCCTCACGGAGCCTTTGTCTCATCACGGGTTCGAGTGGTTGTTGATCGGCGGGCGATTTGGACATTCGCTCGAGAGCTTGCCGCACTTGCGGCCCCAAAGAGTACGAACGCGAGAGAGCCGATGCGCGCCATCGGCAACACTTATGCCCGATGGCTGTGCCGAGGAGCACCGACACGCTTATCGAGGTAGTCGGCGAGGCCGGTCCCGAGCTTGCCGCGGTACGAGCGACGGTGCACCATCGATGCCGAGGCGGACGAGCCATCGAGGTTGAGCCGGCCCCGAGCGACTTACGGTGTTCTTGTTTGGCCGACGACGACGGCGGCGACACCTTGTCGGCCGAGACCGATCGAGCCATCCTGACCGAGTTGACAGCACAGGTTATGGAGCTGCTGACAGAGCTGACCACCGAGGCTGTTCCAGAGGATCCGCGCATAGTTGACTCGATAGAGTACCCAGACCTGGAGCTTGACAGCACTTACGACACCGTCTGGGTCACCTTCTGCGGTTACCTTGGGAGCTTCGGTCCCGCTTCATCATCACCCGAGCTGCCTACCGCCGTCCTCGGTTTCGGTAGTGACCATGTTGATCGTACGGCACTACTGAAAACTGAGACGAGTTTTCGCAACCGGGGGAGAATGATGGGGACCGGTACGGACCGGATCGTCCGTTTGTTTGGAGATAGCGTCTTCCGGGTCTTGAGGAGACGACGTATTTATTTATTTTATTTCGTAGTATTAGATTTTTATTTTTATGCATTTTATTTGAGTATTTAGAGTCATTTGAGTCCTTTTTATTTTAGTCCTTTAGAGGACATATATGTAATTAGGGTTTTTAAAGGTCCATCTTGTAATGTCCGGCTATTTAAAGAGCCCGAGTCTTTGAATGAAAGGGAGAGATGGATGTTTGAAGCAAGGAGTGAAGCTCCCGTTTTTCCCCTTCCCCCTCCGACGTTGGCGTCGTTCCCTCACCTCCGGTGCTCCCGGTTCTCCCCTCCACCCTAGGTGTTCCCTCCTCACCTCCGGAGCTAGGTCCGGTGCCTTCTTCCCCCTGTCCCGTCATGTTTCCACCTCCCGTCGATGCCTTCGTCAGATCCGCCCTAGGTCCGTCCGGACCCTCCCACCTCGGTCCCCTCACCTCCCCTCGACCCCTTCGCAGCCCCCCTTCACCCGTACGGTCCCCCCTTCCCCGGCGGGGCCCCCCGGCAGGACCCCCCCCTCGTTCGGTTCCGTCCGCACCGCGGGGACACCCGCGAGCCCAACCGACCACCCCACCCCCCGGACACCCCCCCAACCACGGGAAGCCACCTCCCAAGGGCCTGCTGGCCCCTTACGGAACCTCCCGCACCCCCTTCCCTCCCCTGTTAGCCGCCGCGAGCACCTGCCCAGCCCGTCTCCCGTCGACCATCGGGACCCCGAGAGCCCCCCCCTTCCGGCGGGCACGGCGGACGACGACGAGGGAGAAAGGAGGAGAAGAAGGAGCCAACGTCCCCGTCGGAACCCCCGGACGCCACCCTCAACGGTGGCCTCCGTCCGCAGCTCCGCAGCTGCCGGCTCCGTCCCGCGCAAAGAAGCGTCGCCGCCCGCCCTTCTGCCGTTCCGCGCAGTCGGGGCCGTCGGGGAGAAGCCACGACCCCTTTTCCCCCCATCGGGCGCCCTCTCGCCGGACGCAGCCGCGGCGCGCCACGACACCCAGCAGCCGGCCTCGCGACGCTGCCCCGGGCGGCCACGAACCCCGCGGGGGTTAGTCGACGACGCCAGCCGGCGCCGGTTCACACGCCGGCTCAACCACCCCGGTCCGGTTCGCAGATAGGGCGGTTCAGCCTGGACCGACCGGTTCGCACCGGTTCAGAGCCCAGACCGCCGGTTCAAGGCCGGTTCGACGCTCCAGAGGCCGTTTTAGGCCGGTTCAAGCCCGGTTCACCCATCCAGGAGTCGGTTCAAGCCCGGTTCAGACTTCTTGGACCCGGTTCAGACCGGTTTAAGGCCGGTTCAGCTCTTTTTAGGCTGGTTCAAGGTCGTTTTGGACCGGTTCAGCGCTTGTGGGCCCGGTTCAGCGGCCGTGGGGTCCGGTTCGGTGGATTTCAGGCCCGGTTCAGCAGTTTCCAGCCCGGTTCGACGCGGTTCAACGCGGTCCAAGGTCGGTTCAGCACCTTTCAGGTCGGTATCGTTTGGTTCGGTCCGGTTCAGCACCCCATCAGCTCGGTACATCCTCCTCGGGCCCGCCGACGCGCACCGGGATGGCGGCACCTCCCTTCCCGTCCCGCATCAACAAGCCAAGAAGAAGACAAAATAAAAAATTGGCAAACCTAGTGATCCTAATGGATGCTTGGGATAGCAGAGGGCTTTATCTCTTCCTATTCAGCCCTATCCAATGACCGGCTGCACACCAAAACAGACCCCAATGGATCTGTTATACAGTCCGATGTCCACGGCCAGTAAAAAAAAAAGATGGAGAAAGCATAAGGAACATATATACCTGGTGGTCCCGGCAATCTCTAATCCATGCCTGTTCGATGCTCGACCAGATGCAAGAGAGGGCAGTAGCAAGCTCTGATGGGTCTAGCACCAGGAACAGGAGGCCACAACAGCAAGAGAAGAAGAGAAGGAGAAAAAACAGGTTGCAGGCTTGTTCTTGCACCAAGACCTTCAAAGTCCAAAGGACTTCTTTATATAGGTCAATGATGCATCCAAAGTTGAATTGGAGTCAAAGGAAGGATTTGATCCTAGTTCGGCCCCAAGAGAATACTGCCATGGTGCCACCTTCTTCTTGAGAGATTTGATGTTTATTTAAATAATAAGAGAAGGTTCTCCAATGGTTGGCACATGATTCCAGGGCTGGGATCTCCAATCATGTAAGTTATGGATTCTACTCTTATTGGGTCCATAATAAGATATTGGGTCCAACTTGATTATGATTGGTCATAATTAAGTGAAGGAGATGAGTCAGATGACGAGATGATGATGATGATGGTGCAAGATCCAAGGGCTAAGATACATTTATGAGTTAAGTTTTGGATCTTATGCTTAATTGATCCTTAATAGGATCCGGATCCTGCTTAAGTAATGAATAATTATGAATAGAAAATATTAAATGATGAGATGATCATGGAGCAATCATGGGCACAAGACCCAATGGATAAGATCTTATATTGACTGAAGTAGTGGATCCCCTCCTTCATGGATCCTTGATAGGATCCAGATCCCATTTAAATTCAAGATGGATACTTCCCCATTCTCTAAGTCCTAATTGGATTGGTACTTAACGATATCCAAGGACAGCCCCTTAATGGTCATGTTTTACATATAGTGAAGTCCATAAGCTTGGTGACCCCAATATGACCAATGAGAGGCCCAATATCAAATTTATCAAATTTCATGTCTCTGGGGCCGTAGATAATATAAAGTGGGTCCAGATAGCTTACTTCATGTTTACTGGACCACTGATGGCATTAAACGGCCAAGATGTCATATGCACTATATTTGGTGCTTATTGGACCAAAGATGTCAGAAAATGGGTTCAAATAGCAAATTCGTCATATTTCAGGCCTACTGGGCCACTGAGCATAAAGTAGAGCCGGATGGCATATTCAATACATTTAATGCTTATTGTGCAACAAATGATACAAAGTAGGCCTGGACGGCTTAATCCATGTTTATTGAGCCGTGATCGACATTAATTGGGCCCATATCGCCAAAACACCATATTTCATGAAAATTGGGTCAATGATGTCATAAAATGAACCCAGAGTCAAAATCATTTTGTGTTTAATGAGCCCAAATGGCATAAAGCGGGCCCAATATCAGATTGATGATGGCACACAGCCTAAATGGGCTGATAATGATAGAGGTCAAACCCGATTAGAAAATTCAAAAGACGTATAGTATGGACATGCATGAAATGTCAAATATTGACATTTTCCTGAAGTTCTCGGTGGACATAATTGAATAATGATGTCAATGGGTAAGATCAAGCATATGATGATGAGATGATGATCTTAATGGGACAAGATAATATCCAAGACCTATATGGATCAATTGGAGAATTGTTTGACCGATGAAGTCATTTAAATATATTTTCCACACATGAATGAGATAAATTACATGCCAATCATAGAAGATAAAATTTTCGCAATATCCAAAGGCTAAGATTTGCAATGAGAGCTAATTCAATTCACTATTGATCTTAATGCAATTATTATGTTTATATTGATGGGCCAAGATGATACATAAGATCAGGCCAATTTGATGCTTAATCCTAGCCCATATCATAGCTATTTGAGCACTGATTTGATGATATTATGATATAGGATCTGGTGACTAGTGTGGACCCATGGATCTTGTGCTACTTAATGAGATCCTAGATCAAATATTGCAGCCGCCACACGTCACCATAAGAATTCAGTCCACATGGCAGCCCCAATTTCTCTCCCACAACTGCATAAAACTTCAAGTCACAGCATCCTATCGGATGCTTCTACAAGATAGGGAGAAATGGGAGAAAATCCGGTGCACCTGCTCCACATTCTCAAAGTCTGACCAGGTTTTATATAAGCCACAGCCAATGGGATAATTCCACCTATGTAAGGACTCGACAAGAATTCAAAAAATGCTGGAAAATAAGAGACTTGACTGGTTCTTCCTCCTCCCAGTGAGGCTCTTCTTCACGCAAGTAAAGGAGAGTCTCAACTGAAACTGACTCCTTACATGTCCCTCTATAAAAAAGACCACCAGACCACTGTTGAGGGTCTGATCACCAGCAAGGAAAGGTACCAAAGGAAGGAGATCTGGCTACTGAAGTTGTTGCTGATGCAAGCCTGCACATCAGGTGTTGGTGGTGTTGCCGTGGCTTTCATGTATGCAAGGAGAAGGAGCCGAGGAGGTCATCTTCATTAGCTGATGTCGCCTGTGTACCAGGAGGAGCCTAAGAGGAGAAGAAGAAGAAGATGAAGAAGCTCTCTCATCTTCTCTATATGCCTATACATCTCATCTATCACCTGATATGCCTATTAGATCCATCGGCCATCCCTCCTTGCCATGGTAGCATGATTTATACACAAATCCATGATCAAGAGACCTTTCCATGCAAATGTTACTCTCAACCACCCCTCCTCATCATGCTGATATGACATTCTTTGAGCCATGACTAATGAGCTACTCCTATGCAAACAGCCCATTGTCTGGTTTATCCTTCATACCATTATGTAACCTCATGTCCAGAAATTATTTGCCCATGCTTGGTTCAACTCCTGTGATCATATTTTAGCTTACACATAGCCCATAATAGACATGCTCATACACCTTAGATCTAAAAAAACCAAGTGGAACCGGTCCTTTAAATGCTCAAAATGGTGAGCTTAAGAGTGGTGCCCAGCCTACCTCAGTATGATGCCTATAGAGAACCCCCTTGTATGGCCTATATGTTCTCTTTCATGACCAAATCCAAGCCCTATATGGCCTTAATGTCCAACTACAAAATGAGTTCGAGTAGTACCCATCTCAAGGCCCATCCCGGTCACATTATTATGATCTGAAAATGACCTATGAACAAGTCACTATTAGATCTAAATTCCCTCTACTCATGTCCACCTGGATCCTCCTATGATCTGAGCATGTCTACATATGTGACCTACAAAGTGCCTTTTTATGTTTTCTTGGACAAAGATGTGGGCATGCACCCGATGTAAGGAGAGTACATACACTCAACCTACTAGGAAAAATTCCCACTTGATTTAAGGGAAAGTCATATATGTCACCATGCTAAATCAATCCTTAAAATAAAAATAAGGAATTCAGAAGTTCCATGACCACATAAGGACATGGGAATCCCCATATGATATGATTTAAAAGGATTATGGATATATGAGCCTCCCCACATGTTGATGTAACCCGATGTACCCCATGTTATATGAATGTCATTTATATGTCACATGTGCACATATCTATGGTTGGTGATATCAATATAATCCTCATAGCTTATATGGAATGCAAACATATAATGAATTTAAATAACTAAATCTGAAACATTTAATAAATGATTCATAAATTGTCAATGGGTCAAAAATGCTAAGATCCAATGATGTGTTTAAGATAATCTCGTTTAAGGCTAATCTTGGATATAGAATAGATGCCAATTTTGGATCATGAACATATCCCAAATAATTTGAAATTGAGATGGTAGGAAGATGAAATTGTTAAATCAGATCATGTGTGTTGTCGGATTGATTTGCCCCTCCGAATATGGATGACACGTGAGGTGCCTTTTTTTCTCTAAGTCCAAGCATGAGTCATGCCAATTTTCAGGTCTGATAAATGTTGATCCCATGATCTGTCGACTTGATATTTATCCTTCCAAAAATAGTTTGGAGAATGCTGGTCATGAATGGCATACCAAAATCCAATAACATGGGGTCTGCAAGATGATGACTTCAAACCTTCTAATTTCATTCAGCCATGTTGGATCCAAAATCATTGGAGAATTCAAGTATCGATTACAAATACAAGTTTCAGATTTAGATGGATGATTTTGGACCTGAGATAGTATCGGATATGCTAAATCCCTAGATTTGAAATATGAAATGCATGAATTATACCTCAAGTCAGATCTGAAATGTTCTTGTTAGTTTCAGACTCTAATGGATGGTAAGATCTCAACCTTTAAATCACGCACATATAGCATTATATAGAAATCTGAATAGAAGATGAGATGCTTCAAACACCAAGTCACATTTGAGATCCGATCATGCACAAAAATTAAAACATAGGAAACTATGCCTAATATAGGGCAACATGAGGTGCCTAGAGCAGTCCATGGACCGAGTTGTCTAAAGCTCATGTGTTAAGGAATGATCACCAACCTGCCCATCCAAGAAGAGATTAGATATGCTCAGAACATGAAATGAGATGATCAGATACCATAAAATCAGATCTTAGCAGATTTTCACTAAATCTGATGCTAAGACCTAAAAGAATGAACAATAAATCCTAAGATAACTAAGGAAAAGACTTGGAACACAAAATGGAATGATAATGAACATGCTTTAAAAACAAATATCATAAAATCATATTTAAACAAATATTCACAAGTCTAAAATGCCAAGACTTTGATAAAAAATAGAATTTGAATTGAAATCCCATGATCAAAATACAGAATTCCAATTGATCTGAATCATGTCTTTTCTAGACCTCGGATCCAAATGAACTCTAATGGGGTGTTTGGTTACATGATAATGGAGGTTTTTATTTTAATTTCTAAAAATTGTAAGAAAACTTGTTAAAAGAGGTGTTTGGCAACCTTGACAATTTTATGTTTTGAAAGTGATTTTCTTCATAAACAAAAAAAGAGGGTCTCACCTCTTTCTTTTTTCTTGTGGTCCCCTACTTTGTTTGGTCATGAATGGTAGTTACCCTTTTTTGTTATCACATCCTTCCAAACATGATAATTTTATGTCATGAGTTGGTTCATTTTTTATTTTAATATATTTTTTATCATGAAAGTGTACAATAAATTATCATGCAACCAAACACCTCATAATAGTTCAAAATATGTCTTAAATTAAAAGAGTAAAATATATGTTATGAATTCACTAAGATATATAACCTTAAGATGTTGTAAATCTTAAAATACACCTTCATAAAACATAAATAAAACACAAATCAAATTTAACATACTAAGTTTGCATTCCATTGAACTTATGGGGTCATAGCTCCCACGTGTTTATATTTTGTGGATGTATGTTTCCTTTCCTATGAGTCGCTATGACGGTTAATTAAGGATATTCGAGTGTCTTGATGTAATTAACATCGAAAATTCACACCTTCCTATGGAGAGAAATCTTAAGACATTTTTAACGAACCCAAAACCTCGATATGTTTATATTTTTATGTATATCATGTAGTTTGGCTAATATTCCAATGAGATATCATGTGTTTTCATAAGTAGTATATGCTAGCCAAAGATAATAAAAGTTCTTTTTTTTCCCAAATAAATAGAAATCAAATGAACTTTCAAACCATACAACCTATATTTTTATGTATATAGGTCTTTCTTCATTGAAATCAGAGCACATTTGATATGTCTTCATCATGCAAAGAATTGTTAACAACTTGGGACAAAGGTTGACATGTGATGCCATCCACCTACGGGCTTGTCAGGGTGCATAAGCAGAAAATAATTGGGCATGCCACAAAGCAGACTAATATCACAAACTCGAGATCCTAGGCATATGCAATTACTGAATTATGAGTGATCCCATTCTGGATAAAGATGATAGTCGTATAAAATTTTTGACATGGAACCTGACCCCCCTCTCTGCCTGTAATAACATGTTCTATATGTATATGCAATAGAGAGGGATATTTGGCTTATTATCTCTCCATGAAAAACTACTATTAACAAAACTCATTCAAAATTCATCACGGAAGCATACTTTAAAACTTTTCTTACAAGCAGTTAATGTTATTTTTATTGAAATAGGACATGATGCAATGCTCAAGGCGCACTCAAGAGGTAAAGGACAAACTCACTGCATGCAACATGACTAATGCTTGAATACAAAGAGATTACGCAAATCCATATACAACCTTGTGATTGTATGGGTTGACACAATGAATTTTGAATGCTAAGTCTTCATATTATGTCATGCACACATGCTTCCTTTAAGGGTTCAATGAAAAAGAAAGCCAACAAACAAAGTGTAAAAAATGAAAAGAAAAAAGGCACCTTGTTACAAAGACAGATTATTGCAATCTAAGCAAAACATGCAATTTACCTGTAACAGAGCTTCTTCACATCTTCCAACACTGCAAAGACAACGAGCAAGGTCGTAATATAGACTAGCTGAACCCACTACTCCTCGTCCTTCCATCTCTTTAACTGCTAATATAGCTTCATCTATTTTTCCTTCTCTCCAGAAAGTATTCACCAAAACTGCATGTTGGAGAACAAGAAAACCAATTAATAATGTATTAGTTGACAAGGCCAAAAAATGTGTAAGCAAGAAAACAATTTTTATTGCAAGATACCTTTATAATTTAAAGCACCTGGTATTGAGTTCTTCTGCATTTTCCTGAAAAACTCATGCACCAGGTTGTACTTGCCACATACAAGCATTACCTAATATCAAAGCCTTAAAAGTTAACCTCACTGAGGGTAATCAAGTCAGCTAGACATGCATGTTCTGAAACACCATGACTATAACGACAGGTAATACTTTTCAGGAAACATAAATAGAACAATGGCCAAAACAACAAGATTTTCAAGCAAACATAATGACTATTCTAACTTGTTACTAAAACTAACTGCTATGCTGAATGATCATGTAACAGCAATGTGCTAAATTTTCTTGGATTTCTATCTAGAGGAGTGTGTAGAATGTAAACAAGAAGAAGTAGCACGAGCCTATACTTCAACTTGCCTATGCATGCAAGAAAAAGAAGAGTAACTTCACACTTTCTTGGAGATGAAAAAGAATCAAAGCTCATAAACGACCCATAATGGAAGGAACTCTCCATCTAAGGTATAAGATTCATGATTTAGTTTAAGGGAAGCACAAAGCTGTGATACCTTTGAGTTGAACAAGTCATATGCTGCCAACATGCAGGCTCCAAGCATCAAATGTTCACTCCACACTCTATTTCCTGATTCTTGCTTCGGTGACTTGTTCAGCTTAGAAAAAGTCAGAAGAGGCAACAAGCAACGTTCACCGAAATCCCAACTTAACAAGAAGAGAACCTACCTACCTTCCCCCATATTTCTGAGGGATCTCCAGCAAGCTACACATAAATGTAGTCCAAAACTTCTACACACTACATCTTCGCCAAGTAACCAATCTTAAGTTTTCAAACATAGCGAACCCTAGGGATGTTTGTGGCTTGGTTTGGTTCAGTTTGAGACATGGTTTTTCCAAACCAAACGTCTGGTTTGGTTTGATTTAATTCATCATTTTATACCAAACTCAAATTTAGCCTTAATCTCAAATTATTAGGAGTCAACCATATAGATTCTCTTTTTCCACGGTCAACAATTTTGAGTGATTCATCATTTTATATTAAATATGATATATCTTCATATATGTAGCTAATTTAACATTAATACCTCATAAATATTCATTTTATGTAGATAGCAATATATGAAACTATTAATATATTTATTATAATACAATTATTTGTGTTAATTTTATTTATTGGTGAGTTTGGTTTGGTATCACATACCTTCTAATGACAGGATATATGTGTGTGAACCTCTTTTTTCTGCGTCTGTTCTTTAGAAAGAAAGACATCTCCGGACCTTTCTAGGAAAATATGTGATATCCTAAAAATATTAGGTAGTCCGGTGATAGTTTAAAAATATTAGAACCGAGGTTCGGGTTCTTTGAAAATTTCATTTTTGACCCTTCTCCGCCGGATGGTGCGAGTATCCGGCGTTAACATACATCGAGCAACGGCTCGAACGCCTTTGATTAACCGTCGCGGCAACCCGTTTTCGAAGACATGCACATCCACAATTATAAATTAAAGAACTCAAAAGGGCAGCGGCCTTTTGGGTCCGATCAGATGCAAACCATTTTGTTCGGGTTTGTTTTATTTGTTATATTTCTTTTGGATGACTTTGGTCTTTCTGATTTCCGAGCTTCATTTGCTTTTGAATTCGATCAAAATCTGATTTTTATTTAAGGACTGATTTGGGATTTCACCGAGCCACAAAGGGGCTGGGGTGAATGGATTATGGTGGGCCGAAATGGGCCTGCACAGAGGGCTGATTTGGAACCGGTCCTAGGACCTGAACGTCGGCTGAGCAAGGGCAGCTTCGGACCTGCTTAAGAGGTCTGTTCAGATGGCCTCGAATAGACCGGTCGGGGATCTGTTTGAGATGTCCTTGATGGGCTGAAACCGGGTCACAAGGGGACTGGTTTTAGGCTCTGGACATAGGCCTGCAGGTGGGCCGGAATATGGGCCTGACAGGGAGGCTGATCGCAGGTTGATTTGAACTGGACTTGGGCCAGATTTGGGCCTGACATATAGGTTCAAGCTGGGCCTGAAAAAAGGGGCAGTAGGTGGACTGCAGATGACCTATGCAGGAGGCCGAACAGGGCTGTTCATGGGCCTGGATTGGGGTCTGCGCAGATGGTTTTAGGTGGGCAGCCATAGGCTTAGGCGGGGCTTGAAACAGGATTGTGATCGGGACCCATAGGCTGTTAGGAAATGTGGCAGTAAAATCCCATTTCAGACCCTACTTTGCTTTGTTTATTTTTTGATTGTTTGAAAAAAACAGTTTGCTCACTTGATTTTGGCGGTTTGCATCTGATCGGGCACATTGGGCTGCCAATCGGTGCCCACTTCCATGCATCGAATTGACTTTGAACTTCATTTCATTGAAAGATGAGTGGGGTACATCAGTGTACAATATGGTTGATCCTTCCCCCAATGTAGGTTCATCTCCACTACTTTGGAAAAATTTTGGCATTACGATGGCATGCTGGCTATTTTTCCAACTTAGTGAAAATTTACCCATCCAAAATAGCCAGCCTTAGCTTAGCCATATTGGGGGAAGGATCGACGGCTACGGGATTCATGCCCGCGCCCCCGTCCGGGTCGTAAGCTACGGGATGCATGCCAGCGCCTCCGCCCAAGGTGGAGTTCCCCCGCTAGGGGTGAAGTCCTTAATTTAATGTAGCTTTCGCATTTCTGATTTTTTATTTGTTGATTTTATGAAGGCCACTTCGGGCCGGTCCATTCCTTCGGCGTTCAAAGCCGGGCTTCAATTTGCTTGAATTTGGGAGGACAGTTTCTAGGAGGGAAAGCCGGACCCGTGAAAGGGCCGTTGAGGCTCTCCTCTCCTTTGATGTGTTGAGGGGAGAACCGGACCCGTGAAAGGGCCGTTGAGATTCATCCCTCACTTGATGTGTTGAGGGGAGAACCGGACCCGTGAAAGGGCCGTTGAGGTTCATCCCTCACTTTGCCGGTACATGCCCCAAGGGGGGGGGGGGCTGCTGCAACTTCTTCTGTTTTCTGCTGCAAGGGAGCTGCTGTTGGGCTTCTTGGGAAGCGGATTGGACCCGTGAAAGGGGCCCTTGATTGAGCCGAAAGGGGGCTGTACGACAGGCCTATATGGACCCGGTCATGGGCTTGGGCAAGGGGCCTGTTCAGTGTGCAGAACTGGGCCGGTTATGGGCCTGTTTAGGGTCTGCGTAGGTGGTTTCAGGTGGGCTAGAACCTGGCACTGTTGTCAAGGCGGCCGCCTAAGCAAGGCGGTTTACAACGCACGCTTTTCGCCGGCGCCTTGTTTCCCCTCAATAAGGCGTACGCCTTGGCCGCCTTGGCGAGCCAGGCGTACGCCTCGGCGCTAAGGCGGGCGCCCAGCCGCCTGGACCAGAAGAGCCGGCGAACCGTTGGCCGGTTCTTTTAATTTGAACCGGCCGGCTTTTTTCAACTTGGAGACCGGCTTAAGGCAAACCGGTTGGCCCGTTTCAAATAAGCCTCGACCGGCTGTGGCTCCCGATCGCGAGGGCGCTGAAACCCTTCACCGCGGACCCGTACGCGACGCTGGACGGCGGACACGGAAGAACCTTGCAGCCCCGCCTCCGACAGCCTCCATTGCGGCCGACGGCGACAGCTAGTGGTTCAGCCTCCTGCGTTGCTATCTTCTTCCTCCGGCGGCGGCTACCCCTTTGTCCGGAAGAAGCTCTTGCGTCTCCCAAGTCCCAAACAGCCCTCTCTCAGCGATAAAAGCTTTAAACTTGATTTTTTTTCTTCTTCTCCTTTTTTTCATTTAAGATATCATTGTTTAAATGTTTACCAAGATGTTTAAAATCTGTTTAGACATTACCTTTGATTAAAAGTCGAAAATAATACATGTTTGAATGTCTCCGATATGTCGATGGTTTCCAACGTCGTTGTTTTTGTTTCTTCGAACATTTGTTTAGCTTCTACATATAACATAGATGTCATTTATAGTTTGTTTTTTATTCTTTGAGGTACGTACCATGTACCCTTTTGATTGGATGTTATTATTTGTAGTGTGATTTGTGATAGTTGTGGAAATGGCCTCCGGCTCCGCTAGTGGCTCAGTTAATCAAATGGAGATAAAGAAGAAAGCTAAGTCTAGTGATCCAGGGTGGAAGTATGCTTATTGGCCGGACGAGCATGACAAAAATAAAATCCAATGCGAACTTTGTGGATTGGTTACGAATGGCGGAATAAAAAGACAGAAAGAGCATTTGATCGGTGGATTTAGTGATGTAAAAAAATGTCCAAAAACTACTAAAGAAATAGCCGATGAGATGCTAGCATGTAGTCGAGCAAAAACAAGAAGAGAAAGGTGTCATCTTCTAGTATAGATTTGATTGTTGAATGTTTCGATGAAGAAGGTGACGAAGAATATGCACAAAATCAAAATGTATCAACAAAAAATTCTTCTTCAACGAAGAAAATCGTGAAAGATCTAATTGTTGATAAAAGCAAGAAGAAAGGACCAATGGATATGTTTACCAAATTATCTGCAGAAGATTTTGTAGATGCAAGAAGAAGTGGCAAGCAATATCAAAGTACTATGGGGAGTAAATTCAACAATGAAGAACAATTAAAATTTGACCTTGATGTGGCCACTTGGTTTTGTGAAGGTATCTCATTTAATCTTTGCAAAATTGAGAAGTTTTCATGTTATGTGTGAACAAGCAACGAGGGTTGGATCGGTGTGACACCTCCAAGCTATCACATGTTGAGGGTGCCTTTGTTGAAAAAAATTGGTTGAACGCACAAAGGAGTTACATGCTACGTATGAAAAATATTGGAAACTTTATGGTTGTAGTATCATGTGTGATGGATGGACCGATAAAGACGAGAGAAAGTTAGTTAACTTCTTAGTAAATTGTCCGAAGGGACTTACTTTATGGAGTCTCTTGATGTTTCGACCGAAGGAAGATGCCATCCTTTTGTATGAACTTCTTGACAACGTAATTGATAAAATTGGTGAACAAAATGTGGTACAAATTGTCACAGACAATGCATCTTACAATGTTGCGTGGAAGATTGTTGATGGAGAAAAGAAAACAATTATTTTGGACACCTTGTGCAAAATTGCCTTGATTTAATGTTAGAAGACATTGGTAAGATAAAAGCTTATGCCGATACCATTTCTAAAGCCAAGAAATTGACTACATACATGTATAATCATTCACGTTTGCTAGATTTCGTAGAAAAAGAAACAAAGGAAAGGAACTAGTAAGATGTGGAGTGACAAGATTTGCTACATCATTTCTTACTTTGGAAAGATTACATGATGATGTGATTAAAGAGGATTGAGAAGATTGTTTACTTCAGGATAATTGGCATAAGAGTGTATGGTCAAAAACAAACACGGGAAAATATGTGTCTTATTGTTTTTCAAGTAAAGTTTGGCATTATGTTGAAGAGATTTTGAGAGCATGTCAATCAATCTTGCAAGTTTTAAGACTTGTTGATGGGGATGAGAATTCGGCTATGGGTTACTTGAATGCCGCGATGGAACTTGCAGAACAAAAAATTATTGAAAATTTTGCAGGAAAAGAATCAAAGTATGCTCCGTAATAAAGATTGTGGATCGATGGGAGATACAAATGCAACGTCCTTTACATTTAGGCCGGCTTCTTTTTGATTCCCAAATTCTATTTTGATGCTCAATCAAAAGATCCCTCTTGAGTTGGAAAGTATGAAACCGCATTTTATACATGTGTGGAAAGGATGGTGCCAGATAAAAAAATGCAAGATAAGATTGATGAACAAGTTGGAAGGTACATTACTTCAGAAGGCACCTTTGGCATCTCATTTGCTATGAGGTCACGGGATAAGAAACTTCCAAGTAAGTCATTTTTTTCTATTTTTCATGTTAACATTTTGTTAAATATGACAAGATAGTTTACTTCTTAGTATATGTTTTCTTGTCGATATAGTGCATTGGTGGATGCGATATGGTGGAGAAACACCCGAACTAAAGATGCTTGCATTGAGAATTCTCGGTCTATGTTGTAGCTCATCCGGTTGTGAACGGAATTGGAGCACATTTGAATTTGTAAGTATTTATAGTTACTGAGATTTTGAAACATGATACCTTAATTTGTTACGTTATATTTTACTTACATTTGTATGTTTTATTTTTGTTGTCTTTCGAGTTTCATACTAAGAAGAGAAATCGATTAGAGCATAAAAGGTTGAATGACTTAGTTTATGTGCAATATAACCGCCGCCTTCGTGAAAGGTTCTTGGAAATGAAAAAAGCATCCGGAAAGATATGATCCTATCTCTTTGGAAAGTTTAAATTGGGGAAATGAGTGGACGGTAAAGGAAAGTGATGATTTGGTTCGCTGAAGGTGAAGACCTTACATGGACCGATGTTGAAAATGCCATGGGAGCTTCGAGAGAAGAGCACTAAGAGTTGTTGGAGAATCGAAGTGGCCAATCTATGACGACAAGAGATGAAGATAATAATAGTGATGAACATAGAGACGATGATGACGTAGATGATAATGATGAAGATGAAGATGTAGCGTGGGAAGAGACAAATGAAGAAGACGGTGGCAATGCAAATGAGGATGCTAATGCACAAGAGTTGGCTTTAGAGAATGCTATTTTTAGTTTTAAGATTTGATATATCATCATGTTGTGAGTGGATGTGGTGTGATGGTTTAAAACTCTTGAGTGCTTATTTGTTTTTTAACTACTTTAGTTGATTACTTTGCTTTTGTACTTGTTCTTCATGTCTTGGTATTTTCGTATTTCTACTATTTTGTTATGTTGTGATTGTGACCATGTGTCGTGATGTGGATTTTTGCATATTGCACTTGCATGTGTTGTGTTGTCAACTTTATTTTGCAGATTTTTAGAGGAAAAATTCAAAGACTACAATTACATATCATTTGGTAATGCATTTTAAACTTTTATGAAAATTGTATTCTTGTTATATGTCAATTTAATTAATTCTTATAAGTCTTTAAATTGTTGTATGATTGTTACTTCTATGAATCTGTTTTTTCCACCCACATTTAGAGTAGATATATACATATATATGTATATACACACACATATATATGTAATTATGTATATATATAATTACATATATATCCTACCGCCTTGACCGCTTAGACGACGCCTAAGCGGCCGCCTAGTCGCCTAAGCTTATTTCGTACCCTCCAACGCCTTGGGCACCTTGTCGCCTTGACAACTATGGAACCTGGTCACAAGGGGACCGAAGATGGGCCAGCATGGGGCTGGGTGTGGACCGAGCAGAGGGTCTGGTTTGGTGACCGGCTGGGGCCTGACATGGGCTGTATATGGACCTGTTTGGGGTCGAAACATGGGTTGCATATGGACCTGTTTGGGGTCGAAACATGGGTTGCATATGGACCTGTTTGGGGACCCAAAAATGGCCTGTCCAGAGGTCAGCGTGGTCCTCCCTAAGGGGGTTTAGTTAGGCCTGGGTGAGGCATTGTCTGTAGATGAATAAAAGGCAGAAGAAGGGGTACTAGAACAGGTTGAAAAGAGTGCCCTTAGAGGGCTACATAGCTGGTACGTATACTCCTTCCTACCTTGCCTTCTTCTCTTGGCCGCGGGCAAGGACCTGCAGCAGGTGCACAGAGGGGACAGCAGCAACACCAGGGGGCGGCAGCAGCAGCAGCAGCAGCAAGGGGCGCAGCTTGGCAGCGGGTGCAGGGCGCAATCCAGCAGCCTCCCGGCGTCTTCAGCAGCCAGCCCTTTTGCTGGTGCGCACCTCTCCTTTTATAGGGAGTGGGGGGCAGATGAAAGGCCAGCCTATGTGCTGTACGTGGATGGCTTTTGGCCTTCCCCCATGGTGGTTACACCTTTATTTCCAAATGATTGGCTGGCTGTCCCTTGATCTCCCCCTGGCCCCTTCGGTTTCCCCCCCTCCATAAATTGACTAATGAATGGGCTGAGTTGGCAGGTGGCTGGTTTGGTGCGCACAGGGATGCTGAGGTGGCAGGTGGGTGCGGCTGGGCCTGTTCTCATTGGAATTGAAGTGGGCCTGGCCCAACTGGGCCTGGTTTCTGGGCCAGCAGGCTGAGAGGAGGCCCAAGCCCTCCTATGGGCTGCGCACAAGGCCTGAAATTGGCCCAATTGTGCCAATTATGGGCTGGATGAATCCGGCCCCTGCTGGGGTATCCAATTGGGATTAATTTGGCTAATTTCATGGGCAATTGGGCCAGCTCCTATGCCAGCCCGCCTGCTCTCTCTTTTTTTTGAAAAAATGTACGTCAACAATATGCAAAGAAGATAATTAAATACAATTGTAAATGATTTTTGCATGTGAGTAGATCCACCCATGCACTTCTTTTATACATGTCTTATATGATTTTGAGTGAACATTAACATTTATCTAATTTCACATTGATGCACGTGTCCCAGTCCATATAGTTGTGAATACATATTTTCAAACTATGATTGATGTTATTAGTAAGATTGGATCGAGATTAAAAGTCCCAATGTCCAAATACATAAATGAAAGTGGGTTGGACTCAAAGATTGATAAGTTGTCTATATGAATAGATGGATTTAAGACAGTGTGAAAGGAAAGGAGTTGTACTATCATGTGCAATGGATGGACATGAATCATGAAAGATACATGATCAACTTTCTAATTTTTTTGTCATGAGGCACAACATTTTTGTAGAGTATTAACACATCTAGGCATATCAAGAATGCATAGTACATATTTGGTCTCATGAACAATGTTGTAAAAGAAATAGGTGAGGACAACATTGTTCAATTTGTGACTAACAATGAAACTTCACATAAGGATGCATAAAAAAATCAATAAAAGTTAGAAGAAACTTATTTTGGATTCCTTGTGTGGCACACTATAGATCTAATGTTAGAAGATATTGGAAAGGAACCATCTATTAGCTTCTTAGCAAGTCAAGTTCATTTGATTACATCTTTTATTTATGACCATCCTAGATTACTCTCATCATTAGAGAGATTACCAACAGTCGTAATCTAGTGCACCCTAGTTCTATCAAATTTGCCATGTATTTCATTGCATTGGAAAGCCTGTATAGACATCAACATAATTTAAAAAGATTCATCCATGCTCAGCAATATACCATATAGATGGCTAACATACACGATAGAATGAACCTATTTAAGATCTTAACTAAGATGAAATATCTTATCAAGGACAACGGTGGTGGCACAAAGCTCAGCACTACTTGTCTATGATAGAATCTTTAATATAAGTGTTGAGATTGATAGATTCCAATGATAAAAAAACAAATAGAATACTTATAAGATACGATTAACAAAGCAAAAATGAAAATCAAATAAGATAAGACACTTCACTAAGATGTTCATACAACAGGTATTTGTCTATATTAATATTTTATTTAAGTGTTGTGTATTAACTGTTGGATTCCATTGTGCTAGAATATTTCTTAAACCCAAAGATGCAAGACAACGGACAAATATGCAATGGTGCGGAGGTTTTACAAGAAATGATGTTAGTGATACAATGTTTAGCTAAGATTCCACAAGATATGATAGAAGCGGAGCTTAAAGTAAGCATAGATTAAAAGAAATACACATAATTGAGATTTAGGACCAATTTTTTAAATTGTTGTTGACTTATTTCCATTTCATATGATATGTCAGATGCAAGTATATAAGATGAGAATTGAATTATATAGAGATCCAGATCTACAATATTCATGTAACAATGTTTCTCTTGGTATGTGATATCATATTTGATAATGGTTAAATATGTAAATGACAAGGATACATACTTATATTGGTATTGTTTTTCCCAACTAAGTGGCAAATACAAGTAAGCAACATAAGCAGATGGAATCCACTAGCACAGGTTCATCACAATGTGAGAGAAATTGGAACATTTGCATCCTTATACACACAAATAGAAGGAACAATTTGAAGAGTGACAGATTAAAAAAACTTGTGTTTTGCCACAAAAATGTGGTTAAGAATCAAAGACATCAAAAATCATAAAAAATTTCAAAAGAAAGATTTGCAAAAATTTTAGGTGGTCCTTATGAGCAAAGGCACAAAGTAGGTTGTCAAGATTTGTCATAGAATGATGTTGACTTAGAACACCTTTTTCCAAGAAGAACATCAACTTATAGCATAAATGAAAGATAAAGATGTTACACCACTTCCAAAGTTTGGCACAAATGATCGTGCATAGGCAAAATAAGAGCTTGACAATATATAAGGTGAAGATGAAGAAATGCAAAAAGAAACACACCTTGATCCTACTAAGGTTCCAGTTCTAGCTTCAACTATAGCTTCCCATGTAGCTTCAAGTTCAAGCACTTCTACTCATAAAACTTTGCAAAAGAAAAAAAAAGATTTGTAGGATTCAAATCTTTGACGGTCTACCAGGACAATATTGGACAATGTATGTAAGAAGAAGTGAGGAAGATAAGGAAGCTGATTGTTATGCAAAGACATAAGTTTCAATAATAGTACCTAAGCACCTTCCTCAAATGATGATGATGAAAAAGAATTTATCGCACAAACTCAACCGCAAAATGTAAGAGAGGTTCAAGTGGAGGTGGAGGTGGAGGTGGAGATGGAGATGGAAAATCAGATACCACTACTAGTGCACATATCAGTGGAACAGTGCTTAATGATTTGACCCCACGGCAATATTTAAGTGGCCGAAGTCAATATTAGAATCAAATAAGATTTTTTGATGAGTACGCCGCTCACAATTATCCAGAATCCCCCAAAGACTTACAGTCATATATTCCACCCACAACTACAACACAAGATGGTGTGTATAATTTTATTTAGATGGTTGAATCATTATTTTCATTTAAATACAAGTCAATCATGATTGACAATTCTCATGATAGGCAACGAGGACTACAAAAGTCAATTTCATAAATATTGATGATAAAAAGTTATAGTTTGTATTGCATACCATTTGTACCATGTTTCTTTATTAGAATGATTATTGGTGTTAAATTATCCCCACTCGTCTTAAAATCTCTCATAATGAGATGAAAGTGTGTTGAATATTATATTTTTATTTTTAATAATTTTAGAAGGTTTCCTGTTTTTATGATTTTTACAGCATTTTATGAATTTTTTAGAACAAAAAAATAAAAAAGGATATGGACCAATTCTGTATTGAAATTCCTCCCCAAAGATTAACCGGGATGGCAGACCAATGTCGTGATCCTTTGGTTAACTGCATCTAACCTCTGAGTCAATGCACATTCTTGTATAACATCTCAACCAATGTTGACTAGTGTTGACATGGACCATGGGTTCCAACTCTCATGTTTTGCAGCCGGCTGCAGATCATATAGGTACTACTATTAAACTTTTGATAACATTATTTTTAATCAAGATAAACACTTACATTCATATATCCCCAATTCTTTATTTTTTTAATTGTTTACACCTAACATGTGAATCTCTCAACATTTAATCCAACTCTGTGTCAGCAAGATAGGATATGATAAAATTTCATCCTAATAGAGGAAGAGAAAAAATCAATTAATGTGCGATTGTGAAACCTCTGAAATTTTTTAACAACATATAAATATGTATATGGTTGAAAATTCATTTAAATTCCATTCATTTCGAAAAGAATTTTCGTTACATTCAACTAACATAAACTATTATGAAAATGTAAGAGTATAGCCAGAATATATGCTATGCATAAAAAATATAAATATATCAAGATTTAGAGTTCATTAAAACATCTTTGAACCTCCCTTCATTGGAATACCGAATTTCCGATGTTAATTATATAGACACTCAAATACCCTTGATTAATTGTCATAGCAACTTATAGAAATGGAAACACATATCTACAAAATATAAACACATGCGGAAGCAATAATCCTATAACCTCATTGGAATGCAAAATTTACTATGTTTAGTTTGGTTTAAAATTCATTATATTTTATGAATGATGTATTTTAAATTCCAACATCTTACTAACATGTTCCTTAGTGGATTCTTAATATATTTGTCATGTTTATTATGAATTTAACTCTTTTAATTCAAGATCATAACATTAAGACATGTTTTAAATTATTAAAATAATTTAGATCTAAGGTCAAGATTATGGAATCATGTATTTTGACCATGTGATCTTCCATTTATCATTTTTTTAATCTAAGCCATAACATTTTAGATTTAATGTAATTTACTTAAATCTCGTTTTTATGATACGGGATTGAAGCAAGTTCATTGTTATCTTATTATCATTTAGATTCATCTTTTCTTCATTTAGGGTCTAGCATCTTAAACTCAATGAAAATCAGAATTTTATGAAATCCAATTGAAGTAGGCACTTCGCCATTTTGAATTCATGTTGTAAGTCTTAGCATTAGACATGGAACTTTTTATGGATCTGAAATCATCATATCAAAATCCAATTTGGTGCATCCCTTCCATGAGACATAATTTGACCTAAGACTTAGAATATCTAGAGATCTCATTCCGGCCATCTTTCATATTGAAATCAAGACTTAGTAGACTTTGGCTATCCCTTATCCACATCTTGAGCTTAAGACCGATTGGATCTAAAAGATTAGACTTAGAACTGAACATCTGATTTTCACATTGTTGAACATTTTCATATCTGAAAATACCATTCTCTAACCTATTTTCATAGCATCCAATCGTGTCTTTGTCATGTAGGACACAGACCTTAGGACTCAAAGGATTTCACATCATCCAAGCTCACCCATTAATAAAGCGTGATTCAGATTCTGTATCACTTGGGATTTAGTAGAAAAATATGATATTTGAGTTCTCATCCTACTGATCAATACTCATAGTATATGTATACATATTCATATTCCATATCATAGTCATTATTTGAAATCTTGGGCCTTATTTTAGAATCGACGTCCTTGCCTCTATTCCATTTCTAAAGACAAGTTCTAATATCCAATGGCTATTCAAATCTGAAATTGATATGCATATTTTGGATCTACATGGTTCAGATCTCATCATGCTGGAATTATGGTTTAATATATTTAATTGTATCAAATCTGAAAGTTACCATTTTAATATCTTTGAGATCATATTCTTAGTTTTGGTTTGAGATTTAATGATTTTAGCTCATTTCCCTATGTTTGCATTCCATATAAACTATGTGGGTTATATGAATGCTATTGCTATCTAATCACAACATGAAATGTTTCATACATTCAATATGATATTGAATTATATCAAAATGTAGAGAAGCTTATATAGTTATAATTCCCTAAAATCAAATCATATAAGTTATAGTCATAGCCTTATGTGAACATGGGCTATCAATTCCCTACTTGGATTTTAAGGGTCGGTTTGTGACATACATGACCTTCCCCTAAATCAAGTGAGAATTCTCCTTAGTAGGTTGAGTGTATACTCTCTCTACATTGGAAAAGATCGGTTACGATAGGTACATGCCCACGTCCCCGTCTAGGATTGGTCCACACCGGGGACATGCCCCGTGTGTCCATCCAAAATTTTGAAGGGGTCTAAGTTAATAGGCAGGCCTCTTAAATATTTTTTGTATGTTAAATATTTAAGAGATGCATTTTTTGTCAGTTTGGCCACATTCGACCTATTGCATATCATTGTCATATCAGTCTCATAAGGCCCAAAGCATTCCATTTTCGACCCATATATAACCTGATTTGCTTCATTTTGGCATGTATAGATTGATTTGCATCATCTCGGCCCTAATGGCCTATCCTTCTTCATGTCATCTTGTCCCTCTCATCTTGCTAGACCCAGCCAATGCATCACCTTCATGGTTTTCAGATTTTGGATCTTGTAAACTCCTTACCTCTTAGTGTCATTTATATAGGCTATGGAGAGGGATCCAATACGGATTCATATCAAGGAGGGGAAGGCAGAAAATGGGTCTGTTATGGGTTTGTCACGTGATCCACATATAGTGGTCAAACAAGGGTTGTTCACATAGAAATAGGGGACTCTCATGTGGCCGAGAGGAGAGGCCAGGCATAGGTGCACAAAGGGAGTGTCATAAGGGTTGTGTATGAAGCATCTTAAAGTCATGGAAGAAGAGCCGGACAATCACTGTTTGGGCTGCCATATAACCACAAAGTACAAGTCAAATGGGAACTTCGCGTAGACTGTCATATGGCCATAAAAAGGGGTCAGACAGGTGGGCATATGAGCTGTTATAGTTATGGAGGATGGACCGAAAGGTGGCTCATATGCATGGGTATATATTCATTGGGCTTAGGCATTACGCAGTCTGGCCGAGGGCTCATCTTGCATAAGAAAAGAGTCTCGGCCATGGGCATATAAATAAACCATACTATCACGGTAAGGAGAGAGAGCCAATGGAGCTTATGGGCATATCAAGGGATGGATGGGGCATATAGACAGAGAGAGAGGGGGGGACCGAATATGGGTTATAAGGGCTTCATGGCTCACCGTTTTCTTCATCCTTCCCTTGGTCTCCTCCTTATGCCAATGACAACAGATGATTAGAAAGATGGCAGCCTTGGCTCCTCTCCTTAGCGCAGATGGCTGATCGTCCTCTTCTTAGAACCCTGCAAATTTCTGCCAAACATGGAACAAGTGGTTGTGGGCCTTCTTTTATAAAAAGGTGGCCGAGAAGAGCCAGTCCCACCAGGGACTTCTTTGCTTGCACACAAAGGTAGGGAGTGTGAGAGAATCTGATGGAAGTCTCCCTATTTTCTAGCATCTTTGAATTTTGGTTGAAGAGTTCGCATATGAGGATTTCTCCCATTGGTGGAGAGCATGGAGAAGACCCGGTCATGCTCATAACCATGGGGAGTATGTGCTGGAGCTTCCCTCACTTTCTCCACCTAGGGGCATCTGAGGAAAGCATCTTGACTAAGTTTTCTATAGTTATGCCCTGATATGTAGACTTTTTCTGATAACTGCCACATAGCTATATGCCCATCAGATCCCCCCTATTATTTTGGAGTTTTGGCAGGTACATGAATGATCCAGAATCATCTTTATGTGGCGCAAGATCCAAAGATTTGCATCCATCATCAGATCCTGTATCTTAGGAGTATTAAATAAATGACCAAATGACTACGATATGAATGAGAATTTAGCTCCAATCGGGCTTGATTTCATACATCTTCATGGCCTATCTATATAAACATATACATTGCATTGAAACTTTAACAAAGTTGACATAATTTCCACAATTAAATCTCAGCCTTTAGATCATGCGAAAATTGCATTATTTCTATGATCGATATGTAATTTATGTCATTCATTTAAATATCTCTTAATAATAACTAATCATAATTGAGTGGGATCCAATATCTTCTTAAGAACCAATAAGAATGGGATCCATAACTTAAATCATTGGAGCATCCTAACCCTTGATTCTTATGCCATCATCTCATTCTTTTTCCATTTAATTATGACCAACAATAACTAAGCAAAATCCAATATCTTATTAAGGACTCAATAAAAGTGAGATCCATAACTTAAATATAAATGCATCTTAGTTATTGAATTTTGTGCCATCTTAAACTCGTTATCTCCTCCATTTAAATATTATCCAATCATGAATAATCATTATCATTGGATCATATGCCAATCAATGGAGAATCTTTTCCTAATATATATGCATCGATCCTAGCCTTATTAGGATCAAGAAGAGAGTGATGGCTGGTCCCTTTGAGTTTGATAAGGACCATAGTTGTCAAGGCGACAAGGCACCCAAGGCGTTGAAGGGTACCGATTCCGCTTAGGCGACAAGGCGGCCGCTTAGGCGTCGCCTAGGCGGTCAAGGCGGTATTCAAGGAAGGCTGAGTCGGGAGATTGTTATATATAAAAAAAACATAATTATAATTATATTTGTTATGTTATAATTGAATATGAGTGTTTTATCAATGCACATAAGTAAATATGATGTGTGTGTGAAAGAGAAGAAAGTTAAATAAATATTTATAAAATTTAAGTATATAACTCATTTATGATTATAAAATTTATATATGTGCAATAGTATAAGTGATGGTAAAATATTGTTATAATATTATTAAATGGGGGGCGCAGAGTAGTCGCGGATCGATGGGTCGTTGACCTTAAAGAACCTAGATATCTTTTGACCTTAAAGAAGACCTCGATGGGTCGTTGACCTTTTTTTTACTTTATCTTTAGGATATTTCAGCCCCAAAAGTAATCTCAACTTCTCCTTCTCCTTTCTCTTCTTTTCTTGCTAAAGTATCCGCTTTGGCCAAGGGGACCAGCAGGCTCCAAATTTACTGCCACCGAGGGGGAATTGGTCTTTCATCAGGCCTGTTTTGAAAATGGAACATCTCCTTGTAGCCTTCAACACCTGCTGAGCTCAACAGGTACAAGAATTGTATTTTTTTTCATCTTCTTTCTCCCTCTCAACCACAATCATCATCTTCAGGAGCTAGGTTCATCGGACCCAAATTCTATCATCTCCGGCCCTTTATCAGCAGTCTATCGGTCTTGGATTGAAGGGATCCCATTGCTCCTTAATTCTGCATAGCTCTCAAGGCAATCAAGTGAGAGAATTTTCTGATTTTCCATATTATTTTCTCACCCTCTCAACTGTGATCATCAGATAGTATGACAGATCCATCGGGATCTTTTATTGCTATCTTGGTATGAAGCCAAACATTGATTGGGACTTACTTGAAGAAGATATAGAGATCTTTGATTAGGAGCATCATCCAACCCCACTGTTGAGACTACCAGGTACGTATCTTTTATTCCTTTCATCCATTTTCTCTTGTCTACGTCTAGGATATGCATAGACATAGCTACCTGATCAAGGCTTGAAAATTCCATCACCACAAGCTTTGCTTAAGCTCTTATTGGTGTCAAAATTAGACATATATGTATGCCAATCAACCATATTTTGATGTCTATATGGCCTCTGAGATGGTGAATGAGCAAGCTCCTTTCTTCACTTGTATAGAATTCCACATAAGACCAGGATTCATGTGCATGCACCCATATTGATATTTTTCCTGATTTTCTCTCTTGGGCATACTTATGTATCAATTCACGTAGGTAAAACATCAGATCTATGACATATACTTCATAGGTTCCATATATGTACATCCGAACCATGACTTTAATCCTTGGGACTCAGTAAAATGCTGAGTATGGCTGGTAGCAGCCTATATGCTATCATAGTTCCCTACCTTTGCTCATATGGCTTAGTGTATATACTAAGTCTATGACAGACCACATTTGGATTTTCCAAGTTCATATTCTGATGCTAAGTGTTATGATCCATGCATTACAACTCTTGGTAGCCCAATCATACATATAGGACATCCCATGAGCTGAAAATATAAAGCCAATTTCAAGTAGGGAAGCACATTCCTCCTTACATTTTACTTTCTTCGAAATTCATACAAATTTAAGGTGCCAACAATGATCAAACCACAGATTGTCTGATCCCACACCAAATTGGTCCAAGGTACACATTTGTTGGTATGATGCACTGATCAAAACAAACTAGACACACTTCTAGGATTATTATCACCATTCATGTTGATTATGCACTGATGAGAAACACACCCAAGGATAGAAGAGAGCATGGAGGTGCAAGAGGGATGAGAGAAAGAGTGATTAGAATTAATTGATCCATCACCCCAGACTCTTGTTTATCTGAACTAATTGTGGACAAAATTGTCTTCATGAAAACACAGAAAATTAATGAAAGCCAAAGAGGAAAACAATGCGAAAGTTGGTTTGGATGGAGTAATATTATCTCAAAGTACTTATTTTAAATATATTAGTTCAATTATCTAAAAAGATAAGAATGTGATAAAGATGTTAACCATAGAAATAAAGTAGAATATATGAAGTGGAGATTATCCACAAAGGTCTTATATGAACGTCTTCCACTAAAGTTGAAGAGAAAACTTAATAGTACAGCTAAAAGACTTGCAATGTTGTATAGAGTGAATGTTGGACAATAAAGAAAAAAAATGCTTCAAAAATAAGTGTTGCTGAAATGAGAATGTTAAGAACGATATGGCATGGTGAGAAAAATCAGCCAATCCTAGATCGAGATTAGCATAGGCTGATCAGATTTAGGGGAGAGGGGAATCCAATTCGACCACAAAAGTTCATTAGAATCGGTCCGATTGGGACCATTCTACCTGAATCGGTCTATTCTAGCTATTCCGTCGAAATTGGCCACTAGGGGTGGCGGCGACACGGCAGGGTGCCACCTGTGTGTTCCCTACCCTAACAGGTAGGGAGTCATCAGATCCATCTCCTACTGGGTCCATTGGATTGGACCTGCTTTTGCAGGGTGCCACCTGTGTATTTCCTACCCTAATGGATGGAGAGTCATCAGATCTAGCTCCTACTGGGTTCGTCGGATATCTCAAGAGTCAAGAGTAGATGACTTGAGTCATCCAGGAGATAATAACCAGTCACTTGGTCGTATCAGGTCCCCTGAGCCCAATACAAGATGCAGGAAAGGGGCCTTGAGGCACCATCACTGCCCCGGCACTAGTTTCTAACATCGATTCAACCCCAAAAGGGTCGGATTAGAAGGAATCCATTAAAGAAAGCACATTTGCTATTTGTTTTGTGCTTTCTTTTATCTTTTTATGTTTTTCTTAAGAATTGATCCAAGCCAGCTCTGGAGCAGTTTCTCTCCTTGAATCAACTGATTCAGACGATCCTATCCTCAACTTTGATCATGTTTTCCTTGATATGCGGCCATACTGGATTAGATAGAATACATGATAACTCCAAAGTTTGAGTATACTAAAAGAAATGTACAAAAAAATACTAAGTTCTAAAAATTATTAAAAATAAAAAATATGCCGTCTTCATCAAATTTGAATGGCTTCATCTACAGATTTTCTATATGATGGGTCCAACATCGATTACATCAACTTCTTTCTTTGAACTGTATATATATCCATATTTTTCAGAAAAAAAGTCAAGTCCTTATATTCTCAGTATCACCTCAGACTTTAACCACATCGTTCCACGTCATCCTTACCTAATACTACCTTCTCTTCGTCACAACAGCACCAATCTCCCACCATGGCTAACCACACCATTCAATTTGGATGGTTTCAGATGCCCAGTTGTTTGGTTTCCTTTTAATCAAACCAAACCATATGTTCAAGTTTTAGCCCTTCTCTGACCCGAACCGAACCAGTAAATGGATTGAACTGGTCTTTCTGCTATATTATATTGGTTTCAAAAGTAAATTATTGGGAATTCATAGAGTGATACTGGAGAGAGATGGTTCTCTCTTACAAATAAGATACTAAGCCCAAGGCTGATCCGAGTTGGTTATTTACTTTCATTTAATCTTACATTATTTAATTTTAATTCAATATTTATTTACTAGTAAAGTTTCAGCTATTGGTTTGGTTTCTGTTTCAGCAAAATCAGCCTGAAACCGGAATTAACAGAACTGTGAACGACCCTACCAAGCTCAAGGATAACCAGAAACTGTCAAGTAAAGGATAACCAGAAATTGCCACACCCTTTCACCCGCTTGAACAAAGGGAAGTATTGCCAGTAAGAGCAGATGGGATTGCATGGTGCAGGAGGGTCACCCTGATGACAATCACTCCCAACCTGCTCTAAGGTATTTAAACCCTCCACACTCTGCAACATCATCATACATAAATATTGCCACTTTTAATTTCCAAAAAGAATCAATTTCAGAACAAAATTTAGTTCGGTGTCTTTCATAAGTAGAGTAAATTATGGTAAACAGGAAACACAGCATAATGACTAGATCTTACCTCCATTACAAGCCCATATGTTGCATTTGAAGGGTGTATACCCTTCTGTCTAAGCTCTTGTAAAACCCAAAATGCTCCCTCCCACTGTTTCTGCTGAACACAAGCATTTAGTATCTGCATTCATAGTCAAATAACTCAGTGGTTAACCAGAGGACAGGTTCCCTGACCCCTACTTATAAAGAGATATCAATTTAACTCTGACAAAGAATAAACAGTGCTGACTACTCACAGCATTGTAAACCACAAGGTCTGGTTCCAACCTAGGATCCCATGTTTGAAGCATTCCTAACTTAAACTTCTTTTCCGGAATAGCCCTCATGCAATCAATAACGTCAAAAAGCTCCTTCATTAGCCCTGCTTGTCCAAGGGTGACTGCAATGCAATGATAAGCTGCAAGATCTGGATATGATGACAGTTCTTGCTGCAAGAAATAAAAAATCACTCGCCATACCCTCTATATCAAACTATAGAGTATAGATGACAATGGAAGGTACATTACACGCATAGCATAAAATACATTAAGTGCTTCCACAGGCCTCTTTGCCTTTCCAAGTACACTGAGTACAGTTGTATAAATATATCTGCACACAAAAGATAATAAGAGCTGCCGATCTTACTTCATAAGATTATTAAGCCAAGTACAAACAAAAACTTCATATAAATAACATAAGAAGCAATATGATAATGCAACAAGACATGAGAACATTGAAGATGATGTGCAAAAGATAAAATTAATACAAAACACAGTACCATAAAGTATGAAGAAAGATTTTACCCATGACACAGATAGAATTTATCTGTCAGATCACAATAATTATTGAATTAAGACAAGAATATTACCTGCTCTTGTAGGAGTTATAGCGCTTCCGTGACCGAAGCCATTCAACAACTTGCAACACCCGCCTCCAGTTTCCAAATGTGCCTAACATCTGAATTAGTCTTAAAATTGAATGATCTGTGAATTTGATTTTTGCACTATGTATCAACTTGGAGAAGTGCGATTTAGGCATGTTAACATCTGTAGAATTTAACCTTGAAAAAACAGGATATTTAAGTCATTTCTTTGACCAAGAATCAGATCAAAAATCCATGTAAAGCATCATACCTTATTGGATCCACAAAGAGGGTTCTTAAGTCCCTATGCAGTTCTTTTCCACGAATAATTATCAATAAAAGAACATTATGTTTCTCTCTACCATATGACTAACAGAAAAAAAAACTATAAAAATACAAAAACATAAAATAAAAAAGGGGAAAGATCATACTTATGCAAGCCATTCATCATAATCCACAACAATGGCTAACAGGATCTTAATATTTACTGGTAAAGCAACTTTAGGAACTGATATTGTGTTGAGTTCATTCAATGAACTTCAAAGCATGAAAGTGGACATGGAACAAAAGATAGTGCTCTGCAAATGTTGCAACATTATTACGGCACATTTGGCACTTCAATTTATACATCACCAGAAGGATGATATCCTGAGGAGTTTATACCTTAAAATCAAGTTCTGTTGGAGGTTCACAGCCAGTCCCAACAAGATAGAAAAAGTCAGATCAATAAAAGACTAGAAGAAAGTAAGAAAATCTTTGTCACTACATCAAGATCCAGTGAAAGAGTTCTAGGCTTAATTCCCTGCTGCAATTTTCTTCCCTAGTCAGAGGATGTTATAAAAGGAGGAAATACTCGGGATTAAGGTTTTGCCAAGTTGAATTGAGTTGTATGTGATGAAGAACAATCACATGTTTTGCTGTCAACAAGAATACACATAAGCCAGATACGGTGGACAATTGGCCGGGGACTTCCTGCCCAGGATAATACCAACCCTGACATCGGCATATACATGAGAAAGAAAGATGGCAGTGAAAGTCAGCAGAAGGAGGAGATTCTGTAGCAATCATTAGATCCTTTCCAAACAAGGGAACAAGAAAGGACAAGTAGTCATCCATCATAGAGAATTCAGAAACTCAAGGAAGACCAGATCGGAATCAGGGATGGGATCAGCTAGTGCCAATTCCAAGCTGGCCAATTCAAGTGGAGAAAAGGCGAACCAGAGTTGGTCCAGATCAGTTCTTCAAAAAGCATAAAGCAAATAGCACATAAGCAATAATCGAAGGATTCTGGTCAGATCTGACCCCTTCATCTGGTGGGGAAGACAAACAGATCCCTAAGGATACTGGGTCCAAGGCCCCTTGGGCCCAACATCCTCTGAAAGTAATCGGGTACAGCGTCTTTCCCAGTCCTCATGGAATTGGCCTATTCGCGCAAAATTGGTTCCAATCCAACAAATTCTAATGAATTTTTTGGGCGTTGGATTGGACCCCCCCCCCTAAATCCAATCGGCCTATGTTGGACCCGATCCAAGATGGGCTAGTTCTGCTAACCATACAACAACTTGACTATGAAAACATAAAACAGGAACTGGATCGGACCACCGAACCCAAGGGGTAAACACCTCAAAATTCACATATTTATAGTAAATTACCCTAGATCGACCTAAGTTGGTGTATTCAGTCCATAGTTGTCAAGATGCACACCCAGGCGCCAAGGTGTCGTTGTAGGCGCACCTTGCTAGACAAAAGGCACCCTCCTTGGAAATCCAAGGCGCCTAGGCTAGACACCCCAGGTCATTATATATGATTTAAAAAAATTCTTTCCTAGGGCTATGTCCCCCTGATACCTCACCCCCCTGCCGCCACACACACGCAAGGGGCGTTGCCCCTATGACTTATCGCCCAAATCAATCAGTGAATTAGTGTCTCATGGACACTCATAGTGTAAACATATTAACATATTTCACTATCACTTAAACTACTACATATGTTTATGATCTATAATTATAAATATAGGTTATATACTTAAAATTTATAAAATTCTCTCTTAAACCCCTCTCTCTCTCTCAGTTTACCAATATTAATTCTTTCTCAAAAATATATATCCACACATATATAATTAAAATAAAATCACATTTACATGTATGCACACATAAACACACACATTCAATTATAACCTACAAAAATAATTGTATTTATGTATACATGTTTGTATGTATACATAAATATACATGGCATTATCTAATTATATATATGTAAAAATATATGCATATACACATATATAAACATCTAATAATAACGCATAAGCGATGCCTAAACAGATGCCTTGTAGCCTAAGTGGAATTGACACTGTTAAATGCCTTGGACACCTTGTCACCTTGACAACTATGATTCAGGCAAAATTGGCTAATCCAGGAAGAGATCTTTCATATATTTAGATTATAAACTACATAAGCACTGGCTAGTGTTGGTTATAACAGATACAGCAGCTGGAGGTGCACCAGAAAAAGTAGAGGTCAGAAGATGGTTTGGCTCCATAAGAACTGGTACCAACCTTCCATCTTACTCCTACCCTCCCCCCCCAAAAAAAGCCTGTTTGACTATGCAAGCCAGTCAATGACAGAAACCTGCAGTCAGAAAGAAGCATCAAGGGACCTGAAAAGTGTTTTAGAGAAAAAAAACTATCTTCAATTAGAAAAATGAGCTGAAAATACATAAGCAAGAACTGGCTGGATACGCCAACAGTCATATGACCATCAGAATGGTCATGTGACCATTGGGGAGCTTCTAAACCCCCCCCCAAGGACCCCAAGAGACCTATTTAAGGCCCCAAAGGGGTCTCTCCTCACCTCTCTACTCTCTTGGAGATCAATTCTTATTTCATAAGAGTTTGAAATTAGTTTGTTTTACCATTAGTTAATAGTTCATTTGTTTCGCAATTAATTTAAATTTGTTTTGAGATCAGTTTATCCTTGTTTAATTAATTAAGTTAATTAGTAATTAGTTTTAACTTTGTTTTGCATTTAGTTAAGAGTTCATTTGTTTTTTTTTAATTACAATTACTTAAAAATTTTGCTTAAGCGTCATCACATACCTATTTCACTTTGTTCAATATGTCTTCATCAAGCTATGACACAAACTTCCAATGTGTCCTGGAATGATCCGGCTTAGTTACATTGCAACTTGATCTCCATAACAGAGAGAAAAGTGCAATGTAAATATTGTGAGAAAGTGATGTACGGTAATTTCCAATTAAAACACCATCTCAGTAGAATGAAAGGCAATGTTTTCCCATGCATACGGATTCCACCAAAGGTAAGAGCTAAATTTCTTAAGCATTTACAAGAGATTGAATAAGCGAAAGGAATTTCAAAGCGACATAAGAATACCGTTCAGTAAGAAATTTTAGAACCTACCAAGTATTCAGTCCACATATACAGGACCAGCCAAGAGCAGCCAAGTTTTCCTTGAAATGAAAATTTCGATGATGGTACGTTGTCATTATTTATAAAAGTAGTTAATATCAATATCATGTAAACTAATAATTGGTGATTATCGTTAAAAATAGATGACTTGTTTCAAGTAATGGAGACAAATAACAAGTCGTTCGCGGACGAAAACATGCATCGATGCACTAGTCGATACATGGTTCAAGAAGTGAGAGCAAATGAGAAAGTAAGAACTAACGAGAAAGTGAGAAAGAGTCCAACAACTGACAAAAGGTGGAAGAGATCCACAATCTCATGCGAGACAACGACCCGACAGTAGAACTTACGGATCCCATAATCACTTGCCAATGGAGATTGACAAACAACAATCATAGAGGCAATGAAGGACTTAGCCTTCCTTGCAAGAGACTACCTTTGTTGCAAGATATTGCTTTAGCTTCCAAATTGGATCTGTTTGTCAAAAGGAACTGGACATCATCAAGAAAGAAGGGTGTCCTATCTACAACTTAGTAAGTAGTTCCCATCCATGCTTCGGCATTTCCTAGTTGAGATGTGACAAAAGAGAATGCTTGCCTGTGTTTACCCACTTGCCTTGCAGATGAAGGCACTTGCAGCTTATTCTGAGAAGCCAGCCTAGACATCAGAAAGCATTATCTATGGAGCTTGGGGTTCTTAATAGATGATAACTACTTACTAGATTGAGCCTGGGCCTCAAGTTGATGTGACTGGCCAGAAGCAAATCTGATCCATGATCTGTAAGATTGAATATTTGGGCAACATGTTGTGTCAATCCAAGAAATGGGGATAAGGGCCTTAGTTCATGGACCAGAGTGCTACAACATGAGCTGTTTACATGATTGTGAAGCTTATAATGGACCTAGATGTTCTTTACAATCCTATAAGGTATTCAAGGTAAAAATAGAGGAATTTAATCGCCGGTTTTAAAGGGGCTGTTCCCATTTCCTAAATTTAGAAACTTTCTTTTGAAAAAACAGTGGTGTGTATATGGATCACACCACTAATTTCATTGAAGCACAATAGAAGAAGATTAGCAACTTAGCGAGTTTGCATAGCATCATGAAGAAACGGGACTGAAATGATTTAGCATCAATAAGAAAATGTATGCGTACATCTACCTAATGATTCTGTAGGAACCAAAGTAGGCAATATTGGAGCTTCCGGCTGTTCTGGATCTATTGTAGATAGGTGCAAACGACATCTGATAGTCTGGTCTGGTTCCAATACAATTATCAGATTCAGAGCATATTTTTACGTCCTATAAGCTATCATAATCGGAAGTGGATATTCCAATAGTATATTAGAATATCAAATAGTTAATTTCATGTCTGTTTATCCGATTTCAATAAACAATCAATATAAATGTAAAAATTAATATTATAACAAATAAATAATATATAAATTATTAAAATTGTAATATATAAATATTTTAAACAGTAAAAATAAAATTTAAAACATAATATATCAAAAATTACTAATAATATGAGATTTATTTGCTATTTTTTATAAAAATAAATGTATCTTATAGATTTTGAAATGTATTGGATTATTCAGATTTCGCTAACAGATTTAGAATTGGAGCAAAATCAGAATCCCTTGGTTCTGGTTTAATCAAGATTGAAATCAGGTAAAACCATTGTCGAATGTCCAAATCCAACCCGTTTTCAGCCCTAATTGTAGATTTTTAAATAGCTGACAATCACAGTTGTTAACGAGTGTCCACGAGTTCTTCTGTACTTACGAAGTTAGTGAGAACTGATAACCAACCAAATATTAAGGATATAGTATAAATGATGATATAAAAATATATGCATCATGTGTCATGGATGTTGTGGGGGGGGGGGGCAGGAAAGAAGGTTTGGCACAAAGGTACAGAGAAAAGCATCTACCATTTTGCTAGATGTTGAATCCTTTCTTCCAATTCCATCCGCAGAACTCTTGGCCTATTGTTGACATCAGTGAAGACCTCAAAGGTCTTGAATGCAGCCCTATCATCAAGGTGAGAATGACCTACATGTCTTCCATCTCTGTCATATTGCTCATCCCCACTGCTTTGTGTTTTATCAGTTCTGGAAATCCTGCAGCCTACTTTGTCAGTTACAAGAATATTTTGCTGAGAGATAAAAGCATTTTCTTTTCTGTATTCCTTAGTTAGTTCTCTTGAGTTGCAGAATGCACTGGATTTCAGTGAATGCCCACTTCGTTTTCTGGCACCTATATCCATGTTATGTGTACTCCGGTTTTGCTGTGCCCCTCCTGAATCCATGTCAAGTACATTGTGTTGGACATTTCCAACGTGGCTTTTTATTTTTCTTTTGCCTTGTCTCCTAGATAAATGGTGTCTGGGAAGGGGCAAATGCTGAAGTTTAAGTTCATCCACTATATTACCCATATCAGTTTCATATTTTCCCCTGCTGACGCAACTACTTTCTAGCTCAGTTTCAGTACATACAAAGTCTTGATTACCATTCAGTATTCTCACCTTTTCAGCATAACTCTTAGTAGTCCTCAACTCACTCATGACCCCTGGAGATCTTTTCCAAGAGGGACCTGCAGCGCCAAACTGCTCTGTGTTGTTTCCATATTCACGGATAGTGAAAAAATTATCTTCCATGTTATCAAATTGCGCTCTCAGTTGTGGATAGTTATGCTTGAGATACCCCTGATATCTTCCCGCAACTAATCGCCTACCATTTCTTCTGCCATTCGAACATTCACCTCTTCCTTCTTTTTCATTTTGTGTCGGATCAAGTTCCTTTTCCGAGAGGGCCCCAAAATAATTCACCTGTCTCCTACCTACCTTGACATTATGTGCACTTCCTTGGATATTATTGTGATTACATGGTCTTTTACTTCTAGAATTCCTAACACTACCTCTGTCGTCGCTGTGCTCACAAGTCATGCTTCCATTTGGAGCCTCATCTAGTAGGCCCCGTCGATTCCTCCCATTTTCATCACAGCTAATTTCTCCTTCCTGTTCATTTGTCCGTCCATAATTGGTGTATGGTTCTCCATCCAACTTGCTTTCCAGACTCGCACGAATGCTTCGACCCTGAAAATTCACCCTCGATTTAGCGAATTCCCTACCGCCTCTGAGGCTTAACTTCCCAGAACCGTCATTTTCAGTCAAGCAGTCTCCAGATCTAGAGTTCTCGGAGTCCAATCGCAGATGTCTGCTTCGATCAGTATGAACAGACTCCAAAACCCTTACATAATCTTCAAAAGAGGGAGAAAATTTGATATCCTTCTCGAGGATGGACTCGCCACTCGAACGCCCACCTGCACCTCTACTTGCGACCACAATGCTCACCCCAGAACAAGGACCGCGTGTGCCAGAACGCCGAATTCCGCTTCTAGAACGCAAAACCAAGGTGACACCGAAGGTCGGTGTTGGCGGAACAGAACAAGCGTTGGCAACTAGAAACCCATTTCTGTCCAATCCGAGGGTTCCCATGCGTGCATCCGCCCCTGTGATCGCATTAACGAAGTTCAAACATCACTATTTTTTTCCCCTCAGATGCGGACTGGTTCCGATCAAGCAACGTAAAAAGAGAACACAAAAAGAGAGCCGCAGCCAAGCTTACTGAGATTAATGTGAGCTTTCTGTCATTCCCTTCTCATTCTCCTCCTCGTTTTCCTTCCAACAGAAGCAGAAACCCAGTCTCCGTCTGCGGATAACATCGAGCAGCCGCCGCCTCCCGTCGTCGCCTGCTCCTGATCTTTCATTTATACACGGTTCATCCGGGCATCATTATGATTAACTTAAAAAAAAAATATCTTGGTGTTATTATTTTCAAAACGGATCATACGCAAATTTCCTGCCTTTTAGCGTAACATTATCCAAAATGGCAATCTAGGAAAAGAAGCCCATCGACTATATTAATTTGATCTGACCTACGTGTATGATAAATATATATGTATATGTATATATAAGCAAAATATGTTTACAAGTTTATGTCAAAAAACTAAAGTCTACAAAATTTTTGTTTCCATATGTTCAAGTTTGAAGTTTGAAGGTTACGTCCGTTCGGATACAAGAAACTAAATAAACCAGTGTCCATCAAAAACGTATATTATATTTTTAAATACATAACAAAGACCGATACTTCGAAGTGCTCTTGATCAAAATTTAGTTGTATTTGCATAAAGTAACCACGCATTACTTGTTTAAATTAACCCGCATTAATCAATTCAACCTTGCAAACCGGTCCAACAGATTTGGAAGTCATTCAGGTAGAACTAGATTAAACTAAATTGATTAAACCGATAAAAGAACAATATGATAAAATTATCACTACTTCAACATGAAATAATCCTTATAATAAATTATTATTTATTTTAATTATTTTGCCGCGGGCATACCATAATTAAGGTTTGAATTATCCACCGACATTGTTTTTGCGGCCTTCCAGTTCAATTCTTCATTTGGAAAAACAAGGACCCACTCCGTTGATCTTCCAGGAGAGAAAAAAAGATGCCCCTGACGTTTATCTCGTAAATACTTTATCGTCAAGTTCGGTAATTTTAACCATTGCGGACAATATTTTAAACATGACAATAACGTAAATTAAAACATATTTTCAATGAGTAGAAATAATATTTTAATTAAACTGTGTCATGAAGATTGAGTCTGTAGGTCAAAACTTCGAGCAAGTGTGTTGACCAAGCACAAACAGACTGATTGGGGTTGTGTTTACTTTGACTTAAGATATCAGCTGGTTTCGTCAAAAAAGAAGAAGATATTAGCTGGTGTATCGGATGTTATGAACTCCCAAATTGAACTAAACTAGATAAATTGATTAAATCTAATTATAATACAATATTATTATATAATTAATCAAAGCGTAAAATTTTATGATCATATTCTGTGTATTTTTAACTCAAATATAAAACATATGCGTGCACAATTAATTAGTTTAAATAATAAATTTTCAATCTCAAATTTGGGACCCATTTCATTTTGAAAAAAATAATAATCAAAGAAGGACCAAACCGAAATACGCATGCTCCTTCTTCGGGGACAAAGAAGGGGGTAATCCGTCTCAACCGTAGGCACCGGAAATAATAGAAAATGACCGGAAAGAAGAGGTACCTGCCATCCGGCCCTCAGGGAACTTCGGCTAGATAACTTGTCCCGTCTCTGCCTTCAATTCTGCCTAAAGTTAGTTGCCCGTACCAAGAACAACCATGTAGTTGATAAAGTTTCCCGTTATTAATTGTGCTCGGCCATTAATATCAATTTTGATATTACTAGTACAAACATTATACACAAACGTCCGCATATAACAACTTTTTTTATGTTCTATCTTCTAGAAATATCAATTTTAGTTCTGACGCTGGATTACAGTTTCCCATTTTCAGATTTGATCTTTCTCACCAAACTAGTGACATCCCTAGCTGAATTCACAATACAGAGAGAGAGAGAGAGAGAGAGAGAGTCCTCGCATAATCAACCAGATGCACCCCATCAATCATGAGATCGGCCAAATAGTTCAATGGAGATAATCATTTAATGTAAAATTGGGTTGACTCATAATTTGACTAATTCACTAACAGATGGACTAATTCTAGATTGGAACAAGGTTTCAAGTGTTCTAGAAAATAAGAAGACAAAGATATTTGAAATCGAGATTAATTGTAAGTACGCTAAAATCTACAACATTTTGGATTAGCGTCAGGAGGATACAATCTCGAACGTTTTTCGAAAAAGGTATTAGGCACATACCGGGAAAAAGCAGATTGATAAACCGGCCTCTAACTTCATGACATTTATACTTGGTTCTGATATTGGCCAAACGTACATGACAACGACCCGGATGGAACGGAAGATGAGCTACATCTAATTTTAAGTAATGTGGGGAAAGAACCAAATTCAAGACCATTTAAATAAGCAAAGGCAAACACATCTCAGATGGCCGTATCGTAGACCGACTTGCAGAGTTAAACATGAGGTTTGCACCTGAACGGCTCCTAAAGGCCAAGGAAGTTTCAATCACACAAGGGGCTTGTGGCCTACAGTCGTTATTGGTCACTGTTAAGCACCATAAAACGCATACAAGTGACCGGCGGCATTCGGCCTTACCTGCCACCTTGAAAGCAAATAGATCTTCAGCCTTCAGAAAAGAACCTGTACATCCTCCTATAAATCCCAGGAATCCCAAAAGAGCACCAAAATACGCTCTTCCCAGGAATAACCTCTGCACATAACCTCCATGAAGATACGAGACCATAAGATTTACCAGACAAGACAGAGGAAACGAAATCTGCCTACTTCGAACCATTTAACCACCTGCAACTCTCTCTCTCTCTCTGGATATCGGGATGACTGCACGTATCTGCGTGTATGCACATTAGTTTAAAAGAAGACTAACTGGTGTGAATTAAGTAAAATCAACAGGGAACTGATTCAGTATCCATTGAACCACCATTTGTATTCGCACTGAATCCAGATGAAGGTGTAGCAGACCTCTGAGCAAAATCCACTAATATCTTCCGTTGTTTTTCATCTGTATGCGGGAGGCTTGCGCGCAAGAGTTCTACCGGCATTTCTCCGCTGATGGCTTTTGCCACCTCTGAGTTTGCAGCGCCAGTATATGGTGCTGGTGACTGTATCAGTATCGACTGCATAATGCTATCGTATTTGTTCATGCAATACTTCGTCAGGAGCACAAAGAAGGCATTAAAAGATGCCTGCCATAGAGATCTGTTTGCGATGCTATAGTTGGACGTAGAGTGGGGAGACGACAGAAGCTCTGTTGCTCTCTCAAGAACAGATTTTATGACAACTGAAGCTCCATCACCAGCAGAACTTCCGACAGGGCGAAGAGGTGGCTGTTCAGTTGAACATACTACAGCTGCAAGACAGGCACTTATTGCGTTCAAATCCATGCTTTTCACACATACGGAAACAGTCCTCGCGAGAATAATCATTGTTTCAGCTGCACTGATGTCCGAGGGCAATGCCCCAAACAAGAATCTCAGATGGCGGAAGATAGCCATACAAACTATCCGAATAAGTTCATTCCCAGGAAACAGATTAAGATACCGAGAGAGAAGCTTCCGTCCCTTTGGAAGAGATACTAAGCGCAAAAAGACAAGATCATCATTTGGTCCCATTCCTACAGCATTACCATTATTTCCTCGACTAAGTGGATCAACAAGCTGTAATGACGTTGCAAGTCCTTCAAGTAGTACTTGGCGCCTCCGTCTCAGTTGAGACCCACCATCTTGAGGCTGGCTAAATTGGAGAAGTCGGTCAATATCATCAATATCAAGAAGTAGACAGAGACCATCTTCAATAGTGATCCTTGCTGCCAACAAAGGTTCTTGCTCCAGGGGTTTTACAGAAGATTTCTGATCCAGCATATTGTCAACTGAAGATGTGTCAACTTCCAAGAGAGGACGAGGTCTTCTTATGGAAGAGAATGAAATTCTTCCAAGAGCATCAACATGAAGATAAGCATGTGGCTCATTGTTAGTACGAGCACGGGAAGGTAGTTCACGGATAGAAGTTGGACAAAAATTATGATTGATCCGTGACCCAGCTGATTTTTTGGCTATACATGCTTGGTGATAATAATCATCAATATAGCGGTCATTGCTGTGTGTGGCGGCATGTTGTATTCTCAAAATACTATCTATCTCTTCAGCTGACATGTACTTCGACCTGAATTGTGGCCATTTATCATTCTTCTGTATGATAGTGTCAGAATATAGCTGTGGAAACATGGCACCCTGTTTTCCCCAGTGTGACGATTTTAATCTCTGGTCCCTCAAGTCAGGCATTCCCAGCATTGCCTCATATCTGCTCATCATCTGAGTCGAAGGGTGTAGACTGAGTAATTGAGGTTGAATCTGCGAAACATGAGACAATGAAGCTTGTACTGGATGAATTCTCTGTTGGGGATGGTGCGGCAACATTTGTGGGGTTCTCAAACCTCTAGAGTGAGGCAAATGCTGCTGTCGTGAGTTAGGCAAGAGATTGGGATTATCAATATACATGTTTCCTGGGCTCAATAGATTGCGTGGTGGTCCTCTAAGAGAAAATCCTTGAGGTGCAAACTGTGCCACATTCCCCCCATAGGAGGGCAATCGATGAGTTAGTCCGGCCAAAGGATGATGTGAACCAGATAAAGAAGATAGATTAGGCGGAGAGAAAGGCAACTGGTTACTGGAAGTAGAAGGTGGGGTTTGGTATGATTGGCTTGGAGAAGACTGGAAGCCACCAGGTGGTGGATATGAGGTAAAAGATGACTTGGGCACTGAAATAGGCTCAGTAGGAGTATGCTGTTGCTGCTGAGGGTATGTAGATGTTCTATTTAATGGTTTATTGAGCACAGGAACAGGTTCAGAGTAACCTTGCTGTTGCTCTTGCTGCTCTGGGTATGAGGACGCTCTGTGCAAAGATCTGGATTCTGAAAAATGAGTGGCCGAATTTTGTTGTTCCAACCACCAGTTATTGCCATCCTGGACATTTTCAGCATCTAATACTCGCTGATCAGGCCAGTTTGATAAATCTGCCTCCAGTGACAAATTTTCAGCTAAAGGACCTGCAAGGACAGAAGCATTATATGTTAATGCATAAGAAAAAGAAAGGGAAAACCAGTACGGACAAGAAAAAGGAACAGGTGGCCAAACATCACTGGAATGCAGTAAAAAGACTGTAAATCCCTTTACACGGGGGTCTGTTATCTGATTAGGGATATTGAAAAACACCATAAAAATATTATGCTACATGGGTTCAGACGTTCAGTCATGTCATTGAGAAAGTGTAATACATTTTTTTATGGACCAGCGCAGTGGTCGAGCACCCTGCGCGATTTTCACGTCGCAACGGACGGTCTCGGGTTCGAACCCGAGAAGAGGCTTCCCACGGGGCAGATCGCATCCACACAGCCACATGTGAGGGACAAGTGTAATACATATTGATTCATTTATTTGAAGGAAACACCAAAAGCATTTCTCACCTCAGCATCTGTTATGCAGTTCGAAACTGAACAACACTGCCATGTGATATGAGCTTTTTATATGTATGGAATAAAAATGAAAAACAGAAACAAGTAACTACTTAAAATTCAATCCTACTCCTGTCCATCTCTCTTTTCAACATTCAATTACTGCTCAAGCATGAGCTTAAGCTTCTAGAACCTTTTTTCTTGCAAGATGTGGATGATACCATTTCCACAAGGGGGTATGCAGGTAAGAAGCAGAAAAAGAAAGAGGCCCTAAGGATAAAAGCCCCAACCAAGAAGCATCAAGATTAAAAACTATACCCCATAAAAAGGAATATGGTATCTGACTCAAAAAGAATTAAAAAAAAATAAACCCAAAACAACAGAAAAAAAGATTGGATAATTAGCAGGTGCATATTTGAGGTATATAAGTGACCATTAATTTTTTCCCCCTTACAATCTGTTGATTATAGTGAAACAAAAGTAACTGTATGATATTAGAAAAAAGTTAGAAATAAACTGTCATGTTTATCCTTGTTTTGTTATGACTGTTACACGTAGTTACTTTCTCATTAATAGTTGCATGATTAGCTAATGGTATAAGAAGTAAAAAGCAATTAATCAAGTCAATAGTACATCTCATTAGGAACTTATACGATTGATTAACTCTATTACCTGTCCTTTTGTAGCTTAACTGATTAACATTTCACTTAGCTGATTACTTCAAGAACTTACTCAACTACTTTTAAGTCCTTACAGCATTCAACATCTTTCATTACTCTAATAGTCTAATTTGGTGAATAGATGGTGAATCAATTAATCAATGCAATCATGTATAATTGGGTCTCGTTGATAATTTGTATTTGGAGGTGAATAGTACTGCTTAATCAGTAGTTAATACTGTTGCCATGAGCACTATTTAACAATATCAATGAAATCATATAGTGCACTCAGTTGACCCCAATCTTATGTCATTCTCGCACTAGTTGATTGATTAAGACCCTTGAATACATACGGTATTCTTTGTAAGTAACGAACAAGCTGTGTCATAGATGCATCAAAAATCATTTCTATTAGGTAATCAAGTCAACTCTAAATCCAAATTATTTGGGGTTGCTATATGGGTTCTCTAATAGATTCATTACATGTTCTGTCTAATCTAATACAACAGCAAAATTATCTTATCATTCTTATTTCAGTAGCACTTATTTTCAAAATATGTTTTACTATCATTATCCAGCATTCACCACCATACACTGCTAGTTTCTTATGTACTCAATAAAATAAATAATTACTATTGTTTTATTGGTTTGGGAAATTGTCTAAGATGTCATTTAGGCATTCCCGATTGATTGACTAGCTTGACCAACATGAGTTGTTACATGCGGGCTACATTTTCCATGTGGACTACTGATACAATTGTTTCATTGGTCAACCATAACCTCATCATCCTAGTTCAAAGGCTATAATTCTTGTATAAACCAACCTTCAAAACTGATTTTCTGCTCCAAATGAGGTGCGCACAATTTTCTGCTGGTTCACTATGAGCTAACTTGCTTTTCATTGACTGCACCAATAAGTTGCAATACTGCGTAGAGCTTTGCTACTAAAATCTTGTTAGCATTGGTAATTGCTAGGATAACCTTAAAAGTTCCAGAGGCACTTGCCTCATCGTGAGGTGAGGCACCCCTTACCTCAAATCAATGAGGCACACCTCAAAGGCCTAGGTTACCTAATAATTTAATTATATTAGTAACTTGACATGTATTACACCCTAGTTTATCACCATTTGTCAACAAAGTAATATTTTTTGTATTAAACCCAGCAAATTGATCACTTGAAGTCACCTACACCAGTGCTCCCCAGAGGCAGCGTCTAAAGAGATCTTTTTTTCCTTTCTTTTTGGCTAATGGAACCCTGCAAATTTTCCATGCACTAAAAAATTCCAACTAAACTTCCCTCCACCCACAACCAGCGACAATAAAGGATGCAGTGGGGGTTACCCCTCGATCCCCTCCTTTATCTTACTCTCCTTTCTTCCTTCACTCATTGCAACAGGTGCAACAGCAGCAGATAACCATGCCCAGGTTCTCTACAGGAACCTGGACTGGCTTCTACTGGGATCAGTTTGATTCGGGCTGATGTACGCTGATCTGATTGGGTTCTTGGCCAACTAATCCTTTGACAGAAGCGAAGCTCCTCAACCACTGATCATGATACTCTATAGGAAGGCATGGCTTGAAGTTCCAACTAGTTGTGGCATTTCTTACACAGCTCAAATGAAGACCCCTCTATGCCTAGCTTCAACAATTAACTTGCCAAAAGAGCAAATTAAAAAAGCTACATATCTTTGATCTCCAGTCCAACTTCATCCTTAGGCCTAAAGACTACAACAATTAACGGCATGTCATCATCTAGGCATGCATCCATTGCAATCCCAAAAAAATGTATATGATATCCTCTGCATTTCTTAACATGGCAATCAAAGCTCCAGAGAACAAAAAACAGTATCACGTTTGAACACAGAAGTACCAGTTCCAATGAAAAGTAATATGCTCTTCCACCATTTCTGCTTTCAGATCCATAATGACAGAATGCAAAATGCACAAAATGGAATGAGTAAAGGGTGATCTGAATAGTGTAAATTTGAAAGTTCCCTTCCACCAAACAAAAAAGGGCTCAAACATCAGGAGGGATAAACAAGTTTCGTTCAGCCTTCCAAAGAAGTTACACCTCAAGCCTACACAGCAAAGCACACTTAGCTTCAGAGGCTTTTCTAATATGAGGTCCAAACATAGGGCAGGAGTAGTTCTGTATTCCTACTGATTTAATCATATGCCCAAATTCATTCTCCCAGTGAAACTGATTCAGTTCATTCCTTTGGGTAAATTGACAAGCTTCACACCATGGCAGCTACCATCAGCAACTTGGCTGACTTACATCGCAATCCCAGTGGAAGCTATCTACCATGAATAGTCCTTTCATACTGCCCTCGGCCTAGTCATGCCCCAATCAAAATAAAAAAGAACAAAACAATTTCATTATAATTGAAATACACTTGATCTGGTCCAGTCTCATATCACAGATCAAATTGGCATTGCCATCATTGCCATACTTGAATTTGGAGCTCTGCTGAAGTCAAATGTGATGCTGCACCATTTGACAGTCAGAATCGACCACAAGGCTATTGAGATAAAAAGGCATAATAATTAGAAAGATAATAAACTTTGTATGCAGAGGAGATGCAAATAAGAAAAATAAAGTCAATAAGGTCCTCAGAAACACAGTGACAACCTAATGTAACAAAATATTAAATAAGAACTTCAAAGAGAAACTTACTCTGAACTTTCTCAGGTAATAAAAGGTATTGCTAAAACAACATCGAACCTTATATTTGACAGACACAAGTATCAGTCCCCATCATAAAATGAAGTTCAACTACGACAAAAATAGAAAATAAAGCAAGAGAATCATCATAAAGAAAGAACAAAAGCAATTAAGTATTGTTAATCTTAATATAGATACACTGAAGTAGAAAAGTAGGACAATGTCGCTGTTAATTAATATGAATATAAAAAGATTTTGAATGAAACAATAATATAAGATTAGACCTATTGATACTCACTTTCTCTAGAAAATGATCCACTCACCCCTGTAGTTCCCACGCTTCCTGGTCCACTAATATTCTTGTTCAGCTGTGTTAAGTATCAAGATTACCGTGTTAACATCCCTCAAAAAAAAAGAATGACAATAATACAAAATTATATACTCAACAAGCAGAAGTGCAGCAGATGCATAGAGCCATTTGTACAGTAGGAAGATGAGATCAAGAACTGCAGCAGATGATCAAATGAAGGGAAGCTATTACATTACACAACATGCATATTCTTCCTTTTCTGAAATGTGCAATCATAATTAGAGGTGTAAATGGATCGGATCTTACCTGATCCAAATCCGAATTCGATAGGAGAAGGATCCGACCTGTCCCGATGCCATTTTTCCCGAATTTGAATGTACACCCGATATTAAATCATCATCGGATTCGGATTAGCCCCGAATGCCCGGATCAAAGATTTAGGGCATGCTCTGCCCTAACCCGCAGAGGTCAGGTCGGAGGCCAACCGCGCTGTGATCGGTGATCCCGGCCGCCTCCGCCTCAATGCTTCACCACCAGTGATTATGAGAATACCGATCGCCACCGACGCCGCGCCTTCTCCACAACCGATCACCGGCGGTGGTCTCGATTCCGGCTCATCACCGGAGGCCACGGGGAAGAATTTCTCACACTCTCGCTCGGTGTTGGCCGCAGATGATCAATACGGCGACATTGTCTGCTTCACGGGCATTTGTCTGTTTCCCTCCGGCGAGGATCGAAATCAATACGGAGGCATTGTGGGAGCACCACGGCGGCAAGGAAGATGCAGCAGCAGCCTGTAAAATCATGAAGCACGCTCGTAGTGATTCCCCCCATCCTCTGCTGATAAGCTTCTCCCCCATCCAGACGGCCAGCCCCGATCTGCTCCTTGCAACCCCAAAACCCCGGAAGCTCGCACGAGAATAGATAGCACAGTGCCGTTTTCCTTAGTCGGTACTTGCGCGTTCACACAAAAAATTAGACCCGCCACTGCCCGCTGGATTCCACCGGCTCGGCAAACCAAAATGCCCCACCGCTGCCCCCCTCCTCCGCCAAGGTAGAGAGCCCACAGTAGCGCCCCCAGTAGGGTCACCATGCTTCTCCACCAAAACGCCTTCTCAAGTACAGCAGTGGGAGTAAATATCGGGGCATCCGATAATATTGTATTCGACCCGAAATATTTTTTTTCAGGATGTCTAAACCCGAACCCACCACTGTTTTGTCGGGTTCACCTAAACACACTCCAAATCCAATAATATACGTGGACTCGGGTCAGGTTACGGATTTTGTGAATCCGTTTACACGTCTAATCATAATGTTGTATAAATCACAAGACAGCCCTTGTTGATCTAAAACAAATATAAATAGCAAATGCATTTGATTTTGACAAGGACAAAAAACTACACAAACATGTAAATACACAACCAAGACAAGAATCACATATTAGAAAGAATAGAAAAAAAAAACCATATGAATAGGACAAATCAAAAGCTAAAATCGCAAAGCTATGTTATCAAAGGCGATCGGCTAGGCACAACGAGGCGAGGTGAGGCCTCAGTGACTCACTCTGGCACTCATTGCCAATGGAGACTGCCATCGCCGCTTCCAGTGTTGAGGCAGGGCACCTCCAGTGCCTTCTCCGCCTCCACAGGCCCCTATCAGGCAGGGACCCGGTAGGGGCTTCTTCTCCACCCAATAGGGTGTCTGTGCTACCGCAGTGGCTGCAGACGGATCGCCTCCCTCATCGGAGGCAGCAATGCAAGGCAGTTGGGGCAAGGCGAGGGGTCCCATGCCTTGCCTTTTACAACATAGCCACAAAGAGAAGCAGATAACATCTTTCTACACGAACTCAAAGCATAAGTAAAATGTAGAACAACCAGATGGTACTATCATAATCACCCAAAAAAAGTCAACAGATTATGATCATTCCTTCTAGACAGCTGATACTTTTCTGTCACCCCTAAGGTAGTGTGGCACACACTAGCCAATTGGTTATCATATCACGTATCATAAGGATGACACGCATGCCATGAGAAAATGATTGAGAAGATGGTCTGCCCCACAGTTTGTAAAATCAGCTGATTTGGATCGCAATCGGTTGATTGGCAGATTGGATCGGCACCCTACAATCAGATCTTGGCCTTGAGACCTAATCCAAGCCGATCTCCCATCGAAATTGGCTTGGATCGGGACTGGAATCTGCTGAATCGGCAAACCAATTCCGGTGATACTTTGCCAGAATCAAGACTTCGGTTGCCGCCACGACGACCAATTATGGTCTATTTTGGGGCCGAAATTGGTCCCAAATAAACTAGATCAGATCGGAATTTGATCTAGATGTTTCTTTGGTTTTTTAGGATTTTTTTAAGTACCAGCGGACCGATTCTGGATCAGATTTTCTCCAGTGGATTGGTCGATTATTCCAATCCAATCCAGATTGGATCCGAATCAGGACCCACTCCAATTCTGCTGATCCCTGGTCTACCCCAATCATTCAGCACTTATCAAAGGCAATGCATCATAGATAATTACACAGCAGTTTATAAGTGCTTCAATACTTTGTTTTGATGTAATTATTTTGTCAAGACTAATGAATGGTACATCACCTTACAAATTACAGTGTACTTAGATCAGAAACAAAGAAGACAGAAATGTTTGATTAACTAGGTTGCCTTAGAGAAAAAACTATGCTGTTCGAACAGGAGTACAGTGTGGGTGAGGTGGGCTGCAGTCCTCATAGTCGTGGATGACCCTTGCTGCCGATGGAAGGAGCACCACGAAAAAGCGGCAGTGGCTTTTGGCAAGGAAACAAAGGGGAAGGAAACTGTGATGGATGTATAAGCAAGTGTGAGCAGAACTGGCAGAGAAAGAAGATGCATGGGGTGGCTGCATAGATTACGGAATCGGTGGAATCGGACCGATTCCGACCGATTCCGGAATCGGATCGGTGATTCCTGGCGGAAGGACTGATTCCGGGAATAATTCCGCGGAATCGGTATGAATCGACTGGAATCGGTCGGAATCGATCCGATTCCGACCGATTCGTTGTGGAATCGGTCGATCCGACCGATTCCGATGGAAGACCGGTTGAACCGGCCCCGGTTCGATTCCCGGTTCGATTCTGGACCGGGAATCGAACCGATTCCGGCCCTAAAAGGGCCGGAATCGACCGCCGTGGTCGATTCCTTCGATCCCGCGGCGGTAGGGCTCGTCTCCGGCGATTCCGCGGCGATTCCTCAGCGATTCCGACATCGATCCGGCGATCCAGGCGTCGATCCGAGCGATTCAGGCAGCGATCCGTCGATCCGGGAGCGATTCAGCACCGATTCCGGCGATTTCAGCGATTCCCTGGGCGATTCCGGCGATTCCAGCGATTCCAAGCGATTCCTTCAGCCGATTCCGCCGATCCAAGCTCCGATCCGCCTTGAATCAACGTCTTCTTCGATCTTTGACCAGTTTTTGGTAAGATTTCTTCGCCGAAAACTTCGTACGTCCATTCTTACGCGTTTCCGACGAGTCCGAGCGTCGTTAAACGTTGTGATTTCCGACCGAATAAGTCCGTCCAAGTTTTAAACTATCCGTTTAAGTTCATTTTGCACGGGAAAAATTCCGGATATCCCGTACGTTAATTTGCGACGATTTCCGCAATTTCGTAACCCTTTAAACATCCCGAATGGTGTGTTACTTGGGTTGCCTGCTTCCCGAACAGCGTCTAATTCATTTTTTATGTTATCTAATCATTTTTAGTGCATTGTTTACAATTTTTGCAGATACAAGCAATGGCCGATCAAGGTGGCGCAGCACCAACACGTGCTTCCGACGTGGGTTGGGAACACGGGCAAATGGTAGACCTAGTCAGGAAGAGGGTGCAGTGCAAGTGGTGCGGGAAGGAGATGAACGGGGGGGTGTTCCGGCTGAAACAACATATTGCCGGAACAGGTGGGAATGTAAAGAAATGTGACAAGGTGCCCAGGGAGAAGAGTGAGGAGATGAGAGGATACATGACAGGTAGAGCCTCTCAACGGGCTGTTCGGATCGAGCAGAGGGAGGAGTTGCAGGACGAGCTACTCGAGAGGAGGAGGGACCGCGATTTGCCTACCTCCAAAGGGAAAGGCAAGGGGAAGGCAGCAGCTCAGCCGGAGCCAGAGAGCGAGGACGAGTCCACGGACTCCGAGCTTGGACGTGCTAGGCACGCTAGCAAGCGTGCATTGGCTGAGGAGGAGGACAGGAGGAGGGGAGCAGGAGGGTCTGGGTCCAGAGTTGACCCAGCTTTGGGCCGATCAGCATCGGCTCGCCCTACTCGGGACCGAGAGCCTGACCCCAGGAGACAGGAGCCGTACCGCCGTTCCACTTCTACCAGCACTCGATTTACACCGAGTGACGAGTTTTTATTTAGGAAACAAAGTGCTGGGCAGATGGGGATAAAGCAGGCAATGAAAGGGGTGAAGGCTACAGGAACGGCTGCAAAGAGAGCCGTTCGCCACATTGTCAAATGGTTTTTACATGCAGGTATCACTTTTTAAATTAAATTTGACATTATGCCTGTTTTATTTACTAACACTTAATTTTACCCTGATCCCATTTTTTTTTAACTTGATGTAGGCATCCCAGCACATGCAGCCACCAGCCCCTACTTCCAGACGATGGTGGATGCCGTGGGTGAGGCTGGACCGGGTTTGCAAGCCCCGGCACAGACACATATACGGCGCCGGGCCTGACGAGGAGGTCCAGGAGTTGAGGGAGTGGATGGACGGGTTCAAGTTGGTGTGGAAGGAGAGGGGTTGCACAATCATGTGCGATGGGTGGACAGGTATCACCAAGAGGAGTATGATAAACTTCTTGGTGTACTGTTCTGAGGGGACTACATTCTTGAAGTCGGTAGATGCTTCTGGGAAGATTAAAAATGCCGACTTCATTTTTTCTCTGATGGATGGAGTGGTGGAGGAGATGGGGGAGGAGAATGTGGTTCAGGTTGTCACTGACAACGAACCATCATATAAGGCGGCTGGGAGGAAGTTGATGGAGAAGAGGAAGCACATCTTCTACATTCCATAGATCTCATTTTAGAGGATATAGGCAAGGAGGAGGGTGTATCTACACTTGTCAGGCAGGCGCAGACGATCACATCTTTTATTTATTCGCATCCCCGCCTCCTACATATCATGAGATCTCACACAGGAGGGCACGATCTTGTCAGGCCCGGTCCGACACGATTTGCCACGAACTTCATTGCGCTGGAGAGTTTACACCGGCACAGACATGCATTGGTTAGGTTCACACGATCGAGGAGTATTACAACTATATGGTGGACAACCCGTACGACAAAAAGAGCGATTGGAGATTCTTGTCGTCCGAGAAGCGGATAATCGACAAGAGGTTTTGGGAGAGGTTTGCCTACTATCTGGCAATCATTGAGCCACTGGTAGTCGTCTTGAGGTTGGTGGAGTCAGATGACAGGGACCAGATGGGCACACTGTATGATGCTATGGACCGGGCAAAGCTGAAAATTAAAGAAAAAAATTCCAGAGGTTACAAAAAGTGGTGGAAAATCATTGATGACCGATGGGACAAGACCTTGCACCACGATGTCCACGTCGGCAGTAACTTGGTTCTAAAATTATTTTTGATGTATAATTATCTTATACGCACGGTGTTAACTAATAAAATCTTGCGGGATACTTTTTGAACCCCCGCATCCAATATGGAGGACAGTGGTGAACGACAACGAGGTGATGCGGGGTACACTTGCGGTTATCCGGGCCGTGCCGATCTCGGCGAGACAGAAATAGTAGGCCGAGATAGAAGTAAGTTAGAGTTCATTAAATACCTTGGACTAGCATTACCAGGCAACTAATTTTTTTTTAAAATTTTTCAGATGCGTAAGGCTGTGACGAGGGTCGGCGTATACTCGGATGTCGACTGAAATATTCGATTGACAAAGTGTCACCTGGTATAGTAATAGTTTGACGAGCAATTTCTTTTCTTTTCATACAAGTTATTCTTGATGATGGGCTAATTGTTTTCCTTTTCTCTTCTTGTGTTTTTCTTGCAGCTGAGTGGTGGGTTCAGGTGAACACCAGGAGTGGATGGAATCCACTTGCGGCCATTGGTATCAGGATTCTGAGCCAGAGCACCAGTTCCTCCCACTGTGAGAGGAACTGGAGGACATTCAACCTGATACATTCCAAAAGGAGGAACAAAGTTGACCTCGCACCGGCTGAGAAGCCGGTCTTCTCGTCATTATAAATACGAGGTTGCGCATAAAGAACATCAAGGATCGGCGAGAAGATCGCCGAGGAGCGATTTCGCACGGTTCGCAGGTGGCCCGTACGAGCAGAGGCATTCCTCCGCCACACCCCCACCCGCGGAGGTGCACATGGACCAGATTTTCCAGCAGGAGCATGCACTTGCCTCCCGGATAGAGGAGAGGGAAGCCGGGGATCACGCACCGAGTTTGATCCCGATGACCGTGCGTACGGCGTAAGGAGAGTTGGATGGTGTTGAAGCCGAGGAGGATGCTCCAGCTCCACCTCCATCTACTACCACGACTCAGGCAGGGCCTTCTTCCGCCTCTGGCGAACATGGGGCAGCCACTGCAGCCTTTAGCCCCGGCCTCCAGCCTCCGGCCCCAAATAGCCGCTACCCGGCTTATTCGCGGTCCGGGAGAACGAAAACAAAGGTGACTGCACGGAGAATGGGAGGATTTGCAAAGTTGAAAAAAACTTTGGGTTCCGGACTTTCTGGTAGTTCAGAGATGGCTGAAGAGGTAAAGAGAAGGAAGTTAGAGGTCAGGCGTCCTGTCAGCCCAGATGACAGTACGCAGGCTCCTTCTCACTCCTCAGGTGATGATGACGAGGAGTGTATACCGGCGACAGCCATCGGCCAGCCAGCTCGAGTCACCCGATTCACGGTTTCCAAAGCCGTATTACACGCCGGATGAGCGTACACCGCAGCCTTATATTATGGAGCCACAAGATCCAAAGATTTGGCCAAAGTTGACCGGCGGTGGATTACACCACCAGCTCCACCATCCTCTCGCTTACGTCCAGTCGTCCCGCACTCCCATCCATACGACCTTGATGGCATGGCATCGGCATTATTTTCATATGGATATGGTCCCGGACAGTATTCAAGACTGAGCACGAGGGAGGAGCGTCACGAGCAGCAGGGAGAGGAGGACGACCCACATCTTTATCCTAGATATTGGTAGTAGATTGATATGATGTAATTTTTTTTCGATGATGTATCAACTCTTTGATATTCGAATAAATGGAATTGGAATATGTACTTAACTTTCAAGTCTTCAAGTCTTCAATTGGTGTTCATTAGTATTTGTATGATGTGGTTTTGTGGATATCATGCATTGGTGATTTTTTAAAATTTTTCTAACTCATTTCCTATTTTTTTAGAATTTTTTCTGAATTTTTTGAATTTTTTTGACTAAAAAAAAAATCCAAAAAAAAAACCGATTCCGACCGATTCCGGAATCGATTCCCTTCCCAGGAATCGGCCGATTCCGGCCGATTCTGGGAATCGGAATCGCCGATTCCGATTCCGGAATCCTTGATCCTCACCGAACAAGTCAACATTTTTTCGGTTTGTGCAATTTGGGTTATCAGGTTAATCGAAATATTCAACACCCTACTATACTATGGATCCTGAGCTCGAGATTGAGTACCTTGACAATGCACCATGGAGGGTGAAATTGACAGGTCCATCAAGTTGATAGAGCCACCACCTTATTCCTATGCTTGAAACATTTAGTGGAGAAGTTGATGGTTATGTACAGAGTTATTAAGCCTTATGATACGTCTGGTCAATTTATGCGACCTCTCTGGAGCACAAGGATTGTTGTCGGGGCGCGGGGGGGGGAGAGAAGAGATTCGAAAATCTTGAGAAAATCTCGGGAGATTATGTATGAAAAAATAAACATGACAATATTTTATAAAAATGTGAGTACATCAATGAACTTACATACATCACATTAAATTATATAATATAACACATTTGCACACCAATTGTGTGAATGAACAATCAAAGCACTCTAAATACTAAACTCCACTCAATATCAAACTCTCAACACCAAAAAGATGATTTGTGTACTTCTAATATATCACTTTAGTCACTTTGTTCACCACTTTATGATTGTTGTGCCACACAATCACCAACAAAATCACCATATTGAATCTATGACATATGAGATTGATGGTCTCCCTCTTGTGATAAACTAAATCTATGTTCATAAATGAGTCATTTTGTGTTGTATATTCATGACCATGAGGATTATGACTATGACCATAATCATAATAATTGTAGTCATAAGGCATACTTGAAGGAACATGCTTTGTTGTAGGATGTACATATCCATATGAAGGTCGATATTCTTCATTGTAAGATGTACGCGAAGAATCTTGTTGCATTGATCCAAATTCATGTTCGTATTCATATGACGATGAATCTTGAGAATGCACATATTTGTAATATCCCCTTTCATAAGTATCCATAGAACTAAATGTGTGGGAAAGGTTATATTCGTCAAATTGTGACAAACTTTGTTGATTTGGTGGACTAACACTCTTATTCTTACGTCGATATGTTTTTTCACGTTGATGATAAACTTGCTTAGTAGCATCAATAGGTAATGGTCGGTTTTCTTCTACGTTGCCACCACCACCATCATTAGCATTTCTCTAATTATCTCTATCATCATCACTTTCATGTCCATTAGACGAATTTATATTAGAGGTTGGATCATCATTGTATAGATGAGTAGATTCAGAAGATGATTGAAGAATTTGTTGTATAACTGTTTCTACATCCATTTTAGTTTCATATGCAGCACTAACAATTTGTTCATTTATATCATTGTTTGCAACCCACTCTTCATAAAGTTTTTCTTGATCATTCATGTCATTCTCTTCTAATAATGCAAAGTAATCCAGTGGATCCTCTTTTGGATCACCTTCTTGCCTGTGTTCAACATTCATTCTCGTTATCTTTAATTTTATATTCTAATGACAACAGACAAATTTCTCCAATTTTGAATATGACAACCTTTTTCTAAGTTTTTGTATGTATTAAAGAAAAAATGTTCTATTTTTTATGGATAAAACTTTGATTGCAAGTTGTCTTAAAGTTGAGAAATTATTTTCGTATATTTTCCACTAGTCTCGTGAAAGTGAAACAAATAATCATATATATGTAATTTGAACAAACTTCTTATTTTTTAATAAAATACTTACTAACTTGGTCACAGTTTTCTTACCGGAAATAGCACTTTTTGTTCGAAAAGATACTAATACATCTCTAAACTTTATAATCTATTACATAAAAATATTTAATGTTAATGTCAACTTAAAAGATGGTGAAATCTATAAAGATTGTAGTGTTATCTCATTTTCAAATCGGCCTCTTCTTTTAGATTTTGGAAACAACTTCTCGTAAATTTGATGAACTACTTTAAGGAGTGTTTTGTTCTTTCCAAATTATAATTTAAATTAGTACTTTGGATTGAGAAAATATGTTGCTCATGCAATTATCATTATTCAAATTGATAGTCTAACAATATGCTTTATAACAAAAATTTGATACTTTGGATAGAGGAAGAAAATATACTGGTCTTATAGATAGGGGCATCCATTGATTTTGTCCACCTATCATCTATTTTCTTATGAATCCATGTGTAATTTCTTGATGAAGTTATTTGTATCTTGTAGGGATTAATGCGTTCACAAGTGGATCTAATACATGGTCTAACATGGGATGACGTTTTTGCCCGGCGAAGGCAATCAATTTTGAATATTTCTTGAGTTTAGGGTTATCTATTTACTCTCTTTGTTTGCATAAGTTACATGTTTTGGGTGTCAATTCAGATATCAATATATATGGTTTGACTGGGTCATCTTATGTAAAAGTTAAGGGTGCCTTTTTGTCTAGAGTTGAAGAGGGGTTAAACTATACAAATGTGACATCTTTATGACCTCCATCAATGTGCCCCCAAGACAGGAATGAATCAATTTTTGCAGAACCATGGTTGTTTGCTATGCGGTGGCTCCTATCTTTCTCTCTAATGATTGAGGTGGCTGTTCTCTTCATCCTTCCTCTCTCCTTCCATCCGAGTCAAGGAAGGTGGAAATGGAATCGAGATTCGGATTGGCTAGTGCCGATTCATATCTGATGTAGATCAGATCAGCCGGTTCATGTTGAACGAAGGGAAGAAAACTGGGAATTGGCCTGTATTGACTCTTCCAAAAACAGAAAAAGAAAACAAAATATTTTTTTTTACGTAGGACTAAAGCTCCTTTGTGTCCAATGCTGAACCCTGATGGCGCCAGTATCGGCTTCAGGGGTGTCATATTTCTCAATCCCCCACCTTTTTTGGTGGGGAAGACCATCATATTGGGTCTCTCAGACCCATTACGATGGAATCTGGTCACAGGGTTAGACCCGTACCTTATTTTTGATAGCTAAAAAAAATGATATTGTGCCTATTAAACCTGATATCCCTTGGATTTGGTCACTTATTGAGTCTCTTCCCAATGGGGAAGACGTGGGGGCAGAGCTTATTCTGCCGGTATTGGTTGATTTCGGCCCATTGGAATTATCCCCCGAATTGGGTTGGCATATGCCAATCCCAATCCAGAATTGGCCGATTCTATGAACCATGATCTGAGGAGCCCCTTTCCTTCTGGAGCTTCATGCTTTCATCTCACTTCTTTTCCATTCCCAATCCGGAATTGGCTGATTCTATGAACCATGATCTGAGGAGCCCCCCTCCTTCTGGAGCTTCATGCTTTCATCTTACTTCTTTTACTCTTCTGCTTGCAATGTGCCAAGTCCCTTATCCAAGTAAACCCGTCTTCCATTTCGGCAGCTGCTTTTCCCGCTTGTGCAGGCACATGGCAAGCGAACAAGTGCCGCTGCAAGTCAGACCGGCAGCATTGTTGCATGTTGCATCATACCTGCAAGGTTGCAACTTCTGCCCAACTCCCACCCAATTAACCATACAACCATCATGCCCAGGTAGGGGTGTAAACGGAATCCGATATTCCGATATTCCGATTCGATTTCGATAAAAATTAACGGGTTTGGAACTTGTTTCTGTATCCTATAAGCTATCGGAATCGGAATCGGATATTCCGGTAGCTTATCGGAATCGGAATCGGAATCAGTTGGTTCCGTTTCCGTTAATCCGATTTCGATAAAAAAATAATTATATATAAATAAAATTAAATAAAACAAAGTTAAATAACTTATAAAATATAATATATAAATTGATAAAATAATAAAAATAAAATTTTAATAATATTATATCAAAATTTATTAATTATATGTAAATTATTGACTCACTTTTGAATAAAAATTAATATTTAATATGCATTTCGGATTTTATCGGATTCGGTTCCGAATTCGATAACGGAATCGGAATCGGATCGAAATCGGAACATAGTGATTCCGAAATTATCGGAATCGGAATCGGAACCCCTTAACCCTTATCGGAATCGAAATCGGATTCTGGTGAATCCGCTACCGAATCCGACCCGTTTACAGCCCTATGCCCAGGTGACCCCACCTGTGCAAAGTACACACTTCTCCTTGCACGCCCTACATTCCCATCTCCTTTTTTTACTCTACACGGTGGCCATCTTTCCCACAACTGCTATTCATCTTGCATGATGACTAATCTCCAGCCAGCCACCCAAGGATTCCGGAATCGGAATCGGAATCGGAATTCCGATTCCGATTCCCAGAATCGGCCGGAATCGGCCGATTCCTGGGAAGGGAATCGATTCCGGAATCGGTCGGAATCGGTTTTTTTTTTTGGATTTTTTTTTCGTCAAAAAAATTCAAAAAATTCAGAAAAATTCTAAAAAAATAGGAAATGAGTTAGAAAAATTTTAAAAAATCACCAATGCATGATATCCACAAAACCACATCATACAAATACTAATGAACACCAATTGAAGACTTGAAGACTTGAAAGTTAAGTACATGTTCCAATTCCATTTATTCAAATATCAAAGAGTTGATACATCATCAAAAAAAAAATTACATCATATCAATCTACTACCAATATCTAGGATAAAGATGTGGGTCGTCCTCCTCTCCCCGTCGCTCGTGACGCTCCTCCCTCGTGCTCGCCTTGAATACCGTCCGGGACCATATCCATATGAAAATAATGCCGATGCCATGCCATCAAGGTCGTATGGATCGGACCGCGGGACGACCCGGACGTAAGCGAGGATGGTGGAGCTGGTGGTGTAATCCACCGCCGGTCAACTCGGCCAAATGCCGGATACCGTGGCTCCATAATATAAGACCGCGGTGTCCGCTCATCCAGCCGTGTAATACGGCTTTGGAAACCGTGAATCGTGTGACTCACCGTCGCCGATGGCCGCGTCGCCGGTATACACTCCTCGTCATCATCACCGAGGAGTGAGAAGGAGCTCGCGCATCGTCATCCGGGCCGACAGACGCCCGACCTCTAACTTCCTTCTCTTTACCTCTTCACCATCTCTCGAACTACCGTAAAGTCCGAACCCAAAGTTTTTTTCAACTTTGCAAATCCTCCCATTCTCCGTGCGGTCACCTTTGTTTTCGTTCTCCCCGACCGCGAACGGGCCGGTAGCGGCCGCCGGGACCGGAGCCGGAGCCGAGCCGGGGCCAAAGCCGGCAGTGGTCGCCCCATAGCCGCCGGGGGCGAGAAGAAGGCCCTGCCTGAGTCGTGGTAGTAGATGGAGGTGGAGCCGGAGCATCCTCCTCGGCTTCAACACCATCCAACTCTCCTTCGCCTACGCACGGTCATCGGGATCAAACTCACCGCGTGATCCCCGGCTTCCCTTCTCCTCTATCCAGGAGGCAAGTGCATGCTCCTCCCGGGAAAATCGGTCCACGTCCACCTCCTCGGGTGGTGGTGTGGCGGAGGAATGCCTCTCGCTCGTACGGGCCACCTCGCGAACCGTGCAAATCGCTCCTCGCCGATCTTCTCGCCGATCCTCGATGTTCTTTACGCGCAACCTCATGTTATAATGACAGAAGACCAGCTTCTCCAGCCGGTCTGAGGTCAACCTGTTCCTCCTTTTGGTATGTATCAGGTTGAATGTACTCCAGTTCCTCTCGCGGGGGAGGAACCGGTGCTCGGCTCAGAATCCTGATACCAATGGCCGCAAGTGGATTCCATCCACTCCTGGTGTTCATCTGAACCCACCACTCAGCTGCAAGAAAAACACAAGAAGAGAAAAGGAAAACAATTAGCCCATCATCAAGAATAACTTGTATGAAAAGAAAAGAAATTGCTCATCAAACTATTACTATACCAGGTGACACTTTGTCAACTGAATATTTCAGGTCAGCATCTGAGTATACGCCGACCCTCATCCTGTACTTCTGCATCTGAAAAATTTTAAAAAAAAATTAGTTGCCTGGTAATGCTAGTCCAAGGTATTTAATGAACTCTAACTTACTTCTATCTCAGCCTCTATTCCTCGCCGAGATCGGCACGCCCGCCGGATAACCGCAAGTGTACCCCGCATCACCTCGTTGTCGTTCACCACCCGTCCTCCATATTGGATGCGGGGGTTCAAAAAGTATCCCGCAAGATTTTATTAGTTAACACCGTGCATATAAGATAATTATACATCAAAAATAATTTTAGAACCAAGTTACCCGCAAGCGTGGACATCGTGGTGCAAGGTCTTGTCCCATCGGTCATCAATGATTTTCCACCACTTTTTGTAACCTTCCGGGATTTTTTTCTTTAATTTTCAGCTTTGCCCGGTCCATAGCATCATACAAGGTGCCCATCCGGTCCCCGTCATCCGAGTCTACCAACCTCAAGACAACTACCGTTGGCTCAATGATTGCCAAATAGTAGGCAATCCTCTCCCAAAACCTCTTGTCGGTGATCCGCTTCTCGGACCCGACAAGAATCTCCAATCGCTCTTTTCGTCGCACGGGTTGTCCACCATATAGTTGTAATACTCCTCGATCGCGCGAACCTAACCAATGCATGTCCGTGCCGGTGTAAACTCTCCAGCCGCAATGAAGTTCGTGACAAATCGTGTCGGACCGGGCCCGACAAGATCGCGCCCTCCCCGCGCGAGATCTCATGATATGTAGGAGGCGGGGATGCGAATAAATAAAAGATGAGATCGTATGCGCCTGCCTGACAAGAGTAGATACACCCTCCTACTTGCCTATATCCTCTAAAATGAGAGCTATGGAATGCGTCGCACAGGGCACCCGTAAGATGTGCTTCCTCGTCTCCATCAACTTCCTCCCAGCCGCCTTATATGATGGTTCGTTGTCAGTGACAACCTGAACCACATTCTCCTCCCCCATCTCCTCCACCACTCCATCCATCAGAGAAAAAATGAAGTCGGCATTTTTAATCTTCCCAGAAGCATCTACCGACTTCAAGAATGTAGTCCCCTCAGAACAGTACACCAAGAAGTTTATCATACTCCTCTTGGTGATACCTGTCCACCCATCGCACATGATTGTGCAACCCCTCTCCTTCCACACCAACTTGAACCCGTCCATCCACTCCCTCAACTCCTGGACCTCCTCATCCGTGCCGGCCGTATACGTGTCCGTCGCCCGGGCTTCGCAAACCCGGTCCGGCCCTCACCCACGGCATCCACCATCGTCCGGAAGTAGGGCCGGTGGTCGTACGTGCCGGGATGCCTACATCAAGTTAAAAAAAATGGGATCGGGGTAAAATTAAGTGTTAGTAAATAAAACGGGCATAATGTCAAATTTAATTTAAAAAGTGATACTGCGTACGTAAAAACCATTTGACAATGTGGCGAACGGCTCTCTTTGCAGCCGTTCCTGTAGCCTTCACCCCTTTCATTGCCTGCTTTATCCCCATCTGCCCAGCACTTTGTTTCCTAAATAAAAACTCGTCACTCGGTGTAAATCGAGTGCTGGTAGAAGTGGAACGGCGGTACGGCTCCTGTCTCCTTGGGTCGGGCTCTCGGTCCCGAGTAGGGCGAGCCGATGCCGATCGGCCCAAAGGCCGGGTCATCTCTGGCCCCAGACCCCCCTCCTCCCCTCCACCTGCCCTCCTCCTCAGCCCATGCCCGCTTGCTAGCGTGCCTAGCCCGTCCAAGCCCGCAGTCCGTGGACTCGGCCTCGCTCTCTGGCTCCGCCGAGCCGCCGCCTTCCCTTGCCTTTCCCTTTGGAGGTAGGCAAATCGCGGTCCCTCCTCCTCTCGAGTAGCTCGTCCCGCAACTCCTCCCTCTCGCTCGATCCGAACGGCCCGTTGAGAGGCTCTACCTCGTCATGTATCCTCTCATCTCCTCACTCTTCTCCCCGGGCACCTTGTCACATTTCTTTACATTCCCACCGTTCCCAATATGTTGTTTCAGCCGGAACACCCCCCGTTCATCTCCTTTCCGCACCACCTGCACTGTACCCTCCTCCTGACTAGGTCTACCACATGCCCGTGTTCCCAACCCACGTCGGAAGCACGTCTTGGTGCCGCGCCACCTTGATCGGCCATTGCTTGTATCTGCAAAAATTGTAAACAATGCACTAAAAATGATTAGATAACATAAAAAATGAATTAGACGCTGTTCGGGAAGCAGACAACCCAAGTAACACACCATTCGGTATGTTTAAAGGGTTACGTAGTTGCGGAAATCGTCGCAAATTAACGTACGGGATATCCGGAATTTTTCCCGTGCAAAATGAACTTAAACGGATAGTTTAAAACTTGGACGGACTTATTCGGTCGGAAATCACAACGTTTAACGACGCTCGGACTCGTCGGAAACGCGTAAGAATGGACGTACGAAGTTTTCGGCGAAGAAATCTTACCAAAAAGTGGTCAAAGATCGAAGAAGACGTTGATTCAAGACGGATCGGAGCTTGGATCGGCGGAATCGGGCTGAAGGAATCGCTTGGAATCGCCGGAATCGCCGGAATCGCCCGGGGAATCGCCGAAATCGCCGGAATCGGTCTTGAATCGCTCCGGATCGACGGATCGCTGCACGAATCGCTCGGATCGACGCACGGATCGCCGGATCGATGTCGGAATCGCTGAGGAATCGCCGCGGAATCGCCGGAGACGAGCCCTACCGCCGCGGGATCGAAGGAATCGACCGCGGCGGTCGATTCCGGCCCTTTTAGGGCCGGAATCGGTTCGATTCCCGGTCCAGAATCGAACCGGGAATCGAACCGGGGCCGGTTCAACCGGTCTTCCATCGGAATCGGTCGGATCGACCGATTCCACAACGAATCGGTCGGAATCGGGATCGATTCCGACCGATTCCAGTCGATTCATACCGATTCCGCGGAATTATTCCCGGAATCGGTCCTTCCGCCAGGAATCGGATCGGAATCCACCGATCCGATTCCGGAATCGGTCGGAATCGGTCCGATTCCACCGATTCCGTAATCTATGGTGAGGATTACGAATAGATAAATTGGATTCAAAAATTGGCAACCCAATCAAACCCAACCTAAACCGTGAACCAAATAGCCTTGCAATCTTCAACCAACAGCCTTGTGTATGTCATGGTGGAAATGAAACATTAACAAGAACCTGAAGCACCAATAGGTTTCCTGATATAGAATAATTGGCATGCGACAGAGACTCTGCTTCAGTTGACAGCTATTTTGTCTACCAGCATGATGAAATGCGGATAGGCAAGATAGAGATCCAGATCAGCTTCTACTCATTCAGTTCTTAAAAAGATAAGCATATGAAAGAAAAAGTGGGACACCTGATGCACCTCTGATTCGTTCGGTGCTCGTCTGCATAATGTCCCATATCGAGACTTCATAAATATAGTGGTTATAAAGTTATAAAAGCACTTGGGGGCGTGCGATAGGTGATGTTCTACTAGGTTTTCACACTATGTGGGCCTCAATGAACCATGGATTGCAGAATCAGCCGATCCGGATCGGGATCAGCCGATTCTTGGATCGGATTAGTACCCACCGATCTGATTACGGCCGGAACTACCGATCCGGCTGGGACTCCTAGTTGGATCGGTTGGAATCGACCGGATCAGTCAATCCTTGACCAATCCAAGTGGATCGATCCAAGAATCAGTCGACCGATTCCTTAGAACCAGAAGGGTCCAGAATCGGATCAATTCAAGACCCGATTCTAAACCATTTTCCGGTCCGATCCCCCCTAATAAGAAAAAGATCGGACCCGATTCCCCCATCTCACCCCTCATTCTCACTTCTCCCCTCCCCTTCATGGTTAGGACTCCCCCTGGACCCCTCCCCTATACAATCCACCTTGCACAGCGGCGATCCAAACCTTTAGAATGGCCGATTCCCCCCTAAACAGGTAACTTGGGGGAGGGGGGGACCTCTGATCCCTTCTTCCCCCTCCCTTTTACCACCATAAAAAATAATTCTTCGAGGGACGTTACCCCCTGATACCCCCCACAAGGGGTGCTGCTCCCTTGACCCTCGCGACCTGACCGAGCAGATCGATCTGCGACTACTCTGTGCCCTACTGATGATCATAGTTGTCAAGGTAACAAGGCTCCCAAGGCGTTGAAGGGTACCGATTCCGCTTAGGCGTCGCCTAGGCAGTAGGCAGTGAAGGCAGTATTCAAGGAAGACTAGGCCGGGCGGTTGTTATACCTAAAAATAAGCATAAATATAATTATAGTTTTATGTTATAATCGAATATGAGTGTTTTATCTATGTATATAAGTAAATATGATGAGTGTGTGAAAGAGAATAAAGTTAAATAAATTTTTATAAAATTTAAGTATATAACAAATTTATGATTATAAAATTTATGTATGTGCAATAGTATAAGTAATAGTGAAATATTGTTATAGTAAAAAAGTATGCAATGGTATAAGTGATCTTATATATGTAATTATAAAAATGTGGGTATTTATTTTTGGATAAAGAATTAATCTTAGTAAATTAAGTGAGACAGAGAGAGAATAAAGAGCTAAAAAAGAACTTAATTAAGTATATAATACATGTTTATAATCATAAATCTTAAATATATATGATAGTATAAGTGATAGTGAAATATATTAATATGTTCAAACTATCATTAAATAAGTGTCCCTTATGAGAATTATCAAGGGGACAAAATCCCTCAAAATTATTTTTTTAATCATGTAAAAATACCCAGGGCGCCTTGCCTGGGCACCTTGGATGCCTTGGGAACCTAGGCGGGCACCTTGGACGCCTTTTTGACCCTAGACAAGGCGCTATTGAAAAAGCGCCTTACTGCCTAGGCGGACGCCTTGACAACTATGCTGATAATAGTGTAAACATATTAATATATTTCACTATCACTTATAATATCACATATATAGAAAATTTATAATCATAAATATATATTATATACTTAAATTTACATAAAGATCTATTTTAACTCTCTTCTCTCTCTCTTGTATGATAGTCTATACTTGTATGACAGCTTCTTGAAAAGAACATATTTTGTATGACATTGTTTGATAAAATGTCATCCACATTGTTTTTTCATTTTTAAAATTTTTTATTTATTCCTATAATTTTTCCTAATTTTTTTAAAAAAATTATGATTTAAAAAAATAAAAAATGCCCAATCCGGGATTGCCCTTTCTTCTAGAGGATCAGCCTATCCAGACCGATCCGATCCAGATCCCGATCCCGCGATCCTTGCAATGGACTTTCGCTAGTCGGTGGGCCTTAGTTAATTTTTACAAATAGTAAATGAGCTTATATTTAACGGGCATAAACTAAAATAGATATGTATAGATTTAAATTCTTTTGGTTTAACCTGGTTCAATCCAAACCAAACCAATGTAATTTGGTCTTGTTGGGTTGATACCATCGTCCAGCTCAGAGCAGGTTAAAAAAAATTTTGCAACCCAAACCGAACCAAACCTTAAACAACCCTACCATGTAGTAGACAATATGGGTAGTGGTCAGATTTCAATTGCTTCGCTATTGATTAAGTTTCTAGGAATTGACTAATAGGAATGCCTCCTATGTCCAATCCATGCAACGTAGGTGCCCTATTCAGCAACACATGATTCACCTGCATGGTTGCATGACTTCTTGAAGTACATTGCCTGACATGCCTCCAACACGGCAGCAGCCTCCGACAGTAGCTTCCACGCCTCCTTTCTTCTTCCTTTGACAGGAAGGCCCCTCGCGGGTCTTCTCCTCTTCTTCTTTCTCCTTCTGTGGCTGAAGAACACCAGTGGGCCCCCTCTTCTCTCCAGGGACTGCTCCTCCTCCACTCTTCTTCTCTGGCAGATGCGGATGGGGTTAGGATCTGAGTAGGTGATGACTATGGTCACGATGGCGGCAAAGATGTCCAACAGTGACGACCAGGTCGTCCAATGATGGCAATGACGATCTTTGTTGACACTGGCAGCATAGCCACAGCTTCTGATGGTGGCGGTGAAGGCGACCATCAATGGGGGTGATGGCCCTTGCACCCCCCTCCCTTCTCCTCTTCCTCAACCAAGTGTGGGGTCCTCTTTCAAACTGACAACAGTGATGACGGGGGCTTCAAGACTTGGCAGAGTTAATGTCTCTAGTCTCTTTTCTTGGATTGGCATCGTCTGGCCATCGAGCCCCATGTGGGAGTCTTTCTCCCTAATTGATAAGGGTCGAAGGAGATTGACGCAGGGGTGTAGAGTTATATAGGGGCTCTTCTAGCTAGGTCAACTGCTCATCCCATCTCCATTTCTCTTCCGGTGGCAGGAGGGCCCTGCCACAGCTCCTGGATCTTCCTTCTCTTTCTTTGTCTGCGGTGGTGTGGGTTCAATTCTGACAAATAAGGTCACTAAGACCCCCTCCGCCTCCAATTGTGAGGTGGTTATTTACGTATATTGTTGTAGGTCTATTTTGATGGTCATCTTCTTCAAATGTCTGCAGGCTCATAGTTCACTTTGGAGTAGACGGCTGAAGATTTCTTTGAAGATACAACAGAAGATTTGTCCCCTCAGAAATAGGCTTTAAAACCTTAAATTGTTCCCTACCGAAGCTCAACAGGTGTTTACCCTCTTGTGTTCTAGATTTTCAGCCTTTCAATAGGCGTTTAATCCCCTTGGGAATGCTTAGATCATCCACAGATCTGACTGCGTAGGTGCAGGTGTATGGGTATATATATGTATACATACATACATATGCATATTTACATGTATGTATATGCAAGAGAGATATGCCCCGTATTGGTGTGTACACATGAATATATATGCCCATTATTATCCTCATTATGGCTTATGAGCACATATGTTTGTGCAAGATAAGAAAACCAGTTCCATGTCTACAAATATCTTTATCGCTTTCTAATTTATTTAGTTCCAAGTTTCTTATATATATGTTTAAAAGTCTCATCTCTTGTTCGTTTAAGTCATTTTTTGCTCCCCTTTTTGCTAACTTGTACATTCACAAGCCTCATTGTTATCACAAGCAATCTTTTATACCAATGTCTCTTATTCCTTATCGTCTTTTATATTTCTTCATTCCATCACCAAGTTTCTTTTTTTGATGGACTATTTTTCTCTACATACGGTCAACAAGTTCCATAAATTTTATTGTAAGAGACCCAATAATCCAAGTACCTATTATTATCCTTCTTTCCATCTTTTCTTTATTAGATATCAATCTATAATAATATTTATTTGTTTTTAACTTTGTTCTAAAACTTACATGTTGCTCTTTACAATGGATTAACTTCTTTATCCACACTCATGCTTCATGTGGAAACCCTTACTTACTGAACACCATATTAGGGACTCATGGCCCGTCACATGCAGAGAACATCCACACCTTACTATATTATTCACGACACCCGGGCTCTAATGCAATGTCATAAGTAGAGTAAACTCCAATGGTTATATCATTTCAAACAAAACCATGAGATTTGACAATGTGACGATAGTTTTATGTTGACTATCACCTACCACAATGCTCCTCTTTTCTCATCCGAACTTAGGATGAGCCATGGTGAAGTTTGTTTTAACCCATGAATAGACAGATTGCATTACTAACCACAATCTAAAAATTATTTCACATCAATCCATAAGTTCATGAAAACAACATGATTTAATCTGAATTCTGAATAGGTTCATTTTATGGTTTTGTGAAGCTGGCACAAAATCATTAATATTGGGATAAGAATACAAGATCTAGGATGCAGTAAGGAAAAACCAAAGAAAAGAAAGAAATTAAAGCTGAAAGACAAGAGAATCCTACTAAGGCAGTACGGCAGACAAGACCTATCTGAGGATCTTCCAGTTATAGAACCTATAAAAGAATACAGGACTATCTGGATGAAAACCAAAATAAGTAAAATATCAACTCTTGACATAAAAGGCAGCACAAAAGAGGATAGCCATTTGTTAAGATGACTGGGATCACAATTCATTAACAAGGAGAAAAAAGTACAAAAGGTATGAAAAATAAAAAGAGACAAGAAAACATATAGAGACACCATCATCCAATTAACAAGGCAGTAGTGGTTGAAAAGCCTCCATTTACAAAAGTTCCTCTAACATAGGAATCTATCAATAAAAAGATTAATGTCCAGATAGAACCCACAATGCACAAAATACCAATCCTTGACCAAAATCATCACCATATTAAGGATAAAAGGGATACGAGGGGATCAGTTCTCAAGTGGGCTCTCAAAATTAGGAATTGGCTATATTGAACTTCATCTCGGTTGGTGTGTTCCACATTCTCCAAAATGCACTCCCCACTACTGTGAAAAAAAAATGCTAGGTGCGCCCAATTAGAGAAAATTTGTATGGATGGGGCTACTTTGAAATTCAACAGTGTTTTTTGGATTTCGGAAGAGCTTCTCAAATGTTCACATATTCCTGATTCTCATGATAGGTCATAACATTGTCAGAAGCGCCAGATTCCACAAAATTGCTCCATTGCTACATAGCTTTTGATTGTACCACTGCAGCAGCAAGTCATAAGGGCTCCCCGGTTCCATCCAAAGAATTTCCCAGCTCTTAAACAATAAATGTTGGAGGTAACAAACACCACAACAGCCGGTCGACCCTAGGTCGGTTGGCACTTCCCCTGCTCACGGGGAGCAGGGGCGGGGGTTCGAGGGCCAGCAGAGCCCGGGGGAACAGTTTCTAGTGGGGATCGAGCGAGGGCTCGATCCCTCGCCTACGCACGGAGCAGCGCGTCTTTGGCCACTCAGCCACGTTGTTCAAAAAAAAAAAAAACACCACAACAAAAAATAAATGATGGATATCATCTAGCTTTGATCCAGAGAGACGACACCATTTTGCTTCTAGGGGTAGCATTTTCATCAAATGCTATTTGGTAGGAAGCCGACCATTACAAATCCTTCACAAAAACAGTCTGATTTTGAGTAGAAACAATGGAAACTGAACCACTTTCCACCGGCATATCTCACAACCTCCTAAGATCAACCCACTATTTACTGATTTGGAAGGTTCATTTATGTTGTTCTCAAAATACTTTCACAATGGTTAATAAAAAGTTTTGTGGTTTTCCAACTGTAATTAAAACTGCTTGGCACAGACAAGATCATAGGATAGTTCAATTGAGAAAAAAAACTACGAAAATAAATATGGATAGAAACTGTCACTTTTAACATTATCACCATATTTGAAATAGAAAGAATTCACCAAATTGTAAAAAATAAAACAAGTAAACACAGATATTCAGAAAGCAAACAAGTAAAACTCTGCAATCCAATAGATAAAATTACAACAAATCCTTTTAGGTGTAAATATTCATTATTACAAGAATAACAATTGCAAATGAAATGAACGTTTAGAATCATTACCTTTGAAAATGTCGTTGCAAGATCATCAATACTGGATACAGACCCCAAACCTTGAGCCTAAGAAAGAAAACAGTATCCAATGAATGCATGTGAAACATTGGAATTTTCAGTATAACAAAGAATGAGATACAACTAGCTCAGCAGGTACAAGCTGCAGATTATGGGCACGCAGCCATTGTACTCCCTGCTCAAATTGCTTTTTCTCAAACAACTAAATAGATAGACAAACTCATAGAATACATATATGGCTCGTAACAAAAGGTCACTTTGAGTATCCTTTGGATAGCAAAATGCAACATTAAGGTGGTCACAAAAAAATCACATTTATCAATAAGCCAAAAAGGTGAAGGCACAAAGATTGATACAGAGCTGAAAAACAAGAAAAAGAAAAACTATTAACACATCAAGACGACAAGGCACCAAGTTGTTCAAGGGTGCCAATTTTAAGTAGTAGAATTAGATATTTATAGATACACAGATACATACATATATACAAATATATATAATTAGTTATTAATACTAAATATATTTGTATATATACAAACATATATATGTAAATACAATTATATTTGGATGTTATCATTGAATATGAGTGTTAATGTGTACAATAATATAAATACATGTTTATATATAATATGTATAAACATATATACATATGTGCAAATATATATAATTAGATGTTAATACTATATACATGTATATATGCAAACATATATGCCTAAATACAATTATATTTAGATGTTATAATTGCATGTGTGTGCTTATGTGTGCACACACGTAACAATGTGTTTTATTTATGTAATTATATATGTGTGGGTATAACTCGTTGAGAAAGAGTTGATCTTGATAAATTAAGTGAGAAGGAAAGAAAATATGTTTAAAAAAAACTGTATAATTTTTAAGTATATAATATATATTTATCAATAAAAATATTAAACATCTGTAATAGTTTAGGTGACAGTGAAATATGTTAACATGCACACACTGTCATTAAATGAGTGACCACAAATAACAAATCGACCTAGAAAGGCACCTTAGCACCCAGATGTGCACCTTGACAATTATGGTCATATCTAACATCAAAGTTCTAGGGGCATAAAAGTCATTGGGGACTTAATATATTAAGAGATTAAAAAAGTAAACTTTATACATAGTGTATATACATATATATGCATACGTACAAATATATATAATATGATGTTAATACTTAATACTATATATTTTATGTACATATAAACATATATACATAAATATAATTATATTTGGATGTTAAAATTGATTATGTGTGCGTACATGTAAAATGTGTTTTTATTTATGTAATTCTGTATGTGTGGATATAACTATTTAAAAAAGAGTTTATCATGATATACTAAGTAAGAAAAAAAGAAAAGAGAGATAAAATCTTAAATATATGTAATAGTATAGTGATAATAAAATATGCTGATGTATTTACACTATCAATAGACGGGTGTCCACGAATCACAGATCGACCTGCAAAGACACCACGGGGCCTAGTACCTTGACAACTATGGTCATATCTAACATTAAAGTTCTAAGGGCATAAAGTTCAATGGGGACTTAAATGTTAAGAGATTAAAAGAAGCAGACTAACAAACACCCACTATCCATTTTCTAAAGGGTAACTTGAAAAGTAACCACACTCAACTAGGAGTAGACCTGATATGGGTGCCTGCGCTGGGAAGGCCACCAAGTCAGTTAGCTGCTTTATAGGTATCAGAATTCAACCAAGTTAGAAGATAAGGATCATTTGCAAGGATTTCAGCACTGGGACAGGACTCAGGATCAGCTTGGTCCTAACCCTGCCCACATCTGGAGCAGATCAGTTTGACCAATCTACTTCCAGTCCAACTGTCCAATTGCACAAAAGGCCACCAACAAAGAAAACAGGATCCAGATTTGACCCAGGATCAACCAGGTGGGATCAAATCAAGCCAATCAACCTGATCCAGGAGAGGCCTAAAATCACTGAGAGTCAAAAAGAATCATACTGACTCATTCTGATTTGGCTCAAGTGAATCAGAATCAGCATACTCTACCAACTCCCAGCCATCTGACTTATAATGTTGCTGATCAGGACCAATATCAGGCTGGCTAAACAGACTCGGCTGGATTGGTTGTTCCTAGTCTGACTCCACCAATTTGGGCCATAGTCAACCAAGGACTTGTCATGACCTGCAGAATCAGGCTGTTCTGGGCCATTCACACTGGATCAGCCAATGCCGCAAACCATACAGGCTGACGTCAGGCAATCTCCTGGACGTTGACCAACTCAGCACGCAGTTTGCAGAATCGATTGGCTATAGCTGATTACAATCCAAATCAGCCAATTTTGGTCCATACCAGTCAGTTCTACAAACCATGCAAACCGATCTCAGACAACCAGGTTTAGGGCACTGACCCAGGTTTGGTGCATAACTTTCAGAATCAACTGGCTATAGCTGATCACAATCCAAATTAACCACTCTCAATGCAGATCAATCAATTATGCACATCACAAGCATTTGTTACAAAGTGCTACACAATCAAAACCACCTTTGGAATATGAAGTTACTTCTAGAATTTAAGACAGAACTAAAGTTCTAGGTATTCTAGATGGGGATAAGAAATGGATCAGCTGGCTTGGCTGATCAAAGAAAATAAGCGGATCTAAGATCGCACTGGATTGGTTAGGTCCAAATCCAGCAAATCACCACCACCCTGCACCTTCCCCCGCAGGGTCGTACCCGACTTGAGATGTTCTTCCCATTTGGACGGCGACCATCGCCTCCCCCCCCCCCATCAGGAGAAGATCAGTTTGGTCAATCTACATCCAGTCCAACCGTCCAAGGGTAGTCAAGCCCAGCCAACAAAGAAAACAGGATCAGGATTTGACGAAAAATTGATCAGGTAGGATTAGATTGAGCCAATCAACCTGATCCAGGAAAGGCCTAAAATCACCTAGAATAAGAAAGCATCAGACTGACTCAATCTGACTAGGCTCTCAAGTGAACCAAATCAATATTCCCCATCAATTTCAGACAATAACCAGCCATCCGACTTAAGTTGTTGATGATCTGGACCAATCTCAGCTGGTTAAGCTGACTCAGCCGGAATCCTGATAGGTCATTCCTAGTCTGACTCAACCGATCCTGGCATAGTCAGCCTAGGATAAGTCATGGCTGCAGAATCAGATTGTTTTGGGCCAATCAGATGAATCAGATCAAATCAGTCAATTCTGCAAACTACACAAGCTGACCTCAGGCAATCTCCCTGAAGTTGACCTAGATTTGGCACAAATCACCCAATTTCAATCCAAACCGTTTATTCTACAAACGATGCAAACCAATCTCAGACAACCATCGTTGACCCAGGTTTGGGGCACTGACCCACGTTTCGTGCATAGCATTCAGAATCAATTGGCTATATCTGATCACAATTCAAATCAACTAAAATGTCAATCCAGATCAAACAATTATGCAAATCATTTCAAGTCCACATTGAAGATCATTTCATTTCATCGATAATGAGTACAATGTTGTGAAAAAGATAGACACTCCTTCCCCCAACATAGGCTCTTCACCAATTTAAAAAAAAATTAACATTACAAAGACATACCGGTCATTTCCAACTTAGTGAAGTTTTACCCATCCAAAATGGCCAACTTTTACTTAGCCAAATTGGGGGAAGGATCGTTGGCTACGAGAGCATGCCTGTGCCACCATCCGGATCGACATTCCGGGGCGGACCCGGAGGAGTCGTCCAAAGACGGAGTACCCGTGAAAGGGTGAAACTCCTCAATTTAATTTGGCTTTCACGTTCTGATTTTTATTTGTTGTTTTTTTGGAGCAAAGCCATTTAGGCCGGTTCAAGTTCCATCGGCGTTCTTAGCTGGCCTTCGATCTTCATGGGCTCAAGAGGCATGTTTTGAACTGTTTTGGGTCGTGAGGGCCCGCTGGAAATTTGTAGCCTTGCTGGAGCATTCTTGATAGGACCGACTTGGAAGGCCACCCGGCTATGCCTTTGGCCCGTCGGACAGTTTCCAAGGGGTGCCGGGCCGTCATCTTCAAGCCGGCCTATGTTCAAAACCACTATCCCCCGCTTTGTTTTGTTACTGCAGCACCTGTTTTTTTTGGGAGTCTCTTACTTTGCCATGGTGACATGAAGTATGGACCAAAAGGGGCTGAAAGTGGCCTGTTCTGGGGGGGGGCAAGATGGGACTGTGCAATGGACAGTTCGATGGTCTGTTTTTGGACTGCACAAAGGACAATTTAAAACCCGTTTTGATCTGCTCAAGAGGCAGGAAAATAAGGGGTTTGGAGGTGCCGCAAGGGGGCTGGTGATGACCTGTTTAGGGGGTCTGCAGGTGAGCCGAACAGGGGCTGAAAAAGGCCTATTTAGGGGGCTCGCAAATAGCCTGATTAGGGGAACAAATAGGAGCCGAAAAGGGACCTGTTCAGAAGCTTAAAAAAGTGGGCCGAAATAGGACCTGTTTAGGGGACCGAAGAGGGGCTGGCTAGGGTCTACTTTAGAGGCCTGGAAATGACCTGCTCAAGAGGCTGCTAAGGTGGGCCAAACAGGGATTAGAAAGGATTTGTTTAAGGCTGGTTTAGACCATAAGAGGGTTTAAGAATGGAAGTGGGAAGGAGGGGAAAAGAAGGTGTCCTTAAAGGACTACATAGTTAATATGAATACCCTTCCTACCTTGTTTTCTTGTTCCAGTTGCAAAGAAGGCCAACGGAGGTTGGCGCCCAAAGAAGTCCTCAAGGGGGAAGGCCCTTGATCACCTCCATCTTCTTCTTCTTCTTCTCCTCCTCCTCCTCCTCCTCTTGGCCGCAGGTAGGGGGTGCTGGAGCAGGCGCACAGCAACAGGTATCAGCCGGTGAAGAGGCAGCCTGTCGGCGTCCAAAATCTCCTCCTTTGGCCTTGGCGCACCCCTCCCGTCTTATAGGAGCTGATGGGACATCAAGGGTCAGGTGGTGATTCAATGTAAGATGTCTCTCGGCTTTCCAAACTCCTTGAATTCCCACAGCTCTTCAATGCTTGAACTGTCCCTTGCTTGTTCCCATGTTGACTGACCCCTTCGGTTTCTTCACTCCAAAAATCGGTCAAGGGTGAGGTGGCCGGACAGGTGGCTTGGGTGGCTGGTCCTGCTGAGGTGGCAGGCCAATGTGGCCCACTAACTGGGCCATTTGGTCTTGGCCGCAGCCCAGCCTTCTCCTCTTTTGGGCTGTGTGCAAATGGGCCATGGAGGGGCTGGAAAACAATTGGATTATATCAACTGGGATTGGGCCAGCCAAAATTTGTACCAATGGGCCCATTAAGGGTCTGATTTGGCCTAATTGGGGGTCATTCCAGCTGGCATTTATGCCTATGGGCCAATTTAGGACCTGATTTGGCTTAATTAGGGGTCGGCTGGTCCTGCTTGGTCCGAACCTCCCCTCTTTGTTTTGTTTTTTTTTTGTAAAAAAAATGATGCCAACACCGGCGTAAGCCAAGGGTGGTCAGAAGCATGCCAGTGCCAGAGGAGGACCTCCCATCAGAAGGGAAAAGGAAGGGCCTACGTGGGACACCAAGTGGAGCCTCCAAAAATTCATTTCATCCCGCATCTCAGGCACCTCTCACATCTGACAACACAGTGTTAATCATAGGAATAAAACAAGATGGATGAAGTAGAAATTGGCTAAAAGAGTTCTATTCTATGTAGAAGTATGATTCAATTAAAATTGAAATAAAAATCTTATTGTTACTTACAAGACCTGCATTGTTGTGTGACAGTGAATACTGGGCGATAAGAAAACATGATTCCAAAATAATGATTGCAAAAATGAGAATGTTAAAATGAATGTGTGGTCATATGATAGAATATGTAATGAACATATTAGGGAAAATATAAGAATAATGACAATCGTAAAAAAACTGAAAGAATAGAGAATAAAATGATGTAAACATATTATACATAGACTTAAGAAAGTATCAGCAAGAAAAGTAGAAAGCATCAAAATAATTGAAACGAAAAAAAAAACATAGTAAACCCAAGTTAAACTGAGGAAGGTAATTCAATGTGATTTAGATGATATCTCTTAAGAATTAAGTCAAAATCGACATGAATTGAAAAAGAGAATCCATATGGTAGATCCTGATTAATTTGGGATGAAGGCTTGAGTTGAGTTGTAGTAAGAAGGATCTTGAACTAAGAAATATATCTCAGGAGCTAAAAGAGGATATCCTAAGCAAAGCAATTGTAAGAACGATGTTCATAGTCTCCATATAAGATGCTATCACATATTCACCCATAGTTTCATACTTAATTCAATGGAATTCTTTGATTTCGAATGAGATTTTTTATGATTTAGTATGATCTTGGTTTCTCCGCTAAAAAAAGTGATTATTTATAAATGATATCAACAGTAGCTAGAAATAATGCTTGTGAGGATTCCTACTGAAAGCCAAAAATAAAGGCCAAAATGAACTTCATCAACAAATTAACCAAAACAAGATGAAAACCACCTTTTTCTCTTTCCATACAGATTGCAAATTATTAAGTGAACACCTCTTTTTTGCATGTAGAAATTCTGCTGAAAGATTATAAAGTACCTTTACTAGATAGGTAATCTAAAATAGCTCTAACAATATGAAAATGTTACCACCTATTCTCTGATTTATTTCTCCTATTTTTCTAGACAAATTTATCCACTAAAGCGCAATTAATTGTAAATTTCAATAATACTTACTACTTGCTTGTTTTTGTATTATTTGCTACATGAGCAATTAAGCAGTAAGCACTATGCTTAGAAGTAAACCAGCTAAGTGCCCAAGCACATAGGATCCACAAAAAAACCCATAAATTCATTGTCACCTTGACAATAAAGATGCTTCCTAAAACCAAAAAGTAGAAAAGATAGAAATCTAATAAAGGAATGAGTATGGAGGCAAAAAAGAATCAGACACCAAAAACAGTTACTATGATCCATGCATGATCTGATGGTCCACAATGTCTATCTTGCACGGCAAGCCAGTGACTTACGAAACAAGCTTCCGTGCAAGAACAGTACACAACATAAACAATATGACTAAAATCAAGCAGACAGTGGTATTTTTCTATGTCAAAAAGAACAAGACAAAGAATAAAGCTGGACAGAACTTATGCAAACAAAACCAGCAGAGTAAATAAAGCTACCTCTTCTTCATACCCAAGTGAGGAAAACTGAACATCGCCATCATCTATTCCAGCCAATCCCACATCTTCAATCTCATCATCTTCGAGACCGCCCAATTCAATTTCGTCCATGACATCCTTCCCAAAGAAATCATACTGGGAAGCATCAAATCGAGTATCTGGAGGAATAGAGGAACTAAGTTAGACCTAAGATCAGGATTCAAAACAGCTACTCAGCTAACTAAGTACACAAAGAAAGCTGATAAACAATAGAACCAACCACCAAGTGAAGTGACAACATAGTAAAATCAAAAAACAAAATAATACTAAAAAAGAAAGGGTAAAATTAATTGGCTAGTGAAGATTGCTTTCACGGTTACATTTGAGAAGTCGGAACGGCCACTTCCTCCCTAAGAAAAAAAAAAGTCCGGAAAGAACGCTGCTTTATCTTAAGTTAGAGAGATGTTGAGCAACTGGATGCTTACGGATCAAAAAGAATGGTGGAGAAAATGGCGGAATTACGTAGAAATCCCAACTCCAGTTAACAAACGACAATGAGATAGCGCAAATTCATCCAAAGAAACAAAAAAATGACGCGGGGAAACAAAACATCACGACGATACGATAAAAGAAGATAGCCGTGAATCAGAGTTGAAATGATCTTTGATACAGTCAAACGAGAAGGTAAAGTCGAAACAGTGGGAACAAGCAGAAACCAGACGAAGCCCACGAACAGCGGCAAGACCGCAGAGGAAAACGATCCAGCGAGCTGTACTAATGTAAGAGGCCGGCCAAGCGCGGTTGCCCTGAGAAACCCTAAGACGGAGACAAACTTTTTGACGCCGACATCAGAAAAAGGACCAAGAAAGGTACGATTCATGAAACCAACCAGAGCAGTCATTCTCGTTCTCCAATCCACTCCTGCCCATAGAACCCGAGCCTTGCAGCAATCCAGCGGCAGAAACGCTGCCAAACCCCTCCATCAACGGCAACGAGCCTATCAGACGACCACCGCCCAAAACCAAACCTCCACCACCATACAGGGCAAAAACCCTAAGAAACCATCAAAAAACTATCATCTGCGGACATTGCTCGGCATAGAGGAGCTACAATCCCCGCAAAGAACCCTATCTTGTGCAAGATCAACCTTCGAGATCTGTTGAAAGGCCGGTTGGAGACGATAAAGGGGAGAGAAATTTTGAGAGAGGATGAGGTTAGGAAATTCGGATGCGGACGTGTTCTTTTTACACTTTTCTCCAAGGTAATCCCTTCTACAGAAAATATACCCTGCCAAGAGCTTATATCGGTATATGTTGAACTTCCCTCGCAAGGCATCGAATCTGCACTTGTTCGCGTGCCGATGGACGATAAACACGGGCACTAATTATAAAAATAAAGTTTTGACTTATACCCCTTTAAAATAATTATATAAATACCATGTGAATACAGAAGTGTGTGTAGGTCAAATAATGTCGAGAACATTCCACGAACTAATATCATTTTTACAATGATTATACTACCCAAATTCATGTTATGAAATATCAAAACTGATAATGATGGAGATTATAATATCTATGTCGTGTTTGATTAGAGTGTCAAATTGGATGCTATTCAATCTTTGTATTAATGTCCAAATTGCGTGTTTCGACTTTTTATTTGTTTATGGATAACAACTACGATATAAGTAATGTATATGACAAATTTTTAAGAAAACATGCACCAAATGGAATTAGTGTAAATTTACGTTCTTTTGCGACAAAATAAAAAAAAAACTACAACAATTTTAACATTCGAAATTTCAGACCAGACGGAAATAAATATCAGCTTAGATTGCATGATCTCAATGTATCTCTCACCTTCGGTATGGCGAGAGATCTGGATATTTACACTATTTGATTATGTTTCTTGATTTAACTTCTGAACACACATTTTATATAATAAAAAGTATTGAAATTAAATTGTGTGTTTAGTTTTTTTATTTTTAATACGTAATATCGGGATAGAAGCACCGCACATAATATAACTTTAAAAAATAATAATTTGATTAATAGTTGAACGTCTCGATCAGATTAATGGGGTGTTTGGTTGCATGATAATTGAGGTTTTTATTTTAATTTTTAAAAATTGTAAGAAAACTTGTTAAAAGAGGTGTTTGACAACCATGACAAATTTATGTTTTGAAAATGATTTTCTTCTTAAACAAAAAAAAAGGATCTCACCTCTTTCTTTTTTTCTTGTGGTCCCCCACTTTATTTGGTCATGTGCGGTGGTTACTCTTTTTTGTAATCACATCCCTCCAAACATGATAATTTTATGTCATGAGTTGGTTCACTTTTTATTTTAATACAATTTTTTATCATGAAAGTGTACAAAAATTTATCATGCAACCAAACACCCCATAAGTATTTTTTATTTTTTTGATCATAAACAAAAAGGTTAGGTACGAAGAGCTCAGATATTTAAATTACGCCAAAACAGTGCCACCGACCTCGGCCCCATGTTGCATATGATGAGATCTACTCAGATTAGAAAACTTTCAGTATGTTTGACTTGCTTTTAACCTGTCATTCGATGGGATAGATTAAACCGTAGTTAATTTGTGTAAAAAAATTAAGTGTAAATAAAAGGACTCTCATCTAAGAGTTTGATACATACAGAGAGACAGGATGATCACACTTTGAAAATATGGATGTTGCCCAAAATTAATAACTCCGCAAATAACAACATAACAATATAATCGGGATGAAAGGAGACATCAAAAATAGAACAGTAGATAAGCACAAATATGATAATACACTCGCTTAAATACCAGACTAACTCACCTCCGAACACAAAAAAGATCTCAAAGATGGAACAAATGAGGTGGATTAGTTTAACTAGACACCTAGACACACTGAGATAGGAGAAAGAACTAAGGTTTCGAGTTAAGAACCTCACGGAGTTTCGAAACTCTAAAAAAAAGAGTTTCGATAAGACAAATGAGAAGATTTACCGTGTCTATAAAAAAGACTGACCGAAAGAGTAGATGGATTTATCTCAAGAGGAAATGTCTTCTACTCGTCCTACCACACCTCATTTTCCAAGCAAATAATACAAAATTAAGCAAATTCGACGCACAAACAAGACAGATCCTTGACAACAATAGAGCATAGGGAGGAAGAGCGATATTATATTAATAGTCTACTAATTTAATCTCTTGACATATTCACCAACCGAGATGATACACCTACCTTGTAAGTGTGTATTATCAACGATGTTACCTATGTTGTATGCCAGGTATCGATGGATTATACGTGGATTAATAAAAACTCAGAATTAACACTAACTACGTTCAACGCCATGTTTCAATCGCCATGTTTCAATCGTCATTGACAAGATATTTTTTAAAAAAATTGTTTAAATGCACAAAAAATGCACAAAATGCCTTCACAACTCTAGCGCAGGCTTTTTAAATATAAAAAAACAGTATTTTTATGGGATGTTTGATTATAATATAATTCTATACACTTTGAGTGACAAAATAAGACATCGACTAAAATCTAGGACGAGATGAAAAAAAAAATAAAATGACCAAAGTTCCTCTAGAAAATAGTATATCTTATCGAGCAGAAACAATTTACAAGAAAAAAGTAGAATGCCACAAAACGATAAAAGGTGGTCTCATCTTTTTTAAAAAAATAAAAATAGTTTAGAATAGTATTTATAAAGAAAGTCGTTTTGTCGTGCAGGCAAAGACCTCCATCGTTATCCATCTAACCGGGTCCGGATTCTGGAATCCGACCTATTTCGCAGGCGGACTAGCCGCGAGGCCCGTGAGCCCCAAAGGATCCGAACAAGCCGACGCGAAGAGAAACAACGACGCGACAAGAAATAGAAGGCGACCCGACAGGCGCCACGCGTCCGTCAACCGAACACCGCGCACGAACCCGAGATATATATATATATGAATATTATCTTTTTTGGTATTCATATACACGAATATTATCGTCCACCGCCAACCATATGAAATTAAATAAATTCCCATGATAAGCGAGCAATATTCTTTCCAAGATACCCCCCGCCGTCGGCGCTCCAGCGGAGGGTAAGGTGCCAGTCTGCCACGGCTTCTCTTCTCTCCCGGCAGCGCCGCCGCCGCCGATCATGCTGCGGAGCCTCCACACGCCCATCACGATTAATGCTAGCTAGCTCCGCCATCGTTGTCACTTCCCCCGCCGTTCCTCCCTCCTCCCTTCCCGGCATGAGGTCTTCCAAGCGCTGCGACCGTGCCGCAGGCGGCGGCTTTCTTTCCTCCTCCCCCGTCGCCGGCGACGACGGCGACGACGACGAACAACGCCGCTCCCGAAAACGCCCGAACCAGCAGGTCGACCCAGCCGAGCCGTCCACGGTCCCCGAGGAAGCGGGCGGCGCCGGCGAGGCCGGGGGGCTGCGGCTCCTGGGGCTTCTCTTGCGGTGCGCGGAGGCGGTGGCGATGGACCGCCTGGGGGAGGCGAGGGAGCTCCTACCGGAGATCACGGAGCTATCCTCGCCGTACGGCTCCCCTCCCGAGCGCGTGGCGGCTTACTTCGCCGAAGCTCTGCACGCCCGTATCGTCAGCTCGCACATCGGCGCCTACCCTCCCATCTTCTCCGCGGCGGCGCTGCCCTTCTACCGAGCGCTCGCCGTCATCCAAAACCAGCGCCTCGCTCAGGCCTTCCAGGCGTTCAACTCCATCTCGCCGTTGGTGAAGTTCGCTCATTTCACGGCGAACCAGGCGATCTTCCAGGCGCTGGAGGGGGAGGAGAGCGTCCATGTCATTGATCTCGACATCATGCAAGGCCTGCAGTGGCCGGGTCTCTTCCAAATCCTCGCCTCCCGCCGCGGCGCCGGCCACCGCGTCCGATCCATCCGCATCACCGGTGTGGGTTCGTCCATGGAGTTGCTGGAGGCCACTGGGCGCCGCCTCTCCGACTTCGCCGCCGCGCTGGGCCTCGCCTTCGAGTTCCGCCCCCTGGAGGGAAAGATCGGGCATCTCGCCGACCCCGCCGTGTTCCGGCGGGGGCGCGGGCAGGAAATGGGGGACGGCGGCCCGGAGGCCAAGGAGGTGACGGTGGTTAACTGGACGCAGCACTGCTTGTACGATGTGACGGGGTCGGACGCCGGCGCCGTCCGCCTTCTGCAGGGGCTGCGCCCGAGGCTGGTGTCGGTGGTGGAGCAGGACCTGAGCCACGCGGGAGGGTTCCTGGAGCGGTTCGTGGAGGCACTGCACTACTACTCCGCCATGTTCGACGCGCTCGGGGAGGGCGGCGGCGGCGAGGGAGAACGGCACCTGGTGGAGCGGCAGCTATTGGGTTCAGAGATCAGGAACATACTGGCGGTCGGAGGACCGAAGAGGACGGGAGAAGCAAGGGTGGGGAGGTGGAGAGAGGTGCTGGGGGCGGCCGGATTTCGCATGGTGAGCCTGGCAGGAGGACCGGCGGCGGCGCAAGCGGGCTTGCTGCTGGGGATGCTGCCGTGCAGAGGCTACACTCTGCTCGAGGACGGCGGCTGCCTCCGCCTGGGATGGAAGGACCTCTCCCTCCTCACGGCCTCCGCCTGGCAGTGGCAGTCATCCCCTTCGCTCCTCCGCGGCGACGGCGGCGGCGGCGGAGGAAGCTGAACGGCGGGCCCTCCGCCAACATATAGTCTTTTTCTTTTATCTTTCACATTTTTATTAATTATTTACTTCGCATAATATGGTGCAATTTTCACGTCGTGACGTCGTTATCTGAATCTCTTTAAGTTGATCTTCAATAAGTTGAATCTTAATTAAAGAGATCGGATCTCTCTACCCCCCTCTCTCTCCATTGTACGATTTTTTTGGTGACTGCCTTACCTGGTTAAATCAAATAAATTTTCATTCGTTGTTTTTTTAAATTTAGAACAGAGAGCGCAAAACAGTTCAGAGATGAACACAACATCAAGCAGTCAGAAAACAGGCACCGAATAATTCAAATTAGTATCATTCGAGTGATAATTAAAAGTATGTATTAAAATAAAATATGAGAGCTAAATATATACAACTTTCTTACTTGATGAGATATTATTAACAACAGGGTGTGGACACGTACAAGTAAAAAAATATGGGGAGAGAGACCACGAGGAAAGGTCTCATGCACCTGACTTTATCCAACAAACGTTTTCCTATAAAATAAAATTTCTTGAATATTCTTCTTAATAAATTATGTTGAAAATATTTGTTTACAGTAAAAACTTATCTTATCACGCAATCAACACCGTTTAAGATAAAAAAATCTAAACTAAAATATAACCGTGAGTTCTCTCCGACGTCAGTCTCAGGGAACATCTTCCGTTCATACAAGAAATGTGAAACTCATCATGATTAATTTTTTTAATTTGACCCGTGAGACTTACCTAATAAAAATAGATTTAACATTTTTTATTGAAAGGTATTCTCTCAACGGAAACGTGATGGAACCTGCCCTCTTAAAATATCGACATAATTCTCTTCATCCCATGGCCATGGGCCGTTCTTCTTGTAGAGATCAGACATGATGGTATCTATCCTGCATTGAGATGCATACGTTGCCACAACCGCACCGCCGCATCCCTTCAAAACAATGTTTTTCTAAGGCTGTATGCGAAGTAACTTTGAGAGAAGGATTAATAGTACATTTCTCATAATTGAGAGATTCAAACAAAAAACCACTTTTGAAATGGACTTTTGTGTTTTTCATAATTTTTTTTTAAAAAAGAGAGATAACCACAACTATTTTTTAAATGTATTGTATTTTCTACACATGATTATTCAAAATAGATCAAAATTTTAGTGATTGCAATCCGTTGGGACCAAGTCGAGGGGTTTCTTTTTAACTTCACCTTCTCCACAAATGTTGTTGGTTAGGTTTCAAAATCCACTTCTCCATCTTATTGAAGGAGAAAGTTGAAAGGAGAGGTTAATTAATTATCTTATTCTGATAACTGAAAATTGCTCCCGTTGGGCTTAAACACAACCTCCTTATCATGCTCAAAAGAGGTCGCTTGCCATTGGGCCCTTTGATGTCTCGTCAAGGAACTCTCCTCACTGTTCCCAGGGATCTCTTCCCACCGTTGGGGGCCGCCTCACCACATCATCTTCTTCTCCCGTGCGGTGTTGCCGTCGACTTTGCCAGTAAGCTCGTCATGAGCCTTCCCCTTCGCCGCAAACAACCTCCCGGCCGGCTGGTGCTGCTCTTGCCGTCGCGCGCGGGCGTCCTTCTATGTCGATTGTTGTTCTCATCGTCGGGAGCAACCTTCTCCTCATGTCCTGCTCTCCGCCTCTCCCTCCTACAACCTCATCCTATTGTTGTAATTGTGTTTTTATATTATCAGATTTGACCGTTTTCATTTGAAAGGAATTTTTTATTATTCAAGAAATATCTTTTTTTTGATGGAAAATAATAGCAGACAGTTTTCACTTCGCAATAAAGAAGTCGTTTTATGCTAGGTAGCTTTTTCAAGAGAGGAGCACTTCTTTCAAGTTCTCAGAGATAAACATACAAGATCGGACATCTTGCTTGCAGCTTATTTATCATTCTATCAACTCCTTTTGGGGTTTTCAATTTTCAATCCTACATATATAAGAGAATTATTTTTAAGTCCCACCGTCTAAAAATGTTATTTCCTAGTCCCAAAACTGTCAACTTTAAAATTATCAATCCCTTTTGTCCATTTGTCCTTCAATTTCCCCTTTTGCCCTTTCACCACATGAGATCTGTTTGATTCCGGTCCAACGTATTTCAAAATACCTTGGCTTTCACGCACGGGAACAGAGAAGATGTCATTTTCATGAACTTATCCTTCAAGTAAATAACATATATTTTGAATAAAATATTATTTATATTAAAATGACATAAATATTATGCAAGACGTAAGATTTAGAAATATTTTATATTAAAATGACATAAATATTATTTAAAATATTGTCTTAAAAAGTAAATAAAAATTATATTTTCAAATCCATTGAAAATCACATTAAATGTGATAACACTTATTATATTTTTACTTTTATACAGATTTAATAAATCATTTAAAACTATAATAAATAGTTTTATCTTTTTTTTGTTTATCATCAATTTTATTTAAAAAACATTGTATTAAATAATATATTATTATTACATTTTAAAATTTCTAAATTATATATTATTATATAATTAATTTAAAATAATAAATAAATAACTAAAACTATTTATATAAAAATATTATTTTATTACATGTAAAACCTATTTTAGTATAATGATTTAAAAGTATTTCAATTAATAGAAGTATAATCAATACAATGATTTATAAATATATAAATTATAAATTATATATTCAAAAATATTTAAATTAATGTCAGTAAATAAATCTCATTTTTAACTATTAAGTTGATGACTGAAATTAAATTTTCTATGTTATTTTCACTGGGTGCATGGTTTTAATTTTAGTGGAACCGATTGATGTTCTACCGGAACCAACGTTGTTGCTCAGGGCAAATTTGGTATTTTAATCATATAACAAAAGGGGTTTCCACCGTCAGTTACATATGGGGGCGGGAGTTGTATGACTTTTGGTTTTGGGACTAATAAATAACTTAGTCATGACATGGGATTAAAAAATAAATCAGGTTGAGAGAACAGGGGCGGGAGTTGATTTTGCCACTCCTTTTACAACCGGGCATTTTCCTTCCTCATTTCTCTTCCTGAGTGGTGTAAAATCGGTAGACTCTGGTATAAGAATTCATATCAAATTGTAGTATACCCGCATCTTCATCTCGATCACATCCAAAATAATGATGTAAAGGTATTATATTTATACTAGTAGAGAAAGGAGTTTGAAGGTGTGGAGTGAGAGATTTGGGTAGTGCCCCATCTGCCGGGACCGGTGCGTGTGTGTGAGTGTTGTTGGCATGCGTTGGCCGCCATCCCCCCCACATACAAGTTGCATAACATATGTCATGTCTATAAAATATATAAAAGAGTAAATGCAAATTCTTAAATTTACATATTAAATGGATGGATCCACCGGGACAAGAGCATATTGTAATTAATCATCTGTATGATCATATCTATATTTCTCATCCTAAGTTTGTGTTTACTTGTATTATGTTTATAATTTGAGAAGAGATCGTCTCCAACCTTATTTGGAGGGAAACTTATTAGACAAAAAGTGGGTTCACTCATGGGCTTCGCTTCTTTGTGTCTAAAATGAAGAAATTTCTATCTGACAGTGATAGGAAGAGATTCTTCTTTTATAACTTGGGCTCCAGCAGAAAAGTGATGAGAGATACCAATGCATTGTGTAAGAACCGAGCACATACACACACTCACGCAAACTATGGTTCTTTTGTTAACGAGAGAAATCCTTTTTAATCGTTTTCAGCGAATCATATCCGAAAACGCAGGTATTGGTAGGGTTGATACGCACAAAGTCGCTCACTTTACACAATTGGTCTGTGATCAGCACCTGCTATCAAAACTTGGTTTATTTTATAACTAACACACCTTTTTTTTCCAAATTACACAACCAAAACACATTTTTTTAAAGAATAGCACATTTAGTGAGTAGTTTGACTTTCAGGCGAAATGTTAAAGTTGGACTCAAAGAGTGCGACTTTAACTTTAAAGTCAGTGACCGCTACACTAACTTGTAAAAATGATGTAATCCTTAAAATTAGAGCCACCAAGTTAATGTAGTGAACACCGTCTTTTAAGGTCAGACAAACCCACTCTGACTTTAGGTTAACATATAATATAAGTCGGATTATAGATAATTCTGACTTTATGAAGAGATAACCTCTGACTTCAACATTTCGCCAGACTCAACACCTGCGTTGCTATTCTTCAAATTTTTTATGTACCTATTAGTTGTATAATTTAAGAAAAAAATCGTGCTACTTAAAAAAAATCCCATCAAAACTTCAGCTTTGGCAGCCGTAGGAATCAATAACTTTTTTTCGGACTAATTAGGCTTTCTTTGTAGATTGTGAATAACTATTGTTCCATGAGTAGGCATAGTGGACGTGGGCCCATTTGGTTCTAGATTAGTTTGGGTGAAAAAAATCTATTTCAGAATTAAACTTGCAGCCTAAGTGAGTCCACATATTTAAAATAATAATAGCTTCTCTTGTTGCACAAAGACTTTCTTTCAGTAGACAGTATATTGGATGCTCTGATGCAATGATTGGTCAAATATCTATCTAGGTGGCTGTATATTTACGTATAATATGCACTTAGCTATATATAATATTTATATACATATTTCTGTCTGCTCCATGACCACGAAAGACCACACCATCTGCTCTGAGAGTCCAAATCTCCTCAAACATCTACTTGAGGGGGACTCTCTCAGCCCAAGATACAATGGGGTGGGCCCCACACTAATATGCATGGGACCCACTCCATTGTGCCCGGAGTCGAGGGACTGATCTGGGTCTCTTCATCTCCATTAAATTGAATTTGCTCGATCTTCTTGGCAGTCCATCGTAAAAGCATCCATGATTTTCTCAATATCTATCTTTATCTAATTATAGTGACATTATTAGAACTGAGAAACCACATATTCTCTTGGGAACAGATCGCCTTGGGTGATCAGCGGAGAGAACTCTGGCCGGTGCCACCGGGAGGGGGCCACGCTCTTCTCCCCCCTCTCTCTATATATATGTTCAAGGTCACATGGCCTGTAAATGGTCAAGTGACCCCTTAAAAGAGTAGAGCTGTGGATCACTGTCAATGGGACTAGTGAGAGCTCCCCTCCAGCTGCATTCTCTGTGGTCTTTGCATGTACAAACGACCTTCTTCGACAAGAAACTGTAGCTGGATTTGGCTGAAACCCTAAGGCTAAGGGCCCATTTGGCACCAAATTATTTTGGGGATCAATTTAGTTTATCTCCTAAATTTTTGGGAGGTCATAGAGGGCAAGGTGACCCCACCTCTTTCTCTCTCTCTCTCTCTCTCTCTCTCTCTCGTCAGTGTGGTGTGGTTATCAGTCACCATGTGGTGCAACCCCATACATGCATTATTGGGCATGAGATGAGACGATCAGCTCATCCTGTTGGGCTTGATGGTTCTTTTTCATTCATTCTTTCTTTCATCTTCTCCCGTCTTGGTGAACGGCGTGTCGGCTTCTCTCCCGGGCATTTGTGTGTGCTGGAATCTTTTTCATCACAGAACCCTTCTTTCTGCAAGAAGACAGGAGAAAAGAGAGTGAAGCTGTCAGCTTCTCTCCTCTTTCTCTCTCTACGGGTATGACTGACAAGATAGAATTTATGCAGATCTCTACCTTGCACGCGCCGACCTTCATATACTGAATCAGGTGCGTGTACTCAACGTAGAGAGAAACACCTTTACCATACTCTCTCTTTACTCGCTATACCCATTAGATATATATATATAGCAGCTCGTATTGTATTCCACCGTACATTATATACCCATTTTTCTCTCTCTTTAGAATATTCTTGGACTTGGGAGGATCCAAGGCGAGTCGTGGGTTTCTGTGCTGACCCAATACGAAAGCTGCGCTCTGCAACACTTGTATTTACCAGTGGAAGTGGGGAAGGGCTGTCTTTCTCACTCTCTATGTCGTTGTCTTTCTCACTGTATGCCTGCCGATGAGTGTATTGGCCTTTGCCTTGGCTTGGAGATGCTCCATCCGGAGAATCTTTTCCCATCGAGTGCTTTCTCTGTAGTAGAAGACAAGAAGAAGCTTAGGTTATTGCTTCTCAGACACGACGTCGATGGTGTACGGCCGCCCTCCGGAGGCAGAGATAAGTGCAGAGACGAGACGGGTTCTTCTTCTTCTTCTGCGAAGAATGTCGGTGCTGAGAGAGTTAAGATGGAATGATGCATTAGTAAGCAGATGATATAAGAGCGAAAGAGATGGTGCGCATTTCCTGGTTCTAAGCTTGAGGCTTGGTATAGGTTTTGTAGTTCAACGTGTGTTTAATCATATATTAAGACATGGCATTTTTGAGAAGGTATTCTCTCTGATGGGGCTTGGATGAATATGTTAATCATCACATTAAGCTTCAACGTCACAACTGTTGGAATTACCATTGACACACACACACATATTAAGCTTCAATGTTAAATTTTATTTTCTTTGTTTTGAATTATATTCTATTAAAATTTATTGTATATGTTTAATCATTTAATCAACTAGCTAGAAGCAAATGCAAGTGGGTATACTTAATGGTGAGGACACCCGCGGTCGAGACCGGTTCGACCCCACCCTAGTTTATCGACGGCGTCGACGACTGGTTGTGTCACTTTGGATTGATGATTAGGTGCTATTATTTTTGTTTATTTTGTGTAGCACACTTCATTTTGGGTTTTCTTGGGACACATTTTGTATGTATTTTGGGGATCTCTACATATTTTGAGTGTACACACACACCTTACACTTAGAGTTGGGGGTATTTGGAAAATAGGTGTTTTTTTTTGGTACACTTGTAATGGGCTTGGGTTATATATTCCTACACTTGTATGTTCATGATGATGATGAAATGAATGAATGAAAGCAAAAATGGCATTCTTGTAATTCTTCTAGTTCACCTCTCTCCCGAGCTCCCCTCTTGTGCGCGGCGGGAGCAACCCGCTAGGGCTTAGACGCGGCGGCTCCTTCTCCTTCCTCCTCCTTCTGGCGGCAGCGGACGCCCCTCCAGGCCCTCCTCCCCTTCTTCCTTGGTGGTGACGGCTCCTCATTCACTCCTTTCACCTCCGGTAAGGACTGGTACCGCATCCTTTCTCCTCCTCTCTTCCCGGCGGCCAGAATCGCAAGGCTTCCCAGCGGCTCCACCTGCATCCGGACGCCCCTTCCCCGCTCCTAACCATCCAACCAGGTCCGTCGGACCCATCCTCACCCCTGCAGGCCCCCACACCCCGGCGTCCCCCCTCCCTCTTCTTCCTTACCCGGTTTCCCCTCTTCCGGCGACCCAGAACCGCAAGCCATGTCCGGCCGTCCTCCCTCCTCTACCAGCTTTCCCCCTCACATTTGGTCTTCCAAATAGGTCCGTCCAGACCTGTTTTCATCCCCCTCAACCCCCCCCCTCCGTCCTAGTTGGCACCCAACCCCGTCCAGCCCCATTTCCAGGGCTGTACGCCCCTGTTACAGCACCTCACTCCCCCATTCCCCCCCCCCCGTCCTGTCCGGCAACACCAGCCCCATTTAGCCCTTCCCGCAGCACTCACCCTCCTTCCAGCACACCCTCTAGTTGCAGCCAGTGCGGTTCGACAGGTTCCCCTACGCGCAGTGGACAGCCCGGTGACTTGGACAACTCGGCAAATGTTCCGTAAGGAGCGGGAAGGCAGCGTTATGACCGTTGGCGGATGACATGTGCTGCAACTAGTCGCGTGGAGGACTTTGACGGTGGTCGACATCCCACGCTTAGGCGTGGAGGTATGATTTCTTAACCGAGGTTACTTGCTCGTTTATTATACTTTGATTGCCGTGTCGTGAGACGCTAGGTCTCCTAGCTACTTTCAATCGATCGCTGTCCGATGTGAGTGGAGTTCCCGTCCCGAACTACTTAGATCGGTTACATTGGTAGTCGGCAATGTCCTATCTCGGTACCCCACTTGGTATCCGATCCTTTCTCTAGTTGGGATCGCTTCTCGGGCTGGATAAACTTGATATAATTGTCTACCGAGGTTTCTTCTTAGCTAGTCAATTGCAAAGTCAACATGCTGCTAGGCCTTCATAGCTAGCTATTAGCTTGGTGCCCGGTCGGTCCCGCATCACTTAAGGCCCCGAAGATCAAGGATGACTCAAACATGAATTGGATTATGGATAGAAGGGGTCCACCTGTTTTTAAACATCCGGTCATTTTCATCCCTACTAATTAAGGTTAAATACCTCGTGGTTAATGGTAATTGGAAGAGGGAGCTTATTCTAAATTGTTTTGATAACAGTTCTGCTGCTCAGATCCTGAACTTGATGTGGATTCTCCCATTTGGCCTCTTACCCGGGATGGGGTGTTTAACATCAAGTCTGCTTATAAATACATTAAGAGAGTTTGAACTCCCCCTTGGGCAGTCAGAAATTAACATCGGGAGGGAGCTTTAATTTGGCATCCCTCTATTGCAAGATATTCCCCCATAAAATCATTTTCCTTTCGAAGCGTCTTGTAACTTTGCCTACAAACTGTGGCATTGCTAGAAGATGTCCTTTTGGTTAGCCCCCTTTGTAACAGATGCAATCAGATAGACTTAACTTTGGAGCACATCTATATTTCTTGCCCATCGAGTAGAGCGACCAGGCTGATCTCCCCTCTGGGATGTAATGCAGCGTGTCTCTCTACTAGCTTCAGAAATATCGTGAGCATTTGGCTGGCTGGAGTGGGTCAAGGTTAATTAAAGAGACTCCCATCCGAGAAGATTGGGAGTTAATTGGTATCTCCATATACTGCGGAAAATCCGGAAGGCCCGCTGCTCTCATCCTTCAGAAATTATGCCACATTTCCAAAACAGATTCGTAATCCGGCATAAAAGTTGGACTCCACCACCCCGTCACCAGATCAAGGTAATGTTGATGGTGTGACCCAAGATGAGCATGGGGCCATTAGTACGTCTTATTGCCCGCAACAAAGCTGGATACCCATCTTTTGGTCTGCCAGGAAATCCATTTTCGATCATCCCCAAGTTCTCGAGGCCGAGGCCATTTTGGGGGTTTGTTCTTGGGCTACTGCAAAATGGATCGTTGTGTATTATCGAAAGTGATGTGTAAACTGTAAAGCATGAGTACTGAAGCCATTTCTAATATATATAGGGCTAGCAACGCTACATCTTGGAATGTCGAAGAAGGCTTTCCTCTTCTAATGTTGCTATTTCTTTTTGCTTTTGCTCATAAATCGTGTAACTAGCTAGACAACCCCACTTGCTTTGCCAAATGGGATCTGGAGGCTTCTCAGCTGGGTTGCTCGATCTACTTCACCCTTTCTTGGTATCGGTCTCGGACCAACTCTATTTAGACATGCATGCCAGGTTAATGAATATCACCTACGTACTTTACCTTACTCAAAAAGGGTGTACTTAAGGCCTTATTTGGTAGTAGTATTAGACACTTCGTTACTATCATTTTAAAATTGATATTGATTTTAATTTTCAACCATGGAGAAATATTTGATTAATTAGTAGTATCAAATTTAAAATTTGTAATTCAAATAAAACATGTAATTATGAGCTTGTATCAATTTTGGTATCGATTCTTTTCTTTTTACGAAATTATCAATATCAAAATTCTTATAATATTATTATTCTTGACACTCTAAGCTAATTTGTCATAAACAATTTTAATCTCCCCCCTCGTAGGCAAGTTAATCGTTTAGGGCATGTTTGGTACGAGGATAACTTGGGGATAAACCTGGTTTATCCCCAAAAACTTTGGGTGCCAAACAGGCCATTATCTCTTAGGACGTCAAGATCAGTTGTTAAAGGATCTCGTTAAAGTAAAGTCAACCGACGTCTGTCTTCTGTTTGGATTATCGGTTTTTATCCCGCACCAAACTGAAGCAGAGAAAATATTTTTTAAAAAATAATTTTGTTGGACTAATCAATTTCCTGCCTCCCTATCATATAAGGGTATATTATTAGATAGGGTATTTCTCACAATTAGTCCTCATATTGCTTTTGATATATCAGGTAATTATATAATATCAAACGCTGATGTACCCAATTGAAATATCAAAATACGTACCCTAACCAAACATGCCCGTGCCATAGGGAAAATATATGTGAACAACATAGAACTATGAAGATGAAAGGAAAATATGACACAACGAGATACATGAGAAAAAACTACAAAACACTTCCATTTATGAAAAAAAAAGTACGTAGATTGATTCTATAAAAAAACCTAAACGAAATACTTGGGTCAGCCATTATTTACTAAAATAATTATCTCGTTGTTAAAATGATGTGTTGAAAGAATATTACTAACCAAGGTGCTTAGAATGACTCTCTCCACTAAGCTCCGTGGTCAGAGTTGGGCGTGTGTGATAACTCTTAGGCAAGAAAAATAACCTAATCCATCCTCTTAATTCCTCACACAGATATTAATCAATATTAAAAAAAATAAATTATTAATTTTAAACATTTCGTTTTCAGATCTAATCTCTTTATTGAAGATGAACAATTATAATTTTAAGTTAACATTAAGTTTATTTAAATAAATAGCTTAACCAGATTAATTACTTTTCTATCACTGAATAATTAAAAGTTGAGACATAAAATTAAGAGATAAATTTATTGATTAATCTAACAAAGATCATTATAGTATCTTAGCATCTAATTAAAGGACCCTTTTTGGTACGCACAATTTTTAAGTTTTTTTTTCAATTTGTTATTTATTGTTGGCTTCAATTAATATCCTGACAATATAAAATGTTATGCAGATACAAAAAGAAAAACATTCTTCTACATGTCTAGAGATGTTCCAGATAACATAGACTCATGGATAAACTGATGAGTTTGTTTGTCACCATTTAATTTGTTTATCTAAGGTGTTATATATTACTTATAAGTGTTACTAAACAAGATGTTTATTTGGGGACAACATGACACAATTACTGAATGTCCTAACATTAGAGGAATTAGATGTTCAACATCTATTCAGTGCTAAGGAGGTATTCATCACCATCTTCTGTAGAGATAGGCCGCATGATGTATTACGTGTGGGTCGGGGGGTGAGGATAAACTTTCAATATCAAATATGGTGAAAGCAGTAGAGGTACTACTTTCTTATGACTTCACTAGTTTAGGAGTTAATGACTATTGTAGACAAGTAATCGACCCAAATTGAGATGTAATCTATCCAGATTGAAATGCAATCGATGCAAATTGAACAAAAAAATACTATGATCAATTCTCTTAAGCAACAAATGTTTGAACAATGGAGGAGTTTTGCGGATGTAATCAAACAACTAATGTAACAAACGTTAACTAAAATTGATCAAAGACTCTCTCCCATCGATTGAACTAGAACAAGGACGAGGAGGAGAGGGAGGATGAGGAGAGTTCTTTTAGAAATAATGAGCGATTGTATATTGTACTTTTTGAAAAACAAATTCTTCACCATTTGTAAATAAATTCGTGGATGAAATTTTACAGTTACACTTTGTTGATTACATGTGGATGATATTATATAGTTTGTGTTGTTGATGAAAATGTTTATGTTTATAATTTGTGTATTGTAAATGAGAATATGAAAGAAATTCTAAAGTTTTGTGCTTTATGGGATATGGATTAACATATTTAAGTAGTTGTATAGTCTTCCATAGATTTTTATCTCACAGCTTTAAAACTATTTGTTCTTGATAAGAATTAGTGGGGACAACTCCAAACCATCATTAAAATATATTTTAACGATGACTTAGAAACATTGGTGATCGCTTAATGTTGTCATCAGAAATAATACTTACCATGTGTTTACACTCGTGCAAAGAAAGTTGGTGATGACTTTAATGGGGTGTTTGGTTGCATTTTAATTTTTAAAAAGGTTTCATGATAAAAAATTAAAATATAATACCAAAACAAGATAATTTTTAAAAGTGAAAACGTGACAATGAATGTGTTTGGCAAAAATATTTTAATTTTTAAAAATGATAATGAGGTGTTTGGTAGCATTTTAAATTAAATTTTCATCAACTTCGTAAAAATCAAAAAACAAGCATTTCATGCCATACAAATTTAAAAATTCACAAGGCGAAGGAAATGACAAAATATTCATGTCATATAAGAATTCAATCATCTAAAAATATATAATTACAATCTACGACGCCTAACATAATCTTCCCACATTTCTTTTACTAGTTGCATACATTGCTATAGTTACATTTCCATAGACAGAATGTCATATATCAATACCCACAAGTTATTCAGGATATTATTCCAGCTAACGGCTCTTAATTGGGGGCCCAATTCTGCATTTAAATGATCAATTCATTACACCATAAAACTCGGACCAAAAACCACATACCATTATCTCATTCTAGTACTCATGATGCTTTTTTCAACCACAATTTCAAGAGGAAAAAAAACAGAGGATAAACACACTAAACAAGATAAAAATTTTAAGAAGTGTGAGTTTACTTACACCAGCTTCATTGAAGTTTGTTCAAAAAAAAAAAAAAAGCTTCATTGAAGTTGGACTCATTCCTGAGACCGATCATCTCTACAATCTGATGTGAGTAATCCTCTACTCCATCAACCATCAGAGACTCCGACCGGAATGATATGTGCTCCTCCTCCACCGTCATTCTTCACGTAAATCGCCCATCAGGCCACTTTAAGAAACAAGGCAGAACTAAATAAGAGGAGCTATCTCGGTTGACCTCTTTGTCAAGCTACCCAAAGAGAACTCGTGGCCGGTGACCCTCACATTGTTCTTCCATATGAAATCCCTACCCATCGGCCATCTCAAGGGGATTCTGTAATTTGCGGGTGGAGGCACTAAACACACAAGCTCATCGGCTGATTCTCTACTACACTGGTCTTCAAAGTCGATTGCACCCGTGTGGGAATTTGCGGAGTCCAAAACAGTGGACGCATTGTAGCAAGGAACATAATTCTCTAGCTCCTGGGGGCAGAACTGTAATATCTGGCGTTTAAAAAAAAAAAAGTAACCGCCCACCCCGCCCTGTCCTCTCTCTCCCTCTCGCCGGTCACCCACCCCGCTCCGCCCCGCCCGCTCTCTCTCTCGTCGGTTACGCACCCCCCCGCCCCGATCTCTCTCTCTCTCTCTCTCTCTCTCTCTCTCTCTCGTGCCGTCTCCCCGCCGCGAACCCTTCCTCTCTTTTTCTCCCTCCTCCTCCGTCGCCGGTCGCGATCGCCGTCGCCGCGACCTTCCCCTGCTCCGCTGGAAACCACCTGCCGCACCTCCCTCCTACGAGCGCTGCCATCCACGCGCTCGGTCGTGACCCCCATGCCGCGTCACCTAGCCCCTCCACTGTCCCGCCTGCGCCCACGCCCAGTGCGGCAGCCGCCGCCTCCCCTGCGCCCGTGTGCGTTGTCCCTGCGCGCACGCGGCCGCCGCCGCACCGTCCCGCCTGCATCTGCGCCCGCGGCGCCGCCGCCTGCTGCCCGCCGCATTGACCAACCTGTAAGGAATCAATACATGACAGCAGAAAAATTTTGATTCCATAAAACCATGATCTTTGCCTTGATCGATGCCGAACGAGTAAAACCGGGAACCGAATATGAAGTAGAACGAGAGTACTTCATGGGATTTCTCAAATCCCTCACCATGGATGAAGAGAGGACATTCCTCCTTGCTGAAAAACCGTTCAAATGTCCGGTCTCTAGCGGTATCCACACGATCTGCTTCAATAGACGAGTTCTCTCTTCCTTCGGGCCTCTAGAAACCTTCCAGATCCAAGCTTGACCATGGGAGATCACCTTCTAGAGGAGACAGGAGGGAGAGAGGAGGCTTGGGACGTGCTCCATCCCTATGGCTTGTTAGGGTTTGGCTTCATAAGCCATTTATATATAGAAGATGGATTTTTTCACAAAAACCCAAGACTTCTATAAAATTGCATCCATGCCCTCATCTTATTGATCAGATCTATTGTGTGTGACCCACTAGGCCCAATAGTCAATTTGGTTGAAACCTTAATTAATTTAAAAGAACAATTCCTTTAAATTAAATAAAAACTGTTATCCGATAACAGTTTTTACGGCTTTCTGAACATAAAGGGTACAAGCCACATCCTATGATCCCAAATGACTTTGGGGAGTTAAATAACATCCATTGAGCATTTCCATCATCAATTACCACACGGATTTAAATCCTCGTTCATACAATGTCCCGGTCGGTCAAGGGTTCGGCACTGACTGTCAACCCCAAAATATTCCAACTCTATGAAATCTTGTACTCAGGAATGGATCAACTGGAAAACTCATTTTCCAATTATCCTATCTACCTTGGCCAAGGATTTAGAGTACTATCTCATATGACATTCTCTCTCTCCTATCGAGAGTGAACGATCCCCTATTGTCCGCTCAATTGCCTCCACCAGGTTTCCCATATACCCAATCCATTAACTATATAGGACCACAATACTAAGTGATCCATCAGTCAAAGTACATAGTACGCCTGGCAAGACATCTTTGGCGACTCAGGTCAAAGATCCAACCGTGCTATTGAGATGTAAGAATAACCTGATAGACAGTTCGGTAAGATACCGATCAGGTTTTCTTAAATTGGTCAGTTCAGTGAACTCATTCTAATAATGAGCACCTGTGTGTGTATCTCAGTGTCCCCACACTGATGACCAATGAGATCGGTCATTCTCATCATATGAGAAGACATCACACACACTAGTCTATCTGGATTCTTGATGTCCCGTCTCAAGGATCCTATGACTAGGAACATTTAGATCACATACCTCTAGATGATCGATCTCATTATCATGATCTCATCATGATTCAATCATCATTGCATGTGATTAAGGACTTCATTACGATATACGCTTCTAATAAAAGCTAGTAACGAAGTTTTGCCTATTTAATTGAATGAGATATTCCTAGAAATGTCGAATCATATCATATATGATTGGCTTGTAGGGCATACATTTCTATCACAACCCCCCCCCCCCCGTCGTCTCCATTTGCGCCACGCGCCGCCGCGCGTTGACAGCGCCAGCGGCCGCCGTTGCCGCCCTGCCTGCATGCGCCTGCGGCGTCGCCCCGCCGCCCCGGCCCCGCGCCCTCCGTCGCGGCCACCGCCCAGGGAGAACTCCCCCCCCTCATCGCCGTCAGCACACCCGCCTGAGCCATGCCCCTCCGCTGCCTCCCTCCGCGCGAGCGCGCGCGGCAGCCGCCTTGCGCACCTAGCAGCCTCCACCGCCGCCCTCGGCCGCCGCGATCCGTCGCCATCGCCGGAAGCACCGCCGACCTCCCGTTTCGGACGGCACCGCCGCGAGCGCCACCACCGCCGTCGCCCTTGGTCGCCGCCGCCGCCGCGAACGTCGCCGCCGCCGGTCGCGATTGCCGCCGTGTGAGCCGCCCCGGTCCAGCCGCGGTCCAGCACCTCCGAACCGCCCCGGTTCAGCCGGTCGAACCACCCGGTTCGGCGCCGGTTCAGGAAATTCTAATTTTCGGATTTATTAAATCCGGATATTAGATTAAGGCCAAGAAAATAGCAGAAAATTCATAAAATTCTAGAAAATTCGCAGAAGCTTCCAGGTAGGTTTCTAAAGCTCGTCTATGTATTTGATCCCATTTTGATTAGAAAATATGCATGATTTAACTTATGTACCTTGATTTGACTTGTTTGGACTTTTGACTCATGATTAGTGAATTTTCTCAAAAATCCTTGAATCCAGAACTTTGAAAATGATATTTTGAATATTATGGGACATGTTTGGCATGATTCTGGACGGGTAGAACTATTTTTCATGAGACTTGACCATATGTTATTTATGTATATGTTTATATGCTAGAATGGGCCTAGAATTGAAATATAATTATGTGGAGTTTTGGAAAAATCAAAAGTCATCAAATTTCACTTTTAGAACCTGTTTAGGTCATATTATGGGTGTTGACATCAGAACTTAGCTTGTTTTGGTTATGCCAAGCTTGATTTAAGTTAGTTGTCTTGTTTATGTAATTAAGTATGTCTAGTTCGGTTTGTCATTTCATGTATGTAAATCAAGTAAATTTTGGTTAGTTTGGTTTCAGATTATGTAATATGTCATGCATGATATGATTATGTTCATATGGTTAGGTATGGTATATGTTTGATTCAGAATATGTCAATCAAGTTAGATTAGTACAAGTCTTGTCTAGTTATGGCAAAATATGTTTAATTTGGTTTCATATCATGGGCTATGCTATGCATAGTTAGTCATGTCAATTTGGTCATGATTAGTACGAGTTGTCATTCGAGAACAAGTTCAATTATGTCGGGTTATCATATGTCTTGTCAAGTTCGTGGTGGATGTTATGTCTTGCATGAAGGGCTATGAAATTGATGGTTATGTCATGTATGCATGGTATGATCAAGTATGTCATGATTTGAAATTATGTTATGAACTCTTGATATGACGTGCTATGAAGGCTTCACCAGCCTATGTTAGTAAATTGCCCCGTGGGCAACGGGTAACTTAGATGAATCCGGCCCTTCCACAGATCCCGGATTACCGCGGTTTTCCCTTAGTGTCACCACTGCCTAGGTGCACTTTGGGCTAGCTTATTATATGTTACTGCTATATATATTAGAGCTGGTGAATGCATTTTGTACATGTGAAGCAAGACGACCAATTCCTTGCTCTTTGGCTATGTGTTCTGGAAAGGATATGAAATATGTTACTTGTGTGTCATGTATGGATGTTAAACCATGTCATGTTAGAAAAATCAGATTTGTCATGTTTTAATTTGGTCATGTTAAGTCTTGAGGCCATTTAGATGATATTTGTTTAGTTTGTATGGTCTTGTGTACATTGGTCTAGAATTAATTGGCTTTGGCATAATCTTTTCTTTGAAGATAATTATGTTCATATATGGGTTGTGAGATTAATATAGAAGACATTCTATACTTTTGTATTACATCTCAATTTAGATATGTCACGTACCATTGCTTGATTATATGTTATTTACTCGATTGATGGGTGAAGGGTGTAAATCCTACGGAGTCCCCGGACTCACCCCGTTGTGGGTTAAATTTTTCAGCAGGTTTTGAAGATTTAAGAGCTTGAAGATGAGGATCAGGTGGAACCAAAGGAATCAGAGTCATTTGCACATGGAGATTCTTGGTATTCTCTACTTAGGTAGATGATCTTGCTTGTTTTTGAACAAGAGTGTGGATAGACTTAGAAGTATGATTCTATTATCTTGTTTTGATGGATCTTAGGAAATTAATTGTTTAAGTTTGGGTTGTGGAATCCAAGTGTTGGGTTTCATCCCACTGTCACGACATTGTGTATTTCCGCTGCGTATTTGTGGTAATGTTATTTAAATTCCTTGTCGTGACAAGAACTCCAGATCCTTGGCTTGCACTTGCCGAGGGAAAGCTCCCCGATCCGAGACAGATCCAAAACCAGCTGCTCCTGGAGACGCCGATAGCCCCGATAGATGCTTGCCCGCGATGAAGTGGATATGGAAATGGTCCAGTAGAGAGAAACTGAGAAGCGCCGCGAGTCGCTGGGAAGCGCCGGGAGGAGGAGCGCCCGCCGCTGGGAAGCGCCGGGAGGAGGAGCGCCCGCCGCTGGGAAGCGCCGGGAGCCGCCGCTGGGAAGTGTCGGGAGGAGGAGGTCGCCTGCTGCTGGGAAGCGCCGAAGCGCCGGGAGCCGCTGGGAAGCGCCGGGGAGGAGGAGGTCGCCGAGGGCTTCGCGTCTCGCGACGCTGAGTTTCGCTTTCAAAAAAAAAAAGGTCTCGACCACCTTTTTTTTACGATGTCCCTTCCGTGAAAAACGTTTTTAAAATAAAAAAACGGTGAAACGAACCAAACAAAATTTCAAAACCACTTTCGCTACAATTTTCAAAAATTAAAAAAAAAGACCATTATCATGCAACCAAACACCCCATAAGCTATCATTATTATTAATTTTTGTGATAATTTTTAAGTCGTCGCTAGTAACACATTAAAGTCATTGTCAATACATTTTAGCGACTAATTTTAATGTGTCGGTGACGACTTACTGTCATTGTCATCGACATTTTTTCTTCTATGGAGATTATTTATATAATGACTGACCCGGTTTTTAGATTTCTTTTGATTTTTGAAATAAGTAAAAAAAGAAGACGGCGGATTGTGTTTTATTTCTTCATTAAAAAATTGTATTTAAATTATCCCGTGGAAAAGATATTAAAAACTCAAATTCAACCTTGATTTCACATCTAATGGAACTCACTTCTCGTGTAATTCTTTAAAATTCTTTCAATTTTACGGGCAATAGGGCATTTTTTTTATCCTCTTAAATTTTTTTTTAAAATATTGGGCGCTTTTAAATCGTGATGACTTTTAACGTGTTGGCAATCACTTCTGATCCTCATCGTTAACTTTTTTTTTCTTCTTCTTGTAATGATATTATTTATATAATAACCACCGGGTTTTCGGGTTTTTTGAGCATTTGAAATAGGAAAAAAAACAAGAGGGGGATAACTATCTTTGTTTCTTTATTAAACATTCATATTTAAATTATTTCACACAAGAGACATAAAAAGCCAAATTCAACCTTTATCTCATATCTAGTGGAACTAATTTCTCTTATAATCCTCTAAAATTCTTTCATTTTTACTGGCATACTTTTATTCTTCTAAAATTCTTATATTTTAGCTGTCTGTCAGGTACACCTTTATTACTAAAATACAACCCCCCTCTCCCTCTCCCCTCTCTCTCTCTCTCTCTCTCTCGCCTTTCTTGACTTGACCTCCGCCGCTCTCCGTCTAATGTTGATGCCACGCGAACGTAATCGCCAAAACATGGTGCTGAAGAATTTCTAATTTAATTAAAATGTTGGTGGTCTTTGTTTTTGACTAAACCTAAAATTCTAATATTTTAATTTTACTTGAATTATCCTTTCTTACGGTTGAAGAACACTTGGTTTAGTCAAGCTACTTATTTGTTCTTGATTGATTTTATTTACAGCTAAATATATTAGGCTAGAAAAAAATAAAAAAATGCAAAACAGATGCAAAACGTTCTTTATATATTTTTTGACAAAATGGTAACCAAGAATAAAATATAGGTTCGTTAAAAATATGAAATCATCATATTTTTTGTTGTACATATATGGTAACAAAGAGTGTGGAGACAATATAAGAAAAGCAGTCAGGGACGTCCACAACAAAAATAAAGATTTAGTCTATTTTTATCTAAGAATAAAATATCTACAAAATATACCTTTGTTGTGGTTGCCAAACATTTTTAACAATACAAAGAAGTAAATTTTGTAGCGAAAATTATTTTACCATGTGACTGGAAATCATATTAACTTTAAGGGAGGAGAGAGGAGGGCAAGAGGGGAAGCCAATCTGAGAGTGGTGCTAGATTTCAAGCTAGCTCATTCATTTTTACTCAGCTTGAGCTTAACCCAATAACACTCAAACAAACTAGTTAATATCAAGTCTAATTTCAGCATGATTGATATTTTAATTAAAATAGTTAGTATAATATACTAAAATACTTGAGCGACTTATCCACTCGTTTTATCTGAGTAATTTGGACATATATATAGCTCGTACCGGACTTAGTCAAAAGCTCATTTAACATAACGGCTGAGGAGCGCAGATCTAGCTAGTCTTTAATTGCCGAACGAGTCTCGCGTGAAATGTTTGAACATGTCTGCTTCTCTAAAGAACATATAGATATAAAGAGAATAATATAAAAAAGTAAAAGACTCACTCCTAAGATGTACAATGCAACAAGAATGTTAGAGTCTCGAAATATAAGATTGAGTATTTAAGAATTTTAGGATGAGAAAAAAGGATTTAAATTATCAAATTTGGCCTTCATTAGGTCTGGACCCGAGCGAGACAACGTCAATTAGGTATATTAATCTTATGGTTTTATGATCTATTTTTCTAGCAATAGTCCTGTCAAAGCTAAACGAAATCATTTTCTTTTCACGAAAATCTAGAGATGTGTTTAATCGATTGAAATTATAAAAAAAATAAAACTAGAAATTTTTATCTCTTTTTATTTTTTAAAATTTAAACGTAAAGTAGACGATAGTTCCTACCATTTATCTCTTGATAATTTTGAAAGTGAGAGAGGAGATAATATATGTCGATACACATCATGTCTCTGTTCTTTAAACTCAGTTAATTATAATTTAAAAAAGTAAATATCAAACATATTTGGGTTGGTATTTTTGTTACGGCACTGTTGTTAAAACTTTTAATGGTTTGAATTTATTTTATAATCGCAACCAAATTAACAAAGCCCTGGCTCCAGCAGAAACTAATCCACATCTGAATTATTATTTGAATTTTCTCGAAAAAAATTGAATTAGAACCACACAAACATACTAATTAACTTCTTAACATGTAACATCCCATTCGAGAAATATGTTAAGAGAGTAATCAGTAGACTAATGAATTATGTCTTTGAAGTTGAGATGAAGGAGCACTGAACTTAAACTAATTTTATTGGGGCTAGTCTGAAAATGAGTGATTTTATGGAAAGACTAATGATTAGTGCGATTGTTAGAATTTAGTGGTCACATATATATGATACTAAAATATGACCTATCGAAGGGTTCACATTGACTTGTCTGGGTGTATAATATGCAGTATATATAAGTGTGGTTTTTTTGACGATGATGTCAAATTTTAAAATGGTAGATTAGAATATTATTGTAACATTTTAGTTTTAGTATATGTTAAGAAATCAAATTAGAAGATTATTATTAACAACTCTGTTCAATTATTTTCAAACATTGAGTTGAAAAAAATAATTTAAAATTAAACGTATCTTGTTAAAAGTAATATATGATAAATAATTTCTGTTGTCGGAGAAATGAGCTGACTTAGTTGATAAATACAATGTAGCTGTGTTCTGCTGATACCGATTTCTCAAGAAGAAAGAGAGCTCAGATCGAACACCTTAACGTAGAAGTCAAGATTCCACCTTAAGTGCGCATCATTTAACTAAGAGTCAAACAAAATTTCCCCTGACACACTCTTCACATTAAAAAAAATAAGAATCACTATATATATATATACTTAAGAAAGTGACACTACGATTATTTAGAGGCGCGGAATCGTTCAAAGGGGGGGCACAACGAGTACCTGTCGCCCGCATGGGTTTCCAAGCCCCTTTCTTTAGAGAGTGGCGGCTTGGACGTCGTCCTCGCACAGAGGAGAAGAGAGAGAGAGAGAGAATATGAGATTCATGGCCATGAGACTGAGATACAATACACCGATAGTATTCAAAGCAGGTGGAGAGACGGGCGCGAGGACAGAGCAGCTGCCGAGTATTCAAAGAAAGGGGCTGCGGAGAGAAATTTAGTTACCGGGGACGACGACGCACCTAGCGGGTGCAGACTTGGACCGGGGAAGAAGAAGAAGAAGAAGAAGAAGAAATTAAAGAAGCAACAGCAACCATTTGGTTCATCAATTCTCAGTCTTTTATAAAAGGGACGACGAGCCCTCTCCGCAGGTGAGAGCGTGCCGGCGCGCGTCAGCTCAGGACGGCCGGAGATGGACACGGTGGGAGGCGGCGGGGAGGCGGCGGAGGTTCTCCCGGGCTTTCGATTCCACCCGACGGACCAAGAGCTCGTCGGCTTCTACCTCCGGCGGAAGGTGGAGAGAAGACTACCCCTCCGTATGGACCTCATCAAGCAGGTCGATATCTACAAGTACGACCCTTGGGATCTTCCAAGTACGTTCCTTTTCTTCGACTCTTCGCTTGCTGCACTGCTAGCTGCTTGACGTCCTGATTAATCGATCGTCGTACTGGTCAAGGGATGATCCGCGGCGGCAGCGCCGGGGAGAAGGAGTGGTACTTCTTCTGCCGGCGGGGGAGGAAGTACAAGAACAGCGCTCGGCCGAACCGCGTCACGGCCTCCGGGTTCTGGAAGGCCACCGGCATCGATCGGCCCGTGCACGCCGCCGGCGGCGCCGGGCAAGGCTGCATTGGCCTGAAGAAGTCGCTGGTTTACTACAGGGGCAGCGCAGGGAGAGGCACCAAAACAGACTGGATGATGCATGAGTTCCGCCTCCCACCCGCCCCCGCCGCCGGCGGCGGCGGCGGCCTGGTCCCGGACTCGGAGGCGGTGAGTACTGAATTATATATATGTGGTCGTTTCTTAAATAACACATTTTAAAACATTATTTTCAAAATGAACACATTGATTTATTTATTTATTTTGCTGCGAGCTATAATATACTTCGTTAAAGTGTTCAGATTACTCAAATATTTGACTTCGAAAATTTATGTCCAATCGGATCTCCTGGTACCGACTTCTTCTCTGATTAAAATATGATTAAATTACATAAACTCAATTTCAGAACAGCTCCCATGACATATATGTTGGTCAAACAACTTGTTCGCTTCCAATATTAAATGATTATACAAAATCAAATTTTGGATTCATTTTTTAAAAGTTGGATTTTAAATTTTAAATTTAGTTTTTTGTCAAGAATCGTTATTTTAGAATTCGGCTTTGATTTGAACTGACTTTCATGAAAATACGTTGTTCTTGTAAATTTTTTTAATGTGTTAACCTTGTTGCAAAATTGTTACTTTTTTAAAACACCGTTATATATATAAATATATTTATATGATCGTCTGATCGGTCGTTGCATCTCGATCCGCCGCAGGAGACCTGGACAATCTGCAGGATCTTCAAGCGCGACATCAGTCCCAGCAGGAGGCCCCCGCCGGACAGACACCACCACCACCACCACCAGCAGCAGCAGCCGCCGCCTGGCTCGATCGCCCGGATCACCTGGAGCGTGGAGCCGAAGCAGCCGTCCCCGGCCTGCCGCAGCACCACCTCCGCCTCCTCCTCCGACGCCGAGTCCGTCAACCACTCGCTCGTCGCCTTTCTTGACGGCGGCGAAACCGAGTCCAACAGCGCCGCCGCCGGGACGTGCAGGAACGCCCTGCGGCCGCCGCCTTGGTGTACGGGGACGCAGTCCAATGAGCGGCGGTCGGCGCCGGCGCCGGACCACCCGAACCCCTTCGGCTCTTACGCCGGCGTGCTCGCCTTCGAGGACGGTGGCAGCTGGGACGAGCTCGGGAGGCTTGTCGAGGAATCGGCGGAGGGCCCGTCACCGCCGGGTGCCGATGCTCCTCCGCATGCTGGCTGTTGAGAGCCTCTTCGTTATCTTCCCACCTAGCAAGTAATAACAATAAGATTTTCGAAGATACATGTTTGGTATAGTTTCACAGGGAAATTTTCGAGTACCCTTTGCGTACACGCTAGGCCCATTTTTTTGGGAACAAATAATATACACCTGTCTTCTTAGTATTATTAAACTAAAATCATACATGAGATTACACATAAGAACAAACGAACATACATACTAAAAGAACAAACGAACAGACGACAAGTATAAAGTTGGAAGTCTACCTTTTCAAAGCAATCAAACATAGGCATATAATTGAAAAAACCTGCATGGTAAGGTCTATTTAATTTTATCCTTCCATTACTTTCATTGCTCGTTGTAGCAGTTTTGCAGCAGCCTTTGTGCTTGTGTATCATTGGTGGCATGAATGGTCAGCTTGGGATGGGGTCGTCGATCGGTGACCCCTGCTCGATCTCAATTGATTAGTGGGATATATATATATATAATCTGATTAAATGATGTGATAGAGTTCTTTTTCTATCATTTATTTCTGTTATATCGATCTTTTAACACCATATTGGTTTGTATCTACGGCCAAGGTGACATATGATTCGACTTAATAAGATGTCTTACTTTTCATATCTAACGTACATCTTATAAGTTTGCGATAAATTTAAGTACTTAATTTAATTAAGATATTAACCATAAGAAGAGGACAATTCCATCTTACGACATATATATGGGCGAGGAGACATGCTTGGGCTCTCAATATCCAAGCAGAAAAAAGAGTTGTTCTTATCTACTTATTTTTTGAGAGATGTTTTAAGACTAAAGATATACAATTAGATAATGTTTTATGACTCAAACATCAGATTTTCATTCAGCTGATTCAAACAGCCCCTAAACTCTTTCATCTTAATTAATTGTATATATTCGTACTCTGGACATCGCTGTTGCTGATGCGTATAGCGGCCATGCATGCATGATCTTTAAAGGTGGTATATACAATTTGAAACTTAAATATGTATAGCTAGTATATATATATCTTGAAAGTAATGGAAAAATATAATGGAAAGTCCAACAAAATATCCGCTAGACGTGCATATGGACAAAAAGACGATTCGATCAGGCGATTCAGCGAAGATTAATGTGAACGTTTTGAGGGTTTTCGAAGAACTGGAATATATATATATAGAGGCCCCACATTTAGACTTTCAAACACACAGTAGATCCTTGAAGAAGTTTCACATGCATATATATAGAAGAAGATTGCAATCCATCTTTCTTCCTCCACTGAAGTCAAAAAGCTCTTTTATTTATATGCATGCCACAACGTTATACACATTTAACCACACAATATCTAGCTAGGTTGTGTTGTTCTTAATCAAGCAGGTACCAACCAAAAAAAAAAAGTGAATTCTTGTCACGATACCCCCTCAGTTTCATTATCTCCGTCTACAAGAAGTCCAAGGTAAACGGTACTATAGCTTGAGTAATTAAGTATTCGGGATATTGTATAAAAGTTAGGTCTCTCATGTTCACTATGGGGATTATTAATTGTCTCATGCGTACGTACCTTGTGTGTAAGTACTTAATTTTTTAAGATGCACATATTTGTTAGGCAACCATATTAATTAGTAGTGTACATATGCACTAGCTATTTAGGTGGACCTGGCCATGGAACAGATGAATAAATCAAGACAAAGAATTTTAAGAGCCAGTGACCCAAAAGCTAGCTCTAAAAATTTAAAATAATTTCTTCCAACTTAAAACTATGAGAAATATTAAAGATCAGAGATTAGACACTGAGGGAAAGATATACGGTTACTCAAGTCTGAAATAATTAATGTACGGCTCTGATCGAATCATACAACAGAATCCGACTCAACCCAATCACACACACACACACACCCCACCTTATTCTGTGTTCATACAGAAATGAGAAATTAATAATCATCTTTTGCCACATATATATCAATAACACTACTGTTGCTATTTATACTTTGCCTGAAGCAAATTCAGATCAATATTAATTCACAAAGATTGGGTGTGTCAGACATGAATAAGGGGAGTGTTCTGGCTTCTTCTCTCGATACAACTCATTAATTATCCCTTTTCAAAAAAAACATAATAAAAAATAAAATTAAGAAAGCAAACGAATAACCGGTCGGACTATCATTTGAATCGATGAGCGGCGGATATGCGCACACCTGAACTATTTAAGCACAGCGGCAGAACGGTACACGATTGACCAATTCTCGTTTGACCAAGTGGAAACATAGACTTAGACTTTAGTTATTGAATTGTCCCATTCACTTTGATGCTTCATATAAATAATAATCTATTACGAACCAAAGCAAAAGATCTATGTGTGTGTGTGTGTGTGTATATATATATATTATCATCGCCGGCTTTGTAGAGAAAGCATTTACATATGCAACTACCAGCAGCCGCGCGAATAGTCTTGGCGCTTGTCCATTTTGACTCTTCCTTTGTGTGTAATTAAACTGCAAACCAGAAGGTACTCGATCGTGATTATATCTTGTTGTGCAATCGTAATCCATGATACAATACATATATATTAACAACCCTCCCAAGTGAGAAGATCTTACATATGCAAAAAAGATCAGAATAGCTGGATTTGGATGGCAAAAAGTAGGGGATAAAAGCATTGTGGGATCGAGGAAACTAATATGTTGTTTAGTCAAGATAAATAGCTAGATTTCTACGTACGACAACTGATCCAATATTAATCTAGATAGCTAGATGGGGATGGATTCATGATCTCAGAACAAAAAAAAACCTAATTTGATTGACAGGAAGAGATATTTAATATAGCCATTAAGTATGAACCTTTTCTGTTGACGGATTAGCAGGTCGGTCTGTCTGTTCGACGTCGTCCACTCAGGCATGGAGGGGAATATTCAACAGCCGTCTTTAATTAGTCGTTAGTCTTTACGTCCTTCTCTGTGGACGAATTAATTAAGAAGCGAATCCTGTCAGTCTAGGTGGGGGGAAGATGGGTGCCCAAGTGATCGATCAATTGCCCAAGGAGAAACTCTGACTCGATAACAATATATATGTGTAAGAGAATAATTAGTAACCCCCCCAAAAAATCAAAATCCTCTCACATGACCATTTTAAGTGAGAATCGAGGATGTTCCCGTCCTATTGACTGAGACGGGGCTTCCTTTCTCCGACTCAAGGAGGTGATCTTCGCTCTCTCTCTCTCTCTCTCTAGCTATCTCACCTTGCTACCTGGTCTTGTCACCTTTGATTTTTTGCGTTTTCTTGATCCGCCTTCACTTTTCTCGTATGAATATCAGTGGCTGGTGATTGACCTCGCGTCTGAAGCTCAACGTCATAGATAGCAGCTGCTCTTGCTGGCTTCCAAGCGCGAGAAGGACGACCATGACTTAGCCAGGTCGCACGAGGAGAGGGGCCTCCCGTATTAGTCCTGGCGTATGTTGTTCCCTTGATGACGTACGTAGATGAATAGAAAAGCAGTTTCTCTATTAATTCGCCCAACCTGAAGGTCAAGGTGTGTCTGGCATCAACTAATATAACTTAATTTGTACATCATATAATCGTACTCGTAATATGTACGCCTGGTAATATGCTTGTTGTACAATTGAGTGTTGCTCGGTTGGTATCACCTTTTGTCCAGATGGCAACGGGCGTGGGTTCGAGGGTTGCTGTGCCTAGCCTTCCCCGGGGGGGGGGGGGAGGTATCCAGTGGGGACCAAAAAAAAACTGACAAGATGAGATGGTGCAACGCGTTTTCATGAACAATATCTCATCCTACAAAGTATGCGGCATTTTTTACTCTCATTGATGACGATTTAGTGAGATAAAAAACTCTTGGAATACATGATCTTACACATGGAATGTCCTAAATCTTAAATCCTAAATCCTAAACTCTAAATTTTAAACCTTAAAATAAACCTAAAACCCGTCCGCTAGATCTAGTCATGAGTACTGAAATACCTTACCCAGCCTAACCCACCGGCGACCCAGCTCACCAGGGTGCATCTTGTACCGATGGTCATCAGGGGTCTATATAAGACCCTCAAGTGGCCTTACATCTTTGAATCCTCCCCCATTATCTTTAAATTTCTCACTCTCACTCATTCTACTCATCTAATTACTCTCTCTCTAAAGCTAATTGTTCGTTTGGGAACCACTGTGAAGAACCTTTTTTTTGACCTTTTCTTCTCCTTGGAGTGGCTCCTATATTTTGGGATCCGTTTGGTTATCTCCTCCGGGTTCACTTCTTCGGTTTGGAGAAGGAAGTAGGAGGAAGAAAATATCTCCTTCTGAGAGTCAAAAATCACGTCGATATCTCACCCTTCCGCGAGCAACACCCCTTCCTCTCCTGTAGCATCTTCTCATTGCCAGATCCTTCCATGTTCTATTATGATATGTGGAGACACCCTGTATTAGTATGTTTAAAAGAAATAGCTTGGAACATGAATATTTATTGTCCAAGTTATTTCAATAAAAATTGAAATTAGAGAAAATATTATCAATTTATCGACAATTCATGTTGAGGAGATGAACACACAACGTCAGTCACAACTGATCATGTATCAGAGAGTCTAATTGAACCAACTCAAGTAGCAAATGAGAATCTTGGAGAAATTGATGAACAAATAAACACAAATGATAGAACTATTAATTAGAAGACATTTATTGGGTCATATTTCTCCCATTCGGAAAAAGAAGAAAAAATTTCATCATGCATAGATGACATCTCACATCAAGATTCTTTTGACACTAGTTCGATCAAGACAAAAGAGAAGAGTTGAAACTACAAGCAATACACCAAGTATTGGTGAAGTAACAAAGATGCTAGAAAAATTACCCGATTTAGAGTTTGAAAAACGCATGCATATGTGAGTTCTAATCAGATTTGTGAAAAGTGAATATCATCAACTATTTATAAAGATGAATGTAAAATATAGACTGTCATATCTAGAAAGTGCATACGATGAGAGAAGAAAATAGTGTTTAATAATTTTTTTGATGATGTTTTGGTATTTCATTTAGAAATAAATATAGCATGTTGTCACTTTGTTATCACTTTTTTGTTTGTTGAATAAATATGATTTTGATTTGATATATGATATTCATCTTTATAATTGTGCTACTTTTATGTATTAATGTAGGATGAGTTCAACTAGTTCATGTGATTCAATGTTAGATTATTTCAGATCACGTTTGTAACTATAGTGAATTAGATGAAGAATTTTGTAAATTGCTTATTCTTACAGCAAATTTGATTACTTATAACGAAATATATCTATTTAAAGAGCCATGTCATATATCTTCACATAAAGGGTTTCACAAAGTTTGATAACTTTTAGGAGGTCATTAAGAATATTCTTATGATATATTAACAATGGAGCTTCTGATATTTGTTTATTTTTGTGATGAAATTATAAAATATGATATTCACTGGGATACATGATATGTTGTAGTTGAAGAGTGAGTCACTTTATTTCTTATTGTAATTGATAAAAATTATTCAGTTAGAGATGTGTGTGAGCATTTCCAACGTTCTGGAGAAACTTATAGTCGACATTTCAACTATATATTAAGAATAATGCAAAAGTTTGCAAAATTGAATATTGTTCCACCTTCTTTTGATGGAACACCTGAGTTCATTGCAACAAGTGAGAAGTATGTCTTTTTTCAAAGATTGTATTAGAACAATAGATAAAACACAAGTTGAGGCAGTAGTACCAAATGTGTAACAAATGACACATATAAGTGGTCTAAAGACAAAATGCAATTAGAAAGTTTTAGTTATTTGTGACTTCAATATGTTCTTTACATTTATCTATGAAGGACACAAATGAACATATCATGATGCACAAATTTTATTAGACTATATTTGTGATACGAATTCTGGATTTCCAAAGTCACCAACATATATATATTTCATCTAGAAATATATGATTTTGTTCTACACGTTCAATATAACAATCTATATAGGTTCTATGCAGAAAAATACTATTTGGTGGATGCACATTTCGCTAATGCAATGGGTTTTCTAACACCATACCGTAGTCATCGTTATCATTCGCAAGATCGTTGTGGTCTTAGTTTTCAAAGTAAAGAAGAAGTATTTAAATATCTCCATTCCTCATTAAGAAATGTTGTTGAGCATTGTTTGGAGTACTTAAGAAGCATTGACAGGTCTTAATAGCATGCATTCTTATTCTTTGAAAAAATAGATACAAATTGTAGCTGCTTCAATGTCTATACACAATTTCATTAGAGTTGATTTAGGAGATGAGTTGTTTAGAAAAATTGATGAAAATAAAGTTGAAAGTACTTCAATGTGACAAATAACATCAAATAAATTTCTAACGAACAAGATAAACAGATGATGAGTGCATTCAGAGATTTTTTTTGGCAGTGCAAAATTTCGAACAATAGTTATTTTGTTTGATGAACTAGTTATTATTACATTGCTACATGATTACGGATTATAAATATTTTTTTTTCAAATAATTTAGTTGAATATATGAAATCCCTTTTATTACCAGAGAATAACTTCTGTTCAATTAAAAAATCATGCTAAACAACTTTCATTTATGTAATAGAGAAGTACTTTTAGGTGATGTATCTTCTTCACATAGGTGCTTCGTCTCACAAGTTCTGAAACAGACCCTAAAAGTTATCAATTTTTATTAATTCCTAAAAAATAATGAGAAGTCTCAATTATAAACTTGTATTCTCCTATCATGTTTACTAAACATCAAAGGAGATGAAAGTTATCCACAAAGTGAATGAGACGAAAGTCAGTGTAAGATTTAAAAAATAAAAAATATTTTTTTATTTTTTTTAAGTTTTGGACCTTGATAGTACATTCAGAAACTTTCTTGAACGTTGGCGGTTCATTTTTAGAAGGCGTTTGTTTAAACTTAATTTGAAAAATCTGATATCTTAATTTCATATCCAACATTTTGATTTGATTAAGATAATCACAAGGAGAAGACAATTCCATCTTAAAGCACATTGCCTGCAGAGGAGACATGTTCAGATTCTCGATGTCTAAATAGAAAAAAATTATTTCTCTTCACTTATTTTGAAGAGGTGTCAAGATAATTAATTAGATGATGTTTAAGGGATTCTGCCAAACGGTCCGTAAAATCTGATGTTTTACTTTTACCCATTGAGTCATCAGATTTTCATTCAGCTGATTCAAACAGCCCTTAGTTTCTTGCCCATGCAAGATGAAGGAATTCGAGGACAGAGCAAAAGGAAAACGGAGCTTCGTGGAGAAATGCAGTTCCATGACACTTACAAGTGCAGCAAACATTCGGATACCTTCTAATCTTTAAAAGAAAAGTGAGTGGAAAATTAACATGATTGTTTCTCTATCCCTCCTTTTTACCACACAAAGACTAGACTAAACTGCATGAAAATAAAAAAACTACATATCAATTAACAAGATTGAATTATAATATCATTTACTAATACCATTGATACCAAAGTATAAAAACCTTTTAACCAGATAAAGAAATAACTCCTTGAACTATATATATTAGGAAGCGGGCAAATTCAAAGCATGAGAAAACAAAAAGAGGCAAGAAATATCCAGGGCTGTAAAAATTAAAGTGAAATTAATCATGGCTCAAAGTACGTCCTACAAGCGTTTTTCATGAGCATAAGAATTGCCTGAAACACCAACATGCCATTGGAAAACATTGAAAAAGTTACAATACTACAAGAGCAGGAACTCGTCGCCTGTGTATGGAAACATTGAAAAAACTGATCTGTCCACAAGGGCGTGAAATTCCCAATATGGTCACCTGCAAATTAACCAATCAAATGGTGCAATGAAGGATGAACACCTGCACAAAAATGTTATGTAGAGGATGTTACCACCATCTACAATTCTAGGACCCAACATTGAGAAACAAAATTGTGCTCACGTCCGTCTAACTGTACAACAAAACTCTGCAGGAAGTTCATTTTCCAGTAGACCAAAAAGGCATTTCCTCACTTATATGAGATCGGGCCAGATCTAGACACTGCAAATCTAGGTAATGGGCTTATCCCTCGAGTTCCACTAGCAGAGCCCTCAATGAACTTCACTTTCCTACTTGAACTATAGTCTAAAGGTCCTGATCGCCTCATATTGTGAGAATGTTTGTCGTCCACTTTATGACTGGAGCCATCCACATCATATAAATGTTCCTTTTTGTGTCCTGATGGATTGAAATGGCCAGCGTCACTTGGACCAGGGTAAGTAGAGTCACCACGATTTTGTTTGACAACAGGTGAAGCATGCGCAAGGGATATAGCTGGTGACTGCCTAGGTGATGGGCAAAGGATATCGAGCGGTACTGATGGTGAATTTCCATATTGTTGGCGATATATCGAACGTAGAAGCGTGTATGGTATGTGGAGTTCCAGTATGCTCCTTGGGAGGAAAGGGGAAAGCTCACAAAGCTGGTCCAAGAAAATGAGTTTTGGAACAAGGTGAGACCTGCACCAGTGTTAAACGTAACTGAATAATCAGAAACTAAAACATATACATATTGCTAGTTACTAATAAAGTAATCAGACTGCAAATGTGTAACCTGCACAGCAGATCTATAGTTGTCAAGGCGACAAGGCGCCCAAGGCGTTGAAGGGTACCGATTCCGCTTAGACGACAAGACGGCCGCTTAGGCGTCGCCTAGGCAGTCAAGGCGGTATTCAAGAAATGCTGAGTCGGAGGTTGTAATATATAAAAATATGCATAAATATAATTATATATTTTACGTTTATAATTGAATATGAGTGTTTTATCGATGTATATAAGTAAATATGATGTGTATGTGAAAGAGAAAGAAGTTAAATAGATTTTTATAAAATTTAAGTATATAACACATTTATGATTATAAAATTTATATATATGTGCGATAGTATAAGTGATAGTAAAATATTGTTATAATATTATTAAATGGGGGGCGCAGAGTAGTCGCGGATCGACCTGCGTGGTTAAGTCACGGGGGTCAAGGGGACACGCCTCTTGTGGGGGGTTGTCAGGGAGGCGAAACCCCCCGAACCCAAAAAAGTATGTAATAATATAAGTGATCTTATATATGTAATTATGAAAGTGTGGGTATTCTTTTTGGAAAAGGAATTAATCTTGATAAATTAAGACTTAAGAGAGACAGAAGAAAGAGCTGAAAGAGAACCTAATTAAGTATATAATATATGTTTATAATCATAAATCTTAAATATATATGATATTATAAGTGATAGTGAAATATATTAATATGTTCAAACTATCATTAAATAGGTGTCCCTTGCGAGGGGTATCAAGAGAGTAAAACTCCTCAAAATTAATTTTTTAATCATGTAAAAATACCCAGGGCGCCTTGCCTGGGCGCCTTGGGCACCTAGGCGGGCGCCTTGGGCGCCTTTTTGGCCCCAGGCAAGGCGCCCTGACAAGGCGCAGCTGGAAAAGCGCTTTGCCGCCTAGGCGGGCACCTTGACAACTATGATCAGATCTTAGAAAAAAACCTTTTTTCTTCCCCAAATAAACCACTTTTTCAAAGAACTGGAACATTTTGAACTCATGCATTTCTATCTGCATATACCAGTCATGTGTGCATATAAGCCATTTCATGGTCTGCCTACACAACGAGACACTGCATACATATTATATTCTAATCGGCACACTTTGACATCAGTAATGGATGCACAAACATGAACAATGGCAACTTTGCCTATTTTCCCCCTAAAAGTGGTTTGCATGCAAAAGTCAATGGTACTAATCACTAGCTAGCTAAGCTCTAGAAAATGTCATCAATGCTGAGATATTCTAAGACATACCCACTTCTAACAACCGATGGCACCACATTCATGTGCTGCCATACCCACAAGTCACAAAGCAGACATTTACTCCGCCTCCCTTTTATGGTTTTGGGGTAAGTTGCCTTCTACCACGCAAACCTTGAAGACATGGTCACAGGTTGCAAAAACTTGAAAATTTTCTAAAAATACCAGGAAATTTACTAATAATTAAGAAAAAAGCATTTAAGCAATTTTAAAAAAATATGAGATATTTCTGTAAGTCAGAAGTTCTCAAGCAGTTTTCTGCAAAATTCCAAGAAAGTCTAGGGCATGTTTGGCACAAGTTTAATGTGGGGATAAATCTGGTTTATCCCCAAATTAATCTTGTATGAAATGGGCCATCAGTGGACATGTATAAAGCTTTTAGTGGTCATATGGGCAGCTTCTGGGAGATGGGTGGGCCCCCCTTGATAAATAACCCCTCTCACAAAGTTGAAGTCCAAATGAAGCCATGAGCAACACCACAGTACAAGCAATCGAGAAGGACATGATGGCCAGGGGAATGCACGCGTAATTGCTGCATTATGTATTCTGATTTATGGTGTACAATACAATTCTCATGATCATGTCCGGGGAGGTAGAAAGAAATTGCTGTCTGCAGTCTGCACAATCAGAGGGGCAACGAGAATGACAGAGCGCAACACAGGCATCAGAAAATCTGATTAGTTATTAGGGAGCTTCTAGAAGGTAATTAGGATGTAGTTTGATTAAAGTGATTGTACAATTTACATTCTAATAACATACATGTTGAGGAACTACCTCCACCCAACCATGGAGGAAGATGAAAAGAGATGCCAATCAGATAGCTCTTGTCAGTCAAGGTAGGTTGCTTTATTCATTTTGTGAATTCCTTAGCATTTGTATTAGAATATTTGAAATTTGATATTTTCTTTCAGGGAGGGCTCTGTCAATTTATTCCTTATTTGTCTTATTAGTCTGTTTTGTTCAGCATGATTCTGATAGTTTTGGTTTCTGTGATCCAGTTAATTAAGTATCTTCTATTCAGAATGACTCAAATAGTCATGATACTAATTTATGAAAACCTTTTGATTCGAAATGTTGGTTCTGTAATATCAACTATTATGTATATTGATCTGGTATTTAATAAATAAAAATAGAATGACACCTCATCATAGGTCCTTTCTGATTTTATTCTGATCTATAGAAGGGCTATAGTACGTCATGTTTTGTTCGGAAGAGGGGTCTATAAAGTTTTGTTGCAGTGTTTTTACCTTAACATATTTTGTTCTATTAGGTTCTAAGGAGTTAAAATCTTGGGGTCTTTGCCTTGAAGGGGCAAGACAATGGAACCTCTAATTTGTCTTCTCCTTTTTTAAGAAGATGGGGGAAACAGGGCTCAAGCTATGTTCTGGGAAGGCATGGAAGTAGAGCTTGTATTCTATTTGTTCCGCTCTATTCTAAGGATGTGACATGGTTTTTTTTTTGTTATGCTCTGTATAGTGGATGAGAATATTCTGTTAAGTTCTGAGAAATAAATTAAAAGCTCCAAATATTTTGTTCTATTCTGATAGCAGGATACTGCAGCTATACAATATCATCACTGTGTTTAAGGAGGATCTTGTCACATCTAATATTCTAATTTTTTATTAACAGATGGGTTAATTTTGAAGCTCCTCTATGTTCTTTAGCAAGAATTTGAGATTTAATAATCTTGTGTCTCATCTCATCTTGTTCTATACTGTTACTTTCTTCAGCAATCCATTCTTTTTTGCAACCTATAGGAGTTTTACTGTCATTTTTTCTATGTTTAAGTATTGTTTCAGGCAGCAGGGTGATTTCAGTGAAAAGAATCATAAAGATGAGCACATAAAGATTTATAAAAGAAACAATTGATAATAATATATAATTTTGGATGATGACTATAATTATTTAATTTAATGTTTTTATTCTTGATGTTACACACTCATGAATATATTGGATACATTTTGCTAGTTTTAAGTCACTCTACTCCAGTGGGAGAAAGATTTTTTGTAGAAAAAGATATTCTCCTACAAGGAACCAATTGTTGATCTGTCTACCAAATCCCATGTCCCTTACGGAGTGCAGAAAACAGGATTTCTTTTTTCTTCATCAATTATGTTTGCTGCTGGAGATTCCCCATGCCCTTCACGGTTTTTATGTCCCAGTTAGCAATGGAGCACCCAGAACAAGCCGGAAGAAAGAATACAGTGCAACCCTTCCAGGAATCTCCACCCCCTTATGTTTACACTTCATATGTCAAAGGACCAAAGATGTGTGCCCTAAAACCCATAAAAATCCCCTCCCCTCAGACCCATAATGGCAGGGCTGTATCACCATCATCCAATAACAACCGGGGCAAAATGGCTCCTTTGGCAGTCACCATTGACATTGCTGGAGGGAATGGGCCTGCTGGCATTGGCAGCTCCTACGCAACATGTGGTTGTTGCTGCCACCACTGCACAGATTGGTGCCTATGCCTTGCAATCTGAAGCTGTTGTTGTTGCTGTCACCCCATAGTTTTAGCATCTGCCACATTGGTGAGTACATCGTGCCCTCATGGTAACTATGCACACACTAGTGACTATCATGCGGCATCTTAGTGGTAAGTGGTGACCTCAGATGGTTCTGCTATTTCTGGATTTCTTACTGTTGGCAGCTGCTGCAGTTAAAATGCCAGCTGAACTGTAGTTGCAGGAAAACTCTATTGCTTCTCTGTATTTATCACTTTGTTTATTTTTTTATCATTTCCCTTAAGGTTAAGTTTTTCAGACTTTTATTGTTTGAGGCTCATTTCTTGAATTTTTTTCTAGCTCCATTTCCTACTGTCTTTCTTATTGTGGTAATTATGAGCAGCACATGGTTCAGCCACACAAAAGGACAACCATCTTTGACTGCCGAAGCCTGCTATGTGGTTCTGCAATTGGTGTTCCTTGTGCCCCTGTCAAATAATTCTGGGTATCCCTAATGTACCGTGAATCAAAGAACAAAATGGATGGCTCTCTGGACAATAAGAAATGAACAACCTCAATGAGCCAAAGAAGTAATTTCTAAATTACACTCCTTAAGGTACCAATCTGCTTCTATTGCATATCATTAAAGAAGTGCAACATAAAGCTACTCCTATTAGATGTTCTATTATAATTGCACTTTTCACGGTTTCTAGTTGTCAAAAGAAATTATAAAAATCTAGAGTAACATTGCAAAGTAACTTCAACATAGTATATAGGTGAAAAATCACAGAGAAAACGGACTACACAAAGTGTTTAAAAGACACCTTGCATTCTCATGTGATGAATCAAGAATAATTCCTGCAGAGCATTTAACATATAACTGCATAGCAGACTTTATATTTGCGTCAACTGATTCTTGACTTGGTATTTCTGGTTCTGACACCTCATTAGCATGTCCATTGGATGAAAACTGCCTCTGAAATTCACTCTTTTCTGCTTTTACAAACTCAGTCCCAGCAATCACAGCGTTGATGCACCTGAAGTAACATGACAATTCCTCAGACTAATTACATGATAGACAAATGACATACAAATAAGCACATCATATTTTCCCCTTATCTTTCACTCATATTTTCACCACTAAATTTAGTTTAGAATGCTATGTACCTCAAAATATAATAATATTGAAATCAATCAAATATTTAAGAAACACACTGAAAGAATATCAGGAAAGAAATGGTTGAAGGGAAGTCCTGCTCATAGTCTGATTCTTTTTGGACGTGGTCACAGTAAACATGCCAAGATTCATTAAAGAATAGGAAATAATATAAAAGAGATCTTGGTAAGAGAGATACAAGGAAGAAAAGGAAATAGCTGTTTGAAGGCGAGTTAAAAGAAATAGATTCTCCAAATTAGAAAGAGAAATAGCCATGGAGACCAAGACTCTTAGATGAGAAATACCAATGATGATTAAATGGACATGCCATAAGAATGTGAGTAATTAGAAAAAAAACTGCTAATTCTGATTTCTCGCATCCCTCATTACTTGTCAGTCATTGCCAATAACATGATAAAAAAACATACTCAACTCAACTCAAGCCTTAATCCCAAATTATTTGAGGTAGATTTTCTGGAATCACTTTCTCCACTTGCATCAGTTTTCGGTAACATCTTCAGAGTTTTAAATCATATTGATCTATCCTCCGCCAAGGTAGCCTATATCTATTGCATTGCTTTTTTTTCCCTTAGGTTCACGTTTAATATGCCTAAAAGGCTAAATCATCTCAATCTCTCTCGCTCTAGTCTGTCCATAATTGATGCTACTAAAATTTTATTTTGATATATCCAATGTATCTGTGAGAACTTCGATAATTTTCTTACCTTTTTCAACAAAGAAAGAAATATCTAATCATACTTCAGGCTTTTCTTTTGATTTATTTACATTTCACTGTTGATAGGATAAGATAATGCGTACATATCAGAATTTTTTACTCAACTCAGCTAAACTAACTTAAATTTGCTAAGTTTGACTTTCCCCACTAACTTGTGCACATGTAATGTTTTTTGTGGTTATCAAAAGTGCAATGTTCATCAATCATTGAAACAAAACAAAGTACAAGAACAAATAAAACCAAAAGACCTGCTGCTATCAAGGAAATAAGGTGCAAATGAATTGAGCCGAGTAGGATGCTGCTCAATCTTGGCAGAATCCTCGACAAGCTTGCTTTTGTTCAAGATTGGTTTGTTATGAGCTCGATATGCTCATACATGCCTCGCCAAGCTCTTCATTTACTTGATCGAGCCAAGTTCGAGCTCGAATATGAGCTCGACCCAAGCTTGGTTCAAACTCAAATTCAAGCTTGGTCTAAGCTCGTTTATAAAGCTCGGAATTAAACTCATTTGTGAAATTTGAACTTGAGTTAGGATTAAATATGATTTCAACTTGTTTAATAGTATAATTCCTTCAAATGAATATTTAAATAAATATTTAATAAAGTAGTCAATAAAAAATCAAATAATTAAACGAACTACTTGTTAGCTTTACAGAGTAGAGTTGAGGCCTGCTCAAACTCGGCTCATTAACAAGTCGAGATTCTTTTTCATGTTCAAACTTGCTCATTTAGCATAATGAGCGAGCTGAGTCGAGCCCTTATTGAGGTGACTGGTGAGTCTTGAGTTACTTGTCGAGTGCATCAACTCATTTGCACTCCTACAATACAACACCTTATCTAAAAAAGGAGAACCACCAACTGTAAAGCCCAGTCACTCCCCAAAAGCACACCACAAAAAGACTAAACAAGAGACCACCCTCAGCCAAAAAGCATGTTGGAAGATGTACCCCTCTTTGACACCAATTATTAGCAACCATCCGGTCCTAGAGAATATTGCTCGTCTAGAAAAAAATCCATCTGATTTAATGAAAAAAAACCCATGATTAATTGCATACCAATGACACCAGGATATTACAACATGCAAGGAAATGTTAAGTATATAATTGGCTTTTATTCTCATTGACGTGTCAATAAATATATAATAATAAAAATTTATTCGTCAAACACATCTTTGTGCTACAGAGGCCTCCAACTAAACAAAAAAGCAAAATAGAACAGGTGATCTACATTTAGTCTTTAGGATTTATGGTTTGTCATCGCTAGGTTAGGCCATCAACTTAAACAAAAAATGCATAATTTTGCTTTTGGATGGATCCATTGGTTGATTGCTCAAACTTGACTTACATATCACGACCAAAGGACCATTAAATATGAATTTATGGCTCACAATCATAAGATCAAACCATTTCATTTAGATCACAATCATAAAATTAGATCATTGAATTTAAATTTATGGTTCAAGATTGTAAGAACAGACAGTTGGATTTGATTGTATGAATCACGACTGTAAAATCAGTGTGTCAAATTTACCTTATAGATCCCGATCATAAGACCACATCATCAGATTTAAATTTATGGCTCAAGATCGTAGGATCAGAATATCAGATTGTCAAATGTACATTTGTGATTTTCAAATTCCACATCATGACACCTACTTGAATATACAGTTCGCAATAAAAGATTGGATAGTTTAGTCATCAATTAAGGTCCATGATCATGTGATAGGACTTTGATAAAAAATGGGTATCTCAGACCATAAGACAAGCCATAGTATCATCAATCAGGGTCCATGATCATGACATCAAACCATTAAATGATCAATTAGAGTCCAAGATCATAAAATCAGAACATTGAATCATCGATTGAGATGAATCATCAATTGAGATCCATGATCATAAAATGAAATCATTGAATCATTATTTGAGGTCAACATGAAATCTGACCGATCGTCAATTAGTGTCCGCAATCATGCAATAGACCATTGAATCATAGATTAAGGTCAGCAATCATAGATTGGAACAGTAGACCATGGAGTGGGGTCCACTATAATGACACCGGACCACAGTCAGGGTCCACAATCATAAGATCAGATCATGGGTCACTGATCAAGGTCTACAGCCATAAGATGGGATCCTTAAATCACCAAACAGGTATACAACCATAGATCAGATCATTGGATCATCGATTGACGTCAACAACCATAAGACAAGATCATCGGAACATTGAATGATATTGGCAATCAAAAGACAGGACCATAGGATCATGAATCAGCTACCACAATCATAAGAATAAATTTTTTACATTAAATGGAAAATGAATTAGGCATATGTGGTTCAATGGGTCTTCTCTTGATTAAATAAGCCGATTAATTGGGTTCAATGGATCGGATCAAATAGCCTATCTTATCTCTGTCCCTTGGCACATCATTTCTTCTTTCCTTGCTTTCCAAATGATATGAATGCCTTTTCTCTAGTTATCTAGAACTTCCTGTCGGAATGTCACCCCCAGGGAGTTTGGGGGAGTGGGGGACTGACTTGGCCAAGACTTGAACATTATGGAGCCCCATAATCATAAAATCAGATCATTGGATCATTGCGTGACGTCAACAACCCTAAGATTGGACCATAGTATCATCGATTGATGTGGACAATCATAAGATTGGACAATTGGATCCTTGATTGGGTTCCACAATCATAAGATCAAATTATTTGCATAAATTGGAAAACAAATTAGGCACACGTCCTTAAATGGACCTTCTCTTGATTACTTGGGCCCGTTAATTGGGCTCAATGGGTTGGAACAAATAAGCTACCTTGTCTGTGTCCCTTGGCACTTGTCTTCTTTCCTTGCTTTCCAAATGATTTGAGTGCCTCATCTGGTTGCCTGGTGCCTCCTGCCCGAATGTCACCCCCAGGGTTTTGTAGGTGTGCCCGAGGACCTTCATGTTATCCAGTGGGACCCTTTCAGGCTGGTAATTACTTGTAAATGATGGGACCTCCTCAGTGTTTAAATCTCCGCAGGGATGTGTATCATGCCCCCTAGAGACCAGGGTTATCAGAACATGATGATGCTTTTAGGTACAAAATGTTCTACAGGACAGATGAAATATTCTAGGTAGCAAAGTTAGAAACAGGTCACATTAAGGTTACATTTATCATATTACAATATAAGAAATACAATTGTAGTTAAAATAAAGCACATATAAACAGCACAGTATTATAAAAACATATAAAACATTAAATGATACATAAAAATAATATTATATAATTATGATAGTAAATAATATAAAACATTAATAATAAATAAAACACATTAATAAAATATATAATATAAATAAATAAGTAAATGAATTGTATAAATTAAACTTTTGAACAAAGAAGGTTATATAAACATGAACAGAAAAAAATAAGAACTGAAATCACAGCCTTTTTTATATTTTTATATTCTAAAAATACTAATTACATCAAGGAGTTGTCCAATAATGAAACAGATTTCAGATGTTTTTTGGACATAGATACATTGGGTATGGAGATCATTAACATTTTATGGAGATGAACTGTAACTGTTAACACTTTATGAACATCGGTGTGAGAGAGAATTTGAGAGAAGCAAAATTGCCACTTGTTCACATATATTGCAGACGAGAGAATGATAGACAACAGTGCCTGAGCAGTAGGCTCACTAAGCAATAAGAATAATTATGACAAGATAATTCATGGTGTTCTAAGATCTAAAAGAATAAATATGATCCTGCTAAAAGCAACTAGCGTCACAGGACAGAAAATTGGTTGAAATGTCACATGGAAGCCAGGCAGTTGTACCTGCCAAAACAAGTGAAGAATGCAGGACACCACGAAGAGGTTAAATAATATTTTACAAGTAGGGTTCAAGCAAGAGGGTGTGATGTTGCAGCACCCTGTTGAAATCTCGTAGCACCATTACCATCAAGCACATGCATGATTGTCAGACAAAGGAAAGGACACTTTGATAGAATCTCTTCATGAATATTAAAAAATGCCATGCAAAGCATGAAAATATGTCGATGTATCCTATTCATAATCTACTCACCTTGCTAAACATTGAACATTGCTATTGAAGCCACAGATGTTCACATCAAAAAATGTAGTACTCCATATGCTTGACACCATAAATGTAGCACATAAATATGGCAGCAACTCCCATGAACCATTACTGCATGAACCTACATCTGCCATAATAGAACATAAAAATTCAGAGTCATGCTCCCCAAGAACACCAATATTGTTTGCAATAATTTTCAATCTGCTTATTTCATTTTTCTCAGGAATTTCATTAGGAATCTGGTTAGCCATTCCTGAAAGCAATGACATAATAAGTGATGCTTTCTCTTCTAGTACTGCTCGGGCAGCATCCACAAGGATCCCATGGAAAGCTATTGCTTGACCTGCCTGAATACAAAACCCAAGAACTGTCTCCATATCCACAATCTGCCTAAGATTTGCTTCTCTCTCTACCCTGTCAAAAGAATTCACACTTACAGCAACAGACTCTAGTGCTTCACGGTTAGAACGCAATGCAGAGTCAATGCAGTTGAGAAGAGCAGCCACATGTTCTCTTAGCATCCAGTCAAGTTTATCAAATCCATATCCACCAAAAATGTGGAACAAGGCCTTCAGTTCTCCTATATCAGTGAATGACTCCGCAGAATATGCTCCAATCGGCTTTGAGCTCTTAAAGCAGCTATGCAGTGGAGAAAAGACAATTCTGGCACAAGATGCATCCTTGATGATATTTTCCATATACCAGCTGCAAACAATTTCTGTTGCAGATCCAGTGTATATGTCTGAGGTTTTCTGAGAAGTTTGCAAAGTATAAGCAGGACCAGTAAAGGTCTCTGACAGCAATATTTCACGGATCCCAGTTGTCAAATCCATGCTAATGTGCTGCTCAGCCAGATGGATGATGCTGATGTGCCTTCGAATCAAAGATTCAATAATTGATGGACGTTGAAGGTTATTCTCTGTTTTCAAGACAGAAAGAAGCCTTCTCCTGAAGTTTACGAGTATGCAGTCTCTCATGTACTAAAAAGTATGAACAAAAATTAGAAGCAGAATAATATGCAAATTGCCCACTGATAAATAATAGACCCTGAAAACCTTGTAAGGAACATTCTTCATCACTAAAATAAATCATTTAGAAACAAGTGGCACAAAAAAAAAATCCTTAAAAAGAGAAAAGCATGGCAGGTTGGTAAGTGATGAAACCTCGTGAATTCCTCCGCTTCTCATTTTTAGAGATTTTTTTTTTGCCAAGCATTAATGACTATGAAAATACATGGTATCTATAGAAGTATTAGCTAATTTGATATGTGGTATTACCATAAGCGAACACCGATAGTTCCACAGATTTTCTAAGTGTTGATATGAGAATCGCCCATCACCGAGATGATCAGAACCACAATTTTATATTTGAGGTTATCCGAGTTCTTTGAAAATAAATTTTTTGACCTCTCCCCACCATGGAAGTCATTCATCCACATAAAACACCAAACTGGAAGACATATTTTCATGACCTTATGAGATAGGATTTGGTTGGACTCAATTTATTTTCTCTTTGAGTTTATGGATTTGATTTATGATTTGGTTTGTTTGTATCTTTTGTCATTAATTGACTTAGACAATTTGAATTGACTTTTTCTGCTTTTAATGGGAATTAATTTCCATTTTATGGCATTTTGTTATGACTTGAGTAAATTTCGTTGTTAAAGATTTATTCTTATTAACATTATTCACTTAAATCTTATGGTTAAATTCGATCCCACATAACATGTTTTTGTAGTCTTTGGTAGACATTTTTATGTATTATTTAATGAAATAATTTTGGTTGGATTATGTTAACATTTGGTTAATGTTTAAGTTATTTATTTGATTTGAATTTTGTTATGCATACTTATTTAATTAAGTAGTATTATCCATTTAATTTCATGGTTAAGTCAGATGGAACTTAACATATTTTGTAGCCATTGGTAATCATTTTTTATATATTATTTTATGAGATGGAGTTGGTTCAATCATCTTGACATTTTATTGATGTTTGAGTCATTATTTGATTTGAATTTAATAAATTTTTTTTGTTTTATTAAGTTTTAAGTCATTTTGGTGACTTATTTAATTTTATCCATCTCTTAAAGTCCATGAAGATTTAATGTCACTTCAGAATAACATATCACATCAATCAAACTTGAATTTCATTTCTTTTTGATTTGAGTACATGAGAGTATAATAAATGAGAGGGCATGAAAATCTTACTTCTCAATGAACAGAATTGACTTCCATCATTGATGTTAGAGTTTTTATGCATATTTATTATGCATTACTTTTTTTGACAGTTCTAAAACATTCCTACCGAACCGAGTCAAATTTTTCTTCATATATCCAAAAATGGCTGGCTTGCATTTGATATGTTGCAAATTTTGGACTCGGTCCATTTTGGCAGCATTTCAATTTTACTGAACTTGATAGCTGTATGATTTCCGAAATAGCATAATTCACATTTTTAAAAATGTGTGCTAATTGATCCTTTTTTTTTCAAAAAAGATGGGACCAAAACCGGTTGGTTTCGACAACATTTCGGGTTAATCAAATGAATGGTTAAATGATTTCTAAAATAACGTAATTTAAATTTAAAAATGAGACCTATTTGGTTCCCTTTTTTAAAAAAGGGTAGGATCAAATCCGATAGGCCTACTAAGCCATCAAGTCGAGTCCTACCTCCTTTCTAAACGGCTGAAGGCCTTCCAAGAAGATTGGGATTTGTGGTGCTTCTACCTCCTCTTTTCCTTCAAAATAGGACTAGCACTCTTCAAGAGCCAACCTCTCACGTATAACACCCTTAGGCCTATTTATAGAGGGTTTTAGAGGGATATTCTGGTCATAAAACATGTCCCCACTAACGCCATTTTCGCAATAGTGGGGGAGGGGGGAGTGCGGGTGGAGGCACTGGAGGTGGAGTTACCACCCTTCCCCTTCTTTTTTTATTTTTCAATTTTCGGAGGCCCTTTAGGGGATCTGTTTGACCGGTTGTCAAAGAGGGGGACTGGGTCCCGACCAAGCAACCACCCACCCGTAGGCACATGTAGGCCACAACTGCCCAATTAGGCAGCTCATTTCAGCATTTCTTTTCTTTTCTTTTTTTCACTTTGACTAGTTGACCTACGACCATCCCCCTTCCGCGCTCTCTCACCCCAATGCAATGGACACCTGCCTGGGATTGGGGCTTTGAGGCGAGGGCTTCTCCTTTCAGCGACCATGGCTCTTGATGGCTGATTCGACGGTGGCAGCAACAGCAGAAGATGGTAGCAGGGGCACTCTGATTGCTCCTCTTCTCTCCCTCCCCGATCGTAACAGGAAGAAAGGGCCCATGCGAGGTCCTTCGGCGGTTGTTCCTTCGGCAGTGACGGTCAAAGGTGATGGCGGTTGAAGGCGATGGCAGCAGCGGAGGATCCTCATCCTCCTCCCCTCCTTACAACAAAAAAAAGAATCCCACATGGGGTCTTCTGTGGTATGGGTCTTCCGCAATGAGGATTTCTGGTGGCTGCTCCTCTAGCGATTCTCCCTAGCGGCGACAATGGGAGATGGAGATGGTGGTAGTTGGAGAGGGTGGTGGTAGTTAGGGGTGTCAATGGGCCGGGCCCGGCCCGGCCCGCAGCCGGCCCAACAAAGCCCGTTTCAATATATAATGGGCCGGCCCGGCCCGGCCCGTATTACATTTCGGCCCGGCCCAAAAAAAATATAAGTTTGGCCCGGCCCGACCCGGCCCGGCCCGTTCTTTTTAATATATTATAAGATATATTTCATATATTTCTTAATTTTTTAAACATCAAACCAAAAAATTTTAATAACTTCTATGATCTTACCAATGATGTGTCTTATTAATGGTGATCTCTGCATTTGTGATAAAAAAATATCAACTAAAAATGTAAAATTAATTAAATTATTTAATTATTACAACAACTTAGTGACTAGAGATATAAATATTGATTTGATTTAGATAAAAATAAATAAATACATAATCTATGGATGGCACTTTCTTGCCTAGGGCTGTAAACGGAGCGGATACGGAGCGGATATGACATTTCCGTATCCGCTCCGTTTAGCTATTCGGATAATCCGTATCCGGTAGGGGTGGGCATAAAACGGTTCAAACCGAGAAACCAAACCGAACCAGCCCATTCGGTTCGGTTTGGTTCGGTTTGGACCCCCTTTCGGTTTGGAAAATCTCCAAACCGATTTAAACCAAACCAAACCGTTTAAACCGATTTATTCAAAAAAATATAAAAAACTATTATAGTATTAAAAATGATATTTTTATAAATTTTATAATAAAATAATATTTATTTTTATTATTTTTAACATAAAAATCAGTATATATATGTAAAAAATAATTAATTTAAATATTTTTATTTATTTTCGGTTTAAACCGAACCAAACCGGTTTCGGTTCGGTTTGGGAGGGTGATTCGGTTTGGTTTGGTTTGGAAAAAAAACGGTCCAAACCGAGAAACCAAACCGAACCAGCCCATTCGGTTCGGTTTGGTTCGGTTTGGACCCCCTTTCGGTTTGGTTCGGTTTGGAAAATCTCCAAACCGATTTAAACCAAACCAAACCGTTTAAACCGATTTATTCAAAAAAATATAAAAAACTATTATAGTATTAAAAAATGATATTTTTATAAATTTTATAATAAAATAATATTTATTTTTATTATTTTTAACATAAAAATCAGTATATATATGTAAAAAATAATTAATTTAAATATTTTTATTTATTTTCGGTTTAAACCGAACCAACCGGAATTGAAATCGGTTTGGTACGGTTCGGTTTGAGAGGTTGATTCGGTTTGGTTTGGTTTGGAAAAAAACGGTCCAAACCGGGACTAAACCGAACCGTGCCTACTAGTATCCGGTTCGAATCGGATACGAATACGAATCCGGATATTATAAGTCGGATAATCTTCGGATTCGGAGCGGATACGGATAATATCCGCTTTGAAATGTTATTTAAATATTATTTAATTAATATATTTAATAATATACAAATACATAGAAATAAAAATATTAAATATTAAATTTATCATATATTTATAACTTAGTATATTAATATATAATAAAGAATACTTAATCATATTTGTAAATATAATGATTTTAAATATATTATGTATATATTATCAAAGATGGATTCAGAGCGGATCTTAAACAGAGCGGAGCGGGCATTTTCGTGTCCGCTCCGATTAACATTCGGATAATATCCGTATCCGGATATCCGCTCCGACGGATATCTAAAATCGGATATTATCCGCCAAAACGGATACGAATTCGGAGCGAATCCGAATTTTATCCGCATCCGTTTACAGCCCTGCTGCTGCCGCCATGGAGCAGCGGCGCCGGGAGTGCAGGCGACAATGGGGAAGCGGAGGCGAGAATTCAGGCCGGAATCCGGATGCAGGGCTCAGAGAAAATGGCCGCTCCCCGAGACGGGCTTGTTTCATGGCCCGAGCATAACCCATGGGTGGCCCGCGGGCTGTTTTCCTTCGCCCAAAACTAAGCTCGAAAGTGGACCAGCCCAAAGGCCCGCGGGCCAGCCCGATCTTTTGCCGGCCCTAGTGGTAGTGCCTTCTTTTATCCTTGACATGAATAGAGGTTTGCACAAGGTTGCTTCCACGATGTTGCCTCCTCGCTGCTCTTCTCCTCCCGGTGGCAGCTCCCGACTTGGAAGGGAGAAATGGTGATTGTCGGCCTTTGATGGCGTTTCTGGAAGTGGCAGACTTCTCCTTGGCCGCTCCTCTTTTCCAATGCATCAAGAAGATAGACGGCAATGTGCGAGGGCGAAAGCGGCGGCTGAGGGCACGGGGGCTTCTTCCACCCCTTGGCAGCTTTCCTTCTCGGCGTACAGGAAGTCCTTTGTCTCAGCGTACAAGAAGTCCTTTGGGCTTCTTTTCTTCCGACAGTGGTGGTAACATCAATTCCTAACATTGACGGTGACGGCAGTAGAGGACCTTCAATCTCTCCTTTTTTGGCAATGTCGATGCATCGATGGTCTCCGAATAGCGGTAACAACACTGCCCTTATCTTTTTCCCTTTCCAACGATTGATTTCTTCAACCGTTTTCTCAGTGGATTTCATTTTGTCTTCGAGGAGCTTTTCCCGTCATTTTTTGGAGGTTTGCTGATTTTAGCAGCCTGTCGGAGCTCCGATTAATAGGGGTTTATCCTCCTTCAGATCCAGCTGTATCATACCGATGTTGGTACGTGTAGAGTGGGTGCGTATGTGTTTGCACATGCCTGTATTTTTTTCTTTAGGGACGTTTAGATTCCGGTTTCACAGTAGGTGTACCACTGGTTACTACTTCCATTTGAATCCTTTCCTAATGAAGGTCCAAAGGTGGCTTCAGTGAACTCCATATGCAGATATCAAAGATGGTTTCAGTGAACTCCATATGCATATATCATCATATCATGCAAATATACATTCGGTGGCAGTAAAAATAGACTATTGAAGCAAGCCAACAAAAAGCCACAACTGAGCAAACCAATGGTTTTATGACAAGTAGTTCATAAATCAACAGTGAATTGGGTAATCAACAACAAACTTCAACTGGGACCGGAACCAGTAGACAAATGTAACTGGCAGGTACACCCTTAAGTTATCAAACAATATCAAACTAGACAATGACCCAAAAAAGTCCCAAAGGTTTGTGACAAAAAGCTCAAGGGAAAAGTACAATGAGAATCCCTCACCTCTACACTTACCATATTAAGGTTTTACATTGTAATTGAGCTTGGTAAAATCCACATATTTATACTTCGCATTTCTGGTTCACATGGAGAAGTTGAAATTGACATGAAAACTAGGGGGTGTTATAGAATAAAACCACATTAGTGGAATAAAAACTACAATCCCTAAGAGAGTTGGTTGAAAATAGTGTTTTATTGTTTAAAAAAATTAAGAGCTGGACTGAGCTCATCCCATTGAGCCAATTCCGATGTGATCCTGGTGTGGAATCAGCTGGGCTAGTCAGTTCCAGACCCAGTAGAATCAAGGATCAAAGCAGACTCCATCTGACCAAGTTTTGACTACCATAGGATTGTCCAACTAAGACGATCTGCTATGGATTTGGATCAGAGTTGGTCCTGGCTGATTCCAGGACTGATTGTGACCTTGCAATCCTATACTACAGAATCATGACAATAAATGCTCAGAATTAAAATGGGGCCTACCAACAGTGACCGCAAGCTAAGTGAGGTTATTTTCTGGAAAGTGCTTCATTAAGAATGTGATCTTGTTGAGCTAGTCAGAGCATGGGGTAGACCAGATTGTTCATCAAACAAGAAACATTATGAGTAACAGATTAGTGTACACAGAGTTGCAGCAGTTACAAAATATTGTACTATGATTAAACTAAGATATAACAGATGAATGAATCTATCAAATTACAAAGGAATTTAAGCTAATGAATCTAATAAGTTATAGATAAATTTAAGCTAAGTGTTGAAATATCAAAGATAACAAAACAGTTCAGGCGGTGATTCACCTCACGCAAGACAAAAACATGGTTTAAGACACAGATTGGCTCCATGTCATTCAAAACTGAGCAAAGATTAGTCAATCGTTGCATTGCCGCCTCCAACCTGCCACATTAATTGTACAGACTATTGAGTCCAACCAATTACCATTGAGTCCAACCAATGTACAATACAGGATAAAGAACCAATGGTGCAGCTTACATTTTCACAGAATCGCTGTTTTCTGGATAGCTCTCATGCCCAGGCAATAACAATCCAAAGCTACTTTTTGGAGATTTTACTGATACATTTGAACTTTTTGCTCCATGGACCATACAGAAAGTCGTTTCATCTGGAACAAGCTGAACCACATGAAAAACATATCAACATGATGGGTAGACAGCCAATATACAGATAAGAGAATATAAGAGAAACATAGAGACCTGCATTTCAAGAGACCCAAATCCTCCTTCTGAGTCCAAAATATTGATTAAACCTTCCAGCCCACCCATAATGGACTCAATTAGTGATTCAACATATAAAACAGAATCACGGCCAATCTTGTTCATCTGAAATACAGGGAAGAGAACAAGTGAAAAGAGTCACTCCAAAACGCATAGAAAAATTTTAATCATTTTTACGTATTCAAAGTAAAAGTATATCAAAGATCTTTGTTTAAAAAGAGTTCGCGGATCAAGAGAAAACGTAGACAAGTTCTAAACCATACTTTCAGGGAGCACTCCACTCTGATGGGAAGTGGGTTCCTCGGAGAATGCCTTAGCGAAATGGATCTTCTTTTAAAAAATTACTGGGAAAAAGTGGCAAATGGGAAACAAAAATGCCAGGAGCAGATAGACAGACTGCTGCATTACTTAGATATATTTGAAAAAAGCTATAAAAATTAATACATAAAGATTATGATCATACAATCACTGTATGTATGTAAAAATCAGGCATGTATTAAGAAGATTTTGTTACTCAAGGGCCATAAAATATGCCAACTGCATGTAGTATTATACTCAGATAAATTATTATATTACATATAATAATGTTTCAAATCCAATTTTTAAGATCGTTTCTTGATTCCATATGTTGCTCTTTCCCAACACTTGCCTCTAGGTAGGCAACAATATTCATACCACCTTTTCAGGATACTGAAGCATATTTTCCTTATGAACAGGTAAAACAATGTGAAAACCTCATTTTTTTCAATATACATATATATATATTTATATATCATCCTTCTTTTTGAAAATAGACGACATGTGATATGATATAGAAGTGTGTATGCAGATTTGGTGTAGTACATAAAAATAGGAACACATGATTTGAGTTCCGAAATCTTTTCTAGTTAGAATACGGACATCCCTAAAATTTTGAAGATCCAACCATATTTGAATATCTTGAGGTTGTGTGGAAATTTTTTTGTACCGGTATAGGAAATTTTTTTGATCTCTCCCCACTGAACTTGCAATATTTCAGTGTCAATTACATTGAGTAACTACTCGAATAACCTTGATTAACCACCATAACAACATTAACCACCATAACAACTCATTCACATGAAGCCATTCATACACAAAAATGAACATAAAACAAAAAATATTTGGGGAAAGATACCCCATGGCCTATGGATTTTGAATGTTTTTATTTATATTTGAATTGTCAATGTGCTGGTTTATTGTTCACCCTTTTTATTTGTTTTGGTTGCCATTTTTATTTCTGATTTGTCATTTGTACATATTGGAGACTGATCTTGAATTCCTATTTCAGGTTTGATTTGCCCATCATCTTCATTTCTCTTTTTTTGTTTGTTTCTTTCACAGGGTATTCTCTGTTTCAATTTTTTTATCTGTCATCATCTTTGTTTTGCCTAGTTTGTATTATTGTTTCAATTTCAGATTCAGCCCCATTTTATTTCAGATATCAGTTTACACCTTTTATTTCAGTTTTCAACTTCTGTATTCAGATATAGAATCTTTTGTCCATGTTTTATTTTTCAATTCAATTTCATTATTTTTTTCTTTAGTTCTGCTTCAAATTTTATATATTCTGTTTTGCCCCCTTCTTTTGTTTGACTTACCATTCAACATTTATATTTTTGTTTTCCTTTTGAGTTAATTGTTTCATCATTCTGCTTGGATCTTCATTAATTTTTTTCGTTACAGTCTTATATTCAACATTTTCACTTTCTGTTTTGCTTGTGCTTACTGCTTGTTATTTCGGTCATGTTTTGTTTCTTTATTCCAATTTTCAATTCTGTTTCAGTTTATTGAAAGGATTTTTTTTCATAATTCATTTTCAGGTCAGTTTCGCTCAATTTTTTGTTCAGCTTCTGTATTTCAAATTTCAGTTTGATCTACCATTTTTTATTTTTTTGCTCAATTTCTGCTTTCTTGTGTCAGTTTTATTTCATCCATCTTTTTTTATTATTTTCAGTTTGAATTTCATCCATATGATTATATAAAAGAACAACATCCCTTACGTACACTTCATTTAAGTCTTGCATCAAGTTGTCATTGATCATTTTAATCATTGCGTCCACATGAAGTAGATCCGTCCATATTATTAAATAGAAGTGAAAAGAGTCAGTTGTTGCATCAACATATAGTTAGGTCTTCCACCTAATTAAAGAAGAGGGTATGTTTGCTGACTTTGAACCAAAATGATTAACTTGAAACTTGTTTAATTATAAATTATATTTTTATATTATCATGTGTGGAGAAATATTATGGTTATGTATGTTTGATATTTGACAGTGCCAATGCGTAAGAGTTATTATGGGGGAGTTGACAAAGCCGCATGTGATTTACCCAATTATTCTAATTTTTTTCTGTAATCTGATTAGTACGACATATCTGTGATGGAATCAATATTTTAGGAGTCAATTGATTCTTAGATTTGAAATTATGTAGGTAAATGTGAATTATTTAGATTCTAAACATCTTGGTTATTATAATCTTTTGTAGATTTTGAAATTCAGACAACTGCAGTTAAAATTTAATATGCATAATCGCCATGATCTTCTTTGTTCCCAAATAATTTAAATTGAAGAGGAGTTTGTTTTTCCAGTTACATCACCTATAGTTTTTCCAGTTACATCACCTGATGTGTCCGCTGCATATTCTCCATCCTAGACGTGACAATTTCCATCCAATGTCTTCCACATCTGTGCAGTTAATACCCAGAAGCTACTGGTGCCGTCTCACTGTGTCCAAGGAAGTTGTTCACATGTTTCATGCTTATATAATGATGATAGCTATGAAGACAGAAGACAATTATCAAGGCAATGATGAGACAGAATTAATGACCACTGCTACAATTGATAGTTTTCACTATCCCACTTTCATCTTCCTCTTAGGTGAACAGTCCCACCACCTCAAACCCTTCTTTAGTTGTCCTTGCTGACATTAACTGTCAGCTGGCAACTTGAATCATGCCATTAGCTGCCACCTACACTGCACACCGCACTAGCTGCTGTCACTACACACCCAGAAAAATGTTTCACCAAGCATCATTCCCTACCCCGTTTCAATCCACTACCAGGTCTGCCATTGGAGAAATGCCTGAATCACCTGCCTATCTCCACACATCAAAATCACCCCTTGCAACGGACATGATCATAATGCCATCTCACATCCTACCTTCACAACACCTCCAAATTTGGAATACCACCCTACTTATGCTGCTGCTCCTCCCTTCTATCCATCGAGCTTCTGTGCTCTCTCCTCCCTCTCCATAATCCTTCTCAGTCCACCACGAGGGAGATACTGTGCTGCTGCCACTGTGCCACACTACTCCTATGCTTCTCCCCCTCTGTTGTGTACCCTATACATCATTCCCTTGTCACACCTCTGTTTCCTTCAGAAGCTGATGCAGGAGTGAACACACACAATTCTAGCCACAGACTATGGTCCACATCAATCCACTGCGAGGCCATGCTGCTGGTTTGCCTCATTCGCCAGACACCATTGTTAACTGACTATAGTGTCCAATCTCACACAGTACCAGCTCTGTTGCCAAAACCACCTATTCGAATGTATCAATGTCTGTAAGAACTGGTGGCTGCCAATTTTCTGCCATTACCAATGAGGGACCTTATACCTTAGGAGCCCATCTTCAACATTTAATCCCATAACACCAGCAGAACCCTCAACTTCATTCACATGTAGGCATCCCTCCTAATTGATTCTTGAACTCAGCATGGTATCCGATGTAAGTTTCCACATAATTATCTCCCTGTGAAGGTTGGGTCCTGAATATGGCTTAATCTCATTAGCCTGTAATTTTGAAGCTCACTGAATTGTCTCCCATGTCCTCAATGGACACGAACCCTAATTATTTTCTTGGTTACTTAATTAAAGTTCAAGTATTATGCTAAATGCACCCAGATGATTTTAAAGCCATAGACAAGTTTTACTCTTTAACATAAGCTATGCCTATGAAAGATACCTGATATTTAAAGTTGTTCCATCATGATTGCTAGCATGGTAGTTTTCAACTACATCAAGCCTTGGACCACCCAAGTACCAGGATCTCAACCAATTTGCCAATTGCAGTAATGAAAGTAAATTGTTTAGTTCTGACTTCAAAAAATAGTACAAAAAAAGGGAAGACCGACTGCTAACGCTTGACTGGTAGCGGAAGAGTTGTGTTTCACACTGATATCTGAATATACCTCTTCAGAGACAATGACAGAAGCACAATCAGGAAAACTACCGGCCACTCCAAGCCAAGCACAGCAATGTTGTGGATGTCCTTCTGGCCCGAACATTGTGTTCCTGAAAACCTATACTCAACATTGGAAATTTCAGATAGCTCTTTAATATGATAAGCTTGTTAGACAGAGGCAGAAATGCAACTCACAGATGTTAGATGATTATGATAGAAGTAAAGCTTATTCAGACTCCCATGCTTTGCTAATTGAGATTCGAGTTCATCAACACATCTGTCAAGACAAATTGCAACATTGAAGATCATGTGTGTACGATGCAAACAGACAAGAACATTGGCCAACCAAGTAATTTCATGGTTAGACATAGGATCAAAAGCCAAAGCAAGATGGGTGAGGTGGAGACTATATGTAGGAGTCTTTCATTATCTTAGAAAATTCTATTGTATGATAATAAGACTTCCATGTTGTATGATATAAGATTGTTTAATAAGGATATTCATCCGAACATCCGAACATGCCAAATAAAACTTGATATTTAGAGGAAAGTCCAATAGTAGCACCATTTGAGGACAAATTGAAAGGAGGAGGATAAGACGATTTAAGAATACAAGCTTAGACGTATACTGTTGTGAGAGAAACAGATTGCTAATAGGTGGTAATTCACAGAAGCTCCCCCCCTCCAATGTTTCCTCTTCTTTTGCTAATTGCCCCAACAAGTGGATTCCCCCCTGCTTCTCCCTCCCGCTTAATGTGGGCTACAGTACAAGTCACACCAGCTGTGAGAAGCTAATTACATGAGAATTCCGGATTGCAAACCCCCACCATGTCCACAGCCAGTGGGACAGTGAAAACTCACTCCTACATGAGAAATGATTAATGAAACATCATATCATTTTCACCATAGAAAACAGCATCAAGAAAATATTGATGAAAGAAACCTTTCATGGAAGCAAAGACTAGACTAGTGTGATCAATGCGGCCAAGCAGGTCTTGGACTCGAACCATGCTTTGCCGGATGGACACCTGCTGACATGATCCAAGGGAGATCCCTGAAGGAACTTCTGCCTGGATGGGCTAAACAAGGCTGGATTGGCCTAAATTGGCTGATTCTGTGCCGATTCAACCCATCAAATAAGTCGATCCCTTGAGAGATCTGGCAGATTTGTGGATGGAGGGCAACCAACATCATCCTTGTCTCCCTCCCCATTTTGAGAGGAGAAGATGAAGAGCTCTTGAGCCCTATTTGAACCCAAGGACACATAAACATCGCAATCCACAACGGTTAAGTTGCGAACATGGAACCCAATAAATAGGGAAAGCCCAATACTACATTGGGCAAGGGAGTCATAGGGGTCCATGGCCACAGCGGAAGGATGAAGGTAGTGTGGTGAGAAACAATGGCGTTGAGCTGATCCACCACAAGAAAGCACCAGCCGGTGGCAACAGAAAGGAAACTCAGGCTACAACACAGATCGGCCAGAGATTCTGGCAGATTGGTGGAGCTGGTATATGTGTGTGTGTGTGTGTACATATACATGTTCGGATGTTCCAACCCCACAAGAGAACCTGAAACATAATCTTGTTGAACCAGCCCAGCCTTTGTAATGAAGTAGAAAAGAATATGACATCCTGAAGTGTCCGACTTTAGTGGCATAAGTCATAACATCATTTTAAACACAGAAAAATTAAAAAAGTACAAAAACAAGAGAAAGAAACCTGGACCAGTTGTATGCAGCATTTCCTTCTGATAGCAAACCTTCCTTCCCTGTGGAGACAGTTGCCTTCTCTAGGTGTCTTATATTTATTGAAGATCGAGATGATGTCACAATCATTATAATTGACAACCAATGCCTCCGTAAGTCCTATACCCATAACATAGCCAAAATTGATGGCATTAAACATAATCAAACACTGAAATTATGTACAGGACAACAATAATGAAATCATCCATACAACTTGTTGCAAATATTTAACATCTTGGCTTTAGATGGTGTATGCTAGAAAGACAACTTACACCACACTTAAACAGATTAATTATCATCAACACAAGGTGAGCCATGTAGAGTTGTGGACCATCAGCATCAGATTAAGAAAAACGGGAGGAACCACAGGTGAAACTGAAATATACATTTAGAAGTTCCATAAATAATCATTCCACCAAAACAATTGGTTTAGGCTACTTTGATTGTATCAAATACCAGAGAAAATAAGTCTTAAGCTTTCCAGAGACTCAGGAATAGTAGCAGTAGGTAATGACTTGACATTGCATTTACTTACAGGCAACAGAATCTTTTGAAATATAAATTTAATTTTCATATTTTAAATTCGATTCAAGTGCTGGGTGCAAGGATCGCAGAATCGGAATTAGTCATAGGATCAGTGGGTGCCGATCCAGATTGGATCAGAAAATTGGCTGATTTGCTGGATAAAATTCCAATCTGGAATCAGTCAGGATTGGTTGTTCAAAAACCTATACAAATAAAAAAAACACAAAATTGGCATCAAAATTGGATTCCAGTCTAATCCAACACTTTCTAGGATGGAATCGGCACCCAAAATAGGAGGGAAACGGGCTTCTGCCGCGACCTCTGAATCCGGCAAGAACCAGACCACAATTGACCGATTCAAGCTGTCCCAGCTGTCTCGACTGGATTTGTGGAATCAGACTCGTAGTTTACTTGTTTTCCTATCTGGATAGCCCGAATCTGTCAATGCAGGCAGAATCGGATCGGAACTGTCTGGGATTCAGGTTGGGATCAGCTATTCTGGTCGATCTAGGATTGGCATATGTTGATCCGATCTAAGAATCAGCCGATTCCATTAACCATGTTTGGGTGACATGACAAAAGAGAGCATGCCATCCCTATCTCAGTCAAAGATGCACAAGGTATACAGAATGTATGATGTATCAACATTATCTTCCTGAAACAGTTTTCTTCTGATTTGATGCAAATATAGATTTTGCACAGAACATCAACATCTAAAAATCATAAATGACAAATCACATGGAAACAAAGTTCTTTTTCCAGTTAGCAAAGAAAGCACTTTTCTTGCTGAAATTTTGGCACTTCACAAAGTGAAAGAACAACTGGAAAGAAATTATTAAATTAAATAAAAATACATACTCTCCCATTTGTCTATTACTTACTGATAGGTCACAGGTAAGAGTAGAGACATTTTCTCCCTGAGGTTTTGGCACATTTTCAAGACAGCACACAACTTGTTGAAAGAGGGCCCTCAAGGTAGAGTCCAGATCAAGTGCAATCATGCCTGGGGTACCCAGTAAGAAGCGAATTCTTCCAGCACATGATGATAAGTAAGACATTGCATATCCCCTTATTGCTGAATACAGAAATGTTGTAATCAAACCAACAAATTGATTTGTCCTAAATAAGCTAGGAAAATGAAATTAAACACTGAGAATCAGTTCTTATTAAAATATGAACACTTTTTTATTGGAAGGAATTTGATAACACCACAAATTTATTGCTGAAAGAGGCAGTATAAAAATGCGAGTAAAGAATGTTCATTGCCAAAGAAAAGGAACTACACACTAATCAATGAAATTGACAATCTTAGAAAGCCGATGCCAAGACTAAATAGAAGTATCCAGAATCACTTTCTTTTTGAAACTGACCAAACAACATATTATGGGACAGACAAAAAGATACTAATTCATCCAAAAAAAATATATAAAGAAAACAAAAGATGACTAAAAATGATAAAAATCCAACCATCGCTACATATAAAGCGTATTGCAAACTTCCAAGATGAATGACATAGAGGTGACTGGCTAAGAACCCATTTCCAGCGATTCCCAGTCATTCAATAGAGCAAGAATAAAATGAACTCATTTGATGAGCATGATGGTCCATGATATAGGTCCAAATGTAAATCTCTTCCCACGCAAGCAACAGTTACCCAATGTCAAACCCAAATTCATCTATAGTTCAACACGTAAGTACCCCTCCCCCCATGCTTTGCATATCAAAAGCAGATTTAGAACATTGGTCCCTTAACCAAGGCAGTAATTTTCTGTAGGAAATTTCTCCTAAGAAAAATTTACACAAAAAGTAGAATAACAGTAAACATTACATCTGAACCAACATTATCGCACCCTATGATGGAACCAACATTATCGCACCCTATGATGAGCATAACAGAACAGAACTAGAAGATTGGTATGACTGCCTTGATTTGACTAAAAAATCTCCTCAAGGGCCATTGAACTGAAGAGATTTAAGAATCTTGCATAGCTTGGAAGTTTGAATAGCAACAAATATTTAAATAAATTGCACTAGTGGCATAGATAGATGTAGGATGTAAGGACCCTAAATTTCAGCAGAGATTAAGAAATTATGTTTTACAATTTTTTAAGAAAGTATATATGCAATTCATGAGGATACAAGTTAATTTATAATTCTAAGATTAAAAGGTACCCTGCGATTCCAAGGGCTATGCAACATGGTTTTACTGGGGCTTATACTTACAGTCGGCACATGTTAGGGGATAGGGGAAGGCAGTTCAGCCTTCAGAAAGAGCTATCTCCTACCATTAAGATGAGCATAGGAAGTTCAGACTCCCAAGGGACTAACTGGATCCCACGTACTGTAAAAGAATGTTAACAGCGCTACCCAATGGTTTTCTTAAATCTTCTTGAAGATTTGAACATATTCGAGAAGGTTTGTGGGTCTAAAAATCTAGGGTTTTTTCACATTTTTAAAGTAATATAATTTTTAATCTTAAATGTTCTTAAATAAAATTAATGTAAAGTAAATATAGATTGATAGATCTAGACTTCCACTAATACGTCTCAAAGATAAAATTAGCACTTAATTGATTAAATTTAATCAATAGTTAAAACTAAGACTTTTGTTTGATTGATGAATTCTAATGTATAAATCAAATGAGAAAACATAACATCATTAAACATTAAAAATTTATGTAAATTTATTTCATTAATTATTGTTTAATTTCTTTTGTCAATCGATGTTGAACTCGCAATGGTTTATAAGCAAAGTTCGTAAGATCAGGATCAACCGCTTCTTGATCAAATCGGCACCTGCCGATCTGATTTTAGCATTGAACAACCGATCCAATGTTGATTCCCAAAGACATTGGCCTAGTCGGTAGAATCAGCCATGGATAGACCGATTCTGCAGGATCAAATTGGGAGTTTGCCGATCACCGGGGAATCTGGAAAGATCATAATCAAACCTGATTCCGATCCGATTTCCCCTAGTAAAAGGAAAAACTGGTCGATCTATAGCCCTCACCCCGATTCCACCCCCAACCCTCCCCTTCCCGATTTACAACACTTCTCTCTTTGGCGTCTCCTTAAGCAAGGAGCACCCTTGCCCCCTCCTAGCCTCCTCTCTTCTCCCTCTTCTCCATTCCTCTCCCTCCACCCTTGGTGGCCCAAGGCCAGCGGGGAGGGGGGGTCCCCCTCCCATTCAGCGGTTGGTTCCTCTCTGTAGGGGGAACCCCTGCGGAAGTCATACCTCAGCGTGACTATCACCTAGTCACCCAAAGGGGGTTACTATGTACCCCCAAAGGGGTGATATGTTTCCTCCAGCCCTTGGCTCCATCCCTTTGAAGCAACTGAGGGGTGATCAGTTTCCTCCCCCACCTGCCCCCTTTGGCTTCACCTCGAAGAGATGACCAAGGTGATCTACGCTCCCCACTTCGCCCCTTAGGAGCATGGATCGGATCCTTGTCCGGTTGTCCCCCAAGTTCAAATGATGAATAGGAGGCACTCGTCAAGAAAGCAATGCATGAAAGTAAGGCTCAAGAACAAGCATATGAAGAGAGGAGGAGTAGGAGGGTCTACTGCCAGACATTCATATGTGGAAGGCACTCGGCCTACACATCAATTAAGTCACATTCAGTTTAGTTGATAGACATATCCATGTATAGGTAGAGTGAGAGAAGTCAAAGGACGATCAAGCAAGTATATAAAAACTTAACTTTTTCTAAATGTGTCTTACGTATTTTTGAAACAAACATTAATAAGTGTATCTTATTTTTTCTTAATATAGGTGTTTTATTGGACTGATTATCAAAAATAAAAATCGATTCAGAATTGATCCAAATCTTTTTAATTTTTTTTGCTTCAAAAAAAATAAAAAAATTCAACAAATTTTTAAAAAAATTATGAAACACTCTAAAAAGATGTAAAATATATAAATATAGTGTCTAACATGCCATAACAATGATAACACATGATTCTTACAAATTTATAATATACAAGATAAATGATAGTGAAACAAATCAAGGAAGGTTGGATCGAGGGTCGGACTGGGGTCGGTCGGCCCCAAAACAGACTTAGTCGGACCGGGTTGCAACTCGGGTCGGACAGGGTAAGATTTATTTATTTATTTCAAAAAATAAAAAGTATAAAAATTACATGAAAAATAAGAAAAATAAAAAAATCTATTTTATATTATGTATTTATGTATACATAAAAATATATATACATAATTATAATTATATTTTTTATGTTATAATTGAATATGAGTGTTTATCTGTGCATACAATAAATATGATTTTTGTGTGATTATGTTGTATTAGTATACGGAAAGGGTTAATCCCAAGTGAGAGTAAAAATGGTTAAAAAATAATTTTATAAATTTTAATTATGTATCATGTATTTATAATCACAAAATTTAACCATATGTAATAGTATAAGTGATAGTAAAATATTGTTATACTATTAATAAATGGGATGCAGAGTATTCGTAGATCGAAGCCGGGCCGGTCGGCCCGGATACTTGTCGGGTCACCCGACCCGGGGTGAGCCCCAGGCAACCCGGCGAACCATGATATAAATGATATACCTCACCAAAATTGGTGATATTGGGTGTCATCCTCATTTTCGCTATGCTCATGAATACCCCCATTCATTGTTACTTCTCATGATCGGTGCAGGCTCATATGAAAATAGTAATCCATCCATCTGGCTAAAATCATAAGATGTCTCCTGAAGAGGATATGTGGATGGATAATATGGCTGAAAAGAAGGAGAAGTGGCCTCTGGATAATTAGCTATTGCATGCTCATCAAAGTACACTTAATGTCAACGTTAGCTTCTCTCAGTAGAATGTTGCCTGGAGCCCAAATCTGATGCGCTTGCACCACTACGTGCACTAGAACCACCACCTCCTTCTTTAGATCTCTCTCCACTGGATTCTCCTCCTCCTCCTCCACCACCATCATCTCCTCTATTTGTAAGCGATGAAGGTTGGATAGGTTGTATGCACTTTTCCTCATCATCCTCTGAGATGGTACTATCGTTTCCAATCACATGACATCGCATGATGTCCAACTTCTTTTTTTAGGTTCTTCTCCTACTAACTAGGATGAAGTGCCAAGACCTAACCTACGTTGATGTACCTTCCTCAATGTTGCAAAAGGTCTGTGCAACTTATGTGCCATTTGTTTTGTTTTTGTGAGAGTAGATTGTATAGCTAGGGGTGGGGGGCTAGGGCTAGGGCTAGGGGTGGGGATGGGGTTTGGGATACCACTGGAGTTGAAACTGGGGGTGGTATATGCTGATGTGTGAACCTCTTTTTTTTTGCGTCTGTTCTTTAGAAAGAGAGACATCTCCGGACCTTTCTAGGAAAATATGTGGTATCCTAAGAATATTAGGTAGTCCGGTGATAGTTTAAAAATATTAGAACCAAGGTTCGGGTTCTTTGAAATTTTCATTTTTGACCCTTCTCCGCCGGATGGTGCGAGTATCCGGCGTTAACTTACATCGAGCAACGGCTCGAACGCCTTTGATTAACCGTCGCGGCAACTTTGTTTTCGGAGATATGCACATCCACAACATAAAGTAAAGAACTCGAAAAGGGCAGCGGCCTTTTGGGTCGATCAGAATGCAAACCGATTTGTTCGGGTTTGTTTTATTTGTCATTTTTTTGGATGACTTTGATTCTTTCTGATTTTTGAGCTTCCTCTGCTTTAAATTCGATCAAAATCTGATTTTTTTGTTCAAGGACTGCTTTGGGATTTCACCGGGCCACAAAGGGGTTGGAGTGAATGGATTAAGATGGGCCGAGATGGGCCTGGACAGAGGGCTGGTTTGGAACCGTCTCTAGGACCTGAACGTGGGCTGAGCAAGGGCAGCGTCGGATCTGCTTAGGGGTCTGTTCAGATGACTTTGAATAGACCGGTCGGGGACTTGCTTGAGATGTCCTGGATAGGTTGAAACCGGGTCACAAGGGGACTGGTTTTAGGCTCTGGACAAGGGCCTGCTGATGGGCCAGAATACGGGCCTGTTTGGGATGTCCTCGGTGGGCTGAAACCGAGTCACAAAGGGACTGGTTTTAAGCTCTGGACATATGCCTGCAAATGGGCTGATATGGGCCTATTTGGAGGTCTGCTAGATGGGCTGCTCATGAGCCTGAAAATGGGTCGCCTGAAGACCTGTTCTAGACCGGCTTTAGGTAAGCTTCGGAGGGGTGGAGCATAGGCCTGCAAGTGGGCCGGTTGGGGGCCTGTTTGGCGGTTGGCTGAATGGGCCACAAAGGGGCCTGTTCAGGAGGTCCTTGATGGACTGAAAACTGGGTCGCAAAGGGGACTGTTTTTGGGCTCTGGGCATAGGCCTGCAAATGGGCCGGTTTGGGCCAGACAGAAAGGGCTGATCGCAGGCAGGATTTGGGCTAGATTTGTGCCTGGCGCATGGGTTCAGATTGGGTCTGAAAAGGGGGGCAGCAAGTAGGCCGAACAGGGTGCTGTTCATGGGCCTGGACTGAAGTCTGCACAGGTGGTTTCAGGTGGGCAGACATGGGCCTGGACAGGGTTTGCAGCGGGCTGGTTATTGGGCCGAACAGGGTTTGCAGCAGGCTATCAGGAAGCTGAGGCAGTGAAATCCCATTTCAGACCTGCATTACTTTATTTTTTGTTTGTAAAAGAGTTTTGCTCATTTGATTTTGGTGGTTTGCATCTGATCGGGCACATTGGGCTGCCAATCGGTGCCCACTTCACGCATTGAATTGACTTTGAACTTTGTTTCATTGAAATATGAGTAAGGTACATCGGTGTACAACATAGTTGGTCCTTCCCCCAATATAGGTTCATCCCCACTACTTTGAAAAAATTTCGGCATTACAACGGTATACCGGCTATTTTCCAACTTAGTGAAAATTTACCCATCCAAAATAGCTAGCCTTAGCTTAGCCATATTGGGGGAAGGAACCGATGGCTACGGGAGCATGCCCGCGCCACCGTCCGGATCGACATTCCGGGGCGGACCCGAAGTCGTCCATTTCTATTTAGTATAATTTCTGTTTTTGTTATTTTTAAAAGGGGCACTTGGGCCGGTTTTGAGTTCCATCGGCGTTCAAAGCCGGTCTTCAATTTGTAGGGCTCGGGATGCCCATCTTGGTCTTCTTGGGCCGGATGGGCCTGTTTTGGGAAGCTGCTGCACTGCTGGAGCTTCTGGGCAGGACCGACTTGGAAGGCCACCCGGCTATGCCCTTGGCCCGTCGGACGGTTTCCAAGGGGTGCCGGGCCGTCACCTTCAAGTCGGCCCACCTTCTGGCTGCTGTCCTCCTGTTTGGAGCTTCCTGGACTGCTGTCCTCTCAGTAGGCCACAATGGGGCTGTTTTGGTTTGGGTTTAGGTGGGCCAGAATGGGCCTGCACAAGGGCAATGTGGCCAGGCCTGGGTCTGATTTTGGAGACCGATCAGGGGCTGCGAGGGGTCTGCTTAATGAGCCGCTAGGAGGACCAGGACAGCAGGCTGAAAGAAAGCCGATTGGGGACCTGTTTTGGGTGCCGAACATGGGCTGGAAATGGACCGGTTTGGGGTCTGTTTAGAGTGCCTCTGGATGGGCTGAACAGGTCCTGAATTGGACTGGGCAAGGGCCAGATCTTGGGCCTGATATGTGGGCTCGGACTGGGCCTGGATTGGGGGTACCTGCAGGTGGTCTAAGCCAGGTCGGGAGGGGACCGAATATGGGCTTATAACCTGGGCCTGCAGGTAGGCGGTTATGGGTCTGGGTAGAGACCAGGGAATGGGCCGGTTATGGACCTGAACAGAGGTCAGGTTATGGGCCTGCAATAGAGAATTTTCTCCTGCTGTGGGGGAGTGTTCGGCTGGGCCAAGTGGGCCTGCAGGTGGCCAAAAATGGGCTACATGAGAGGCCAGATTTCTGGGCTTGGGAAGGGGGTGTTCGGTTGGCCTGAAATAGGCCTGCGCAAAGGGGCTTTTAGGGGCCTGGTTTAGGTCCGAACATGGGCTATACAGGCTGATCCCTACAGGCCTACGAAGGGCAGGAGATGGGCCTGGAATAAGCAAAAGAAGGCCGATTCAAGGGGCTGTATGGGCGCACCCAGCAGTTCTCTTTACCTTTCTTTTTCTTTCCTTCTTCTCCTTCCTTCCCTCTGGCGGCAGCAGCAGGTGCAGTGGGCAGGTGCAGCAGGTGCAGCAGTAGCAGGGGGCAGGGCGCAAGGCAGCAGTCTCCCCTCTTTCTCCTAGCAGTAGGTGCAGGCGCAGGTGCAATTTGGCAGCCTCCCGGCGTCTGAAGCAGCCCCCCTCTGGCTGGTGCGCCCCCCTCTCTTTTATAGAGGCTGGAGGGGGAGGTGAAGAGCCAGCAGGTGGCTGTACGTGGATGCCTCTTGGCCTCCCCCATGCAGTTATTGCATTAAACTAAATTTATTGATTGGCTGTCCCTTGATCTCCCCCTGGCCTCTTCGGTTTCCCCCCTCCATAAATTGACTAATGAATTGGCTGGGGTGGCTGCATGGTGCGTACAGGGGTGCTGAGGTGGCAAGTGGGTGCGGCTGGGCCTGCTGATGTGGCAGGTGGGGGCCAGTGTGGCATGTTCACACTAGACTGCAAGTGAGCTGGCATATGGGCTGCGCACAGGCCTTTTGGCATGGGTTAATTGGGCTGGCTGGGGGACTGCGCACAGGCCTTTTTTTGGCATGGAATTGGGCTGGCTGGGGGGCTGCGCACAGGCCTTTTTGGCATGGAATTTGGGCTGGCTGGGGGACTGCGCACAGGCCTTTTTTTGGCATGGAATTGGGCTGGCTGGGGGGCTGCGCACAGGCCTTTTTGGCATGGAATTTGGGCTGGCTGGGGGGCTGCGCACAGGCCTTTTTGGCATGGAATTTGGCCCAATTCTAGGATGGGATGATGGACTTCTTATAGGGCCTATGTGGGCTCCTGATTGGGCTTGTTTTGGCCAAAATGTGGGCTGTCCGGTCTGCTCTTGGGCCTGCCCATTTGTCTCTCTTTTTCTTTTGCGAGAAAAAAAAAAATGGATGCCAACAGCTGAGTATCATGAACAACCTCCTCTATAAGTTCACTCTCAACACCATCAAGCTCCCTTTTAACCCATGCATAATCATCTAGGTTAAATTCTGGTGGTGCCCTCCATTCCCTCTCCTCTAACCATGCAAAAAGTGAGTATTCCTCTTGAAAAATAATATCTACATCTACCTATTCAGGCACCTGGGACCTGAAGCAACTCTCTCTTCATAAGACCCACCTGTAAATCTTGCAAATCTCTCCTCTGTCAACTTTTGGTGAGCTTTGATGTTCTTGAATCGTAAGCGCATGTTGTAGTGATCAAACACCAACTTGTCTAGTCTCTCAGACCTCATCTATTCTTTCTCTTTGTGTGAATAAGACTAACCGTGCTCCAGTTCCTCTAGCAATGGGAAGAACTAGTTCTTTGACTTAATATGCATACAATGATACAACAATGGAAGCTAATGGATTCTATCCACCTCTTATATTCACTTACACCCACTATTCAGTTGTAAAAAAAATCTCCAACAGACTGTTAGTGTTATCAAATAAGAATATTCTTAACAATAAATTATTACAACTTAGATTTATATATCTAGAGAAACCTTGTCACATAAGTATCTCAGATCTGGATCTGAGTACACTCTGACCCTCATCTTGTACGATTGCATCTGGAAAAAAAATATTACAGAGTTAATATCTTCTTTTTAAAACAAATTTAGTGTTTATCTGTCACTTACTTCTAACTCAGCCTTTGTCATATCCAGTTGAGTTCTTAAAAGTCTTCTAATCATAACCAATGTACTCTTACCACCTCATTGTCATTGCATGCATTCCCTCCATAATGGATGTTGAGGTTTAAAAAGTATCTTGCATTTAACACAATGTAAGATAAAAGTACTTATTTAACAATGAAAAGATAATGTTAAAATTAATGTTTATGAAAACTATCTGTTGTGATGTCTTGTCCCATTTGGTATCCACAATTTTCCACCATTGCTTGTAGCCTATGAGATTCTTCTCCTTTATCCTCAACTATGCCCCATCCATGACATCATATAAATTTGTCATCTAATTTCTGTCACGAGTCCACTAACCTCAACACATTTACCAGTGACTTAACGATGAACAAATAATATTGGATCATCTTCTAGAAATATAATGAATCTCTTCATCTGTGTCAGGATTTTTAATTAGTCCATCTTATTATGCAAATTAGCCATGTACATTATATATTCCTGGGATGCAATGAACCGCACCAGTGCATGCCTATATATATGTAAACTCCCCATGACAACAAAATTTGTGGCAAACCGTGTAGGTCCAAACCTAATGGGATTATGTCCTTCTATATGTTGTCTCATTATATGTAACAATCGAGGATGTGAATAAATAAATGACGTGATAACATGAGCCTGGCTAGCAAGAGTGGACACTGAGGGCTCCTTAAGAATATCCTCTAACATAAAATCTATATAGTGCGCCACACAAAGAACCCATAATAGATGTCTTTTCTCCATCAACTTCTTACATACTGTTGTAGGAGGAGTCAATATATGTCACAGTTTGCACAACATTCTCCTTCACAATGGTATCCATCAAAGAAAATATGTAGTCAATATTTTTAATCTTACCAGAAGTGTCTACTTACTTCAAAAATGTGGTGCCCTCTGAATAGTAAACCAAAAAATTAATCATGGACCTCTTTGTAATGTTAGTCCATCTATCACACATCACTGTGCACTCCCTCTCCTTCTAGAAAAGCTTAAAGTCATCTATCAATGACTTTGGCTCCTCTACCTCCTCCTCTAGGCCAGCTCTATATATGTATCGATTGTTGTGGACTTTTTGTCCCGGTCTAGCCTCAGCTATAGCATCCACCATGATTTGAAAGTAGGGACTGGTGGATACATGTACAAAGATACCTACATAAAGCCATAAACATACATACATAAAGGTTAAAGAAATTTAAAGAAGAAAGTTGAAGAAAATAAATTAACATTGTAAACTTCTTACTTGAATATAAAAACATCACGACAATATGTTTTATTGCTCTCTTAGCAGCAATGTTGGCTACTTTGAAGCATTGGAATATTTGCTTTAATGTCCTCTAGAGACTGGGAAGCACTCTATTTCCTAAAGCAATAAGGGTCATCCATTGATGGTGCGGTGGTTGAGCGTGTAGAATATGAATGATGATATGCCCAAAATGTCTCCTTTCCTACTCTCACACTCTCACTAGGTAGGGGTCGGCTAGATTGTGAATGACATAATAGAATATCCCTAAATCCAGAGCCTCTTGTTCCCCTCCTCCTCTCTCTGTGCATGCTTGCTTGCATGTCTTGTCTTCCTCAGCTCAGAGTCTATGGAAGACTCATCCTCTTTATTCTCAGGTATAGCCCTGAATTTTCCTTTCCCTTCTCTTTGTGGGGTGGATAATCATCTCTTATTTCCATTAGCTCGTCATGCAACTCATCCCTATTTTCAATCTGGATCTCCATCTGTAATACTCTTTCTGTGAGGTAAGTCCTCATAGTCTCGCTGCTCTCCCTAGGCACTTTGTCACATTTTTTTTCACATTGCCACCTAACCTAGCTGTGTTATTTCAATCGAAACACTAATTCATTCATTTACTTCCTACACCACTTGCATTGCACCATCTTCTTCTCCATATCCACCATGTAACCATGTTCCCACCCAATGTCACGAGAAGTTGGTGCATTGGAGGTTTCTTACTCCACAATTTAATCTCCTTATTATGCAATATTATCAACTTAAAATTTAAAATGAAGTAATATATTAACCGAAAAAAGTAAACGGGCTAGAGGGAAGACCGAACATGGGGGTTGTTCGGTGTGGACAACCCCCTAAAGGGGGCCATTCAGCCAGGACAGGTGATTGTCAAGGCAGGAGGGACCTCAACTCCCATTTATGGGGCGTTTTTGGTCATTCCAAAGATAAAAAACATGCAAAACAAGAAAAATCGACTATGTACGCATCTATACGGACTTTGAAATCATTGGAACTAGGTTTATGAGAAGGGAGTCTCACCAACGGGGGAAAATGAAAGATTGAAAGAAGAAATTGCCTCTAGGTCACATGAATTCCTTGAGAATCGCTTGAATCACCATAGAATCATTGGAATTGCAGCCGCAGTAGCTAGATCGTGCTGGAATCGACTGTAGATTGCCAGAGATGCAAGGGGGATCACCGGAATATCCAAGCCGCCTTTGGAATTGCAAGCGCTAGAACTCTTGTTGTGAGAATCGACCATTCGGGGCCGATATTGGCCTTAAACGGTAGATGTCAAACTGATATTAAACCCGATATCGATTCGGACCTGGACTTAAGTTGTCCTAGTCAAATTGGTCATATCAACCAATTCGATGTCAGATTGGGTTGAATCAGATCAACCAATTCCTTCAAAATTCTAGGTGAAATCGGTCCTTCTGGCCTGAATCAGATCGATATTGGACCAACTCATGTAGTCACCAGTCCGTATTTTCAAATGATGATTGATGTTATCACAGAGGCTAAACTGGGATTAAAAGCTCCGATGTCTAACTACATATATGAGGATGGGTTAGATATAGAGGTTGATGAATTGACCTCATGGATAGGAGGATTCAAGGTGATATGAAAGGAAAATGTGTTATAAAGTAATATACAATGGATGTACATGATTATAAGAAGATCTATGATCAACTTTCTTGTGTACTGTTCAAAAGAGACCACATTTTTATAATCTATTGATGTATTAGGTTAGATAAAAAATACAAAATACTTGTTTGGTCGCATGAATGATATTGTCAAGAAAAAAGGTGAAAACAATTGTGCAGTGTGATTGATAATGAAGCATCTTATAAAGCTGTAAATAAAAAGTTAATAAAGGTTAGAAGAAACTTATTTTGGGTTCTTTGTGTAGCACACTATATATTTGATATTGAAGGATATTAGGAAAGAACTATTTGTGAGATTTATAGCGAGTTAAGGTTAGTTGATTACATCCTTTGTATATAGGTATCCTAGGCTATTGCACATCATGAGAGAATATACTGATAGTCGTGATCCAGTGCAACATGGTCCCACAAGATTTGTCAAGCATTTTATTGTGTTAGATAGCTTACATAGACATTGACATGACTTGAAAATATTCATACCTTCATTATCATAAATTGATTGTATGACTAACTTACATGGTAGAATGGACCAACTTAAGTTCTTAAATAAAATAGAGCATATTATTAAGAATAATAAGTGGTGAGAAAAAGTGCAATACTACTTATTTGTAGGGGTGCAAACGAACCAATACACTCGACAAGTAGCTCGAAGCTCGGCTCGATAAAAACTCGACTCGGCTCGTTTATTATGTTAAATGAACAAGCTTGAACAAAAAATAAAACTCGACTCATTAAACGAGCCGAGCTTGAACAGACTCCTGCTCGGCTCGATAAGCTCGCGAACAGTTCGATTAAATATTATATTATATATTTATTTTTAAAAATTAAATTTTAAATATTAATATTTATATATTGTCACTTAAATATATTAAATAATTCAAAATTTGAGTTTAAACTTAGATTGAGTTTCATAAATGAGTTAAATCTAAAGTTTCACAGATGACTTTTCATTGATTTTGGGTTTATAAAAGAGTTTGTATATAGCTTAAGTTTGAATATGAATTGAATTTTAATCTAACTACTACTCGAGTTCGAGCTTGACTCGGCTCGATTAATAAACGAATCAAGTTTGAACAAGGGTTCCACGTACTCGCTAAAACTCGAGCTCGAACTCGAACTCGTGTAAAATAAACGAGCCGAGCTTGAACACCATACTACTCGGCTCGGCTCGGCTCGTTTGCACCCCTACTTATTTGTGATAGAACCCCTTGTACAAGTGTTGAGATTGGTTGATTCCAACAATAACAATCAAACGAGAGTATTTGTATGATGCAATGGGCAAAGAAAATATAAAAATCAAAGAGAAACATACAAAGGGTTGTAAGAAATGGTAGAAGATTATAAATAACAGACGAGATAAAACACTTCACGATATTCATGCAATAGGTACCTATTTCCTATTAAATTTCATTCAATTATTGTAATAATATATTAATGGTTGGATTCCATTTTGATAGAATATTTCTTGAATCTAAGGATGCAATAGAGTAGACAAGAATGCAATAATGCAGAGGTTGTGTGTGGTATGTTGTCAATGATACAATATTTGGTTACGACTCAACAAGATAGAAAAAAAGTGGAAATTGAAGTGAGTTGTTGTTTACTTAATGAGTTTTGATGATCAATAGACTTATTTGTATTTCATGCTTGTATTTCAAATGACAACATACAAAAACCGAATTGGAGTGTATAGAGATCTAGATCTACGATATTCATATGATAAGATTTCTTCTGATATGTGCGACAACAGTTGGTACACATTAAATATTTTTATAAGAATAATACACACTTAATATACTATTTATCTTTTTATAGTTGAGTGGTGGATTCAAGTGAATAACAGAAGTGGATGAAACCACTCACCACTATTGCAGTTTGAGTATTGAGTGAGAACACTAGTTCATCCTAGTGTGAAAGGAACTAGATCACCTTCAGCCTTTATATACACAAAAAGAAGGAATATGCTGAAGATTGAGATTGAAAAAACTAGTGTTTTGTCATTATAATGAGAATAAAGAATATCATGAAACATAAAATATATCTGAAGAGAGATTTGCTTGATCTACATGTAGTTTGTATAAGCAAAGAGCTGAAGCAAGTCAAGACTTATCACATAATGATGTTGATTTAGAATATATTTTCTAAGAAGAACAACCACTCCCAATATGGATGGATGAAACGGATGTTGAACCAGAGCCAAAGGTTGACCCGAATGATCGAGCATAGGTTGAAGGTGAGCTTGAGAATGTAATTGATGAGAATAAAGTGATGCAAGAAGAACAAGATACTAAGATTTCTTATACAACATCAATTACATTTTCAACTCAAACCACAGCTCCAAAGCCAACTCTATCCACAACTCCAAATACAGCTTCTCATGTCGCTTCAGGTGCAAGTTCTTTTACTATTCAGAAGAATTTGTAAAATAAAGAAAGATTTGTATGTTTCAAATCATTGAAGGTATATCAGTGCAGTATTGAACAAGGTACGCAAGTAGAAGTTGAGCAGAGGAGGAAGTTGATTGTCCGGTGAAGACCTATGAGTCTCACAGATAATGCTTGCACCTTCCTCAGATGATGATGAAGAGTTCATTCTACTTACACAACAACGAGATGTAGGTGATTTAGATGAAGATAGAAGAGAAAAAGGAGGTTCCGGATCTAACGATGAACTACGTCAGAGACAACATTCAAGTAGAAAAAGTCTTCATCCAAATTAAATGGGTTTTCTGATAAGTACTTGAAGATAAAATTATCCAAAATCCGCTTAAGATTTGGAACCATATTATCCACCCACCCCTACCTCTAGCATCTGATAGCGTGCATGATTTTAATCAAACAACTGAATCATTATTTTCATACGAATACATGACAACCATGGTTGATCAGTCTTAATAGAGCATCCAAATGAATAAGAAGAAAGTAAACTATGAAGGGCAATTATGTACATAGTGATGATAGAAAAGAATTTTATCACATGAATTGTACCATTTTCTTTCTTTAATAAAATAAATATTAGTGTTATTTTATATCCACTTGTCTTAAAATACATTATAAAGTTATAGTCACACGACAGTGTGTTAGGCATCACATTTATATTTTTAACATTATTTCAAGGGCTTTCATACTTTTTTAGAATTCATCATGATTTTTTTGAAAGAAAAAAATTCTCAACTTGGACCAATTCAATATCGGGAATCTTCACAGAGAATCGGTTTGGATCGAACCGATCCAATCCGATGCCCTTTAGATCAGGACCCACTGATCCAGGTCCCAATTTTGATCCCACAATTGTTAGTTACAAGGGTTATGATGACTTCAACAATGTTGGTAGTAGTGGAGGTAAGATATTGGCTGGACCACAACTTGTAAGATTCGTTGGCAAATAATGAGATTGGCACCAGTTGATCGAATCTTACATGGTATGGCTGACCTCAAAGTGAACTGCATTGATGTAGATTAAGATTGGAATAAGCCAATCTAGTGAAATCGGCTCAACCTAACTAAGATCAACAAGGATTTTCCAATCTTGATCTTGGACTTGTTGGTCCTATCTTGGAATCAACCAATTTTGAGTTGATTTTAGCCAAGTCGGATCAACTCACAACCAAGAATTTTTGGATCAGGATCGGATTTAGGATTGGATGAGTCCAATCCGAAGCCTTATTCAATGAGATTCGATCGGCCGGCTTAGCTGATCTACCTAAAAGAAAACTAACCTGAGATCAACCAAATCATTTTTCTAAATAAAAATCATAAAAAATAGCATATATCATTCCATTGGTCATATAGACATCTATGAATGTTGTGCAGATGAATGACATGCATCAAAACCTTACACTTTTTCTTGTCTCTTACTCCTCCCTTCATGTTTCTTTGTGGTATTGCATAGTAACCGTTATCTCCATATCCTCCTCATTTCATCAGCTTTGTATCTCTACATTTTGACAACTCTTGTAGCTGCTCAATCCCACTTTCTCTAATATGCTTGCACTGTCATGTAGGCTCTCATCTCTTTCAAGTTTACGAGAGACCTTATCACATTTTTCTTTGACATTGTCACTTTGTAGCTTTAGGCAAAACATGCCTTCATTAATCTTCTTCTAGAACTAAATGCATTGCACTTTTTTTGTTTGCAAGACCAATCATGAATTCGTGATCCCATCCAATATCGCATCAGTAGATCCATCCCTCTAATGCTATTAATCGGACATATTCCTATAAAACACATGGTTCAATCACATTAAATATGATAAAACTACCATAAAATTCTAATTATGGATTTTAGAATCTAAATAAGATTTTGGGTTTAAAAACAATAATTAGATTCTACCATCAAAAGTCTCTAAAGCACTTAAAAATTAATGAGAATAATGTCAATACACATAATTATCTTAATAAATAAAAAAACGTAAATCCTTAGATCTTCAAGCTGGAGTACAAAATCCAAAAAATCCTTCTAATTTTTAGTAAAAAACAGCAAAATATTGTTAAAAATAACTTAATATTTGGACTCAGAGGATCTATGGTGAGGACATGCATTCTCGGGTCCAAGTCGACCCGAATTGCGTTTATCAACATCACTGACATTAGTTACGTTCCATTTGGTTTGATGAAGTACCCTTTACATAAAGAGTGTACTTGTAATTAGCAATTTTAGGCATACAGTTGTTCCAATATTTCCTCATTTGAGGTGTTTTTCTGATTTTTTTTCATTTGTCCTATACATAGGACCCCCTTGTACAGTTTACACACACGAAGAATAGAAAAATCAATTGATTTTCCATCCACTCATCTTACATATTTCCCATGCCACCAGACCTATCTTTCTCCTCTCCCAAGATCTTCCTTCCTCCACAAGCTTCCTTCCACTTCCTTTCTCTTTCCCCGAGGGCCTTTTCTTCCCCTCCCAATTTTCCCTCCCGGAGAACCAACCTTCTCCCTCTTCCTTTCTCCTTTCCATAGGAAAGGATCCATAGCTTCTTCCCATGCTACTTTCTCTCCTTTCTGCACCTTTGAGAAGAACCCTCTGCAAGCGTTCATTCTACAATTGCTGCTTCATTGACGACTTCATTCATTGGAGTAGATGACGCTGAAAATCTCAAAATGAGATCTTCATTCCTGCCATTCTTTTCACTGAAGGCGCTTCCCAGCACAGAGTTTCACCTCCTGTCACCGCTTCTCCTCCCGTCGACATCTCTTTTTCCTAAGAAGGTGATGGTTTCGTTCTTTGCTGGTTCCAGGAACTGAGAAAAGTAAGTGTGAAAGTGAAAGGGAAAACTTCTTCTCCACCTTCAATGTGTCCTCCAGTGCCATTCTTCCACTAGTTCATATGGTTCGATGTTTCTTCTTCACCTTCGGTGAGCATGGAAACAAGCAGAGTCAAGATCTGTTCGCTGATTACACCAGCTTCCACGATGCATTCAACATCTGCTTCTGCCAGTGTGAGGGTCAGACACTCCTTCAATCTCCAGTATCCACCATCTTCAGCGGAGGCGGCTTCTTCAACGGGTACTGCATCGGTGCTTCTCTTCAACCGCTGATAACAAGGTGAACCAAACTTCTTGAGATTGGTTTAATTCTTCAGTGAGATCTGTTGGTAAATGGAAGATCTAGATCGAAAGTTAACCCTTCAACCTACTACGACTGATGGATCTTTTGAATACTATTTTCATTCCCTTGCTCGCCGGTTCTCAAGCTTGCTTACATCCAAACAATTGAACACTGGTCCTAAGTTTGGTAGTAGGGCTACATTACTAGTTCGGCGATTTTCCTCCACTGAATATCATGATCTGAGTTCTTTTTGTATGAAGGTTTCATATGTTTGCATCTATTCAATCTCATGTCTGAGTGGTTAGGCAGGAAAGGATTACATAATTAGCCATGTATCACTGAAAATTTCATGACCTTAATTTCTCTTTACAAATTCTTCTTCCATTGAAGAGCAGTCATGATGGAATTCTGCTGGAGGTTTAACTGTATCGGATTATCCTGTTTACTGTCAGTCTCATTGAGAATTTGAGTTCCAGTCTATGAGAGAAATCCAGCTAACTGATACAAGAAGCAACAGGACACGGGAATTTAAGACATCTGAAAAAGGAGAGTTCCAGTGCAAACTGACACATGCTCTTCAACCTTGAAATTACATTCGACCTAAATTCAGTTTGTGGTCTATTACCACCCTGTGAGGCATGGATCAAAACAGTTTTGTAAATCTGATAAATCAATTGTAGTTAAGGGTCGAATGAATTTTCAATAGAGTGGTCTTCTTCACGTCTAGGTGTGAAGGTAATTCCGGGAAACTTCATCTTGTGAAATGTTTTTCATTTGCTTTTCTATTCTCACCCTTTGGCATGGCTTTTGAAAATAAATCTGAAATATTAATTTAAGAGTCACTTTAAATATGGAAGAACTTCTAAAACATTTTCATGGACCAAATTGTTTTCTATCATTTTGAAGAGAAAGCAAATCAACCCAATTTCTAGAAAAACTTAATTCTTGAATTTTGAGAATTCCAAATTTGTCTAATAAATCCGTTTTAAACTTACATCATGCTTTTAAAATCAAAATCTTAACTCAAACTGTTCCCCATCAATCTATGTTCCTTAAAAGTAAAAAATAAATAAAAGAAGAAAAAAATGAAAATAAAAACCTCACCACCAACATTCAGGTGCCAACAGTGGTAAGATTCAGTGGCAGTAGTGGTGAAGGTTGGTAGGTGGTGAGCCTCCTACAGTATTGCAAATGTGCAGAAACAGTTGTCAGCGTGCATCACTAGATCCCGCTATCAATCTGGCTGGATGAGAACAGACCGGCCCGATCCAGTCTGACTAGGCTTTGTTTTTTTCCCCAGAGAATCAGCCCAAATTGGGTGATCCTGATTCAAATCAAGCTGGATTGGCTAATTCATGATGAACATAGCCAATCCCAGTTGAATTAACATGGTGAATCAGACATCTCCTGTAGGATTGGGTTGGCCTATCCAGATCCAGGATCAGCTGATCCTGATCCTGTAAATCATGCTCACAGCCGAGTTGGGCCGAAATTCTTGACCCTTGGCCATTCAAGGACTTTTCTGGATTGATTGATCCATCTGATCCAAGTTGACCTAGATCAAGATCAGCACTAGTCGATCCAACATCTGATCTTGATCTGAAAGTCTTTGACTAAGAGCCACACCTCAACTCAAGCCTTAATTCCAAAATATTTGGGGTCAACTATATAGATTCTCTTTCTCTACTCATATTTTTTTCAATGATATTTAAATCATCTAAATCATATTGAATTAACCTCCTCCAAGTTAACTTAGGTCTACCACACCCTTTTTGTTGATATTTTCTATTAATCTAATTCGAGCTTCCTTAAGTCTACACTTGATATGTCCATATGTCCAAATCATCCCAATGTCCCTTCTTTCAATTTGTCTACAATTGCCGCTGTTCTCACATTTTATCCACAATATATTCATTACATATTCTTTATATAATATAGTATGGCCATTGTGAGTAATTGATCTTGTAAAGAAGAAAGTGCAATATAAATGGTCCTAGGAAGAAATGGAGGTGTATTTTGTTGCGGAAACACATTGCTAGCATTAGTGAAAATATGAAGAAATGTGATCTCGTCCCAACCATGGCTAGAGAGCAAGTTAGGACATGCATGACTAAGAGAAATCTCCCATAGTCATATTTAAATATCACTCATGCTTATTTTAAAGAAAATTGGTATCACTGTACAGAAACCAATGAACGCATGAACATTTTCATATATTCATCTCCAAATGGGCATTCAAGATATTCTCCTCACCTGAAATATATTTACGCACTAAGCAACAAAGTTTATCCATCCCATGAAGCAAAAATCCTATAGTTGGATCTGCTGCTTCCTACAGCCAAACGGTAAGGAACTAAAGTCAATTTTACTTCTACATATCAATTATAGTATCGAAGGTGGTGGAACTTACAGTGTCAGTAGGTATTGTCCTCACAGCTTTGGATTTTGACGAAGATATTCCCATATGTTGGAAGTACCAAATAATTTCAGACTGAGCAAAGGCTAATGCCGAAAATACCATCTGTGGAAACATGATAAGTTTAAAATACTGCATACATGCAAATTCTCTATTATCTGCAAAACCAGCAATCTCTCTCCCAATTAGGCAGCTCCAGACTTGTCAACAAAATGAAACCTTTAACTTTACGAGGTTAATTGACTTTTATACCATTTCCATTATATGCACTAGCACATCATATAAAAGAACATTCCTCTTCCTTATTGGCCGTTGAGTTCCTCATTATCTTTTTATTTTCTTCTAAATCCTAGTTATTCTAGTTCTCCAGCTCTTAAACTAGATGCTCACTTATGGCCTGTTTGATTACAGTATCAAAAATGATACTAAATCAATTTTGATATTGATATTTGTAGAGAATAGAGTATCAATATCAAAATTGATACAAGTGGACACTTGTATTATATATCGTGCTTTGTTTGCACCAAGAATTTCAATGTTGAAATTGCTAGCCAAACACCTAATGATATCAATTTCAAAACTGATAGTGTGAGAGATGTTCAATACAGTAATCAAACGGGGCCTTAGACAACACATGCTAGACTAGACTAACTGATGGTTAGCAAATGATACAATACAGTTAGCAAACAGGGCCTCATTTTGGTTCATGGATGAACCAAGTTATATATTAAAACAATGTTCGCCAACTGGATGGACCACTTAAATAAGAAAGGGTTTGACTATTAGGCCTCAAGGTACTTAGGACCATATAGTCTGCCTCAATAACATAAGGGCCTACCCAAGGTTGTTCATCTTGGTGAGATCTCATGAGATTATCGGTCTTGGTCCGCAGTTGAGATCAAAGTGAGGTGAAGCCAGGTGCTGGAGGGATGGCAAAGCTGCAGATGCAGGACCATCCGGGCACCAAACTACACTGGCAATGAACAATAATAACAACATGACTAAATGCTAAAAGTGAGCTATGTAGATCCAAAACAGCGGCTACACGCTAAACAGAGCAAGCCCAAAGAATGGTCCCATGAAGTGGGAGGGCCAATGTATACAAGGATGATACTGAGTTAGGATGCTCACATGATGAACAAAATCGATCTAAGTAGCCCAAAATAGGATAACTCAACTCACACCAGCAACATCAAGTTAACAAGCTAGACAACTTATTCGCTCATTTGACACAGCAATCAACATATAATAAATGAGAAAGTTGATCACACGACAAGCCTCTTGAATTAATGCTCCATGAACTGTTTCATGTGTACTGGATGTGGGAGGTGGATCACAAACCAAGAGGCCTCAAGTTGCCACTGTGCAACCACTGATTGGCACACAATTGCAGATCTTGTTTGTTGCTTCTGGAGACCCTGCTATGCATCAACTGCCAACAGAAGGATCTGTCATGACGGATTGGGGCCAGGGGACTTGGGGTCCCAGCACTGTGGCAGACCTGGATGGCATGGTGTGGTCTGATCACTGGGGTAGCCTTGCTTGGATTGGACATCCAGGTGGTGCGACCATGATTGGGGCAGCATTGGCCTCAAGAGCAATGCACACACAGGAGATGCAGGATGGAACAGGGAACTCGGTGTCACTGGCCGCATCTGGCAGGATGTACGGCTGCCTGTGGGAGGAAAGGCGGCCGAGGGATAGTGGCTCCCCCAGACTACTGCCAAGCTGAAATGGGTCTAGTATGGAGCCTTGAAAATCTTTTCTTGCTCGACTGTATCACTTATCGCACTGGGAGGGAAGGCAATGCCGGTGAGGTGACTATGGGTGGGGAAATGTGGCTAGACGATGGTGAAGAGGCCTCTGGGGGTCGGAGAGGAGCCCACGACCGAAAGGAGAGGGGTTACCATTCGAAGTGGTTGGGGTATCAGGGAGAGGACTTCCGGAATGGCAGAACAAGAGAGGCAAGCAACAAAATCCGTGTGGCTTGTGGAGGTGGGGTGGGACCAGGGAAGGATGGAGGAGGCTTGAGGAATGTTTCGGGACCCCCAACGTCCCCCCCCCCCCGGTGAATCTGCTGAAGAGGGGAGATGCTTCCGACGGCATGGGACCTTCCAAAGTAGCCAGAATAGGGGATTGCCTTGCCAAGCTTTGGAGGAGGATGGGGATTGGCCGGCAGATCTCAAGTGTGGTGAGCAAGTTTGGGAATGATGAAAGGCTGTGTAGAACCGTAAGTTGGGGTAGGATAGGAGGCGTAGATCTGGGACGTGATGAGGGGGGAGGGGAATGATGTGTCTTTAAAGAGGGAAATGCCAGAAATCTTGTCATTCAACCGGCTTAGCAAGGTAGTGGGATGGATCGACCGGGATGAGGGGTGCTCCATGGGAAAAGTGAAGGGATAGCAGGGTAGTTGAAGGCAAGCCAAATATCGAGCATCGTCCTCATCCAGACCTTGGCAAGTCTCAGCGAGGTGAGCAGCCGCCAATGATTGCCATCTTGCATCTCTATTTTATCTCAGAGAGACTGAAGAAAAGTAATTACAAAAAAATCTCAAAAGATTGGATCTCAAAAATGTCAATCAAGGTGCATGTGTAAATGTAAAATGTCCCGTAATCTCTTCAAAAAAGACAATAAAACTCATATTCAACATCAAAATGAGCTAACAAACAATTAAAAGCGAAATACAAAAGATGAACTATTGTTAACAAGAGATATACAAGGGATCTTATGTCACACTTAAACTTCATCTTGAATATTAAAGAGAGGGCATCTCTTTGAAACTTCAAGAGATTGATATGACATCTTGAGTCAATTGTACGTATGGTCATAAAAAATATTAAGTTATAAAATTTTATTAGAAAACAATGTCTAGATGAATCTTTGGATAGATTCCATAATAAAGTTGGCAATATACGAAGTAATAACAAGGCTATTTAACTAAAATAATAATAGAAAATAGAATGAGAGAATATATATGATATAGGTAGTTTGTCTAATATGGAGCTAAAAAGTTAGTGATAGTAATAGGAGGAGGAAATGAAGGGACCAGAGGTACTATAAAGGTATTCTAGTTTCAGCGAACTCATTTCTCAGATGCATTGAGAGAAAGATTCTTGGGAGATCTCGATAGATTCTTGAGAAATTGCAATTCATGATAGGTTGCAGCCGACAATCGAACACGAGGGGCTCACTCAATTTGACACCAATGTCACAACTAGGAAGGGGGAAGAGTGGGGAATGGCATGGCGGCCGAAGGAGGGAGGTAAGGTAGACGTTGGGGACCTGGGGTGGGCCTATGATAGAGGTGAAAAGAGAACCAACCATGGCCGGGGGTGGAGAGCACTCTGGTCACCCTACCAAGGGTGAAGGTGAAGCTCCAGAGGGACATTGATTGCTAGATGTCAAGGAAACCGTTGCCGTCGTTCTTTCCACTCAGGCAACGACCTAACAAGAAGGGAGTGAGAAGGAGACCGAGAGGGGTGGCATTCCAAGCCAATGTTTCAATTTTCATTCATAATAACCAAAATATGTACATAATATGGCCTTGTATAGGTCAATGACAAATGCCCAATAAACCCAAAACACCATAGATATATTTCTATGCCTAATCCCTATGTATAGAGCATAGCAATTAAATAAGTGTGTATATGTCTAATCCATCCACAAAATAAACCTCAAAATGTGTCTAGTGCTAATCAAAAAAAAACCAAGGTGTCCATTACCCATCTATCCACAAAGATGTCACAAGACAACGACGCAATCCAACGTTTGTCAATTCAAATGGTAAGGCTGTCAATTCAAAAGGAATGAGGGGACCCTTAGATTCTAAATACGATACATGCATTAAAATTTAGAAATGTGGAGAAGTAGGCAATACCTAATTAAGAATATGTATAGTTTGATCCTATGTCTTGTATATCAAAGTCCTAGGCCTAGATTCTTTAAATTCCTACCAACTTGAAACCTGGAAGGTGATATTTTTCAGATTTCGAGCAAGTCCTAGTCTATGGATGATTAGAAAATCATTGGTGGTAATACATCCTGCATGTCGATAGCTGAGATAGGACTACAGATGTTTTAAATCCTAGGAGAACTACCTGGTTTATGTCCAAATCAGATTTGGACATTACATTTTTTGATACATTCAAATTCTCAAGTTCAAAGAACATAATGTTAAGACTTAAAATGATTTTCATTAAGGCTAAGATGCTAAACTTTAAATAAAAAAGATGAATCTAAGTGTTTAATATTAACACTTGAAACAAAATAATGTTCATGAAATAACCATGAACATGTTTTAAAATCCAACATCATAAAAATCAAATTTAAGCAAATGTTCCTAAGTCTAAACGTCAATACTTGGATAAAAAAATAGAATTTGAATTGAACTTTCATCATCAAATTACATAATTCTTATTTGATCCGAATCATGTCTTTTTTAGACCTCGGATCCAAATGAAATCTAATAATTCAAAACATGTCATGAGTTAAAAGAGTAAAATCTTAAAATACACATTTGAGCTTATGGGGTTATTATTCTCACGTGTTTATATTTTGTAGATGTGTATTTCCATTTATATGAGTTGATATGATGGTAATCAAGGGTATTCGAGTGTCTCAATGTAATTAACATCAAAAATTCACACCTTCCGATAAAGAGAGGTCCAAAGACATTGTTAGTGAACTCAAAACCTCAATATATTTATGTTTTTATACATATCATGTATTTTGACTAATATGAGATATCATGTGTTTTCATTGGTATATGTTAGCTAAAGATAATAAAAGCTTTTTCACAAATGAACGGAAATCAAATAAAATTTCAAACCATACAACCTATATTTTTATGCTTTTATAAAAAATGAGATTTCACAAAGAGGAAACACTTTCTCTCTTTGTATACATAGTAATTTTTTTCGCTCTCTTAATTTTTATTGCAATGCTCTCGACCTTGAGATTTATGCCTTGTCACGCCTCACTGCCTCAGGGCTTCACAATGTTTGACGTGGAGAGAAACATAGGCCTTGTATTTTGCCAACAAGGTATAAGTCTCACCAAGGAGGTGAAGAGCCTCACCTTGAGGCATAAGTTGCCTCGAGGCGGCACCTTTGAGTGATTATGCTAGATTTTATAGAATAAGGAATGAATAAGAGAAAATATAAGTGTAGCGACATTTGTAGACAAATTGAAAGAGGAGAGATTGAAATAGTTTGGTCATATTAAACGTAGACCTAAGGAGGCTCCAGTTATAAAAGTAAAAAAAATATTAAAATAACAGAAACAAAAAAGATGTGGTAGGCTTAAGCTAACTTGGAGAAGAGTAATTCAATATGATTTGGATGATTTAAATATCTTTAAAGAAGTAACTCAAAATTGATGTGAGTGGAGAAAGAGAATCCACTGTGGCTGACCTTGAACAATTTGGACTAAGGCTCCAATTAAGTTGAGTTGGACTGGACCAACAATATACTATTGACCAGGTTGGACTGTCCCAAAAATCTATGGATTGGACTGCCTTCTGGCTAAGCAAAGCCCAATGACACCCCAAGTACAGCCTGTTCAACTAGTAGTGGGTCTGATCACCTGTTGGTTGATTTGACCCACATTAGGCCCCTGGATCACCCAAGTATCAGCCAATCCAGTTGACATGGAACTTCATATTTTGAATATTAATTTGTGTTTAAATAGATATATATAAATAGTTTAAATATTAATTAATCAAATTTGTTTAAAAGTGATAATAAATATTTTTTACAGTTTTTATCATCTTTGCAACAAAAGTAAAATTAGTCAATCCAATACAGACTGATACATACATATTTGTCAAGAGCAGACCGATCTGCTCCTGATACCCAATCCTTCCTTCTTTGATTCTCATTACAGGTGCCAAAGAATGTGCAGAGCCTATCTTTATTAGTCAGCCACAACCTATCTTTATAGGAAAAATTGAATTTTCATCTGCAGGGCCTTGTTCCACACTATTCTTGGCCAATGCACTCCATATCCTCCCAAGTACATCCAAGAAGATATTGATTGGGCAGACAGAGCATCCATACCCCAAGTTCATACTCTAATGCCTTCTTGCCCTTAAGCACCAGTCCCTGCAGCACCTGAAGTAGCAAGCAATATTTTCCCACCTCTTCTCCATTAAATGCCTGCAAACCACGATGTTCCACCACTCCGACTTCCCATTGGCCTGCCAGGGCCAGACAAACATCAGTCACCTTTTCATCTGGAAAATCTGTTTCTTGTGGAAAGCGGAGGATATGAGTAGAAAACAAGTGGATACAACACCAATTCAGATGAACGGACCAAGCCTAGACTTCCTAAAAGGTTCTAAAATATTAACTTTAACAGTTCAGTAAAAAACTGAACTAAAAACTTGGATCCCTCAGTGACAGAGATGTTAAGCAGCAAGAAGAACCATGTTAGTGTTATCATAGCTTTACATAAAAAGTTGTAGTCTGGACCTAGGACCAGGAAGACCAAAGAGACAATAAGCAAGTTACAGACATGACGTTACATAACCTAGAAACTGACTGAACCGGAATTATGATCAAATTGTCAGTTAATAACTTATTTTTTTGATTCTAGGATTTGCTGTGTAAAAAAAACACCCTAGAATTATAATGTACAATATCTTATAAGATGCAATAGATGTATTCAGGTCCATTTAAACTAACACATTCAAAAGAGAAACAACTATTAAAAAAATAAAAATTCAAAAAAATAAAAATTGCAATAAAAGTTATCATCCCTATCAGCCAACTTATATGCTAATATAGCTTTAATGCCATTAGCTGTAGAAGAATTAGTATATTCCAAAATGGGAGATCCAGAAATCATGTTTGAAACTATGGGGTAGTCTTTTTTAGATGACAAAGTTCATCTATACTAAACTACAAAAAAGGTCAGCTCAGGCATGGAAAATCCAGTTCACAACGTACCATTCATTTTGGAGGGGACTGCACAACATCAGAGTAAAACAAGAATGTATTTTGAAGAAAATACAAGCAATTGATTAACAACTTGTAATATTTGCCAAAAGAGGTTAGTCATGGCTCTACCTGAATATTAGGAGCCAATAAGCTGGGTTGATCAGTAAAAAACAAAACCATTCTACCAATCTCCTGCTTTAGTAATATTCTCCGCTCACAATGTATCACATCACATGACACAAGTGCTTGTTCATGTACCTCACTGGAAACAGCATTGTAATGAGTAAAGAATCACAGTATCCATGAAGAAAGAGAAGTATCGTCATATTAAGAACATTAAGTTACTAAACATTTTAGACCATAGGCGGCAACGAAAATATAAGAAACTTGACATATGCAAAGCCAGCAAGAGCAAAATCACTATTGCACACAATGGTTAGATTCCTGTAAAGACGGAGTCTAGCAGACTGTCTGCAAACATCATTATTCATCACCATAAGATCGTCACAATTGAGAACCTCTTCCGCGGTTCCACCTCAGGCACTATGAAGGATATTTTGGTGCTACTCACCTTAGACCTCAAAAACCCGTGTCATTGATTTGAGTGCTAACTGCTATCACATAACGTCATCTCCTCTCTGTGCCAAAGGTACAAATCATGAGACCGGACCATCCAGTTCTCACGGAGGTCGCAAGACCGAGATTCTTGCAAAAATCTAGCAAGATGGCAAACCATGCCTAGGATGGGAACAGCCTAGGCTTATCCCAATCTATATATGCCAATCCTACAAACATGGAAGAGATAAGTTTGATAGACCAAGAGAGAGAGAGAGAGAGAGATAAGTTTGATAAAACAATATAAAAAGCATTAGTGATGATGAAAGATTTTAATATAATTTCACTATCTATAAATAGGTGCCCATGATACATGGATCAACTTAGGCTCTTATAGCGCCACTTAGTGTAGGCACAGTGGACAACTAGGGTCACTTGGACTTGTCATTTTTAACAGTCGTTGTAGACAGACTTGGGTGCTTAGGGCGATGCCTGAGCTAGGGCCTTGGGTGCCTTCTGCACCCCTTCCCCGGAAAGGCACCCTTGCAGTTTACTCTGAAGAAGACGCCACTGTGTGCTCCTTAATAACTATGCTCCCACTTATGATGATATTCTCACCAACTCCAGAATACGCCGAATCATAATAAAGATCGGTTATTTCAAAGAACTGCTTATTTATCAAGCTCCTCTATTCTTGATCAATCATATAGCTTTATCATTGTTCATAAAAATAAGAGATTGTTCCAAGCATCCAATATCTAATTGTGTGATACCCCTGGCTCTTTCCTGAGTCGTTTACTAAAGCTGTCAAGAATTAAAAACTGATGCAAGTAATAAAGTAGAAAATCAAAGCTCTTCATAGGAATTTTTACCATTGCCTATTCAGGCCCGAGTTACATGTTGTTACAACTATTTCAGACTTGGCTTTATGCAAAGTGGATCAACCATAGAAGATGTGACGTGGGACCAAAATGGTTAAACCGGCAATTAAAATGCAGAAACAGAATTAAAATGCTAAAATCGAATTAACTCAGCTGAACTAGCATTGGTTCAGTTGCCCGAGGGATGTGTCAACTGAGCAGCAGGAGGTCCGGCTCTGTTGGACCATCATCGACCACTCCAGTGTGCAATGGGACGGAGCCAGGAAGTGAAACACAGGTCTGTGTGGCACGTGTGAACTTGGCTGCACCACGCAGCTTCTGTGTGGACCATGAATATCAAAGGGAGTCCAGCGGTAGCAGACCAAATGGGATAGGAATTCGCGGGGCTACCATAGAGAGCACTGTAGCTCCATCAGAAGAATTTGAAAATCTTCTTCATGGTGCACTTTAGCACCTTCATGGAGACGAGATGCGACGGGAAGAAAACAGGGAAACATGGCAAACAGAAACGGAGAAGAATGATGCAAAAGAGGAAGAAGAGAACAGAGACAAGAAGCGTAGGAGAGGAAGTCGGTGCCAGGAAGGAAGTAGCCATCCGGGGATTGCCAGATGGTGCACAGGACGTTGCGCAATACTGGATCCAGAGGAACAGTTGCACAGGTTCCAAGAAACACTAGATCTATCTCCTTGTGCACCGAAGACTGAGGTAGGGGCTATGCAACGACCAGATGGAAGCAACAATCTGGTTCACAACTGCCGACAGACAGGTCCAAGGATCATTGGACTGCCAAATGGGATGCATAGGCACCATTGTTGCTGAAGAAACTGTACGTGATCCATCTGTGATCACCAGATGCTTGTTGACAGGAGGGTGATCGGATGAAGAAGATGAAGACGATCCTACCGGTATTGTCGAACCTGGGAAAGAGGAAGAGGAGAAGGCTCAGAGGCCAGAAGGTGAAGGAGGGAGAAGAGAATGGCACACTGGCCAAAGGGTGGAGATCAGGAATAGCCCTCAGCTGATCAAAGAGGCAAAGAGGAATAAATGGCGTGACCATGCCCCTTCTGCTAACAAACCACCCGAAGGCCCCAAAATTTTCCATTCAACTATTGTTTTGGCACTACATGTGGCTCTATTTATAAAGCATTGTTTATTTAAAAAAGGATCCTCAAAAGTCAAAACAGATATTAACGGACTTCGACAGAAAAGTAAAAAAAATCTATTAAAGCTCCCTAAAATTGGTCCCCGACTCCCCATCAAAACATCTTCCTGATTAGGGTCTTGAGTCTTGACAGATATATATATATATATATTCCTCATTTGCAGTTGACACTGTATCATACATAAGGAAGTTAATATGAAGCTAGAATTTTAGAGGACTGGTTATTAAGAGTTTCAAGCTAAGCAGAAAGAACATAAATTATATACAGTTTAAGTATAGTGAAGCTCAAAGGGATTAAGAAGCTTTTTTAAGTGTAAACTCAGATGAAGAGGCATAACTCAAAAGCATCAATTTTAAGTAGACTGATTCCCCACTGGAATTGACCACCGCCACTGCGGCCGGCTTCATTTCGGGCCTATGCTGGCCCCAAAAGGGTCAGATCAGACCAGAATCCAATCTATTCAATGATTTTGTGATTTTTTTTATTTATGATTTTTGAAGTACTAGTACCAATTCCGGATCAGTTTTTCTACCATAGAATTGGCTGATTGTACCGATACTGGTCGATTTCAATTCTGCTTTCCATGACTGATACAGTCATCCAAAAGGATGGAGAGCAAGAGAGGAAAACGGGATTGGATGAAACAGAGATTAACTGCAAGAGTCAAAATGATAGCAAGACCCCTTTAAGGAAATGCCAATGAGGATTGTTAATGTATTGACCCATCAATTGAAGAGTTGGTATATCTCCAATCAAGCTAACCTAGCAATGATTAAATCCTAAGAAGACACCACAAGGGAACAAGGATATAAGAAAATTTCCATCATTCTTCAATAAATTTTTATTTCATAAAATATTTAATACAAAAATTCAACAATTTTTTTAATATAGTGAGAGGAAGGACCCAATCTCCAAGATGCTAAGATAAGACGGTAAAATATTCACCAACCCCCCTACACCCACAACTGATGCCAAAGTGATAAGAGGGCATTTTGGGAACACCCTTGGCTGTTATCACAATTAATGTGAGCATAGTCATGCCTTTTTTATGGTGGCAGCAAAATGCCCCATAATCCATTAACATCAAAGGACAACACAAAATCTAATAGATCACTGAGAAGGAAGAGAAAATGAAACAATAGCAGAGTGAAAAGCAGAGATACAAGATAGCTACCAAGAGCATAGCCTCCCAAGAATAAAAGAAGGAAACAGAAACAGGGTCCAAATCCCAATTCCCAATAGCAAAGAAACTCCAGTCTGAATGAGTCTACTGCACCAAGAGGTGACAGCCTGTACAGAAGAAAAGTTGTCCAAGAAGGTTCTTGAATTCCTTTCAAATAAGATTACCCAGAGAAGTGCAGAAAGGCATAAATCCCACAGAAGAAAACATCAATCATATATGCCGTGAAATGAGGACCCAGGTACCAACAAAGAGAATGAAAAAGTATCTCCAAATGGTTCTGATGACAGTCAAAAGTGAGGAAGCATGCTTCAAAGATTCACTATAGATGCCACAGAAGATGCATCTCCTATATTAGTATGAGAAAGCCAGACAAGTTTATCTCTGTTATGAGTTTACTCCATGATATTTTCAACAAGAAAACTATAATTTGCATGGATAAGTCCTTGCTCCAAACCAGATTGTACCAGTGAAAAGGACATTGGGCCACTTTAAGATCTGCTCCAAACAAGTCTTTCTATGAGTGAGAGAGACCATAAGAGATACAAAGTCTGCAAGTCTTAGAATTAGTCAGATTTTCATATAAGGAAATATCTCAAATTGGATTAGAAAATGAAAGCCCATGCAGACTTCTGAAACAAGAGATTGATGGGTTTTGAACAATTTACAGGAAGTGAGAGTAAGTTGTATATAAGGCAGGCATTCTCCAGCCTAGAATCTTCAAAACAATCTAGAGAGTTCTCATTGCCTATGATAAATGCATAGTCAGTCCTTACAGATATCTGCTAAGGTACACATATGCATCCATGGGGAAGAGAGTATAAGGATCTAAAATTTTCAATCCATGCACTTCTAGGGTCAAAATGTATCAGATAATAGAGAACCATGGTAAACCTTTATCTTTCTACAGAACACAAAAATGTTTGACAAAGAAAGCAATGTTAAAAGAAAACTTGCAGGCAGAAGCCCAGCACCTTCTTCATCTTAAGACCAGTACATGCGACCCCATCTGATAGGTTGAAAAGTATTTGGATCTTTTCCAGATCAAAATAAGGCTGCTCTAATGGATTTTATTTTCATAAACAAACTAGGAAATTTGCATAAGGATAATGGATAAGTTGCCCAGAAGAAAATGAAAGATTTGGAAAGAATCATTCCACCACCTGAAAGTAGTAGTTTCCCTTGCCATCCTTGGAGTTTATCCTGATACTTGTTAGTAGTGAAAGTCCCAATCACAGCCTTTCAATGCCCCGGGTGAGATAGGAAAACCAGGGTATTTGATAGAGAAAATTCCACTTTGACACCAAAAGAGAATCAATGTCTTCAGACAAAAGAGAAGGAATATAATTGATTTCCACAGCAACATTGACTCCAAAAGAACCAAGAGGAATCTTCAAGTGACACAACTTTTGACAATTAACAGGAAAAAGAACGATGTCATCAGCAAACTGAAGATGGTGATTTCCAGACAATTTTTGTTCATTTTGAAGCCTTCCATCAGACCATCTTTTGGTTTCCCATGGAGCTGAGAACTTTGCCAGCAATCATAAAGAGCAAAGGTAAGACTGAGAGGGAATGACCAAGTCCCCTAATGCTGTCAAGTGTCAAATATAACGAGTGTACCCTTCAAGAAGATAAAAAACCTTGCAGACCCTATACAATGCTTGACCCAGCTGATTCAACTCCTTGAACCACGAAAGACGAAGTAAACTAACCAACCAATTCTCATTAATCCTGTAAAAGCTTTTCCAAAGCCTATTTAATAAAGCAGAACAGATGAGACACTCATAACCAACCATAAAAATGATTAATATATTCTATCTTTAACAAAAGTAGAATGAGAAGGTTAAATCAGATTATGCAGGACTCTAGTAAGACAGTTTGCCAGCATTAAATAGTAATCTTGTAGCAACCATTAAGAAAACTAATGGGTCACGAAATCAGAGATGAGTAGCTTTCTCTTACATGAAAATAATAACAAAAGTTGGGTTAGAGCATTTGATAATTGGGAGTTGGGACCCACTATAATGAGATTTTATGTTCGCATCATGATGTCAACAGTAAGTTATTTTCAAAGAATTCTAGAATTTTCTTATCCCTCATTGTTGAAATTCCAAAATCTTGTGAGATATTTCTTGCAAGATGTGCAAGTCTTTGTGTGAATGAACAAAAAAGAGTACAAAGCTATAGAGACATGGTTTGCAAGATCATCCAATTTGGATCAGCAGAGAACAATCCTGGATTCGGATCAGCACCAGCAGATCTGATCCTGAGAGGGAGGCCTATCCCAGAGTGAGCTGCATCTGGGTCAGTGTGGATCTGGCTGGATCGGGCAGGATTGGCTGATTTGGATCAGCCAATTCAGGTTGGATCCAGGTGATCTGGTTGAATGGCTCAGCCTGGATGAGATCAGCCAGGATCAGCTAATCCTGAGCCTAAATCAGCAGGTTCCAGCATGCTCGATCTAAGTCAGGCTAAGTCACAGGCTCACAGCCAAGATCAACAACTATGGCAGATCAGCCAATCTGGCCAATCTGATCCCTGTCTGGATTGAGCATAGCCCTGGCCAATCCAGGGGCAATTTCCAACCTGGAATTCCTTGTATAAAAAATGAAAATGTTCCAACTTCCTAATATCACCCGTGGTCCCCTATGTTGTTATACTCTGGTATTTCAGGATCACAACCTTTCTTCACTCACAAGAGAAAACCTAAAGGTAAGGGTTGCTAAGATGAAAATGCCAACTTAGATCAGGTAGAACTCATCATGTATTTATTCAAGAGAAGATAACAACAAACTGAGAAAAGTAAATTGTGCTACTTTAGACATACTAAACATAAGGATAACATATATAATATATTAAGATGCTAAATGAGAAGAAAAGATAGGGTGGACCGAAGTTAACTTCAAGGGGGATAAATGAATAATACAACGATTACAAGATTTAAACCTTTATAAAAAGTAGCCAAATTGTGTTCAAGCTGGAACAGAGAATCCATGTAGCTAGCTGACACAAACAAACAAGATCAAGGATTTTGTGAAGAATTGAATTGTATACTCTCATTTATCTCCTGCTTGTCCTGTATTTAGTATACAAACATGATGGAAAGTAAAAAAATCTTGGCACTCTCTTTTTGATGGGTGGCAAGTATAAGATACCTCTGAGGCTTCTTCAGGTAGTGCAATAAAATGTCAGCAAACATTCATAGATTGCAAGATTGAGCAACATAGATGGCAGATCACCATTTGCTTTAGCCTAATACAGCCTATACTAGCTCATTGAGTTAAATTCTAATCAATATAAAGAATATAAAAGTTCATATTTATCACACATTAGTCGTTACGCAATTATAAGTCTTGCTCCCTTCTTCCCAACAAAATACAGCAGTAACAAATGAAAAAGTAAATAAATAGAGAAATGTGGACAGTGCAGTTCTAGATCGCACTAATTTATGTATGACACCCATACCATATCATCTTCTCAACCTGCTTTGCAACATTGTATTCCAGGTCTGCCTCTTTCAGCTTAGCGCGCCCTGATTTGGCCATCTTTTTTGACTCCAAAATTCTTGGTAAAACATACAATTGATAATCTTCGTGCAAAAGAATATGCTGCAGTTTCAATAATTAAATATTTTAATAACAATAAATAAAAACGCACAGACATAGCAAAATCAGGTATTTACCTCATCCCTAAACAATGTCAGTACTAGATTCTCTTTTAGTACAACCTGAAACCACAGCTTGTAACAGTGAGTACTGAAATAGCGAGGATTAGCAAAAAGGCAGCAGATGGTGAAAAGATACACCGTTAGGTTTTCCAGCCAATTTTGTACCCAAAACAAACAAACAGTTTTAAGTTGAAAGCAGATTTAGCAATCCAGCTGAAAGCATTAAAAGTGTCCTGTTAAGACACGAAAATCCTTGTCCATAATATTTCTTGTTGCCTTGTTTTCTTAGAGCATCAGCAGCAATGGATAATTAGAATTTCTCTAGATAAGAGCATATTCAAGGAATCCACAGCTCATGACATAAAAAGAGCTCAAGTAATAAGAAAGTACCATTGCAATATCAATACTTGTCACGCGAAGCAGTTCATCAGGACAGACGATATAACCTAATAGAATCCACTCTCGATAGGATGCAACATTAGCCAAATCCTGAGCTCTCTGCAACATTGTTTTAGAAAAAAAAAAGATACTCACTATCAAATAGTTTTTTGGCTGTAAACCAGAATGAATGAATAAATGACAAATTTCTGAGTAATATAGAATGTAAATAAAATTATTGGCATGATAAGAACATTAAAATGATTACCATTGGATGAGCAGAATTCGTGAGAATATCAGGATAGCGGGGATGAAACGGACTTAGAAATCCTTCATTTCTTAGCTTCCTTGTGTCAGTAGATAGAAATATTGTAGGACCAACTGCCTCCAAAACCTATTTCAAATAATCCAAAGTATTCAAGATACATAACTTTAAAATCAAGAAAAAAGTTCCTATATATTTGCCCACGTCAATCAATAATTGTTGATGGAGACATTTATCTGTGCACATAAACTTTTTTCCAGGAAACTTTTGGAAATCATCTGTCGCTTTATTAATGCAAAGGCACAGTTCAAAGAACAAACCTCCCACTTGCATTGCATGAATAATGACAATATGCTCCTATCCATATTGTTTCATCTGTCCCCTCAACATCTCAAATATCAAACATCCTTCAAATTCTGCAATTATTTATTCAACACATTATATTAAGTTGATCTCAAGCCAGTTTACAAACACATCTATGCACCCATATGAAATTCGAAGTACTCAACGAAATTGATGCTGTCATCTCAAACTGATCTTCTACGGAGGATGCTTAATGACCTTCACAGGAGATCTAGGAGTACCGAACCAGACATTGGATGCCAACAAGGAGACCAGGCGGCTTTTCCTGAAGCGACTAGTGGCACTAATGTCCCAAACATGACTAAGCCAAATGACAATGCTAAGGGGAAGAAGGGGCTATCAGTAAAAGAATGTGGGACAGTGGGAGACAACAGTGACAAAATATGTCTCCTTGAGCCAGAGTATATTATAATGATGGAGATTGCCAATAGTGATGAAGGTGCATGGACAGGAGGAAGGAAGGTCTGAAATGATGCATAAGAGCTTCTCCCATGACTATCCAGCAGGCGGCCAAAGGGGATGACAAAACCATCGCATGAATAGGCAATGGTGATTAGGGCTGCCATTCATAGGTAGAAAGTAGAAAGTGAAAAGGTTCCTAATGAAATTTATAAAGGATATGACTTTGTTTCTCCCAGCCACAAAGAAAGGACAAGAGGGGGAAAGAAAACTGAAAAGAAGAAGATGCCTTTTATGCTAGGAAACAAGGTTGAAACAGTTGTGCTGAATCCCAACAAACAATCAAGGAAGGGAGTTACTTAGGCCATGTTTTCAATGAAGATAGTTCCTTGGAACATCAGGAGGTTAAAGTGCCTTAGAGAAATAGTGAGCCGAAAAAGTTGATTGGGGTGAAGGCGTTGATATCTTATGTGTGCAAAAGACTAAAATGCGAGATATAGGAAACAATCTTTGTAAGAATATTGGTGGACGTAGATTGCAGGGAAATGTTGTGAAGTTAGCTGAAGAGTAAGCCAGGGGTATAATGTTGTTGTAGCCCAATCAACTAAAAAAGATTAGTGACAGCATTGGTAAATTCAGTGCTTTTTTCTTGTCTTCTAACAAGTGAAGGATGACTGAAGATAAGGCATGTTTTATGTTTTATGTTTATGGCTCGACAGCAGATAATCTAAACAAGAGTTCATGGAAGAACCGTATGATCTTTGCAGAAAGCAAGATGATTCTACATTGCTTTAGGGGACTAAGGTTGCGAGATACCAAGGTAAGAAATTCAACCAGGTTGGGTGGAGCCATGAGATAGAGTTTTTAGCAGGTGGATAATGGATTAAATGGTGATTTTTCCCTTTTCCCTCCACCGGTCATTGTGATACTATGTTTATTCATTTGATTTTCTTTGGATTTTGTTGTTGTGTACGCATGTCTTCATCTCTTCTATATTGGTTGTCCTCCTTTTTCTTTTATTCTCTTATCTCTACTCTATCATCCCTTCTGTCTGGCTGTCCGTAACCGCACATGACCATCTTTCTTCCCTCTCTCTTTTTTTTGTATTGTACATGTCTTTATCACTTCTAGCTTCTTTCTTCTATTTTCTGTCGGTAGCCCATGCCATGCCTTCTCATACAGCTGGATGCATGGGGCAAACATATCTATTTCCTTGTTTTTCTTTTTGATCATATATACAGGGATCTTGTTTCTCCATATGCTATCACCAGTTGGGGCCTTGATCAAGTCCTTTTTCCCCCCTCCTTTTCTTTTGCTCCGGGGTCATCTGCTGGTCCCTCCTTGGTCAGGAGGGACACGAGCATATAAAATCTTCTCCTCTTTGTTTCCTTGATATGTGTCTAATTTCGGTTGGGTCTTGAGTCCCCCTTTTGTATTCACATCCAATTATGCACATCCGTCCTTAAACATATGTGTTTGATTTATTTCTTATCAGGCCCCTCCTCTTATTTTGATCCATATAATGGTGGTGGGGTGCAGGGAATTAAGTATTTTTGACTCCCTTTTGCTTCACTTTTCTTTCCCCTTCTCTCTTTTTTTTTATATAAGTCCTCTTTCGGTCTGATACATGTGTCAATATTTCAATTTAAAATTCTAAGTGCCAACAGTGGATCAGCCAGAATCAATGTTATGTTAGTATGGACAAATGTTTAGTGGGCATTAATGGTAGGTCATTTGTCTTCTTTGGAAGTTCCAAAGGGCTTAGACCAGGCCATTCTATTTCACCTATCATATTTGTATTAGTTGGACAAGTTCTTAGTTCCATATGGAAGAAGGTTCAATTCAAAGGACTAAGTGAAGTTTTAGGTAGGTACCAACAGGAAGCAGGTCACACATTTGCAATTCGCAGACGATACCATATTATTCTAGTTGTCCTCTTTGGACAAATATGTCAGGCCAAGGATTTTGCTGTATATACCAGACATGATGACAGGGACAGAAAATAAACTGAGATAAATGCAAGTAATACTAATATTCATGATACTGTTAAGATAGGTTGCATAGGATCTTTGGCATGTCCTAGACCACTTTGACAGTTAACAAGTTGGGTTTACCATTGTCGAATAGAGTTGCCAAAGCCAGGGTATTGGCAGTCCCTTATTCAAAACGTAGAGAAAAGGTTGCAAAACTAGAAAAGAACAATCTTGTTGGCTGGAGACGGATGAATTTTGTCACCAAACGTGATGCAGAACATTCCACTTTAATATTTCTCAGTTCTCAATGACCGCTTATAGGTTTGCAATAAAAATGCAAGTCTAAGAGCTTTGTTCTTTTGCTATGGCAAGAAAAAGGCAAGAATCTACATCTGGTTAAATGAAATCATGTTTGCAGAAGCATAAGGGAGAGAAGAGTAGGTCATATGCCATTAGATACCATGAACAATACTCTCCTCAGTAGATTTGGAAATTTAATCATGGCGGTGACTCTCTTGGTGCAAAATATTTCATTCGAAGTACAAAATTACAAATTGCTTTGCAATCAAAACTGGATCAACGACTTCAAAGAATAATGAAGACTTTCAAGTATCTGGAAGGACAGTCATCAGAACTGGCACTTAATTATCTTCTTCGTCTATCTCTATTGGTAATGGAAGGAAGACCTTGTTTTGTAAGGATTGTGGGACTGGTTACATGTCACTGGACTTATGGTTTCCTAACCTTTTCAAGGTAATTGTCAACAAGGATGCTTGTGTTAGAACGCATTAGGATAGTGAAGCATTACAGGACAACTGGGCTTTCTCTTTCAAAACAAATTTGAAGGAAGATGAGGTTTCTGAACTTGCTAACATGATGGATCTTTTGAAGGGTTTCAGATGTGCGGATCTACAAGAGGACAAGTTGTTATAAATTCAAAAAAAAAACCTTTTCAGTAAAATCCACGTATAATAGGTTATCTATGAGGGGTACTGAAGTGTTGTGGTGAAAAGTTGTTTGGCTCCTGTGTTCCCTTAAAAATCAAACTTTTCTTATAGAAGATCTGCAGAGGCAGTCTACCTACAAGGTCTTACTAGCAGAATTTCAGGTGGCAACCAACCACTGTGTTTTCTACGACTCTTATTTGGAAGATATTGATCACTTGTTTTTTCAGTTTGACATTATTGCTTATCTTTGGCGTATCTTGTTCCATAGCTAGAAAGCAATGCGGGTTGAACCAGTGAACGTTTTGACAATAATTCAGCAACGGAATAAAGGGAACATGTGGAGTGCTAAAAAATCTATGTTGTGGAATCTACCTCTGCACTATGATCCATATGGAGGATTTGAAAAAGAAGTATTTTTGAAGATCACTTTGAGATTCTGTCTGCTATCTTCATTTGGTGGCTGCTTTTGTTAAGAATTGGCTCTTCGCGTGTGCTAGGCATCCTCCTCTTAAAACAACTTTCAGGGAAAGATTCTTAGGCTAGAGATCTTCCAGCCTTTAGCTTTAGTGTTCTCATACCGAACTTTTAATACTACCCTCTCTGTAGTTAGTAGGATTGTTCCACTTTTCCAAATTTGCTCTAATCAGGATGCTTAAGTAGCAAACAACTGTGATCGGTCCAAAGCCCAAAAAGGATAGAAATTATCCTTCAACAAAAATCTACTGCAGCATGAACAAGACCAATTAGTCCAGCTATACTAAAACTCCATTTGTTTCAGCTTAATTGATGTCTAACCTCTAAATCGGTAAAAGGTTAGACATTCAGATCGTTGTTAAATAAAACATCTAACCTCTAATTCGGTCAAAGGTTAGACAATTCACACCGTTTGGTAAAACATCTGAACTAACATCTGAATACATTAGTAACCTCTTAAAAAACCACTTAATTTTAAATGGTTCGCTATAGTTTTTTTTATTTTCAACAGTGGATAACTAAGATTGTATAATCCACAAGATAAAAGATTAGAGAAGAAATTAAGACTTAAAACATTTCATTAAGCCAAATTAAACACCACCAAAGCATTGTTCAGAAATACAAAGCTAATGATGAAAAGAGGGATGACAGGAGAAGCAATAGAAACAGTAGTGAGATACTTCCAGATAAATCCATATCGAATATGTTATACAAAGAAGGATTTGAATTGGATACACAATGCTTGGCTGAAAAAAAATCCATTGAAAGGTCAGATATTCATATTGAAGATTATGTGTGGGGGAACAGGCTGAACAGATAAAACAACATGAAAAGACTGTAGATGATGTGATTTTTCTGCAGAGAACCAGAACCATATTTAAGTGCAGTATAATCGATGTAAAGGCTACTGCAGCTATCCTTAGAGTGGTATAGAAAGAGCAGAATAGGAGAGTGCCCAAGGACAAATTCAATCCAAATTCTAGCTTGTCGTTGCAGGACTGGTGCTTTCTTCAAAAGTAAATGCTGGGAATTGGTATCAACAGTGTCATCAATCATTAAGAAATCAAAGAAAGAGACTTCATTTCTGTCTTTCCATACTGGGTTTTTTCCCTGATTATCTCTGTTTTTTTGACGGAATTCAGTGCTCTGGATGTAGGCTTGATAGTACTTTCTGTTACGCCCTTGGCATTCCCTCTTAATTTTGCCCCTGTCATCTCAATAGAGTTTTTCACACTTTGTTCTTCAGTTTGTATCTGTACTTTATTTCTCTATACCATTAACCAATTGCTTACCCTCAGGAATGCTTTCAGAAAAAAAGAAATTCACACCATAAAAGGGGTGATCTGGGTCAAGAGTAGAATAAAAATGGTTGGAGAAAAAGGTTGTTGTTTGCAACCATGCTTTTGGCCATTTGATTGGGTAAAAATGGTAGAAGCTTTGGGTAGAGCTCCACCTCAATATCCAGCATCCATGCAAGTTGCACAAGCAGATTTGGATTGTGTATTCTCTTCTAAAGGTAATCAACAAAAATTGGCCTTCTTCTATTGACTCAACTCAACTCAACTCATACTCAACTAAGGCCTTGATACCAAATTACTTGGGGTCAGCCATATAGATTCTCTTTCTCCACTCATGTCGATTTTGTGTTTTCTTCAGAGATATTTAAACCATCTAAATCATATTGAATTACCCTCCTCCAAGTTAACTTAGGTCTACCACGCCCCTTTTTTGTTTCTGTCATTTTAATATTTTCTATCTTTCTAACTGGAGCCTCTTTAGGTCTACGTTTAATATGTCCAAACCATCTCAATCTCCCTTCTTTCAATTTGTCTACAATTCTCGTTACTCCTACATTTTCTCTAATATATTTGTTGGCGTGCATTTTTTTTTTTAAAAAAAAGGACAAATGGGCAGGCCTAGGAGCAGGCCGGACAGCCCACAATTCAGCCAAATTGGGCCCAATCAGGGGTCCACGGATGTCCAATCAGCAGCCCATCATCTCACCTAAAAATTGGGCCAAATCCCATCCTAAAACCAGGCCCTGCGCAGCCCACAGCAGAGCATGGGCCGCAGCCTCCAGCTGGCCCAATTGGCCCATGTAAACAGGCCCATGCGCAGCCCATCTCCAAGGCCCACCTGCGGCCTAGTGTGAACAGACCTCACTGGCCCACCTGCCACCTCAGCACCCCCCTGCGCACCACCTGTCACCCCAGCCACCAGCCGCCCCATGCAGCCAATCCAGCCCTGCATGGGGGGGGGGGAGAAAAAGGCTGCGCACCACCTGGCCCAGCACCCCCCTGCGCACCACCTGTCACCCCAGCCACCAGCCGCCCCATGCAGCCAACCCAGGCCCTGCATGGGGGGGAGAAAAAGGGCTGCACACCACTTGCCATCTGCTGCCACCTGCGCACCAACCCAGGCCCATGTGCAGCCCCCCTGCTGACCCTTCACCTCCCCTCCAGCCTCTATAAAAAGAGGGGTGCGCACCAGCATTTGGAGAAGTTTTCTGGGCGCCGACAGGCTGCTGCTTTGCTGCTGCTGCCTGCGACAAGGAGAAGAAGAAGAGAGGAGGAGGGAGCTTGGCGCACCAACAGGCTACCACCCTGCTGCACCTGCCACCCCCCCTCCTCCTGCTGCACCTGCTGCTAGAAGAACAGAGCTGCTGCTGCTCTCCTCCTGCCCACGTGCATACCTGCCAGCAGCCAAAGAAGAAGAGAAGAAGGAAAGGTAAAGGCCAGTTGGTGCGCCTATGTAGCCCTTCAAAGGGCCTTCTTTTCTACCTGTTCTAGGGTCCATCTCCACCCTCTGGTCGGTCTGCAAAAATCATCTTCTACAGCCCATGATCGGACCTAAACCAGGCCCCTAAAAGCCCCTTTGCGCAGGCCTATTTCAGTCCAACCGAACACCCCAATCCTGGCCCAAATCCGGCCCCAACATGGTCTGCCAATCAACCCTCCTGCGGCCCATTTAGCAGGCCCATCTGCAGGTCCACTTGGCCCAGCCGTACACTCCCACCCAGAGCAGGAGAAAACTCCCTATTGCAGGCCCATAACCTGACCCCTGTTCAGGTCCATAGCCGGCCCAATAGCCCATAACCAGGCCCATGCGCAGTCACCTGCAGCCACCCAAACCAGGCCCCTAAAAGACCCCACATAGGTCTATGATCGGCCCATTTCCAAGGCCCCAAACAGGTTCCAAGCGGTCTCCAAATTAGACCCCTACACAGGCCCTGTCCGGTCCCTAAATCAGACCTCAACCAGGTCCTGTTCAGTCTCCAAACCAGACCCCTACACAGGCCTTGTCCGGTCCCAAAATCAGACCCCTACACAGGTCATGTCTCAGCCTCTACTGCCCACACTCCAGGCCGCTGCAGCAGAGGAGAAAACTCCCAAAGCAGGTTCCGCAGAGGTCCAATGAAGCGGTGGACAGCAGCCAGAAAGTGGGCCGACTTGAAGGTGACAGCCCGGCCCCCCTTGGAAACCGTACGACGGGCCATGGGCTTAGCCGGGTGGCCTTCCAAGTCGGTCCGGTCAGGCAGCTCCAGAAGTGCAGCAGCTCCCCAACAGGCCCTTCCGGCCCAAACAGTACAAGACAGGCCCGGCGGACCTATGAAGATTGAAGGCCGGCTCGGAACGCCGATGAAATTGAACCGGCCTCCATGGCCTTGTTCCAAAAAAAATGATTAAATAAAAATTCAGAATGCGAAAGCAATATTAAATTAAGGACTCCACCCTCCGCGGGGACTCCAACCTTGGACGACTCCTCCCGGGTACGTCCCGGGATGTCGATCCGGACGGTGGCGCGGGCATGCTCGCGTAGCCAGCGGTTCCTTCCCCCAATATGGCTAAGCTAAGGCTAGCTATTTTGGATGGGTAAATTTTCACTAAGTTGGAAAATAGCCGGCATGCCGTCGTAATGCCAAAATTTTTCCAAAGTAGTGGAGATAAACCTATATTGGGGGAAGGACCAATCACTTTGTACACTGATGTACTTCACCCCATCTTTCAATGAAATGAAGCTTTGATGTTCATATTAATGCATGAAACCGGGCATTCAAAGTGACCCGATGGGTCGGAGGCGATGCAAACCGCCAAACTAAATTAAAACCATTTCAAAATCAATCTTCAAATTCAAACATAAAATTAAAACAGAAAACTAAATCTGAAAATTCAAACAGAAAATTAAAACAGAAAATTAAACTTGAAAGTCAAAACAGAAATCAGAATTTAAAGAAATATGAAAACAAACTTGAAACTCATCCCGGTTAAATCCAGCAACCGATCTTCAACAAGATTGAACCGGTTTTGAAACAAACCAAACCGAAATCAGATTTCAAACAAAAATCTGTTGAAACAAAATCAGATTTCAACTAAATCTGTCAACATAAAAAGAAATCAGATAACCCGCCAAAAATCAGATTCTGAACCGTACTGAACATCAAAAATCAGATTTCAATTAAATCTGTCAACCATCAAAAAACCAGGTTCCAATTAAATCTGCAACCAAAAAATCCAGATTTGAACAATCAACCAAAACAAATTCTAGCCAGCTTCAAAAATCTAATTTTTGGTAATCTAAAAATCCACTTAAAATTCACTAACTTCTTCCCAAAAGGAATCAAATAAACAACATTCCAAACACTCAAACGTGGATCAAAATCAACTCAAAAAATCAAAAAATTCAGAAAATCAGAAAATCCGAAATCAACCAAATAAAAATCCAAACATGCTTAAAACTTTAAGCAAATCAAAACTAAACCAAAACAACAAAACCAAATCAATCAAACAAATTGATTTAACTCAAACCTTCAAGCCGACTTTCAAGTCGATCCAAAAATCAACCAACAAACAAATAAAATCAACCCGAACAAATCGGTTTGCATCTCATCGGACCCAGAAGGCCGCTGCCCTTTTGAGTTCTTTACTTTTTGTGGATGTATGTCTTCTACTTTCATGGATTGCTATGACGTTTAATCAAGGGTTTTCGAGTAATCTCGATGTAATTAACGTCGGATCTTCGCACCATCCGACGGGGAGAGGTCAAAACAAATTTTCAAAGAACCTAACAACCTCAACATATAATTTTGACCCTAGCTAGTACTTTTATAAAATATCATCTATTTTCCTAAGAAATCAATACTAAGGTCTAACCAAATCAAATCCAAATTCAAAAGGAAAATGAATTTCCAAAACAAAAGATATCAAAATCTTTGAATCTTTAAATTTGAGGTTACATCAATATTCATTCCTTATTTTATCTAATATAGTGTGACCACTCATCCATCTTAACATTCTCATTTCGGCAACACTTAATTTAGAAGTATGTTTTTCTTTTATTGTCCAACATTCACTACCATACAACATTGCGGGTCTTATACTTGTACGATGAAATTTTCCTTTCAACTTTAATGGAATTTTACGATCACGTAGAACCCCTGAAGTCAATCTCCACTTCATCCAACCTGCTTTAATCTTATGATTAATGTCTTCATCACATTCTCCATCTTTTTGAATAATTGATCCAAGATAATTGAACTGAGTTTTCTGAAACAATACTATCCCATCTAAACTGACGTTCTCACCTACTTCTCTTTGATTTTCATTAAATTTACAATGCATATATGCTGTTTTAGTTCTACTTATCTTGAAACCTTTAATCTCCAAAATATTTCTCCACATTTCTAACTTTCTATTGACAATTCTCAAAAAAATTTCTCATATAGTCGGGAAGAGTCTATCCTTTTTGCTTGTATTTTATCATAATTAAAAATGTCAGGTTCACCCTTCACTTCTTTCTGTAATCTTAAAGATATTTCAGCTCTGCATAATATTGTTTGTTGCTCACTTCCACACAAAATACCAAGAGGGAAGCTCATAAGCTCATTATCTCATTTTAAAAAATAAAAGAATGCAGAATTTTTATAAAAGACAATTTTTCTATGAATTCACGCTCCCATTGTACAGTGGATCTTAAAGATCATAACCATAGGCACACCATCCAGGAAAGAGAACACCTTGCATTTTACCCACACAGTACAGTTTCAGCCAGTCCACTAAGTGGAACAGAGCTAGCAGTTTTGCCAAGGTGTATTCATTAAATACCCTTGAAAAGCTTCAAACTCATTGGAAATGAACCTTTTGCTCATACAAAGTGAACTTAACTCTAAGCATGAACACGAATCTAACCTTCCACTGCAAACTAATCCATTTTCTATTAAGAAAAGGAGCACTAAATAAGAAACGAAAAATGCAAGTTAAGTTAAACAAGAATAAAGCATGTTACGGTATATAAATAAAGGCATTGCCCATGCCTTGGGCTTGTATTACATATTTCAAGGAAAAGTCAAACTATATTTGATCTATGAGAAATTAAGAACCTTGCAAAATTATATAAAAGAATAAGAAAAAGAAAAATTCCGGGAGTAAGAATATCCTTCAGTAAAAGAAATAAGTACTAGACTATTTCAGAGAAAATTGTATGAAAATGGTAGAATATAGTATACAATGATTCAGAATGAAGAATAAGACCTCTCCAATTCGAGGGCTCACAAAATTAAGATCCTCCTGCAGACCTTTCACGGGCGGATCATAGGAATCCACAAACTGCACCAATCTGTGTTCCATAAAAAACAAAAATAAAAACAAAGCAAAACATCAGTCAACCAATTAAACTAATCAGAAATATGTACACTAACAGCCAGCACCACAAACAAACTATAAAAATGATGTAGAACCCAGCTCCAATGGCTACGGTGTAGCATCGGGTATTCATATATTTTCAGTCTGGTAAAAGAAAATTTTACCTTGCTTACTAGAATTAGGAAGGTTCTATGTAATGAATGAGTGAGAGAGATGGTAGGGAAAAGGCAGCAAGAAGCATGGTTTGTTGAATCAGCAGATCTGGATCGGCCAATTCCAGATCGGGATGGGCACAGGCCTACCCAATTTAGTGGGGGAACTCCAATTCCGCCCCAGGGATTTTAACCTGAATCAGTTAAAATCAACTGAATCAGTCATGGACCAGACCGATGGCCCGAATTGGTCGATTCGGGCCCATTTTCAGCTGCTGGCTGTGGCACTGCATCTACCCCACCTGATATCAGGTCCATAAGAGCTGACAGGAGCTGGATCAAATGAGTATCGGACCCAATATCATGTATCCTGATATCCTAAAGTCATTAGATTCCAATATGACCTATCTCCCCACCTAATAAGGTGAAAAATATGCTGCAATGGGCCACCTCATCACCAGATATCAGTGTTATACGACCCTCAGAATCCCCCTGGGAATGCATCTATGTTGTTTTATAATGTTTTTTTAAGAACCGATCAACGCTAATTCTGGATTGGTTTTTCTTCTCTAGAATCAGCCAATTTGGTCTATCCTATCTGGATCATGGAATGCGATCTCCCGAAAATCTTTCAAGATCTCCTAAGAATCTCTCTCTCCACGTGTCTAATAAACGAGATCGCCAAAACAAGAGTATCATATAATACCTTTGGTACCTTGACCTCCTCCGCCTATTACTACCCCTAACTTGTTAGATGGCCTTGTTAAGTTTGCTTCATATATTTTCAATTTTATTATAGAATCCATACAAATATTCATCCAAGCATTATTGTTTGATGAAATTTTATAACTTAATATTTTTATAACTATATATATACTATATATATGTACAATTGACCCAAGATGTCATCAATCTCCTATCCATATTGTTCAAGATGAAGTTTTAGTCTAACATAAGATTCTTTATATGTCTCATGTTAACAATAATTCACCCTCTATGTATTACGTTTTTAATTCTCTCATCTCTTATTTTGATGTTTAAAATGAGTTCTCATGTCCTTTTTAAAGAGATTATATGGCATTTTACACTTAAGCATGTACATCAATTGGTATTTTTAAGATTCAATCTCTCGAGATTTTTCCGAAATCTCTTTTATTCAATCTCCATAAGATAAAAATAACAATCCTTGAGTAAGGCATACCCAACATAAATAAAATCTAAGATCTAATCTCCCAAGTTTTTTTGAGAATCTCACGGGATCTATTCTCTTTCACCCTTCCGAGATGAAGCCGAGATCCAAGATGAAAATCCATGATTCGGATCAGATCAAAATGGCATAGCCGATCCAGTCTCTAATTCCAATCCGGCCATCCTTGGCCAGAGATAAGAGTTTACGAGGAACCAAACAAAAGTTCCAAATAACATGAGGCCATATGAAATTGATGATAAATATATTTGCAATTTCTAAAATTTGAGCTACTTTAAAATTTTAAAACCATACACAGGTTTAAATTTTCCATCTAAATTCTAAAACTATACATAGGCATATTCATCATCTTTCCAAGACTCTTGAAGACCTAGGTCCTCTACCCTAGGCTATAACAATTCACCCCCAACATATCTATTTGTTCTATCCCAAGAATCTCAATACCCATCAGACACCTCATCTATGGGTTTAAAACATAACTACCACCTAGTAATAAGATGATGAAGGATAGTACTCAAGCCTTAGAACAATTATACAAGGAAGTGATAAATATGATGAACATGTACTTGTATACAACACCATGTACTCAAGTACAATGACCTAGACCGAATATGTACATGTAGAAGAGACACCAATTATAATATTAAAATAACAATTATTTGAAATGATAATACAAGTAGATGGTAATAAAGTAATAATTATTTTACATTTTTCCTATATTTAAGTACTTCTTAAAGTTTAGATGTGAACTGAGTCTAGATCGCATCCAGATGAGTCGGGTGCAAGCCGATCTGATCCTGATACCTGATCTTTCCTTCCTTGATTACATCACGAATTCATATCCATGTAGATGGTAATTAACTAATATCTCACTTGTACATTATTCCTTTTGAAGTACGTTTGTCTAACTTTTGTTATTTCAAGGTTATTTTCTTAATCCCAAAATTCAATATGAGAAAGATACATGCAATGATGTTGAAGTCATTGTGAAACCTCAAAAACAAAAATTTATGGTATTTCCATTTTGGAAAAGAATTTGGATTATGTTATTATGCCTAGCATTAAAGACTATGAAAATATATGATATCTCGTATGAGTATTAGATAATACATAGTGTATATAAAAATATATATGTTGAGATTTTCAGTTCATTTAAAATGTCTTTGGACCTCTCTCTATCAGACTTACAAAGTACCTAAGTTAATTGCATCGAGAATAATCGAACACCCTTGATTAACAGTCGCAAGCAACTCATTAGTTGGAGCCATATATCCACAAAATAAACACATGGGAGACATAACCTCATAAACTCAATATATTACAACTTTAGTATGTTAAGTTTGTTTTGAGTTTGGTTTATGTTTCATAAAGATGCATTTTTATGGTTTAACTTAACGTCATTTATCTTTGACGAATTGCTTCAATTTGATTAGGCTTTATGCAACTCAAGACATTTTATTAACTCCTCAGATTCCAGATTTTAGATTTCGTGGTTCCAATTCAAGGATTTGTACCTTTGGATCTAAAATTTCAGATTTGGTGGTTTATTAAGATCGGCATCTGAGCATTTGATCTTATATTGATTCCCTTATGATCATGAATTGAGATTTGGTGATATTTAAAACATGGAATGCCATCTCACCGAGATCTCACCCCATGTAGTCTGGTTAGAAAAAAAATTTCTTCGGGGGCTTTGCCCCCCTGATACCCCCCACAAGGGGCGCTGCCCCCTTGACCCCTGCGACCTGACCTTGCAGGTCGATCCGCAACTACTATGTGCTCCCCGTTTATGATAGTGTAAACATATTAATATATCTCACTATCATTTATACTACCACATAAAAAATATGCTACAAGTTTAATACCATATTAATATTTAAAAAAGATTATATACAAGTTTTAATCTTTTAGAAACACAAAGAACATCTTTTTGGTATTGAGAGTGCTTTGTAATTGTTCATTCATACAGTTGATGTATAAATGTGTTATATATTTTCATATAAATTCATTGATGTACTCCTATCTTTATAAGATATTATGTTATGTTTCATACATATATACATTTTGATCCGAAAATCCAAGATCCGATCTCTCGAGATTTTTCCGAGATCTCTTCTCTTTCACCCCCCAAGACGAAGCCGAGATCCGAGACGGCAATCCTTGATTTAAAGTCAGGACCTTGGATCACCAATTTTCAGATTTGGAGATTCTTAGGCTTATGCATTAAGTTTCATCTCATATTCCCTGAAAATTGAAGTGGATTCTATAAATTTAATTTGCAGATTTTTCACCTATTTTTGTCTGAAATGTGATTCTTAAACACTTCCGATTCTTAAAGTTTCTTAAAATCTGATTGGAACTTTGAGATTTAAAAGATTTTGATTTTTGAAATCTGAATTCCAAGATTCATATGAACATATGGATGTTCTCAGGATCAAGTCCCGGCCACTGAACTTAAGACTTTTTATGTCAGATTCATAGATTTTATGAGATGACTTGCTGTTAGTCTTTATCTCTCTTTTGTATTGGCAGATCTATGGATTGCCCATCTTTAAAGTTCTTTAGATCTTGCAGAATTATCATCTCTTTTATCTGAGATTCACACTTAGGTATCTTAAGTTCATTAAGTCTTTGAGGTTTGAAGGATCTGAGATCCACAGTCTAACCCCTTTCATGTTATGATTATAATGGAATCTCTTAAGTTTAGGATTCAGCATTTCGATTTTTGAAGTTCCTGACTGTGCATTTTTTATTTGGAGGATAGGCTTATCCATTTAATTCAAGACTTTAGGCACCTCAAACCATTAAATAAATTTCTGATATTTTAAGATCATTAGTTATAGGTTCTGGGTACATTTCTGATGTGATGATTATGAACACGTATTTTCAATTCCTTGAATTGGAAGCTCAGATCATACTGGTATTTCACATTAACATTTTTTTTGGACATTATCAAATTCAAGTTATGCTCCGCGGTTTGACAGTCCACAGACCTCAGATTTGTCTTATATGTTATGTTTCCATGTTTGCATTCCAACAAGCTTATGAAGGTTATCCACATACTCCCCATTCATAAGCACATGATCAATTGACAACACAATGCCATTCATATGGCATAGAGTACATCGGGGTACATAAGGATGGGGAAAGGCATGAAAAGCCATCACTTCCCTCGGATGAATTAGGATTGATTCCCATCAGCCTTTAATAGGCATTAGAAGATCAATCCATTGACATGAACCTTAATGGTTAGGTACGGGCATGTCGGCATGAAAAATCCATGCTCAGCCTTTCCCTCAGCCATGATATGTCATGCACATAGATTGCAGAATCGGCGGAATCGGTCCGATTCCGACCGATTCCGGAATCGGATCGGTGGATTCCGATCCGATTCCGGGAAGAATTCCTCAGAATCGGTCTGAATCGCCTGGAATCGGTCGGAATCGATCCGATTCCGACCGATTCCATGTGGAATCGGTCGATCCGACCGATTCTTCGGAAGGCCGGGTTGACCCGGCCCCGGTTCGATTCCCGGTTCACTCTGGACAGGGAATCGAACCGATTCCAGCCCTTTTAGGGCCGGAATCGACCCGCAGAGCTGGCCTCGGTCGATCCCGCGGCGGAAGGAGGAAGCGCAGGCGATTCCGGCGCGATTCCGGCGCGATTCCGGCGATTCCGGCCTCGATTCCGTCGATCCACCGTCGATTCCGTCGATCCAGGGTCGATTCCGGCCCGATTCCACCGATTCCGACGATTCCAGGGGCGATTCCGGCGATTCCAAGCTCGGATCGGCATCGAATCAACCTCTTCTTCGATCTTTGTAAGGTTTTTGGTAAGATTTCTTCGCCAAAACTTCGTACGTCCATTCTTACGCGTTTCCGACGAGTTTGAGTGTCGTTAAACTTTACGATTTTTGTCCGAACAAGTTCGTTTAAGTTTTGAAGTATCCGGATATGTCTATTTTGCACGGGAAAAATTCCGGATATCCCGTACGCCTATTTTTACACGTTCCCGACGACTCCGAGTAGAGTTAAACTGGGTGATTTGTGATCGAATAACTCCGCTCAGTTGTTTGAACATCTATTGCATGTTCTTTGTACGGGAAAAATTTCGGATACCCCGTACATTGATTTCCGGCAAATACGTAACCCTTTAAACATACCGAATAGTGTGTTTCTTGGGTTGTCTGCTACCCGAACAGCGTCTAAAACAATTTGTATGTTATCTAATCATTTTTAGTGCATTGTTTACAATTTTTGCAGATTTAAGCAATGGCCGATCAAGGTGACGCAGCACCAAAGACGTGCTTCCGACGTGGGTTGGGAACACGGGCATATGGTAGACCTAGTCGGGAAGAGGGTACGCGTGCAAGTGGTGCGGGAAGGAGATGAACGGGGGGTGTTCCTACCGAAACAACATATTGCCGGAACAGGTGGAAATGTAAAAAAATGTGACAAGGTGCCGAGGGAGAAGAGTGAGGAGATGAGAGGATACATGACAGGTAGAGCCTCTCAACGGGCGATTAGGATCGAGCAGAGGGAGGAGTTGCAGGACGAGCTACTCGAGAGGAGGAGGGACCGCGATTTGCCTACCTCCAAAGGGAAAGGCAAGGGGAAGGCAGCAGCCTCGGCGGAGCCGAGAGCGAGGACGAGTCCACGGACTCCGAGCTTGGACGTGCTAGGCACGCTAGCAAGCGTGCATTGGCGAGGAGGAGGACGAAGGAGGGGAGCAGGAGGGTCCGGGGTCCGCAGTTGACCCGGCTTTGGGCCGATCGGCATCGGCTCGCCCTACTCGGGACCGAGAGCCTCGACCTCAGGAGACAGAGCCATACCGCCGTTCCACTTCTACCAAGACTCGATTTACACCGAGTGACGAGTATTTATTTAGAAAATAGAGTGCCGGCGGATGGGGATAAAGCGAGCAATGAAAGGGGTGAAGGCTACAGAACGGCCGCAAAGAGAGCCGTTCGCCACATCGTCAAATGGTTTTTACACGCAGTATCACTTTTTAAATTATATTTGACATTATGCCTCGTTTTATTTACTAAAACTTAATTTTACCCCGATCCCATTTTTTTTAACTTGATGTAGGCATCCCAAGACACGTACCACCACCCCTACTTCCAAACGATGGTGGATGCCGTGGGTGAGGCTGGACCGGGTTTGCAAGCCCCGGGCAGCAGACACATATACGGCGCTGGCCTGGATGAGGAGGTCCAGGAGTTGAGGGAGTGGATGGACGGGTTCAAGTTGGTGTGGAAGGAGAGGGGTTGCACAATCATGTGCGATGGGTGGACAGGTATCACCAAAAGGAGTATGATAAACTTCTTGGTGTACTGTTCTGAGGGGACTACATTCTTGAAGTCGGTAGATGCTTCTGGGAAGATAAAAAATGCCGACTTCATCTTTTCTTCCGATGGATGGGGTGGTGGAGGAGCTGGGGGAGGACAATGTGGTTCAGATTGTCACGGACAACGAACCATCATATAAGGCGGCTGGTAGGAAGTTGATGGAGAAGAGGAAGCACATCTTCTGGGTGCCCTGTGCAGCACATTCCATAGATCTCATTTTAGAGGATATAGGCAAGGAGGACGGTGTATCTACACTTGTCGAGGCGGCGCAGACGATCACATCTTTTATTTATTCGCATCCCCGCCTCCTACATATCACGAGATCTCACACAGAGGGCACGATCTTGTCGGGCCCGGTCCGACACGATTCGCCACGAACTTCATTGCGGCTGGAGAGTTTACACCGGCACAGCATGCTTTGGTTAGGTTCACACATCCGAGGAGTATTACAACTATACGGTGGACAACCCGTACGACAAAAAAGAGCGATTGGAGATTCTTGTCGGGTTTGAGAAGCGTATCACCGACAAGAGGTTTCGGGAGAGGATTGCCTACTACTTGGCAATCATCGAGCCACCGGTAGTTGTCTTGAGGTTGGTAGACTCGGATGACAGGGACCGTACGAGCACACCGTATGATGCTATGGACCGGCAAAGCCGAAAATTAAAGAAAAAAATCCCGCAGGTTACAAAAGTGGTGGAAGATCATTGATGACCGATGGGACAAGACCTTGCACCACGATGTCCACGCTGCAGTAACTTGGTTAAAAAATTATTTTCTTTGTATAATTGTCTTATATGCACGTTGTTAACTAATAAAATCTTGCAGATATTTTTTGAACCCCCGCATCCAATATGAAGGACAAAGTGGTGAACGACAACGAGGTGATGCGGGGTACACTTGCGATAGCTATCCAAATACCGTGCCGATCTCGACGGACAGGATAGAGGCTGAGATAGAAGTAAGTTAGAGTTCATTAAATACATTGGACTAGCATTACCAGGCAACTATTTTTTTTTTTTATATGTTTCAGATGCAGAAGTACAAGATGAGGGTCGGTGTATACTCAGATGCTGACCTGAAATATTCAGTTGGCAAAGTGTCACCTGGTATAGTAATAGTTTGATGAGGAATTTCTTTTCTTTTCATATAAGTTATGGTTTAGATGGGCTAATTGTTTTCCTTTTCTCTTCTTATGTTTTTCTTTGTACCGAGTGGTGGGTTCGTGTGAACACCGGGAGTGGATGGAATCCACTTGCGGCCATTGGTATCGTGATACCGAGCCGAGCACCCGGTTCCTCCCACCGCGAGAGGAACTGGAGTACATTCAACCCGATACATACCAAAAGGAGGAACGAGGTTGACCTCGTACCGGCCGAGAAGTCGGTCTTCTCGTCATTATAATACGAGGTTGCGCATAAAGAACATCGAGGATCGGCGAGAAGATCAACGAGGAGCGATTTGCACGGTTCGCGGGTGGCCCGTACGAGCGAGAGGCATTCCTCCGCCACACCACCACCCGAGGAGGTGGACGTGGACCGCATTTTCCGGGAGGAGCATGCACTTGCCTCTGGATAGAGGAGAGGGAAGCCGGGGATCATGCGGTTGAGTTTGATCCCGATGACCGTGCGTACGGCGAAGGAGAGTTGGATGGTGTTGAAGCCGAGGAGGATGCTCCGCTCCACCTCCATCTACTTCTCGTGCTCGGGCGGGGGTCTTCTTCGCCCGGCGGCTATGGAGCGACCACTGCAGCTTTAGTCCCGGCTCGGCTCCGGCTCAGGTCCCGGCGGCCGCTACCCGGCCCATTCGCGGTCGGGAGAACGAAAACAAAGGTGACCGCACGGAAAATGGGAGGATTTGCAAAGTTGAAAAAACTTTGGGTGAAGAGGTAAAGAGAAGGAAGTTAGAGGTCGGGCGTCTGTCGGCCCAGATGACAAAGACGAGGCTCCTTCTCACTCCTCAGGTGATGATGACGAGGAGTGTATACCAGCGACGCAGCCATCAGCAGCAGCTGAGTCACCTGATTCACGGTTTCCAAAGCCGTATTACACGCTGGATGAGCAGACACCGCATTCGTATATTATGGAGCCACAGTATCCAGCATTTGGCCAGGTTGACCAGCAGTGGATTACACCACCAGCTCCACCATCCTCTGCTTACGTCCCGGTCGTCCCGCAGTCCGATCCATACGACCTTGATGGCATGGCATCGGCATTATTTTCATATGGATATGGTCCCGGACAGTATACAAGACTGAGCACGAGGGAGGAGCGTCACGAGCAGCAGGGAGAGGAGGAAGATCCATATCTATATCCTAGATATTGGTAGTAGATTGATATGATGTAATTTTTTTTTTGATGATGTATCAACTCTTTGATTTTTGAATCAATGGAATTGGAATATGTACTTAACTTCAAGTCTTCAAGTGTTCAATTGGTGTTCATTAGTATTTGTATGATGTGGTCTTGTGGATATCATGCATTGGTTATTTTTTAAAATGTTTCTAACTCATTTCCTATTTTTTTAGATTTTTTTCTGATTTTTTTGGATTTTTTTGACGAAAAAAAAAATCAAAAAAAAAAAACGATTCCGGACCGATCCGGAATCGATTCCCTTCCCAGGAATCGGCCGATTCCGGCCGATTCCGATTCCGATTCCGGAATCTCTCCGGCCCTGGTTCTGACCTGCCTAAAGTAAGGGGAATGGAGGGGCTCCGTCCGGCCTTTGATCTGGATTGTGCAGAAGGCCGAGAGGGAGATCTTATAGCCTACATATATATATAGGTCTTACATGGCGGACTCATAATCAAACTTATGTTGTCTTAATATCATATACTTCAGGTTCATATAAGCCCGGGTTTTGGTATGAGATTTCAGACTTCATATAGGGGGGATATAACATCCATCATGAAGAAGTCCCAATGCATAATTTGGTGCTGATTGATGACTAGTCTAAAGTCAATTTTAGGACCAATTTTTGGGTCTGAATCCCAGTGTCTGCCGGGGCATTATAAGTCCCAACTTTGTTGACAGGATATGGAGATCTCCCTACCTCGGAGGTCTACATAGGTACATGATTTAGTCCTCTGGATTTTGATTCTAAGTTTAGCTAGTCCGAGGGGTAGATGAGGATAAAATTTCGGTTGGTCTTGGATCTGAACATAAGCAGATCATGGACAGCTTGTGAAGGAGGCCATGATGAATATCCTACAATCTATATATGATAGAATGATAGCCGGATTCAAGTGTTATAAGTGACATATATTTCGGACTCATATAAGTCTGAGTTCTTACATGACTCAACACTTATCATAGGGTTAACCTTGATATGTGGTTTTGCACCAGATGGTGGTCAGTCTAATGATGTTGATTATGATCATCTTCAGGTCTGAATCCGAGGAGGATCCAGGACATTATAGGTTCTGGAATTCCCAGTTCATCAGAGGGATATAAAGACCCCTCCCTAGAGATTTGTATTCCCAGAAAATTCCAGCTTTGACCTTGGGGATATGAAATAATTTTCTGATGTTATAGCCTTGAACTATGATCCCATTAGTTATAGAAATACTGGCCATAGTTTTCCTAACTATCAAAAGGGGCTTTGGAGATCCCCTTCATTCCAACCCCGGTTTCAGCTAGCCCAAGGGATACATATGGAGAAGGCAGCAAGCCCTTGAGCTGGGCATAACCGGGTCAAATAAGGTTTAGCATGGATACCCTTTTGCACATATAAGGTTTAAACATGAGTTTGTTCGGATGCTAGTTGAAGATGAAAATTTTAATTCTCGGAGGCTAGTAAGTATTGAGTCTTACATATTTAAACTTAAGGCTTAGGATGGAAAAGACTAGTTTTACAAAACTTGGAAAGAGGGAGGTTCTGTCCTAGCTCAGATCATTGCGGGAGGTTGAGATGATGACAACTGAATGAGGATGTTCCAAATGACATATTTTTCATGTTCATTTAAGCTCGATTTTTGCATTAAACATAGAGTAAGTCTAGTACTTGTCAGAGTCGGCCATAAGCCTAGATTCTAGCAGTGCATATGAGTAGAATGCTAGATAACCATATGGGTAAGGCCAGCCTTGAACAGATGCATCTCCATCAAGATCCATCTCCGGCTGGGTTAGGATAGAGCTTAGAGGGAGAAGGAGTGACATATCCGATCCATAACATGTCAAGTCCTAGGCCCGGTCTCATGTACATAGAACTAGGAGCTTTCAATAGTAAGAGTTACGTGAAAATATGGATCATAGGCCAGATTTAAGATCCGGGAAAACCTGGAAATATGTCAAAATCCTATGCATATTTTAGGCCGAGCCGGATGGGGTTAGGCATATAAGGTATATGGTTTAAGGACTTTTAAGTCCTAGATTTCGGACATGATCATGAGCAATCTAAATCAGATTGCAATATGATAAGGTGCATATGCCATTACACTAAGTCTAAGATATCAAGACTTAAAATTAGAGAATGTCCAATTATCTAAGCCTAGGGAAAGACCATGACCCTTTCCTAAATTCAAGCATATGCTAAGTCAAGGAATAACGACTTAAACAGATTCTATTTTCATCACCAAGTCTAAGATAATAGACTTAAATAGAGATGACACAAGGAGCTTTGACTTATTAATGCTTTCATTCTGTTCAATATACAAGCACTTAAATGAAATTGACATAGATTTCGATCTGAATATGTTCAGATCTTGATGATTCAACCTGTGACTTGATATAAGACACCGAGTTGGGAGACTAATCTCTTGCAAGGTATTGTTGGAATCCTTGCCCATACCCTTAAGCTTAGATGCTAAGTTTTGCATTATCATTTGACCTTATATGGTCACTATGTTGTCAGATTTAAATATTGAGTCTGTATTCCGTTGATTTTATGGGCCATAATCCCTATACGCTCATATTTTGTGGATGAGTGTTTTCTTTCATATACGAGTTGCTACGACAGTTAATCAAGGGTGTTCGAGAGTCTCGATGTAATTAACATCGGAAATTCGCAACTTCCGATGTAGAGAGGTCCAAAGACAAATTTTATGAACCCTAACCTCGACATATATTTTATATATGCATATCACATATTTTGGCTAATATTTTCTATGAAATATCATGTATTTTCATAGTAGCCAAAGATAGGACATCGAGAGTTCATTTTTCAGAACAAATGAAAGTTAAATGAATTTTCAAACCATGTCATACAATACGCCATATTTTTATATATTAAATATAAATTTCATTTTCGAGGTTTCACAGTGTCACCACTGCCTTCTCAGGGAAATCATCTCTGCTTTTGCCGATCTTTCTTGGCTCTGCTATGCTCCGGGCTCGTTCTTCTCTGCTCTACCAGCCTCCTTCCCTGATCCCCCCGCGCAACCTCTCCCTCTCTTCTTTTATTCTATGTTTGCAGCTCCTCCCTAAACCAGAAGCCGACAGCTGGCTCCCCCACCCCTTCCCGTGATGTGCCCCCTTCTTTCTTTTTTTTTGCTCCAAAGATGGGAGGGGAGGCTGGCACATAGGGATTGGCCGTAGCTGGCACTCTTCCCTCCCCCTTTTCGTTTAAAATTTGATCAATCGGAGACGATAAGGAGGTGTCACTGGAACCCAATTTAGGTGTCAGACAAGGGAGCAAGGGTGGCTGCGGTTGGCTCTCTGTTCCCCTTCTCTTTCTTTTTTTATTTAAAATCCCTCTCAATTGGGTTCCAGTGACACCCATAGAGGATTTCGCAAAGGGAACGGCAAAATTTAAATTAAAATGATATTAAACAACCGAATAGAGATGATAGCTTCAAGGATCGCGGGATCGGAATCGGTCCCTGGATCGGTGGGGACCCAATCCAGGCCGATTCGTCGGAAGAAAAATCGATCCAGATCGACCCTTAAAAAATCCCTAAAACACAAAAAAATAACTAAATAAGGAGGTAGACCGGATCCGATAAACCTCATTTTGGGACGATTTCGGGCCCAAAAGTGGCCCGGAATCGCCGCCACGGCGGCAGCTTGCCGCCGTGACATCTTCCCCGCCCACGGCAACCAGGATACGGTGACTCCTCAACCGGTAGGGTATAAAACCCTACCGGTTTGCGTATCGGGTCCCTTAAAATGGCCGGATCCGGTGTCTTAAGTCACCGGATCCGTCGCTACCGGGTCCCAATAGGGCGGGGAAGAGGGCCTCCGCGGCGGGATGGCCGCCGCCGCGGTCTGTGGGCCGATTCCGGCGAGGGAATCGCCGGAATCAATCCAGAATCGACTGAATCGGTCGATTCCGGCACCGATTCCACCTACAAACACTGATCCGGACCGATCTTCGGTCCGGATCGGTAGTTCCGCCGGGAATCGGATCGAAGGGGTCCGATCCGATCCAAGAATCGGCCGATCCCGATCCGGATCAGCCGATTCTGCAATCCATGGATAGCTATCCCCCTAAAAAAATCGAGTGTTCACAGCACCTTTCAACATCTTGGGCGTCTTGTCGCCTTGACAACTATGCTTAGTAGGAATTTGACTTCTCTTTTCCCTACCTTTCACCCTTTTTATTTGTGCCATTCTTACTTTCGGTCAAATGAACTGTACTCTAAAGGAGTTGCAGAAGTTTGCTATCTGTAACTCTCTGCCTTCGAAGGACAGCCCTAGAAAACACCCCATCAATCTTATAATTTCATTATCCAATGGCCTGAGTTCACCGAAGGGAGAGGGTGTCCACTGCTGGGGGGTTGAGGAGGTTGGCACCTCCAGTAAATGAAGAGAAAAGATATGGTAGGAGGTCAAGAGAAGTCCCTGGCCTTTGGGTCAAAATGATTGGCTCAAAAATGGACAGTTGTGCTGGCTCAGGGTTGATCTACTGATTCAGGACTGGCAAAGGAAAGGCAGCAGTGGTAGAGCAGCTGGGCCTTCACTCGGATGGCTCAAGTGAGGAGGAGTCGTTACCGGGCCATAGGTAGTTGCCGGCCCACCAAGAACAGACTCCAACAAATTTCCCATTGGAGCAGGACATGATGGGTGTCAAGGGAGCTGGAAGGACAAGTTCAGGGTGGGCGTCAGTCATAAAGAGTAGGTTGGTAGATATGGAAGTGACAGGGTATGGATGTGACTTGCCTCAGTCCACCCATCCTGACAAAGGTTCTGCCTATGGTCATGCCCCATCATCATCATCTTCCTCGATGCTGGTCAAGGCCACCATGCTTCTGTGCTCGGGTGTAGACTTGGGAGCTTCTCAGGTCATAACACTTGCCCAGAAGTATCTTTCTTCTGCCCTGACCTTGAGCTTGACTAGAAGATGCACTTCATCACGGTGATTGATTAGATCTTGGAGTTGGCTAATTGCAATACTCTAGAACACCTTGCTGGATGCTAATTAGCATGCTACACCAATGGAAAGGGATGCCAAAAATGGTGCAGTAAAAGACTGGGGGAGCCGTGGCGGGGGAAGCACCGAAATTCATCGTCCATTTGTTGAAGAAGATGGAATGTCCTCACAGTGCTTCAAAGGTTCTTCCGTCCATTCACTCCTTCCAAGCGCTGAAAGATTAGCTTCTGATAAAATAAGCCTTCCTCGGATACTGAGGACCCACCAATCTCTGCTCTCTGGTCACAATTGCTTCAATAATTTAAAAACTATTTCCACCATCGACCCCAAGCCAGTAGGCTATGTGAAGGAGACCACCCAATACCTAGAAAGTAGAAACCCAATCTTTCCAGCACACAAAGTCCGCACCCCATGGAAGATCGATGACTTCACTTAGGGCTTTGGTTGGACGCTGAAAGATTGAGAGTTGGTTCTGTGCATGGAAGGGTGATACTGAGAGGAGGCGAAGGGGAGCTCCGGCCCAAGGACAACTACCTGCATGTTTTGCTGAAGTGACTTGTGCCCTTGCACAGTTGACAAATGAAGTTGTTGTGGCAGTTTGTTGCCTAGGACGAGCCTGTTGGAAGCAAGAGACCCAAGCCATCCTTGTCAAAAAGAGAACGCGGGGTGCAGGCCAATTCAGGGCTACCCTGCATAGAAGTAATGGAGCAGCTCTGAGAGTCGGGGACGGGATGACAAAGGAGAGAAGGTGGGGATGTGGTAGTCACCAGAGCTTCTCTCTTCTCACGACATGCTTTTGACTGATTCAAGTCAAAATCCATATCGGATGTGACAATTCTGAACCATCATTAAGCGCTACCATCCCCTTTTATCAGATGTGACAAAATTCTAGACCAACTGACAAAATACAAGATCAGCAAAACACAAGTAAACTTGCACTTGGGAAAAGGCAAAGTTATAAACACAATATATATAACTTGTTTAAAATGTATTAAGGGTATAAAGTCTGAAATAGATGGGAAGGCCTGGAGTGACAGTCTCAGGGTCTTGAGGCATGGAGAGCTATCTCAGTTTAACTCCATGACTAGGCAGTCACTTGAACACCGTTCACCACATTGGGAACTCATGAATGACTGCTCCTTTCACCACCCCCTTAAAAGTGAACTCCATCACAGCCTAGCAGCACAGATTTGCCAATTTTTTCTTTCCACCAAATCTCCATGACAAAGTGCATTGTGAATCAGGGGAAGATCTGCTGGCCGCATGCTGACCCAAACAAGTCAGGATTACTTGATTCAGGATCCAATATTGAAAAGAATAAGCAAAGAAAAAAACATTAGAACTCCTGAATTGGCAGATCCTGCCACCAGATCAGCCAATTCAGGTTGAATAGGATAGATCTAGGCTAAACCCAGGTAATCCCACCACAGGAAAATTCATGATGAACCAACACAGACCTGTGATTCAGGTATTGGCGTATTTCTGATCAAGATCAAATCAGCTAGGTGAGTTCCTACTGAGTAAGTCTGTTCAGGTGTTTCATGGTCTATAAGGTAGAAGGCACAGATTAACCACCAACCATCAAAACCCTGTGCGACATCAGAGGAAAGAACAGTCACAAGACGTCTTCTATATAACTAATCGGTAATAGGGAAATGACAATGTTAAGAATGCTAACAACCTGAAGTGAGGGTAGCAGAAATGCAAGTGATACTTATTTAATGCCAAACCACTGTTAAAAAGACACTTTCAGATGTCAACCAAGTTGAAAAAACTGCATAACCATTATATGATGATGTTATTAACCACAAAAGAACTAATACCGATGATAAAATTCGAAGTCCCGGCCACTCCTTGACATGTTATGGAGAAGATTATACATTTGCAGAAACATTTTCCTTGGAATCTGTAAAAAGATTGCATAGTTATGCTTAAAAAATGGTGAATGTTGTATGATCTCATGCATAAGTACTGAGCACTGTATGAGTTTGGTAATGATTAAATTTCAAAAAATAGCATATGATGAGATCCTTGCCTTGTCAGAAAAGAGATTAACTCGAATGAAGGAGCAGAAAAGTTCCATAAATGCATGAAGAATCAGAGAATTTTGATGAGGCTGCAAGAAAAAAGATACATCGTTCTATTATGGCAAACAACGGCAATATTATGGATGTTCATGGTTTGGTTTGGTTCCATTTTTGAAGCTTATTTATCAAACCAAATCAAACCAAACTACCTTACAAACCAAACCAAACCAAGCCAAGCCAAATTATTCGGCTTGGTTTGGTTTGGCTTGGTCTGGTTTAAACCATATTTTATTATGGTATAAGATATATGTCAATGTATAATTTCATTTAATTTGTTTTAAATCATATTCTATTAAAATTCAGTGCATATGTTTATACATTTCGTTAGTTTCATCCTTAAAACTCTCCAAACAAATTTATCCTTCCCATAAAAGCTATAAAATATTTTAATATATATAAATTAAAATAAATATTTGATCTAAATTAGGCTATTTGGTTTACCAGTTTGGTTTTGGTCTAAAAACCTTAGAAACCAAACCGAACCGAACCAAGCTATTGGTTGGGTTTAGATTTTGGGTGGGTTGAATCAAATAGTGTACAACCCTAGGCAAAATCTAAAGCACACCACACAAAAAGGAATGTTTGCTGAATAAACAAACTCGCACGAGCCACATATAGTGATGATGTTAAAGAGAAATAGACTAACCAGCAAGGTGATCACTGTACTACTTATGTCCAGGATAAGCCGCAAAGCTTGTTCTCGAAATGCCATCAGGTCCAGGAGAAACTAAACATGAGCATCCACAAGCATTAAATAAGATCAATACCAACTACATATAGCTATGGCATAGTAAGTACAGTATCAAATTCAAACACTACAATTTGTATTTAACTCAAAATGCATAAGCAAGGCTGTCAATTAAATTGTAAGACAGGATATAAAAGATAAACAGGGATGAAGACAAACATGATTCTCCAATTAATGTTAGATTTCGTGGGCCTTATCAGTAATCACCTAAACAGAAACTGATCAAGTGGGTTTATCTCACCAATTGAGATTTGTCTACACTAACCATGATTTTCTTCATCATCAGGATCATCATTATTTTGTAGCTGATCATAAAGATCAGAAGTCTTCAATGACCATGAAAATACACAAGATAGACAAGCACAAATCCTATCAAGGGAATAGAATCTATACAGAAAACTCACCCGTTGACCCCCTCAAAACACAGACAAGAGTGGGGGGAAACCCACCCTGACAAAAAAACAATCTATAAAAACCCTTTCAATTTGCATAAGAAGGCATGAATTGCTCATTTGTCCCATGGACCTAACTGCCCAATAAACAATAACAGAATTGACATGTTGAAAAATGTCCCTCAAAGGAGATGCTGAAAGCCTCTTGCTACCCAAATTGCCCAAAGGAGTGCTGGTAGACGACAGTCCTAAATAGAATGATTAATGTCAATCAGATGTTGATTACTCCAAACAAACATCAGTTTCATTTTCAGTACCAAATTCTGGATTTTCAATGCCTAAAGTGCACAAAACATCACCTATGACAGGTATCAATTTTATGCCCGTTGGTCTAGAAAAGAATGCCCAAGTATAGAAATAACAAGCTTATGACACCGTGTATGATTTGTTTCAGATTGCCAATTCCATTTTTTTTCATATGAATACGGGCCAATCATGACAACAGACAGCTCTCAATGAAACATCTAAGAGAATGCAAAGAATGATGAGGATGAAGGTCAAATCCATAAATATTAGTAAAAGAAAAACATAACATTTATTACATGTCAATATAACATTTGTATCGTGTTCCTTTTAATTAATGAAATGATCATTGCCATTAAAATATATCTACTTGTCTTAAACTTTCTTATAATGACATAAAAGTGTGTTCGATAAGTTATTTTTATTTTTAATAATTTTTTGGAATGATTCCTATTTTTAAAATGTTTAATGATTTTTTCAATTTTTTACAATGAAAAAAATAAAAAATGACCGATCTGGGCTGATTCCGTATTGATTTTCTTCATAAAAAATTGACCGATTCTGACCAATTCAATCCTATTTGAATCGGAACAGTACCCACCAATTCCAATCCTACCATCAATGCTTCAGATGAATTGTTCGGTCAAGTTGTCACCAATGGGTTAATCATGCATTTTACATAACCTTATGATGTGAAAATTAATGATGGAAAGAACATGCATGTACAGCTGGCAACAATAAGCCATGCACATTGACCACAACAAAAGTATACAAAACATCTTGCATAATGACATAGAGGCAAGCTAGTTGGTGGAGCACACCATAACCCATGGCTCCAACTTCTGCATATAGAATTCTGCATTCTCACTTAAAGCATCAACTGCCAGTTTATCAACCTGTAAGAAAATTAGAAAACTAATTAAAATAACAGGGAATGAATAACTCGCCTCTAGTTCAAAAAAAAAATTTACCCGTTCCAGTTGCAGTTTGTTGGGATGTTCAGGAAATTTCTTTGCCACCAGCAAACAGATTCTAGGATAATTTGGAAGAATACCAGCTTTCCAAAATGATTCTGAACAAGTGTATGAGATCAAATCTGGAGAATCAAGTGTTTGCTTCAAACTGTACATTTTAGTTAATAAACCTTCAGCAACCTTTGAAAGCTGGACCACCCATTCCATGTGAAGAGCCTTTGGGAAGTTTGTAAAACTTGATTGTGCATCAGGAACTCCATGCTTCCAGTTATGCGATTTTGAAGGAGAAGACACCTCAGCAGTCAAATACTCGGACCATCTAGACATGTTTTCCCACTCCCTAGATTTTGCAGATCTAGGAGATGCATCTATGTTGGAAAATTGTGGCCTTGGTCTAGACATGAATAAAACCTGTGGCTTTTCTGCACAGTATTCATAAAGAAAAAAACTCATACAATATTTATTTCATTGTAACAGAGATGAAGATGAATAAATTGAATTCATTCTCGTAAGAAAGTCTAATCATGTTATTTGCAATAATTGTAAAATTATTTCGAGTGAAACTTTAACAAGCCAACATAAGTTAGTGATTTTAAATGTTAAGATTAAAATACAAAAAAACATATTTAAAAAAATTATTTCTCTTAAAATAAAATAGTGAGAGTTAAAAAATATGAAACAACAAATATTTACGATAAATTATTGGTAGTCAGACATGGATGTTAATGTTACATAGATGAACATAGTTATAAATATTAGAGAGATTACTAAAAAATACTTGGAGAGTCTAAAAGACATGGTACACCTAAAAAGAAGACTTAGGATGGAACCAAGTGTAAAAAGTGATGAAGAGGATGAAAAATTGGTATAAAAATTGCCTAAGTGTGATAACAATGAAGTTTATGAAGATAGCAAAAAATGAAGCAGAAAGCACTATTAGACAAACAAGAGATAATGATTTTAAACATATGTATGAGAAACTTGAAACTAAAAAGAGAGAAAAAGATCTCAAGAACTTAACCATGTCAGATGCATCATGGATTAAAAAGAAAAAGTTATGATCAAAAATGATAATATCAAAGAAAGATGAAAACAATATTCTGATACTCCTTTTAATGACAACTTAACCAAAAACATAGACGGCAAAGAGAATGTGGCAAAGTTTAATTTGAATTATATTAGAAGAATTTAATTTTCAGAAGTTAAAGAAGCATCAAATATGATAAAAACAAATAAGACATATGGTCCAGATAGCATTCTTATTGAAGTGTGAAAATGTTTGAAAGATTTAGGAATGAGATGGTTATTTTGATTTTTTAACAAAATCCTAATATCAAAAACAATGTCAAGTGAATGGAGAAATAACACTATTATACCTATGTAAAAAATAAGTTATACAAGATTGTGCAAATTGTAGAGGGATCAAATTTTTGAGTCATACTATGAAATTATACAAAAGAGTTATTAAGCAATGATTACAAAATTGTATAAATATTTTATCTCACAAATTTAGATTTATGCTTGGTCGATATACAATTAAAACTATTGTTCTTATTAAAAGTTTGATAGAAAAATATCAAGATATGAAGAAAAATTTATATATAGTGTTTGTTAAATTAGAAAATGTCTATAATAGAGTTCTAATAGAAGTTTTATGGAGGAAGTTGGAACGAAAGATGGTGCTTGTTAAGCATATACAAATGATAAAAGACATATATGATGAAGAATCACTAGTGTATGCACAATTGGAGAAGAAATAAGATATTTTTTGTATTTCAATTGACTTACATCAAGAGTCTGTGATAAGTTCTTATCTTTCTTATATTAGTTATGGATAAATTAACGAAAACTATATAAGATAATATACCTTGGTGTGATTTTTGCAGACGATATTGTATTGATAGACAAGACACAAAAAGAAGTGAATAGAAAGTTAAAATCGTAGAAAATTACTTTAGATATTAAGAATTTCAAGATAAGTATGACTAAAACAAAATATATGAATCGTAAATTTAATGAAAACTAAAGAGAAATAAATGATGGTGTTAGTTTGGATTGAGTAATATTATTTCAAAGAATCCAGTTGAAGTATCTTGAACCAATTATTAAAAAAGATAGAGAAAGCGATGAAGATGTTAATCGTAAGATTAAAGCATGTTGAATGAAATGTAGATTGGATATAGGAGTTCTATGTGATTATAAGATATCACTAAAGTTGAAAAAAAAGTATCCTATAAGTAACATGCAATATTATATGGTAGTGAATGTTGACTAGTTAAAAAACATACCTCTAAAATAAGTGTTGTTGAAATGATAACGCTAAGATGGATGAGTTGTCATACTAGAATAAATAATGAATAAATTAGGGAAAATGTAGGAATAGCAACAATTGTAAACAAATTGAAAGAATGACGATTGGGATGGTTTGGCAATATTATACACAACCTAAAGAGGCTCTAGTTAGAAAAGTGTAATTTATTAAAATAACAAAAACAAAAAAGATGTGTTATACCTAAATAACTTGGAGGAGTGTAATTTAGATGAGTTAAATATCTCTGAAGAAGTAACTCAAAATCGACAATAGTGGAGAAAGAGAATTCGTATGGCCGACCCCAAATAATTTTGGACTATGGCTTGAGTTGAAAGACGAAGATGATTAACTGATAGAATACCCAATTCTTTCCTTCCAGAACTAAGGTTTACCTTGAATTGGCAAAATTTTAGTTCAGTAATGAATAGTTTATTCACTTCAAGACATGGGCTCCAAACATATTACCTTTTGGATCGGACAGGAAAAAGGATGAATTTAAGATTGGAGAGCATGAATGGGAGGAAGGGGAGTGTTGAGTAGGTCCCAAATCCCAATGGTGAAATGAGAGGGCAGTTTGGCGGCATCCCTGCCCTCCAAGGGTTCCCCCTAGGATGCAAAGGAGTCTCCTCCATCAGGTCCTTCTAATATTGAGTGTGCCATTTGTCTGAAGGCAAGTCATTGACATAGGGATCATGAAATGCGACTCTGCAAGGTGTGGGAGATGCAGGAGGATTGAGAAAAGAAGGTAGGGTTGCAATCGGGCGGCTTCACTGAAACCAAGGTTGCGGAGAGTAGTTATTCCTCAGACTTCCATGAGGATCAAATAATCCTTGTACCAAAGGATTGTTTCCCACGTTGGTGGTTATTCCCACATCTCTCGATGGTGACTCCATAGAGAAGCTTAGTGATAGCACAGTCAATGAAGTTTCTGTTGGTAAAGGCAAACCAACAAGCACCAGAGGAGAAAAACTGGATCACACTCAGTCCCTAGACAGCAAGGGCCAATTGACCGATCTGCCCTTCCAAAGAAAGATGGAGTCAATCAGGAGCCACCAGAATCAGACCAATTTGGTATAATAAGTCTGAGTCAGCTGGGATCTGTGATCCTGGTCAACTCCATGCTAGAGTTAGCCAGTCCAAACTCATAACAGGCTGATCCTTACCAAATATCGGACTGGATGAGACAGATCAGCAAGATCAGTTAATCATAACTCAAATGGGCCAATGTGCCCAGGAATCAGCTGATCTTGGTTGATTACCTATGTCATAAGAGGAGAGAGGTGCTTGAGGTTTACATAATTGCTGCTAAGATGAAGGTGACCCGAGAAAAGAGGCAGAGGTGGGAAGGTCGCAGGTAGGGAGAGATGAGACTAGAGCGGGTGAGTTGTCAGATGGAGTGCAGGACAATGCAGAGAAGGGAGGCGGGGTCGAAGGGCAGCTAGTGGTGGATGGGTCACTTGGTGACTGATGTGGGCAGCCCATGTGCCTACCCCATGATGTGTTTGGGAAGGAAGAAGGGTCCATGGGTCCAATGCAAAAATTTCTGATCTGGGACAGGGCCGGATTAGGATAGGGATCAGATCGACCAAGCTGTAAGCAAAACTGACCCGACCTATATTGGTTCTTCCAAAATCTGCAAGAAAAACAAAAAATGTACAGTCCTGAACATTGTCTAGGGAGGAGGGTTGCCATTCTGGGTTGGATCACCACTGATAGGTGGTGACGAGGCAGTGCCACCACCCTCTAGACCCACTATATAAGTTACCCGATCCGTGGTGTATTGGGTCTAATCATCTTCTCCACCTGTTAAGGTGAGGAAGATACACTGGGTGTTGGCAGCACCCCTCCATTGGAGAACAGCGACAATCCTACCCTAGATTGGGGTCAGCAATCCGGCAATATTGAGCCTGGTTTATGTGGAAGCATCCGCCAGGATGGGCCTTCCCTGGGATCAGGTCGGCAGGTGTCAACCCTGATCCGAATAGGCTAGTCTTGCAAACCATGTTCCAATATTGGATCCCATAGAGTGAACATGTGTATCTGCAAAAGTGCAACTCAAAAGCGGACTGTGGGTTGGAACAGAGCAGTTCAGCACCCAAGGGCGATCCACTTTTAAGTTGTAAATCCACCTATGTTGGTTCCACAGGATGCAAAATCTTGCTCATCCAAAATGGAACATGAAAGGCACTAAAGGCAGGTCTTTGATGTATCTGTGGGAATCTTAATACTGTCAGAACTCCATAAGAAAGAGCACGTCAGTCAGTCTGGTTACTTGAAATGGCAATTTTTAACTTTTGGGTTCATGCTAATGGTTTTATTGAGATTTCAGAAAATGGGCTAATTTTCACTTGGTCCAACTCAGTCTCAAAGTCGAAGTTTGTAAGAACTTTTTTATCCCGGTAGAATTCTTAATGGCTCAAGGGATGCTTGATGCTTTTTACATTCCTAGAGTGTTTCCCAATCATGTTCCCATGGGTATTAGTTGAGGTGCCAGAGAAGTTAATTACACAAGAAATTTCAGATTTGAGATGTCTTGGGGCAGTTATTCTCAGTTTTTAAACCTTGTGAGGTCTTAGTGATAAAAGTGTGTTGTCACATATAAATTTGCAGTTATGATCCTGGTTACCAAACTCAAATTTATCAGATCCAAACTGAGAATTTGGGCAGACTCAAATAACAAACTAGCAAAGGAAGAGAAAGAGGCTTGTTGAAGAAATTGACAAGTATGAGCAAATTGAATGACAAAGGGGAGCTTGATGACCAGCAGAGATAGAATTGGCTACAGGCATAAGACAATTGCAAAGAATGTGTGTATAGAGAGAAGATTAAATGGGAGCTAAAGAGGCATTATTGAAGGAATGACATAGAAATACGGAATATTTTCACTCAGGCTTCTGTAAACCATGAGATTCTAATACACGGAATAACAATTGCCTTTTTAGTGTCAACGATGGAGGTATAAACAATGGAATGATGCAAATAGAGGCCAGCTCATTGCCGGTGAAGAACGATTGAAAATGTGAAGTATGTTACATTAGAACATCTTGAGCATTACACCGAGATAGCTTCATAATTCTCTTAAAATTACGCGCTCAACATATTCCCAACACAGTATACCCATCTCAATCTTCAATAAGTGAGGTTCTAGTCAACAACGACCTTGCTTTCTAGTGGTTAGTGGTTACAATTTCGCAAACTAAGGCACGGCTTAAAGGACGTTGCAAAATACCAGAAACGACCGGCGAAATAAGATCAAGTATGGAGGACCCAACTGTCAGCAAACCACATTTGCTCAGGATCCACGAACTTTAACCAAACCCGCGTGAGAGAGTTCAAACATCAGCTCACCTGCAGCAACTGAAGCCTAAGACTATGCTGTATGAAAGACCGCCGTGGCCTCCGGGGAAACCGACCGTGAGGGAAGAGAGAGAGGGAGAGAATAAGAAGAAGAAGAAGAAGAAGAAGAAGAGACTAGATCCGGCTGCAGAGAAGGTGGTGGCGGAAGTGGAGGGATCGAACGGGAGCGGGTGGGAGGCACGGCATAGAGAACGTGGCAAAATACCAGAAACAACCGGCGAAATAAGATCAAGTACGGAGAACTCAACAGTCAGCAAACCACATTTGCTCAGGATCCACGAACCTTAACCAAACCCGCGTAAGAGAGTTCAAACATCAGCTCACCTGCAGCAACTGAAGCCTAAGACTGTGCCGTAGAGAGGACCGCCGTGGCCTCCGGGGAAACCGACCGTGAGGGAAGAGAGAAAGAGGGAGAGAAGAAGAAGAAGATGAAGAAGAAGAAGAGACTAGATCCGGCTGCAGAGAAGGTGGTGGCGGAAGTGGAGGGATCGAACGGGAGCGGGATCGAACGGGAGCGGGTGGGAGGCGCCGGGGTGGGTGCCCTTCGCAGAAAAAAATAAACAAAAATGGTAAACGGTTGGTCATCTGGTCACACGGTGTTACACTCCCTCTCGTCTTCTGGTTTCCGGTCTTCGTCAGTTCCCGTTGAGTTGTCGACACCACGAAGCGGGGCGGGGAGTGGCGGTGACGCGACCTTACATTGTATTACTGATAAAATAGTATTTGTATAGTAATATTATAAAATATTTATTGAAAATGCTTATAATTTAAAGTTTCATATATAATAAATACTTTAACTATTTTATCTATTTTAGGGTTCAGACGGATCATTATAAAAGTTTGATTTAGTTCCATTCGAATTGAAAAATTAATGATTTAATTTCAAGCATCACTAAACTGCCGTCCACGCCCCCTAAGTCATTCCCGATGGCAACGAGACTAGGGTATTAGCGTACATGATGAAATATTTGTAGCGGTATATATATATATAAAAGATCCATAAATAAAATTTATTGTACAAATTTTATTGTGCACACAAACACACATTACATTCTGATTCCATAATCATGATTACTGTGATTAGTTAATTTTACATTTTAAAAATTTGAGAGTGAGAATCAAATTTAATGAGAATGTGTTGTACCTGATTTAAAAGTACATCTACTTGTAGCAATATACAACAAAAATTTGCACCACTCTAAGAACATAAATTGTGATTCTCAGTCTTAGATACAGAACATCCAATATATATGTAAATTACGAGGTAATCCATAAAAATAAATATATATATATTTGTCACCACCTTACTTTGGAGAATAACTTATTCTTAGGATCCAAGCTGCTTTTTTACGCCCCAAGGGTCTTACGATTACCGCGGAGTATCATATCCCATGGGCGCTCGCTTGCCGTCCCAGGCCAGGCTCGGCGGTAGCTGTGTGGAGTGGTTATCGCGGTAAATAATCACCGGCGGGCCCCGCCTGCTCATGATGTCGCATGCCCGGGCCCCATGTGGGTCCCACGCGCCGAGTGGGTAATCATTTTCTCCCACGCGTGAAGGGAGGTGGTCGGCGGTTTTTCTTTTTCTTTTTCTTTTTTTTTCAAACGCAATGCTTTGTGCTGTGGTTTATGGGCTGTCCGGTTGTATAACAAAATAAATTTTATCATAAAAATGTTTTCGTGATACAAATTGTGCAATCAGTGCAACAATATGTTCGTCTACAAATAAATTTTTTTTTCAATACAAAAGGCAAACTATTTTAATTTCTCATGGCACCGACATTTTTAATTATATGGTCCTGACCATTTTTGTTACCATAGCACACCAAACATGATAAATTTCAATCATAAGTTCTTATATTTTATTTTAATACATTGTTTTTTTACAAAGAATATTCTATCTTTATATATATTCGAACCAAACACTAACTTTTAACTGGAATACCTTACTTGATTGTGTGAAAAAAAATCAAAAATACATATTTGTATTGTAACAAAATTTAATCTATCATGCAACCGGACACCTCATTAGCCTCTCTACAATATTCTTCGTCATGTCGGAAAAATACTTGGTTAAAAGTTCGTGTACATATTTGCTTGCACGACAAATTAAATTTTTAATCAATCTGTTTTTATATAGATTTTATTTTTAGAGGAAGACAAAGATGATATTTTTTTTTCATGTTTTGTCCCCGTTCATTTTTTTTATTATAAACGACCCACTCTCTTTCTTATCACATCTCATTAAACACGGCAATTTCTTATTTTCAGCGACCACTCTTTTTGTTATCACATCTCACAATTTCGTATTTTCAACTATCTTTGATTTTATTTAATGTGCAATATCACAAAAAATAAAAAATATTTTTCTATGATCAAATACCTTATGGTGGATGGCTCACAGGTCCCTGATATTTCGATATCATGATCCGCTTCTATTCGAGTGGTCAACGCTTTAGGTGAACCTCAATTAACCGATAGACGTTACAAACCAAATTACTTGAGTAAACTTTTTACCCACTGAGAACTTTTACAGACCATAGATTTTTACATAATCTATTATTCACATAATCCCACGCAGATGCACCCTAATTCTTGGTTAAAATCGGTTTTCTCTGTTTAACAAGTATCATCGCCCATCCATCCATAAAAAGCAGGGCAAGAAACATGGTTCTCGGTCCAAGGCCAGACTAGGTCGCCCGATCGGTTTGGCTGTGACCCGGTCGCACAACCCGATCAGTCAACTGGGTCACCCAAAGTTTCACGATTTATGAATATCTGTTTATTAATAATACAACAATATTTCACTATCACTTGTATCATAGTTAAATTTTATGAGTATATATATAATATATATTTTAAATTTATACAATTATTTTTTAATTATCTTTATCTACTAATTTGAAATTATTCTTTCAATATATACTAATATAATATAATAAAAAATCATATTTTATTGTACATATTAATAAATATTTATTTTCAATTATAACATAAAAATATAACTACATTTATATCTATATATTTTATGTATACATAAAATATAATATAAAATATATTTTATATTTTTATATTTTTATTTTTAAAAAAAATAATATATCTAACACCGTCTAACCCAGGTCACAACCTAATCTGACATGGCCATATTTGGAGCCAACCGACCCCAACCTAACCCCGATCCGACCTTCCTTGGCAAAAAGAATAAAAATCAACTGTACCTTTACATCATCTAGAGTGTCCACAGAAATACATATTCTGTCATAGTTGAAATATAAAATCTTGTCAAGAGGGTAGGTAATTGATAGCCAAAGTTGACGTATATATTTTAGATGAAAAGCCTTCCTGGAAAAAAAATTGGGGAGGCCTTTCATCATAAGATGGTTCTCAAACTTTTCTTACAATATAGATTACACCACATAGGTCATGATTTTTCAAACCATTATCTCGTTAATCTAGATCCTTGACTTTTACTTAGTACGTTATTACATTATCAAACAAATAAAAAGTTCGTACCACAATCAAAAGCCCCACCATTTTTTATCGTTGGGTTACCTCAAATCCATCAAGGAAGGCGTGATGAAAAAAAATCACAGTTAATATTTAGACGAAGGAGAATGCACATTATAGTTTGGAAAACCCCCCAAAAAAACTAATGGGGTGTTTGGTTGCATGATAATTTTTTGTACACTTTCATGATAAAAAATTGTATTAAAATAAAAAGTAAACCAACTCATGACATAAAATTATCATGTTTGGAGGGATGTGATTACAAAAAAGAGTAACTACCACACATGACCAAACAAAGTAGGGGACCACAAGAAAAAAGAAAGAGGTGAGACCCTCTTTTTTTGTTTAAGAAGAAAATCACTTTCAAAACATAAAATTATCATGGTTGTCAAACACCTCTTTTAACAAGTTTTCTTACAATTTTTAAAAATTAAAATAAAAACCTTCGTTATCATGCAACCAAACACCCCATAAAACTTTTCGCTAGTCATATCATGGATGTAAAACGACCAATTAGATGACACAAAACATATTTTATATTAAAAAAAGATAGGGAACGACTCAGTTATTAGAAAGTAGTCACAGATTACAAGGTAACTGCAGGCATAGCCCTTTCAACAGGCTGGCTATTCTCCACATGAGGATGATTTCGAGCAGCATATAAAAGGGTCGGAGACATTCTAGTGGTTTCGTTAATCAGCTAGTTCCGGTAATTTTATCATATGTGGTCTTGATTTTCTCTGTCAAAGCTTCCCTGAATAAGATAAAAAAGAAAAAGTAGGATAAGATATCACCAATTTATAGTGCACTTAGAGATAAAAAAAATCATCTGAGCACATTTCTATATCTAGATGAAAAGTAAACCTTGACATCATAGCGAAATGAGAGAATATGTCACTATCATCGGTGATCCATGCTCGCTCGAGCAGTGTGCATAGGCAATAGAATTTGGATACTTCAATTAATAATATGAGCAAGAGCAAGATGCATGACTCATTTGAGGATGCCACTAGCTTATGTAAACAGACCAATCACCCTCCAAAACACGATACTGGATAAAGGAAAATAATGTCCGGGCAAAGTAATTTAGTATCCAAAACTTGATTAACTGACAGGTTGAAAATGAGAAGCAAATTTGAGTAACAACAAAAGCAATGTCCAATATTTACATTCATTCACGGTGATGGAAATAGTTTCTACGTATGACATAAGCCCAACAATGAAAAGTGCATAGAGAAAATGGTGGTTAGGCGACTTAGAGGAGAAACCAGTTGCATGTTCATTGACTGACCACGGTAAATTGATGGTCAACATCATGACGGAAATAGTAACTATTTTTGTGTCAGGCATCATCTTTCTTATTCGAATGACATCTCTATTACTCCATTAACCACTACTGAAGTCAGTTTTAAACCACATGTTGAAACTCAATTATCCCGGGAAGGAAAAAGCAATCAGCAAGGAAGTGATTTAAAGGTATTACCTGTCAGGCTTGAAGACCAAATTCTGATATATAAACCACTGCAAGAGCAAAAAAAATAAGAAAAAAAACGCATCAGCCTCTAGCTAATCATGCGTGGTTTTTCTTTGCATCCATGATCATGCAATAAAAACATGGAGTTGAGATTTAAACTTGAGAAGAAAGTTTGAGGTAAGTAGTGATAAAAGTTGTAGAGACTATAGTTACCCCTGTATAACCAATTCCAACAAGTTCAAGAACACCTGGAATCAACGGAAGCCTGTCAATTGCCTGCAAAGTGGGGTAAAGAACATCAAACGTTCAAACACCAGAAGGATATAAAAATGATAAGAGGAATAGATACAGAAAAGAACGAGAAAATATTATAATAAATTACTCAGTCTGATCTAAAATGAAGCTGTACCGAGATAAGTCCGGTGGAAGCCCATAGTGCAACAATTGCAGTAGCCCCAATTGCTGCTACTGCATATTTGTCATCAACTTTGTCCCACTAACATGGTAAACAAAGAAACCATTTTAGCATCTATGCTATACATCTCTTTCAATTCAAGTTAAAGAATTTGAGTGTACAAGAAAATAAAAGTAGGAGAAATCAGGTTTACCGCATCTACTACTTTTTTCACAACTTCTGGCAACTCAGTGTCACCTTGCCCAGGAGCCTCTGAAGTTGCGACACTAGTTTCTCCAGGTGCAATCCTTGTTGTAGTGGCTTTTCCATGAGCCTTGACAGTGCCGTTACCAACCGTCCAAGCGCCTCGGAACAAAGGTAAAAAATCGTTTTATTGCTCTTTCATGGTGATGCTGAAAAGAGATAAGTAGACAACAGAGAGCATATCTATTGATTCATTTTTAAAAATTTTCCGACTGAATAATGCCCGTCCAGTTGAGAACAAAGCAGTAAGCCCGCAAAAGACAGATTCAGATGCCGCCAAAGGGACTACAACCTTTCAGAAGACCCAGATATCAGCATGAACGTGGCCGCTATATCATGCCACAACTTCAAGTAACCATATAAGCAAACAGGTAGGGAGCATGTCCACAACTAACATAGATCGATAACAAAAGGTGGGCGGCACGGCACTCGAATAAAAAGGAGGCTGCCTGGTGGAAAGGTGGGGAACACGAAGGGATTTGAAAGCATGATCAAGAAGCAAATTAAACCACCGCGTCGTCCTTTACCGCAAGAAGATCGTGAACAAACGTCGGTAGCCGCAGTGAGGATTTCGCCATTCTCAGACAGGAAGCCGAATGGAACCCGGCATCGGGACGGGTGACGTGGTTGAAGTAAGATTCGCCCTCGACAGAGGAAAAAGGAAGGAACTTTAGAGGATTTCGACTCACCGGAGGCGCCCGCCCTCTGCAAGCGCCTATGAGGCGGTAGGGCCAGGCAATGTGGCACCCCCAAGGTCTGGCGTTGGGAGGTAACCCTCGCCTCCGTCGTGACGGCGGGGGAGGCGAGTCCCCATGTGGCAGCAGAGGCCATTGGAAGCTCGGTGGCGATGGCGGCAGAACGCGTCCCCTTTCGCGGCAACGGGCAGCGGCGTCCCCGGTATCCGCACTCCACTCCAGAGGGTCGGGAAGTCCGGAAGGCGCAGCGGGAGGTAGAAACCCGCCACGCCCAAATCCGGATAACGCTGAGTTGGCGGGGCGTGGTTGGAGAGGGAAGCTTCAGAATGTAGGGCGTATCCACGGGGGGAGGCCGGCCGAGCAGTCGAGAATCGCTGAGAGGGGGACCATCGCCAAGGATGCGCGCCGTTGGCGGGAGAAGACACTGGCGAGAGGAGTCGGTTGTGGGTCCGGCGAGAAAGACACGCGTGGGCGTCTGGAGGCCAGCGCCCTCGATCCACTGCCGTGTGCTAGCGTGACAATCGGTCGAGAGCGGAGCACCTCGGTCCCGACGAATAACGAGTTACAAACATGTCGGATAACAATTCAATCTTTTTCGATACCAATTCAACAACGATTCAATAACATAATTTGAAAGTCATAAATCTGCTATCAAAAATAGCTAAATTACTATCGACACTTTAGTAATTCACTATCTGTCGATAAATGAGTTAGTAAGACATTGGTAACGGTTCAACTTTTTTCGGTAACGGTTCATCGAACTAGTTTTAAAATCATCACTTAAGTGGTGGAGGTATGTGACCATTTTTAATTGTAGACTAAGGCCCTGTTTGATAGGGCTTAATCAACCACTTATCTCTGATTCGGTCAGAGATAAGATATTTGACATTGTTTGATAAAATCACTGAAGTGGTGTCTGAAAGAAGATCTAATCTCTTAAAATGATCTGAGTGATTCAGATCCGTGAACTAACTTTTTGGGGTTCAGACGTTACCCAGCCTCTGCGACGCCGTCTCTTCCTACTCATCGTCCGAGCAGTTGCTCCCCGCACCATGCGCAAGTGGCGGCCGCCGCAGCCGCACGGAGGAGCCGGCGGTGAGGCGGGTGGCGGCGGGTGACCATGGTGGCGGGTGACCGGCGCCGCGGGGCGGAGCCCCAGGGGGGGAGCTCGCGCCCCGCGGAGGGGGCGCCGCGGGGGGGGAGCTCCGCGGAGGGGGGGTGAAGGGGGGCGCCGCGGGGAGGAGCTCCGCGGAGGGAAATCCGCGCGGAGGGGGCGCCGCGGGGGGGGGGGGGAGCTCCGCGGAGGGGGGGGTGAAGGGGGCGCCGCGGGGGGGAGCTCCGCGGAGGGAAATCCGCGCGCACACGGGTGTCGTAACCGAGCGGCGGTTGGGAGATGAAGGCGTGGGCGTTGGCGGCCACGGCGGCGGCGACGACCTCGTCGGCGGTGGCGTCCTCCTTGCCGAGGAGGATGTTCTCCACGATGGTGGTGGCGAACGGGGCGGGCTCTGGCTCACCAGCCCCATCCGCAGCCGCGGCCACCTGAGCTGCAGCCGCCGGATGTCGACCCCGTCCAGCAGCACCGACCCGGCCTGCGGGTCGTCGTAGAACCTCTCCAGCAGCGCGACGGCGGTGGACTTGCCGGAGCCGCTGGCGCCCACCAGCGCCACCGTCCTGCCGGCGGGCACCCGCAGCCGGAAGCGGCGGAACACGGGGGTCTCCGGCCGGGACGGGTACGCGAACCGCACCTCCCGGAACTCCACCTCCCCCCGCACGGGGGGGGGGGGGGGAGGGGGGAGCTCCGCGGAGGGGGGGGGTGAGGGGGGCGCCGCGGGGGGGAGCTCCGGGGAGGGAGCTCTGCGGAGGGAAATCCGCGCGCGGGGAGCTCGCGGGGGGGGTGTCGCGGGGGGAGCTCGGGGAGGGAGCTCCGGGGGGAGCTCCGCGGAGGGAAATCCGCGCGGGGGGGGGGGGGGTGAAGGGGGGCGCCGCGGGGGAAATCCGCGTGGGGGGGGGGGGAGCTCGGGGGGCGGGGGCGGTGCCGCGGAGGCGGGGAGCTCCGCGGAGGGGGGGGTGAAGGGGGGCGCCGCGGGGGGGAGCTCCGCGGAGGGGGCGTCGCGGGGGGAGCTCCGCGGAGGGAGCCCGGGGGAGCTCCGCGGAAGGAAATCCGCGCGGGGGGGGGGGGGGGGGGGGTGAAGGGGGGCGCCGCGGGGGGGAAATCCGCGCGGGGGGGGAGCTCCGGGGGGCGGGGGCGGGGGCGGGGGCGGTGCCGCGGAGGCGGGGGAGCGCCGGGAAGGAAGGGGGAGCGGGGGAACGGGGGCGTCCGCCGAGGAGGGGGGGTGTCCGCGGGAGGGGGAGCTGCGGGGGGCGGGGGCGGTGCCGCGGAGGCAGGTGGGGAGCGCCGGGAAGGAAGGGGGAGCGGGGGGAACGGGGGCGTCCGCCGAGGAGGGGGGGGTGTCCGCGGGAGGGGGGCGGACCGCCGGGAAGGAAGGTTGGGGGGGGGGGGGAGGGGGCGCCGCGGGGGAGCTCTGGAGAGGGAGCTCTGGGAAGGAAGGGGGAGCGGGGGGAAGGGGGGGTGTCTGCGGGAGGGAGGGCCCATGCCCCTCTGTCTCTTCGCGACGCCAGTACACATATTTTAATTCAGATTTTTTTTGTCAAACAACATAAATCACTTATCTCTTACTCAAATTCAGCACTTTTTCACCACTGATTAAGAAGTTAGATGTGAAATTAAGAGTTAAGATTTTTAGATTAAGTCTAATCAAACACCACCTAAGACAAATCTCTCCACACGAAGAGTGAGACGATCCTCTCTCCAACCGGTCTGATACGGATAAGATTCTGACATTACGTGTATCTATATTTTATAAGTAAAATGTGTAATCGCACAATGTAAATTATCGAAAACAAGTGTCTTCGCTAACTATTTTATAATGTCTAATAAAAATAGTATACCGTCTGACAATTAATAGAAATATAAAGTTACATACCATCGAATAAAATCTATCCGTGAAAAAGAAAAAATTTATGACCTCTTCGTAATGACATATCGAAGAGGTAGAATTCTACGGAGAGAAAAGAAAAGAAGGAAAATCGACAAACAAATTGTGAAGGTATCTATTATATAGGAAAGTTTAAGTGTGGCAATACAATACACGGTGAAATATGGGAGGGGTTGTAGAAACCTTAGCGACCGCAATAGTCCTCGCAGCATCCTCGCCCAGTGGCAACCCTCACCTAGCAAAAACTCTCGCGGTGGCTCTTCCCTCGCTCGCTATTCTCGACGACACCCTCGTCATTCAACTGCGCTCAAATCATCGTTGTTGTTTGGGCCCCAGTTGTCCTCCATTCCGGCTGCACTTTTCTCCCGTGAGGCCTTTCCCCTCATCCCCACATTCCATGTACAACCCCCATTTCCTCGCATCCTCCTTTCTTTCCTGTCCTCGTCATCATCCTTCGGCCCCCCAGCAATCCATCTCTTTCGACTATTTCCCTCCCACCCCGATAGGATTTCCCCTTGCCCCATTCTTGTGTACCTCATCCTTGGTTCTCATCCCCAACCTGCATACATATCTACTGATCCCCCGAGCAGCACCCTTCTGTCAAGACCCCCACCTCTTCATTCTTCTATGCCAATATCCTTCCCCCTCCTGTTTCCAGGAGCACCCCCTCCTCCCATAGACTCCTCTCTTCCCTCTATCTTTCCTCTATTTTGACTTCTCCCTTTGAATTACCCTCCTTTGCCCAAGTACCTCTCCCCTTTGCCTTGCCCTTGCAAACCCTCTCGCCCCCTAGCTCCTTCACCTAATCGTCGCTTGGAATTTTCATGAAGGGAGATTGTTGTCGCCGTTTTGAGGTTGTTTTCGGTCTGGGATGGAGGGATGTTCCTCTCTCTCAAACTCCCTTTCCAATGCTTTGCCTAAGTGTGATCTTAGGCATTTTGTCTTCTTTTTGTCACATTGGAATTGTGAAGTACGGCTTATTCATGTCTTTTATTCTTTGTTGTTGTCTGTAGTCGTTTGGCCTAGTTATGTCATGTTGTCCCTCTTTGTTAAGTTCATAGTTGCTCACTCTATTCCGAGACGGTTAGTCTGGACAATATCCACTCTCGTTTGCTGTGATCATCCGATCTTAAGACAATTGTCAAACTTTTATGATGGAGTCACTAACTCTGTTACTCAACCTTTTTATGCACTTAGTTGTGCTGGTTACTTTGTGGCTTTTTGTTTGATTTTTAAAAATGTTAATTTCCAAACAAACTCTTTTTATTATTGACTTGGTCTAGTGTCTTTTCTTTTTAGGACTATTGTATTTTCAACTATGTATTTTTTGTGGTATGAATGAATGAATGTGTTTTTCTGTCCAAAAAAGAAGACACAGTGAAACATTTTTTCTTGTGACAGTAGCGTCCACTCTTATATTGCACTGTTGGAACACGTGGAATAAAGTGCTTGACTCGGATATCAACCTACGAATAGAGATATAAAAAAAACAGACAACAATGCAAGAAGATAAAGATTTACGTGATTTGACAAGATAATGTACTTTCTTACGTCCACAAGATGATGATTGAAAACTTCACTAAATTGGAAGAAATTACAACGAAGTAACACTCCCCAAACTCTCAAATAAAATAAGGACAAAATCTCTTTTCACACCCACCTATGATTCACTCACGCCAGTGTCCTCACGGTGCCTAAAATGGTGTTGCAACAAGCATGGTTTGCGGGGTCGGCGACCCGGTCGGCTGGGTCGCCAAACCCGGCCGGTTTTCGGGCCGACCAGCCTGGAAATGACCCTGCTTGGCCGACTCCAAGCTGGCCCGGCAGGGGGTTGCGCGACCCAACTTCGGGTCGCCCGACTTTGGGGCGACCCGACCCAAGTCATTTTTTTTCATGCTATTATTACATACTTAATTTTTTTTTCTTCCCCCTCTCCCTTACCACCATAAAAAAAAATTCTTCAGAGGGCGTTGGCCCCCCTGATACCCCCCACAAGGGGCCTTGACCCATTGACCTTCACAACCTGACTGCACAGGTCGATTCGCGACTACTCTGCGTCACATTTAATAAAATTATAACAATACTTCACTATCACTTATATTATCACATATATAAGATTTATAATTATAAATATGTGTTATATATTTAAAACTTTAAAAATTTATTTTAACTCTCTTCTCTATCACACACACATCAATTTTCTCTACCTTTGATGTTTGGTCATTTATAGAATTTAAATCAATATATAATTTTATCATGAAAATGTATACAAGCTTCGTGCAACCAAACATCCCATTGATCTTCATCTTTGTGAGTGTCAAATGATGCAGCTGAGAAGGGTGTAAGGGTCATCTTATGAAAAAAAAATCAATAAAGGGATGTTGGCAGCTATGCAATGCAAGTAGCACCCAGATGGTGATTTGAGGAAAGACAACAGGGTGAGGAGGGAGTAAAAAGAGAGAGAGAGAGAGAGAGAGAGCGAGAGAGAGAGAGAGAGAGAGAGAGAACATGAGTGAGGAGGGAGTCAAGGAAAAAAAAGAAAAGACAACAGGAGTGAGGATGAAAGAATTAAAAAAAAAACCATGATGAGATATTCCGTGGAGTATTGGGAACAAGAGAAAGGCACTATTTAACAAACAGAGAAAGGACGAGACAAGCAGTTAAATCACGGAGGTCTTCTAATATCTTTCTCTTGAAAAATAAAATAAAGTGAAGTGAGTAAGAAAAGATGAATGTAAAAAACAAAAAGATATTTTGTATCGAGTCAAATAATATGCACTGAGGAATGAGAAGATTCTAAATTACTAAAAATATCGAAACTAAAGTATTGAAGTAATCGAGATAAATTTTATAAATATGAGAATATTCTCTCCAATAATTAATCATCACCGTCAAAGTCACAATAATATTACACGGGACAAGATCAAGTAAAAATAGGAGACAGATCTACTAAAGAGATAGAGTTAGAGTTTGTTTACTCTGATATTACTTGAAAATTTTCAAAATTTAAATATTAAAATAATTAAGATCAAATTTATAAAAATAAAAATATTTTCTCCTGTACTTAACATGAAACTAAAGTCTTTGGGCGAATCACTTTTTTTTCGCGACTATAATGGTAACTCAGCAAGTCACCGTCTTTCTCGTCTCCTTTTCCCCCGTCTCTCTTGCTCCCGCTCGCAGTTAGAAGAGAACACCTCCGCAAAGCCCTCCCTTCCTATCAACCACATCCCACACTGCCTAATCTCCACGCTTGCTCCCTTCTTTTTCTGTTTCGAGCTTTTCCCAGGTATCCCGAGTCCAGGGATTTGCATTTCCTATGGAAGTTCCTTTTGGTCATTTTTGTGTTTCCTTCCGGTTAGGTTTCTACAAATTTCTTGTTTACCTGTTCAAATGTAGATCTCTTTGTTGTCTGTTATCTGTACCCATCCTAAAGTATAGACGCCGATGCACTTCCTCGTGGTCTTCTCTTCGGAAAATCGTATGCCCAGTTGGCCACTTAACCAAACAAGAGGAATGTGAGATCATAATTTCGTACTGCAGTGAAAAATGCTCAAAGTTAGACTTTAGGTTCAACAAACTAGGACGCGGCACTTGGTGACTTGTTGGTCACTTGCCCATGACTATTTTTCTCATCGTGTATTTCCTACTACTTTGCTCGCGTCTAGATGATTTTCATTCTTAAAGAGGTCATATATTCTTAGCACGAGGTTCGCTAGTTAGAGTTACCAGAAAACTGGTAGAAACTTGCATCACATCACAACCTTTCTGCGGAAGGGCTCTGGGGAATCTTTCTGTAATTACCGCGTTTTCAATTTTATTTGTTTACCCATTTTTAATTCAAGTTTGATATCTACTGCATCTCAGGTCACAAGGCCACATGGATCATCTGGAAGAAATCTCAGAGGTGACTGATTCTGATGTAGACAACCATGTATCCGTGCCATATTTAAAATTGCAAAGAGGTGAACATGTCATAAAACAGGCCAGTGGAACATATCGATGCCCATTTTGTGCTCGCAAGAAAAAGCAGGTCTACTCTTACAAGGATATCGTTCAGCATGCTTATTCGGTTGGTGCATCCAATAGACATGTAAAGGTGAAGGCAAATCATCGTGCCCTTCTCAAGTACTTGACTAAGGATATGGCTAAGGGTGCAGATCAATCATTGCATTATGTTGTTCTTGGCCAAGAACCTGTTTCTAATACTACGAAGGATGAAGACTTTGTCTGGCCTTGGATGGGGGTGCTGGTAAACATTCCAACTGAGATAAAAGATGGCAGGTGTATAGGAAATTCCATAATAAAATTAAAAAGTCACCTATCTCAGTTCAGTCCTCTGAAGATCCATCCTTTATGGAACTTCAAGGGCCACACTGGGAGTGCCATTATTAAGTTTCGTAAAGATTGGTCTGGCTTTAAGGATGTTATGACATTTGACAAACACTTTGAAAGGGAATGGTATGGTAGAAATGATTGGTATGGGAAGGAACTTCATAAGGATGGATTGTATGGATGGTTTGCTCGGGCTGAGGACTATAATCTGGATGGTCCTATTGGTAGATATCTTAGAAAACATGGGGATCTGAAAACAGTTCATACTCATGAGAAAGAAGGATTTGAGAAAAACATGAAACTCGTTGCAGATTTAACAGACCAGCTTGTAGCTAAAAATTCTCTTCTTAGAGAATTGGAATGTGGATACAATGAGTGTAAAATGTCACTCAACCAAATGATGGAGCAGAGAGATCAGCTACATTGTGCATACAATGAAGGTATGTTGTATGACGGTCATATGAGTATGCATTGTCCTATGAATAACTTGTGCATGTTGATCAAGGGGAGAATTTATTACATAATTTTCTGTCTTTGGCCTGATTGTTCTGTTCTTTATATTTCTCTCTAATTGTTTGCTTGTCAAATATTTAGCAGTATATCAGAATAGGAGGATCTCTTTGAGGAACAGTTTGACAATCCGATGGTTATCCTTCACCCGGCTACTGCATTTGACAAGAATTGGTTTTTTGTGTATTCAGGGCACTATCTAGACTTCTATTTTTAGGGACATTCTTATCTTGGAAGAGTTTTGTTATTAGCATTTATCTGAATGCTACCCTCTTGGTAGTCAATCAGATGGCTCTCCTCTCACTTTCTTCACCCTTTGTACTCTTTTTATCTGTACCCTATATTTACCTGTATTTGTTTCCTTTATATTAAAGGAAATGTGACATGTGTCACCTTTAAAAAAATATTTAGCAGTATGATAAATAATAATTTTGATTATCTAATTCTTTTGCTTTATCTTGTGGATTGTCTTCTTTTGTGAGATTCTGAAAAAGCATGTTTTATGCAATTCATAGTTGAATACACGTTCTGTTGGCATGGCATCGTTACTATTCACATGTTGCGTTCTATAGGCTAAGTATATCATACCCTTATTCAGCCACATCCTGTACTCTCTTGATTCAGTATTATGCCCCTTGTTATAATTTTTATATTTTTTGATGTATATTAGAGATGCGAAAGATGCAAAATATTTTGCGGGATCAGCGCCATCATTTTCTTGATGAAAATCAAGAGCTTAGACTACAGTTAGAGACCACGAGAAAGGAACTTGAGTTGCACAGTAAAGAAGTTGTAAAGCTTAGAAACTTATTGAGGAGAAGAGAAAGGTATCATATGTTTGATCATTTATCTGTATTTGAACTTAAATTTTCATGACTGAATTATTTTGATACCTGATGAATGTCATTAGCTGTTCCTTGAAAGTTCATTTTGTTATGGTATTTTAAACAGTTCAACCATGATCATTTTTTTTGAATGCAACCCAACAACTGGAAGAAATTCTTAAAAACAAAAAAATAAAGTAAAAATGAAGGTTCTGTCCAGGAGATATAAGAACATGAAAGGAAAAGAAGGAAATGTAACACGTACACAAGTACAATAAATGAGCTATATTAAAAACACCAACATATAAAAAAGAGATCATTACATACTATTCTCCCCATTCCCCAAAAATATAAGTGAAAGCAAGAACACCATCTCTGTCCATCCCTTTCCAGTGTCTGGTCCTTTATGGAGGTTAAAGCCCTACCAATAACCAGGTTCACTGGGGAAAAACAATTGTTAAAGGTTTTGATGTTGGGTATTGTTCACATCGCCCAAAGAATGTCTGGTATGAACCTACTTTATGATCTGTCCAAGTGGAAAATGCTCAATGTGACAATAGTACAGCGAAGTCTTTCACTCATCCAAAAGTGAAGGACCTGGGATAGGATGGCCCAATAACTTACATGTACCACATAAGGCCCATATTTGTTAAAGAGATGATCTTGTTTTTCCTCAAAAGCCCTACAAAGCTTGCTTAGCTTCTCTTTGTGAATCTTCGTCCAAAGATTCACATAAAGATCCAAATTTGACAGCATCATTTTGTATAAGTGACCTAAAAGAGGACACAATCATTTATAGGAAGTTTTGGTTCCAAACTTCTCATCCAATTCACTTTTATATCGGTCTCTTTTAAGCATCTTGCAAGTGATCTATTTGGAAAACGACCTCTATTATCCCATGTCTGTGCTTCACAATCATCTTTATCAATGCACAATTCATCTTTGTCTAGATGAACATGAACTATTGGGCTCAAGAACTTTTCTTTCTGAAAAATCATGAAGTTCCTGTTAAATGCTAAGTTTCATCGAGGTTTTGTTTTGTGGAGAGGTCTCTTCCTGTCATAAATCACGGAATCGGTTGATTCGGATTGGAATCGGCCGATTCCGGAATCGGATCGGCCAATTTCGATCCGATTCCTACTTGAAGGACCGATTCTGACCTGAATTCCACCGGAATCGGAATTCTGATTTTTTTAGATTTTTTAAAAAAGATTCAGGTCGAATCAGCCCGAATCTGACCGAATCGGAATTGGAATTGAAATCAAAATTTTTATAATTTTTATAAAAAATCTTGATTCCTGATCGGTTTCTCTTCTTGAGAATCGGTCGGAATCAGACCGATCCGATCCGTTTTGAATCGGATCGATACTAACCAATTCCGATTCCGGAATCCTTGCTTTTAGTAATCCACTACTGTAGAAATGTTCAATGCTGAAACATTTAACATGGCTGAGAACTGATCTCTTAAGGGCCTATTTTCAAGCCAGTCATCCTCCCAAAAGAGTGTTTTTCTTCTGTTTCTGATAATGAGGTATCATAGTGTGTCATCCAAGAAGTTGATTTTATGGCACTGAATTTTGTATAATGTCAGCTTAAGTTTTTTAAGTTCAAATTTAAAAAGTTTTTAGACATTTTTTTGAGAGCTGTTATTTTTAGCTGAAGATACTTATGTTCATCATCCAACCAATGTTTTCTAAAAAATAATTGCATTTGTTAATGTAGTACCAAAGGCAACTAACCCCCTTTAGAGGGTTGGGTTTTATTCTTTTGCAAGTCTTAAACTTAACTCTTGTATGCAAATGGCTCTAAAAGCTGTAGGTGGATCAGTCATTTTCACGGGCAGCTGTATTTTGGAGTAAATACAGTCCATCTTTGGGAGGATAAGTTGGGTATCTTGTTCCATCAACATGGGGGTCAAAGATGTGGAAGGTTATATTTCATCACGTCCATATTCAGCTGTACTTTTCACATCACTATCAGCAACAGTAGTAGTAGAAGGTTTTGGGTGGATATATATGGGTTGACAATGAGGCTTTAAAAGTTACTTTTCTCGGTTGGTTCTGTACTGCAGCAAAAGATGATTGTTTGGTTGCTGATTGTTGGAATTTTGAGTCCAATCAACAAGGATGGCTATGCTTATTCAACAAGGGCTTCCTTCAGAATCTGCTTGAGACCATCCACTACCTGCCTGTTTCTGGGGCATAGTTGTCAAGGCGACAAGGCGCCCAAGATGTTGAAGGGTACCGATTCTGCTTAGGCGACAAGGTGGCTGCGTAGGCGTTGCCTAGGCGGTCAAGACGGTATTCAAGGAAGGCTAGGTCGGAGGTTGTGATACATAAAAATATGTATAAATATAATTATATTTTTACGTTATAATTGAATATGAGTGTTTTATCTATGTATATAAGTAAATATGATGTGTATGTGAAAGAGAAAGGAGTTAAATAGTTTTTTATAAAATTTAAGTATATAACATATTTATGATTATAAAATTTATATATATGTGCGATAGTATAAGTGATAGTGAAATATTGTTATAATATTATTAAGTGGGGGGCGCAGAGTAATCTGGATATATATTATTAAATGGGAGGCGTAGAGTGATCTTATATATGTAATTATGAAAGTGTGGGTATTTATTTTTGGATAAGAAGTTAATCTTAATAAATTAAGACTTAAGAGAGACAGAGAGAGGAAGAAGAAAGAGCTGAAAGAGAACTTAATTAAGTATATAATATATGTTTATAATCATAAATCTTAAATATATATAATATTATAAGTGATAGTGAAATATATTAATATGTTCAAACTATCATTAAATAAGTGTCCCTTGTGGGGTATCAAGAGGGTAAAATTCCTCAAAATTATTTTTTAATTATGTAAAAATACTCAGGGCGCCTAGGCGGGCGTCTTTTTGGCCCCAGGCAAGGCGCCCTCGCAAGGCGCTGCTGGAACAACGCCTTGGCGCCTAGGCGGGCGCCTTGACAACTATGTTCTAGGGTCTTGTCAGATGGAAGAATTTGAGATTTGTATCCAAATGGTTGCCTTATTACTATATCTATCGCAAAAGCCATAAGTTCAGGATAGGTGAAGGGTCATTTGGGAAACAGTTGTGTGGAAAATGTAAGTACCGCTAAAGATCAATAAATTTCTTTGAAGAATTGCAAAAGAGAGATTGCCTACGTATGATATATTGGCCTTACTTATGAAATCACAACTTCAGTGGTGCATATTTTGTGATTCATGCCCAGAGGATCAAATCCACTTGTTTCTGAAATGAGTCATTCAGTTCCTTTGGCAAATTTACTTGTGATTTTTGTATAGAACCTTAGGTTGGAAACGTACCTTGTTGGAATTATTGGTTAATTGGCCTAGGGAAATCCCAGAAGGGACAAACTCTCAGATCTGGGAAAGCTCTCTACCGGCCATATTATGGAGCATCTGGATGGTAAGAAAAAAAAGGCATTTTGAAGATCATTTTTAACACCCTTGTCAAATATTGTGTAGAGCCTTTAATTTTCTGCACGATTGAGTGGTGGCCTCTACATTGAATGATCAGCATCTCAGTAGTTTTATTCAACATTTCTCGACTTTCAGGGTCATTTATCTAGCTAGGCTTTGCCCTCTCCTGTATTTATGCCTGCCGAGGGACAGTTTAAGGGGCTTTAGTTTTTTCCACCTTTTTGTGTATGTTATTTTGGTGTTTTTGGGGCTGGTTTCTGTTTACTATGTAGGATCTATCTCCTGGTTAGATCCTTTCTATCTATCATGTGTAAGTACATAATTTTTGTTTAAATGAATTGCTTGCGTTTGTTTTGTGTGTTGCCCTAAAAAAATTAACCCGCTTTCTTTTCTTTTGCTTACAAATTCTAATGCAACGTTGTTAGTTACTGCAAAAGATTAAGGTGGCAACTTATTTAATTGATGTGGATTTTCAGTTCAATGATCAGTTCATAGTTCTGTTTTTTATTGAATTACTGAAGTAACTTATAGGATAATTTCATTTATTATCTCATTACTTTATTTTTTTAATTTATCTTTTTTACTTTCTGTTTTTAGATCCAGTGGTTTTTCTTCATGCCATGGCCTGAAATCATGTTAGTACTACTAGTCATAAAAATGTAATTACACTCATCACCAGGTCCCCATTGTACATGGCATGTCTTGTGGGGCTGCAAGATGTAATTCTTATTAGACATGCAAACTGATTTTCTTTACGAACATGTACATCTTTTTATGTTCTAATATATTCAAGCTTCTGTATTGTGTGGCACAGGAGAGAAGGAAGAACCTGAGGTTTTTCTTCAGTTTTAATGACTGCACGAGCTCCGTGTCCTTTATTCATTTTATGGACTAATTTATAATTTTATACAATTTTGAGGATGTGACACTGAAAAAAAAAACTTTGTATCACATTCTTTTGGTGTTCTAACCGAGATCATATTTTTTATCCAGTATCAACACGAATAAACATGTTTAACTTTTGTCCTTGTTTTTTGTCGCTTGTAGAAATTTTTGAATGTTTTATTTGCCTACAGGATGCGAAGGAAGATAGTGCAATGCTATTGGCGCCATTGGAAACTGAAAAGATTCACCAAGGTGGTATGAAGTCTAAATCTGGTCCACTACTTATGCTTTGGTGGCTTTTGCATGTACAGCAAGGTATGAGAGATTTGGGGTGGCGGATGAATGATGAATTGCACTTGAGAGTGACTTTTTGGGGAGAAAGAATCTGCATTCAAGAGTAGATTTCAATATTGAAGAAGCATGCAAGGAAGCTGGCATGTTTTGTTCTAACTGACAAATCATGATCAAACCTTCTTTCCAACGGTAAAATTTGTAATGCTGTATACTACGACGACAGTCTGCATGCAGGTATGCTATCTGCCCAATGCCCTTCTATTCGCATCCTGGTAATTTTCTTCTTGCTTGATTTATTTGCCACTGCCTCCAGGGGCTAGTTCTTTTCTACTGGAATCAATCTAGAAACATTATTTGGACGCCACTACAAATTATTGTAGTCATATGGGTTGTTATTTTTGACATAGCTTATACAAGCTGTTCAAGGTAGAGTCGGGTTACTGTTTAGCTGTTATTCCCCACATAATCTAAAATACTCTTAGGCCAAACGGAAGCATTATTGGTTAAGATATAGCGGAATGCCGATTTCAAGAATTAGCATCTCCATCCCCCTAGTCCAGAGTAGAGGTACCACCGGTTGGCAATGAATGCGACGAGAGCCATGAGTTGTGCTTTGCTTAGATACAAGTGTAGGTTGCCCTCTACATGTTTGCTCTTGTTTTATTTCCTATTTCCCAATAAAAGGTTATTGTCTATTGAGCTGACACGATAGAACGACTGCAAGAGAAGAATGTTGGAGGATCAAAAACAGTGATTATTAGACTGTCTTTTTCAACTTCAGTACGTCCATCGACCAAGACACGTCTATCCTCCGCTTCCAAAAGAGCCATAGCACGTTTTGCAGCTGTCATGCACGTGGTAGCTCGGTCCGGTTTAACACTTCCCAAGGCCAGTAAACGACGAGGAGAAAGTAAAATGTAAATGAAAAAAATTTAAAGCTCATGGAAAGATTAGTGTTTATGGAAATTTATTTGCTTAAAACCCTATCGGGGTTCATGATGTTCGAGTTTTACTACAAACCTGTGAGCTTTTCGTTCGCAGACGTAGAAACATGGAAGGCCGGGGTAGTGACTGGGTTGGGCCAATTAGACCCGGTTTGGTTCGGATCTAAATTCCGAAACCTGAAAATTCGAATGAATACATAAATAATAAAATGTAAAAGTTGTACAAAATTATTTATTTTTACTTAAATATTTTGGTGGTAGCTTTTGTTTCATTGCTTTTTGACAATTTGTATTTCTTCTTTTGCATGTAACTTTCGTGTCTTTCCTTTATTTGGGAGTATAATTAGAATATATATAAATTTTTATTTCTGTACTATGCAAGAATGTTTGGTGAAAATGATGTTGGAACATAAATACTGATCTTAGAGTGAGAATTGGGAGGGGGTGTGCGGTGTCAGAACACTTTGGGGGGAGGTCCATGGGCTAGCCATTGACGACTTGGGTCACCATGGGTGGGGCTGTTCGGACCAAAACCACAACCCCATCCCAGCACGGCATTCTATGCATAGTAAAAGCTTATTAGGAATTTTTTGGCCATTTAGTAGTTGATCTAGTAGGTTATTTTGATCATGCAAACATCCGTTTGAAGCAAATTTTATTTTAAATACCGCACATGCATGGCTTGTTATATAATTCGTTCGCGCGATAATTGCTTTCTTTTTCCTAACCTCATGAACCTAATGGAGTGTTTGGTTGCGTAATATTTCTATACATTTTTATGATAAAATTTCGTATTCAAATAAAATTTTAGATGGCTTAGGATATAAAATTATGATGTTTGGTGAGATATGATAAAAAGGATGGCAACAATAAACAATTATAAAATTTGAAGCATATGAAGTGTCCGATGGAAAAAAAATCTAGTAAGTTACCAAGATCGGTTGAGTCTTTATATATTAGTGCTGATGACAAGTGTAACTCTATGTTTTATTCCAAAAGTCGTCTCTTAGACAGGAAATCGCAGAAGGAATATATTTTGTGAGAAGATAAAAAGATAATTATTTTACATAAATTATCTGAGGGTTTTAGAAAGAAAAAAATAGAGTGCTCTAGAGAGAAATTTGATAGTGAAATGATAGAGATATTTTAGAGTGAAGAGGAGGTACTTTGCAAGTAGTCAGGTACCTTGCAATGTGGGGCATCCGGAGTAGGCCGGTGACTGGTCTTTCGGATTGTCTGGGACTAAAACTTGGCCCGACTTGACTCGGACCCGATGTTTCATTTCATGGCTGTCAGCATTGTTGGCATTTAAAATCTAGCGTTGAATTTATATTAAAAGTAAATCTTGGGCATTGAGAGTGACCCTGAATTTCATTTTACTTGAGTTTGTCTGAGAATCTGAATTCTCTACTTGAATTTTGGTGCATGAATCTATGATGTTCTCCAGCCAGCTAGGCAGGAGAAAGGGCATCAGAGAGAGCTAGATTTGGTTGTCATTAATCAAGAACATTCAGGTAACCTTATGGATACCGTTTATTTAATCATGCGCACTCTGTTATTGCAGAGAATTATTTTTGGTTCCATATATATTTTCTAGGGTCACATAAAAAAAAACTGTTAACACGATGGATGCCAGACTCGAATGTAGAAACTAGATTAGAGCCTAGACTATTGCCGAAAGAAATCACATTTTCTGTTCTCTGGGAGTTGTGTTTATTTTAATTTTCATTAGCCTGATATTTTTGCAGGTTTCATATTAATGAACTCTTGATTCAGTTCTTGCACATTTTTTAACAGAGGTGAAAGCTATTTAAACCGGCCCCATTCGGCACCCTTCGCATTGCCCCATTGCGACGAGATTTACCTTGCAGCCTGAGGCACCACAATGACCAATTCACATAGGATTATAAGCTACATAAAGACCGCCAGCTTGTATCGTGTGCGAGTTGCAGTCAGTCTTTGCAACGACCCTTCTTGAGAACGAAAAACGAACAAGAACCTACGTGCATACGTTGTCGCCGGTAGTCAATGCAAAGTTCACAAAATATACATGTCCATAATTGTATATAGAATGTTTGGTGTCTGTCTCGAAAGGGAAAAACAAGATCATCAACGCGATCTTCATACAAGGGCCCTAAAGAAAGGTCATTGCAACTTAAAAATGCAAGTGCGCCTCAATCAATTTGACAACCTATTGCATGACTATTTAGAGAAATTGGCACGATCGAAATCGTGGGTAAAAAAAAGAAGAGGATCTGGTTACCTCTTGCATACAAGCAACTCACATGGAAGTACCTATTTTCTATTCATTTATGCAATACATTCTACCCATGCAACCTAGCTAGGAGGAGAATGCTCCCACCTTGATTGTTAACCTTGGCCTTGAACAACATTATTGAGTAGTTTCTCATGGCATTCGGTAAAAAAAAATCAATGACTGATGGTAGGTATAACATACACACAATCATAAAAAGATAGATCAGGTCTTTTTGAAGAGCCAATCTGACATCAATCCTTGGTAGATGATCAAAATCAGGGACCAGTCAAGTTCAGATCAGCTGATCCTGCGCTTGGTCGGTCAATGTGCCTTACGGTACAATCCAACCTCGACCACATGGAGCAACATGGAAGACTGATGAAAGTCTTGGGAAGCAGAGCATATGTTTCTTGCACATAACTGTTCCTATACACGTATTCTACACGTCGAGGATGTACTACCCTCTCCTGCAACAAGGACATTTTATCATCGAACCATGTCAAAAAAGAACAAGAGAAGCTCCAATAAAATGTAAAAGAACTGAGCACTAGAATGTTCTAGTCATCGGCAAAGATGACACGTCAATGGAATTATTTGCACTCAACTTAACTGATGACCACTGAAGTAAAATCTTTGGAAAGAAAATAAAATAAGCAGCCTCAATCCTGTAGGAAAAAGAAAAACAATAACTGCATAGTGGAGAAGCAGCTGGACACCCATAGTTCAAAAAAAAAGGATAGTTTGAACCTGGAAGCAACTTTTTTCTGTTCTTTTTGATTTTTGCTTCATGAAAGTATACAGATCGCTAAACCAAGATAGGCGGGATTGGGGGTCGGGACTAGCTCAACCAACCAGAGATTGGAATAAAAAATAATAAAAAATTAATCAAAAAATAACCCTTTCAACCCTCTAAATTTATTTTCGCAAATTAATTTCTAATACAGCGATTAAGGGATATTCTATTAGAACTCTTCAAATCACCATAGCGTTACCCGGAGAAATAACAAGGCTGCAGCGAAATTTCCGTGAAAATTAATAAGGTTGCTATTTTTAGCGCCTATATCATATGCAAACCAACTCCCTGCAAGCACATTAACAATGACCAGAGCACCAAAGGAAGCTAGTCCATCAATCCTCTTCAAACACTTCAGAGACAGACAGACCATTCATCCGCCATAAATGAAGTCTGTAAGGAAATGTAGCAAAGATCACATTCTGACTAAAATTATGAACACAAAAACAAGTGACACCTCGGACAAAAAAGAACACACAATATTCCTGAACCCCACTAAACTTGCAACTTATCATTTTTTCCTCATTAGTTGCTGTCACTTTTTTAAACTCAACCATCCTTAATTGAAGGGTAAAAATGACCCAGTCATGGAATGACAAAAGAACTGACTTCAGTTGCCATGGGGTGACGCGAATACCCTACTGCCTTAATACTGAGTAGTTCCATCTCTCTCTCTCATGGTAGGAAATTAGGAATATTAAATATTGTGATTAGCGGTATTTGTTTAAAATTTAAATGTTTAGTTACACTCATTTTTTAAAATATCTGGATGAGGTTTCCCGTTTCCAGGCTACTTTAAGTTTCTGTACGATGGTTACAAATCATTTGGATCGTTAAGGTTTTTGTTCTGACAACGCTGGGTGGTAATTTATAAATTCAATGGACATTTTCTTTCAAGAAGTTAGCATTATACATGAGCTTTCTCATGCTTATACTCCCACAACAAATTAGGGTTGCCGAGTGAAAAAATCATCATCACCTAGAAACTTCTTTGTATGCTTTTCTTCCAACACAATCTGCTGAAGCATTTCAGGGTTGTGCCATTCTTCTTGCTGTGTACATCATCAATAGGATGCTATCTTTAACCTTAAGCAATCAGATGCCTTCCATATGCTTTGTCTTTCCCAACCACTTTCCCTCTTTCCCTTGTGTTTTTAGTTGTTTGTTTCTTTGAATCATTGCCTGCAGCAAGATTGGAGCTTGATCTTTGATCCATTCGGGCATTCTGTTAAGCTGGTGACAACCTAAAAGTTGTGACCTCTTTGGATTCTAAATCTTACTGTTTTCCTGAAGGGAGCATTCCCATCTTGGGGCTTTTTCTTCATATCCTTATCTGTCTTGCCCTCTCCCTTTTCTTTGCCAAATATTAGTGGCATGCAGAAGCCTCTTACTATGATGCTGATCACACTTTGTAAAAAAAGGAGAGACGTTAAAATTGCTATTTTATTAGTATATGTTGATGATACAAATATAAAATAAAACAAGAAAGATATTACAAGTTTGAACGTCTATTTGGCTGTATAATTTGAGATTAAAGAGCTTGGTCAGCCTAAATACTTTTAAGGTACCCATTTGGGTCAAAGAAAGTGCGCTCTTGATTTGTTGAAGGAAATGGAAAATATTGAGTGTAAACCAGATAAAACATAGTAATCATGGGCTTGTTTATCATCTAGTTGAAACTTTAAGGACAAAAGGGCATATTTCAATGTCTCTTGCAAAATTTGCATCATAGGCTCCTCTTACGTGCTTATTAGGAGTGTAAGGACCCAAAAGTTCAACAAAAAAGTAATTTCTGAAGAAAAGCAGATATGCAACTTCCAGAAGAATCATCGTTTTTTTTATGTATTTTCATATAACTTTCGCTAAAAACACAAATGATCTTTTGAATATTTTAATACCATGATGTAGGCCTTCTATAACACATCATGAAGCATTTTCAGCCCTCATTAGGCCCTGAGGGTGGCAGCCTTCGCTGTTCAGCCTTAGGGAGAACTGCCTCCCACATCCTACCAATAAAATGTAGCATCCTGTACTCACACTCTCAGAGGAGGGGGCAGGAGACGGGAGGAGGATTTCTAGGGCTTGTCATAACATGGTCGTGTTGTTCTATTCTGTTCTAAAGGTGGGTGTCTGGGTGAGAGTAGACAGCCAAATTGTAGCGTCATCAGATTGTCGAGGACCCGACCATATCATGATCTAATTTCATATTTATGTTAACTCATTGTAATAATTTGTTCACATAGTTATAAATATATCAAGTAAAAATATTTTGTTTGATATCTGGAAATCTTGTGATAAGATAATCAGCAATTCAACAGAACATCTGTTTGGTTCAATCTTATAACTTTCTCCATTCCTAATTATGTGCAACTCATAAATCTACCCATCGCTGCATTTTCTGTTAACTGGTTTATTCTAGGCACAAAGCAAATCGATCTAGAGTTGGTAGATCCGGTGGTGTTGTGGTCAGGTTGAGTCAAGAAGGTCAAAGAAGCTCAAAATGAGTAGGCAAATTGTAATTGCATTTTTGTAAGACTATTAATTGAGTTTAGTGCATGTGCGTATCTCTATACAATCATGACATAAAATAACTTCCGGAATAAAAATTGTCTTGGTGGTTTGCTCCCCAATTGTGATCTGCACACTCAAAATTTTGCAATTTGTTTGGATGCCTTTTTCTGTTCTAACCTATGCAAGTCCCTTGAACCATTTCAAGGCTGGATGGCTCTGAATAGGCTCTGGGGAAAAATCAGGACTGTCAAGTGAGTCAGTTCATACATGCTTCCACAACAAACCAAATGAGAGCTTGTGATCACATCTTAAGGTACGTCAACTCTTGACTGGGGAAAGGAATTTGTTCTACATTTCTAAACCTAAAAATTATGAATCTTCGAAGTTTCCAGATGCTGATTTAGTAGGTTTTCAAGATGGAAAAGAAAGCCACTAGGGGTATTGCCCATTTTTTGGTTAATATTTAAATGCCTGGAGAAGCAAAATGGCAAAAGCTTCATCCTAAATCAGGCATAGAAGCGGTGCATAAGGCTAGGGCTCACAGTATTGCAAAGATGACGTGGTTACAAAATCTTAGATGCAAGTGCAACTTATCCAGTAGCTATTTTGCGACAGAGATCGCTACCAATCAGGACAGAACAAAGACACAGATTGACAACTATTTTCTTAGAGAAAGTTGAATTCTTAAATTTATTTGCAACACATCAGGTCAGAATACCAAATTGCAGGTGTCTTTGCGAGAGGACAAATTTCTGGTCAACCAGAACCCAATAAAACACAATAGGATCAAGACAGAGATTAACTACCATTTTATTATAGAAAAGCTGGAATCAAATGAAATTGCTCGCTCACAAAGTCATGAATGTCTTCACAAAAGGATAAAATTGCTGTTCAACTCCAGAAAAGAGAACACAACCTAACACAATCATATTTATGTATCAGCTTGAGGAGACAAAGGAAACTTGCAGTTACTAGTTATGCATTGAGAAGCTGAATAAAGGACAGGAAAAGAGGCAACAAACATAAAGTTGGTGCGCATCACACAGAAAATAAATATCAATATGGAAAAACTATCTGCATATTTTTTATGGAATTCTCATTACTATCACATATTGAATACAACGGAAGGTTTAAGAAAACAGGTAAAAGAAACCTCATTTTCTCTTGACTCAAAAGCTAAACATGATTAATACAAAATTTTCACCAAATTGTTTCATAGCATTCAATCACACACATGATAAGCAGCACTTCGAATATTGTGGAATTGTTCAGTCTTTTGGAACCACGTGTCCTCTTGCACTGACATGAACTTTAGACGTTCAACTGCTTCTTTGAGATGTGTCCGTTAACAAATAACCATTAAGAACAGTCTCAGATAGAAGGCTTTCATGAAAAATTAGTGAATCCATTAGTTGGCTTACTAAATTTCAGTCATTTCTCTCGATCACTGTCTTCAACTTAGCTCTGTTTCATAGTTTTACACTTCACAAATACACCAATGTAGTCAGTTTATACCAAATCAGGCTCAGATGTGACCTTACATTTGTGTGAGGCCTTATTCTGGACTCCTGTGGAGCAACAAAAATTGGGATATTTTTAGAAGGAAAAGTTTGGATCGAACAAGTTTCAAACAATTCAACAGGTCATCTTAAACCATTTGGTCATCTGTCAAAGTAAAACCAAATGCAGATAAATAGTAGTCAACACAGTACAAGATGGACTACAACGCAAAAAGGAATGCATGTATGGGGTACTGCAAAACGCAAATCAGATCATGACACATTTGAATCTAAAAATACAGTAATAAAGTAATGAACATAGCAGTAAGAAAAAAATTACCCTACAAGTGGCACTAAAGAAGAGGCAAAAAAATAAACTAAACCTATCCACAAAAACAACAAATAAAAAGCAAATTTGGTCACAACATGAAGCCAAGAATCCAAGAGAGAAAGCAAGAGAATTGATATTTAACCATGCCTAGTTGCATAGTGTTTCAATTTGTGATGAGACAAGGACCTGAAATGATCAGAACATGGCTTTACACTAGAGAGTAAAACTGGACTTGTTTAACAAATGTCATTTAACACTTGTTACTGCTTATTCCAATTCACGATTCAACTTAGAAACTAAATCTGGTTGGCAAGAATTTAAGAGCTGTCATCTTCCACTTGTTACAGCTTATCCTGATTCATGATTCAACTCATAAACTGAAACTGAACGGTAACAATTTGAGAGCATTCTAAACAAAGATCGCCGGATCGGAATCGGAGGCTGTATCGGCCAATGTCTATCTGATTCGGATCAATTCTCCAGGGGAATCCTGATCCAAAATTGGTTTGGATCAAGAAATTTTTTTCTTTTCAAAAAAAATAAGTGCACCTAGAAAAAAAACATCTAACACACTTCCATGTGACTATCACTCTCTATGAGACACTAAAACAAGTGGATTTAAAAAAACACCAAGATTCATTCCAATAAAGAAAAGAATTGTGCAATTCATATGCAACAAAAAATGATACCTTCGCATCACCATTATCTACGGAATTTGATAACAATTAATACTGTAAAAGTATAGTTTATTCCAATGCTGTGGCAACTATTAATACTTCAGAAGTCATGCAGTTAACTGTTGGCACCAAAAAATTCATAAGTACCTAAATATGTCAAGTTTTGGGCAAAAGTATATGGAAAAAGTGAACAGATAGAGGTGACCCACATTATACCACATTTGGGACCAACGAGCCGAACGGACCTGATAAGTCTTATTGGGCCTGATCGACCCGATGACTGGCCGATAATGATCAAATACCACTACCTGGTCTGCCCAGCTCAAACTTGAGTAATGCCGAAGTCAGATTGGAAATCTGACTTGTATTTGACAAATTACGAGAAAACAGTGAAAATGGACTTCTGGCTGGCCTTTGGTAGGCCTAATGGACCCAAAGAACAAAATAAGTGGGTCCACAATACTGTGTTGGTCAAGGCCTCTGCAATAATGTCTTGAATGCCAAAATCTGGTTCTGGGTGGCATAATGACCATTTTGCCCCTATTCGGCCCGGGCAACCAAATGTCAGCCTAGTGACGATCAGGCACCACCATCAGGTCCGCCTAGCTCAATGTTGAGCAATGCCAGAATCAGATCGGAAATCCAATGCATATTTGGAAAGTTATGCAGAAAACACCGAAAGTCAATTTTCGGATGGCCTTATCATGGGCATATCAGGTCCGAAAGACAAAACAAGTGGGTCCATGAGACTATATTTGTCGAGGGCTTCACAATGATACCTTGATTGTCAGAATCCGATGTCGGACGGACCTCAAACGGTAAAATTGCCTCTTTCGCCCTTGGTAGGTTTGGACACTTCGGGACAGATCCGATAACACACGGGCACATCATTGGGTCGGCCCAGTTCCATCTTGAGCAACATTGAAGTCAGATTGAAAATCCGACTAATATTTGGCAAGTTATGGGCCAAACCACCTGAGACGGGTCCAAATGACCAAAATGCCGCTCCTCGGCCACATTCGGTTCGGAAGGCCCGGACTTGGTCCATTAACAAACTTGTGAGCTCATATGATGCAGGAAAGTTTGTACATGCGGAAAACTAATTCAGATCAGAAATCCGACCCATATTCGGAAAGTTATGAAAGAAAATTCAAAATTTGTGCTTCTCGCCAACCCACCAGGTCAGGGGCAAAATAGTCCAAGTGATCAAAAAATGATTCAGATGAGCCAGGATTGAAGACAGATATCAGATATATTGATCAGAAAATTCTCGAGCCAAAAAGAATATTTTTGTACATCTCTCCACATATAAAATGGAGAATAAGTACAAAATTCATTAATTGAGATTATTTGGGACAGATTATGTTGCTTCCATTATGATCATGATACAATTGATGAGTTCGAGATGATAGATTGGAAAGATATATGAAATCAAGTCTGATGGGAGCTAATTATGTCTCAAATCATATTTATTTGGATATTTATATGATTTGAACCCTAACCTCGATATATATATTTTATATGCATACCACATATTTTGGCTAATATCTTCTATGAAATATCATATATTTTCATAGTAGCCAAAGAAAAAATAAGGAAAGTTCATTTCCCAAATAAACGGAAATCAAATGAATTTTCAAACCATACTATGCCATACACACATATTCACATATATTTTTATATGTAAAATCTCGAGGTTTCACATTAACGTTGGGAGCAACTTGTTTCAGGACGTGGTAACAATGCAAAGAAAATAAGTTTCTTCCCAAATCATTGAAAAAGAACAGGACTTACGTTTCATATTAATAATTTCCAAAAGTGGCATCTACTAATGTTCTTTCTTAGAAAATATACCCTCGGGAGAATATCCTAGAAAAATTAACCTACAGTGCATAAAGTTTCTATATGAGAATGTGATATAATAGGACAAAAAGTTTTTGACATTCTCTATACTCTAAATGATAAAGGCAAATCAATTTTTAGAGAAAAGATCCAGGAAACTAGGGAGAAACTTAATCAAGTTCCAGTCGGAAACTATACCAAATTAAAATGTTAGTGCATGTGCTCTTGGTATCCAACCGGTGGCCTCACATCCTCACTATGCAAGTGTTGCCCTTTTGCCTTTAGCATCTTTTGACTGTAAGTCGGAAACAACAGTTAGGAATGGTGAATGCAATTTGAAAGATACAAAATAAAAGGAAAGTACACAAACCTGTGAATTAATAGATTTCTTTGAATCTATGAACTGGGTGTAAATTTTGTAGAGCCTCTTTTTCTCATTTTCTGAAACTGATGGTCTTGCTTTTGAAGCAATAGATTTGAGTTGGTGATCACTGATGAAAGGGACTTTTCTGGATTTATCACTGTCATCACAGTTGAGAAACTCATGAACTGATGCAAGCTGGGAATCTGATAGAAGGGCTTGGAGGTCTGCACCACTGAAGCCTTCGGTCATTGATGCAATATTCTCCAGGTTTACATCACTACCCAAAGGAATCTGAAAATTTGTAGAAGAATATAAAAACCATGTCATTACAGTTTAAAATCTCACAAAGAAAAGCATATACCTTTCTAGAAAGAACTGTAAGAATATCCAGGCGCTCATGCCAAGATGGAAAATCACAAAAAAGAAGGCGATCAAGCCTTCCTGGTCGCAAGAGTGCAGCATCAAGAAGATCTGGCCGACTGTTCCATTATATAATAAGTTACTCTAGTGAATAAGACAAACTTTCACAGAAATAAATAAACTCTTATTTTTTATGCTGTAGAGATCACATAATAGTAGATGGTAAAAACACAAATAAGCATAAATGTCAGAAAATTGCATCATAAAAATCGCTTGAAAGCGACATGTAACCCAGAAGAAAAAACACATTGGAGAGGAGAAATTGATTGTCGATTAAGCACATAAATAACCAAGTTACTACATTATCTGTACCAATAAGTTCCATGACATTGAAAATTGGACATTCATTAAAACCTAATAAATTCCAAGCTTCTTACCCATAGGAGCAGAACTAAGACCATGAAAAATAGGCATATCATCACCCAATTACTAGGTAAGATGACATTGGTTTGGTACTTATTTCTGACCTTTATTACTTTCCGATAACAATTTTTTTGAAGTTAATCCCCCAAACAATGGATCAAGAGAAATGTGAAAAAGTGTTACAGGGAGACAAGAAGAAACAATCTTCATGTCTATGGGGAAGACAAGACCATCAAGCACAGTCCAATGGACTAACAAAAGGAACACATTAGAGAGGGAAGCACTTATAGTAATGAAAAGAAAGGACAACAAATTCCACATTCAACTTATTGATGGGGAACCATTTCAATGGATTTTAAATTCTTTTGCATTTCAGTCCTTAGATGGACTTGTTTATAAATATTTTCTTACAAGGTCTTTTTTGTAAATTTGTCTCTCTATCTAAGAGCCCCATGCACTCCCATGGAGATCAATCATAGGAATAGTAAGAATTTTTGGAGGAAGAAGCCTGTGCATCCGTAGAGCCCCCCGCGTCATGAGTTGTGGAAGCGGCCGATTCCCAGTTATATCTGATATGTTAGTTTCTTGCAGAGATAGCAAAATAAGCTTCATCCTTATAGACATATTTCCGATCTCCCTCACCTTGCTTTCCCCATAAAGGCCTCTAATGTTCCAACCACCACCTATATTAGGTGTAATGACAATTCCATTACCTACAAGTTTCCTCATGCCCCCTTCAACTGCTAGAATTCCCCTTTTGCCCACCTTTCACCATCCTTGGAAGATTTTTTGGTGTATGAAGAAAGATTTGAATCTTCTAAATTTCTTCTAAACATTTTTGGCCATTGCTGCTATGCCTAGAAAAAAGTCAAGCCATTCTCTTTTCAGATCGTTACAATATATCTATTCCACCTGCTAAATGTGACACTCACACTTAATAGCTGATCATGAAACAACTAACAGTAGAACATCTTCCAACTTAGTGAATAATGTGCATTAATCGGTTCACATTTATTTGTTGATCATAAGCCCATTGTTACTATAAAACTATAATCCTTTACTCGCATTGTCTTGGGTCAAGCAAGCAAGGATTGTTTAACTGTCAAAATCCAATACTAACAGTCCTACTACCAATGACCTTAACATCCTAAGGAAGAACAAGACAATTGTGAAGTAAACCAATTTTGACATGCTATTGAGTGATGATAGGACAAATTAAGTAGAATGTAATGAAATGTGAAAGCAGAGGAACCTGGTTGCAGCAAATACAAATACTCCCGTCAAGGTCTCTACACCATCCAACTCTGTAAGCAACTGTCAATGAATCCAGAAAAAAACATAAACAGAAGCTGTTGATCTTAATATTCAAAATAAAGTTTAATCAGAAAACAAAAAAAACACCTGATTAACAACACGATCAGTAACACCTGTGTTATCATGTCCTCTCTTTGGTGCGATCGAGTCAAATTCATCAAAGAACAAAATACAAGGAGCAGCTGCTGTAGCCTTCGCAAATAAATCACGAACCTGGAACACCAAGACAATAAACATAATCAATCTACAGTTATTTGTTCCACTTCAACAGCAACATAAGAAGATTAATGACAAAAAAAGAAATTAAGAACATCATTTAACTGCAATCTTGCAGCAAGTATGTAATTGACCAGTGAACTGGAGGGAAAAACAGTGATACGGTCAGTAATGCTTCCTCTATCATCACCGGGGCGGGAGAGAGGACCATATTCTGGTAAAACAAGTAGATTGACAACTACATGCTGCAGGATAATTACCCAAACCTGTTCTGATTATCTCAGAACTAAGATTGCTTCCTAGCTGGTTGTTGGTCAACTGAATCCAACTCCTGGTGGTGCACCTTTACTAGAAATCTGATGGCTAGTGAGAGCAGGACTCTATTAAATATGATGGGCCAGATCCAAGATAGACTGAACACAACCAACAAAGACTGGAAAATTTGGTTGTAAGCTCAGTTGAATTCACTGTGTGTGAAATCCATAGTCAGAATAACTGCTTCAGGCGGGGTGAAGATCCCTAGGCACAGAAGGAATTAGCAATCCAAAGTCCCTCTAAAAACAAAAATTTTTGTAGAAGATTGCCTGGTGGACAATCCCAATGGCAGACAGGCATCAGTGGCTGGCAGATCCAAGCAGAATGTGTCTTCCGTGGGACCTACCTTTCAAGAAAACCAAGATTATTTATTTATAACATGTGGTGTTTAACATTCTTTGGCAAATCATGACAAAGGCCCAAGGAGCTTGGGCACCAAACATCTCTTGAACCGAGTTCTGCTGAAGACTTGGGGTGAGGGCACTCCACCTTGCGTAAAGCCATTAATCTGGGAAGCTCTTCTCCTTGCAATCTTTTGGTCCATCTAGAATGAAAGGAACTACAGGAGGTTTGAATTCATATTCTTCTCCCCGATTAGCATTTTGATGGCAGCCAAAAAGCTCCTCCAGCATTGAGTACTGGCCAACCACGTCAATGCAGAGGACCTGCAACCTTTATGAGTGTTCATGAATGGCCCGTTTTTTGCTTAATTTTGTATTGGACTTTGTATCTCATGTACCTTGTTTTGGGGCCTATGGTCGATCTCATGGTTCGCCGGGTCGGCGACCCGGTCGCCCGGGTCGCCCGACCCGGCCGGTTTCCGGGCCGACCGGCCCGGAAACGACCCCGCCGGGCCGACTCCAAGCCGGCCCGACGGGGGGTCGCGCGACCCAACTTTGGGTCGCGCGACCCGGCGACCTAGTCGGCCGGGTCGCCCGACCCCGGGGCGACCCGGCCTATGTCGATCCGCGACTACTCTGCGCCGCATTTAATAATAGTATAACAATAATTCACTATCATTTATATCATCACATATATATAAGATTTATAATTATAAATATATGTTATATACTCACATTTTATAAAGATCTATTTTAACTCTTTTCTCTTTCACACACATATCAAATTTGTCAAGAATAATTATTTTTTGAGTGTTCCATTTATTGATTGTACAATAATATTTTACTATCATTTATATTATTATATATAGTTAAAATTAATAATTCTAAATATACGATACATCTTAAAATTTATAATTTTATTTGTTAAGTATCTTTACCCTCTCACTTAAGATTAACTATTTCCCAACATATATTAATACAACATAATCACAAAAAAATCATATTCACTTGTATACATAGATAAACACTCATATTCAATTATATTATAAAAATATAATTATATTTATGTATATATTTTATGTATACATAAATATATGATATAAAAATTATTATTTCTATTTGTTTCTTATTTTTATATAATTTTTTATAATAAAAAAATAAAATCCGACCCCGTCCGACCCGGGGTCGCGACCCGTCCGACTAGGTCGGTTTTGGGGCCGACCGACCCCGGGCCGACCCCCGACCCTGCCTTCCTTGGTCGATCTATCCCTCTCAATAGATCTCACAGGCAGATGACATTTTGGGTCCGTTTGGTAACCATGAAGAAGCACTTTTTTTTTACTTCACCTTCATCCCGAATGCCTTTCTATTTTTTTAGCCCCGTTTGGTACTCTAGCTAAAATTGCTTCTCCATCGTACAGGAGGAGGAAGCGAGAAGAAGAAAATTTCTCCTTCTAAAAACTGAAAAGCACTCCCGACGGATGATGTCTTTCATTCTGGAAGCCTGCTCCTCGACACCGTCTCCTCTTCGCTGCCCCAAAATCCGCTCCTCTTCATCGTGCCCGAAGCTTGCCGAAAGAGTCCTATTTTCCGTATAGACGCCCTTGGTGTGGACGACGTAGGAAGACTGTGCCAGAACACTGTTCTTCTTTGTCGTCCCGTCTTCGCCGCAGGAAGACTCCTCTTCACCGCGCCGATGGAAGCCTCCGCTACACACAGAAATCCTCCTCATCGCCACAAGATCCTCGTCGCTGCTGGAAGACTCTCGCCAAACCTCTCATCATGTACGTACGTATCCTCATCCCTAACTATCCTCCGGAACAAATACATATCATTTGGTTATTCTTCCGCCACTACTTCATGGTTGATGCATTGATTGTTTGCTTCCTACGTTTAATGCTTCCCTTGGGTCGGCATGTACACTGGATAAATAATACACATCATGCATATCAACTATTCGCTCATCGCCTTGCGTGCTTCTCTTCACTGAGTCGAGCACCTTTCGCTTGCCAAGATCACTCATGAAACTGCTACTTTCTTTTTGCGTAGGCATCCATGTTAATATAGCAGGTGCTACATAGTAGGATTGCATGATTGTTAATGGGGATCAAGTGCCATTCTCAAATATATGTCATGATCACTCAATTATGAGACATTCCTTAACTGTTATGGGTGCTTAAACAAAAAAACATTTCTTGTTACAAGTCATGATATCCCCAGTAAACAATTTATATGGAACGTTTTAACACCTATCTTCATAAGAAGGTTCTACAGTGCAAACTTTTACTCCTCTGTTCTTCACTCTCATTGTCTATTTGCATCTTGGGACTCAAAGTTTAATGCATCCGGAGACCATCCCCCTTTAGCCATAATATAGGAACACATGTTTTACTAATTATTATGTATGTTGACAACAAATTAATGTCTCTTCCTACTTGATTTTGTTATTTGATGCTATGATCAAATTGATAATGTTGAAGGTCTCAAAGTTTATTAAACATATGGTTCGACCAATTATATCATTTCAATTATTCATTTGTAAATTTTCGTGATACCATGGACAAAGATAATACTACTCCGAAGGCAAAGTCACTTGAGATTTGCAAACAATTGAAATGTTCATATGGACATGTGTAACTCAAGTAAATCTAAAAGAAAAGAGTGGGCATTCCTTATCAATGTTAGGATGGTCAAACGTCATAAAAGAGCTTAATCACAACTCTAGATAATTGTATGATAAGAAACAAGTGAAAAATCATTAGGATGAGTTGAAACAGTAGTTCAAAAGTTGGATGGCATTGAAAACAACACCACTAATCTTGGATGAGATGAAGTTAAAACACTGTAAAAACTACTGAAGAATAGTGGAGCGATTACCTTTTGGTAAGTACTGTCTTCTAAAGTAATATATCAAAATGCAATTTCTTATCATTATCTTATAAAATGTATGTTGTCTTATGCAGAGACATCCTGCAGCTAATGTGTTTAAAAGAAAGAGTTAAGAACATGAAGATTCGTTGACCAAATTATTTCAAAGAGCAATTGGAACCTGAGAAAATGTTATGAATCCATCAACAATTCATGTTGAGGAGATGGACATACAACATTAATCAACACCTAATAATGTGCCAGAAAGTTTAATTGAACAAAATCATGCAGGAAATGACAATGTTTATAGAAGTGATGAGCAAGCAAATACAAATGATATAGCCACTAGACGACGTTTATTGAGACTTATTTCATCACTTTGGAACAAGAAGAAGAAATCACAATATGCACGATTAAATGCAAATATTGAAAATATTATGGCAGTAGTTCAATCGAGAGAGTAGAGAAAACAAGATTCTACAAGTAATAGACCAAGTGGAAGAATTACTCGATTTAGAGCTTAGAGGACGTATACATATGTGAGCCCATACAAGATTCGTTAAAAGTGAATATCGATAACTATTAGTAGAGATGGATGCAAAATATAGATTATCATGGCTAGAAAGTGCATATGAAGAGAGAAGAAAATAGCGTTTAGAAATTTCTTTGCTCATGTTTAGAACTTTCATTTAGAAACAAATGTAGTTTGTTTGTATCAGTACTTTATTGTTTAGGCAATTTTTTGTTCCTATTTTGGTCTTTCGTATAAAAACAAATGTAATTTGTTTGTCTTATGATTAACTTTTTTATTCATTATTCTCATTCATATGATTGTACTACTTTACTGTATTAATGTAGGATGATTTCAAACAACTCATGTGACTCAATGTCAGATACTTGTTCAATACTTTCAGATGGAGTTAGTAACTCAAATGAATAAGATAAAGAATTTTGTGAATTAGTTGTTCTTACATCGAGTTTGATTGCTTGTAATGAAATGTATTTATACAAAGAGCCATGTCATACTTCTCCACATAGAGGGTTTCACAAAGTTCGATAACTTTTAGGTCATTAGAAGCGTTCTTATGATATGTAAAGAATGGAGCCTCCGGTGTTTATTTATTTTTGTGACAAATTTAGAAAGTATGATTTTTTGCATGATACAAGATATGTTATAGTTGAAGAGGCAGTCGCTTTATTTCTTAATATTATTGGTAAAAATTATTCAGTTCAAGACATGCGTGAACAATTTCAGCATTCAAGAGAAACAAGTAGTTGACATTTCAATCATGTGTCAAAGGCAATGCAAGTCTGTAAAACTGAACATTGTTCCTTATACTTTCGATGCAACACCTAAGTTTATTGCAACAAATGACAAATATATGAGTACTTTTAAAGATTGTATTGGAACAATAGATGGAATGTATATTGAGGCAGTAGTACCAAGTGTGTAGCAGATAACATATAAGTGACCGAAAGACAAAAAATGCACTCAAAATGTTCTACCTGTTTGTGACTTGTGAGTTCAACATGTTATTTACATTTGTTAGTGCGGAAAATGAAAGGACATGTCATGATGCACAAATTTTGTTACATTGTATTTGTGACCCTAATTTTGGATTTCTAAAGCCACCTACAGGTAAATATTTCATTTATGAAGTTATAACTTGTTCTATTTGTAAAATCTAAAAGTGTGCATGAATTTTATGCAAGAAAGTATTATTTAGCTGATGTTGGTTTCACTAATACAACAGATTTTTAGCACCAAATTGTGGTTACCAATATCATTTGCAAAAACATCATGGTCATAATCCTCGAAACAAAGAAACATTTAATCACATACATTCATCAATGAGAAATGTTATTGAACGTTGTTTCAGAGTATTTAAAAAATGTTGACGAATTCTTAATTGTATGCCATCTTATTCTTTGAAGAAACGGGTACAAATTGTTGTTACTTCAATGTCAGCTCATAATTTCATACGAAAAGTGGATTTAGGAGATGAGTTATTCAAAGAGTTTGCTGAAAATGAAGTTGAAAGTACAACCTCATCAGTAACACTGTCAGGATGGATTCCTCGTGAACAAGATAGACACATGATGACCTCATTCAGAGATTCTTTGGCCAGACAAATTTTTGGACAATAGTTATTTTATGAAAAGATCAAGTGCTTTTACATTGAGACATGACCAATGGTTAAACATTGACTTTTTAGTTTAGTTTTATTGATATGTTCATTTGAAATAATTCTGTAGAAGTACTTTTCTTTTAAATATCAAAAAACACACTAAACAACTTTCACTTCTGTATTAGAGAAGTACTTCTAGGTAAAGTGCCTTCTTTGTAGAGGTGCTTCTAACTGAAGCGCTTTTCACAACTTCCCAAACGGACCCTTCATCATGCTTCTTTGGGTCTGTTCACCAAGGTCGTTAAAGATCAACCCCTATAAAAGATCACAATTGACCTTTTTTATCTCTTTCTGCTGCTCCATATTGGAACTCTTGCCTTTTGCTTAAATGCAATACCATGTATTTGCGCCAAAAAGTTAGTACGCAATTGACTAGAAAAAAACAAAAGGAAGCAGAAATTAGGAATAATGGATTGATGCCAATTTGAAATGTTACAAAAAATCAGCATGACAGAATAAACTTACTCAACTCAAGCCTTAAGTCCCAAATTATTTGGTGTCAACTTTATGAATTCTCTTTTCTCCACTAGCATCAATTTTGAGCTACTTTTTAAGAGATATTTAAAACATCAAAATCATATTGAATCACTCTCCTCCAAGTTAACTTAAATCTACCATGTTCGCTTGCCTTTTTGTATTATATTAGTATTTCAACATTTCTAAATAGAGCTTCCTTAGGGAAACATTTAACATGTCCAAACCAATTGATGGAGAACAATAATATAAATATCTATTGCAGTAGTGATAACTTTTGATGATGGAGTTACAGTTGCATGAAGTTCGATTTGATGATTGCAGGATTGAATCAGTCACCTAGATCAGGGTGCCAAACCCAATGTGTCCGCTGGGAGTCAGCTGGAACCAACCAAGATCCAGATCCTCAGACCATGACTAGACAGTGTGCAAGATAAAATAGTGCCTCATTTTAATGACTGAAGATCAAGGCCAAAACCTTCAAAACCAGAGGATCATTCTACTCTGCTCTGGTAATTTCTCCTGGCGTGTTTACATTAGATAATTCAGCTAGGGGGTGAAGGGTTGGAAAAAATAGACATTTTCATTTTATTTACTAAGCCAACATTATGCAGGGGATCATCCTTACTGGGATCAAAGAAAAAACATAATTGCAAACATATAATGTTTGAGCAACACTGGACTTATAAATCTGTTAGAAATCCTTGTTACATGACAATGTGAAAAAGAACAGAAAGACGAAATGCTGGGGACTGATTTTAGAAGATTTTAAGTTCTTGTACATTTGAGTCCTTGGAAGGACATGTTTGTAAAAAGTTATTTTAGTAGAGTTCTTTTGTAACAATTGACTTCTCCTATAAAAGCCATTGATGTACTTACAAAATAAAATAGAGGAGATGGAATAAAATTTTGTTGAATTGCTTGGTTCTAAAAAAGGGGTGTGGCCCTGTTTCTCTCTCCCTTCTGACGGGCCACAATGTTCTTCCCGCCATGGCATTCTTCCCCATTCCAACCTCCAGCGGCGGTGTGCCAATCTTCTCTCTCCGGTATGTCTTCTCCTTCTCCTTCCGTTTGGCTGAGGAGGCCATTCACGTTCTCCTTTTCTTCCCAACGAAGTGCCATCTCCTTTTCTCCTTCCCTTTTCCCTTCACGGCTTCGTCAACCATGGCAGATCTCGTCTCGTCTTCCTCGGCTTGGAATCTTCGTTTTCATCCTAACCTCTTTTTGTCAACTATATTGCTCATCAGCCTCATCTCCCTCATCTCTTCTTCTTCATTGGATCCTCCTGTCCACACACACCTTCCAATTTGGCTTCTTGAAGTTCCGACTGCATCGCGACTAGCACAACGAAGCAATCGTGAGCGACGTTTCCAGCACTTATTTTCTTCCCAATGACCTTATTCTTTCTTTGGCTACTCTTCTTCCTTTCAGTTCTGTTTCTTGATCCTTTCTCCAACGCTAATCTCTTCTTCTTGTCAGCTTTTTGTTCTCCATTTCTTTCGACGACTTTTCAATGAGGTTCAAGAATTGAAAAACGGCAAACATATCGGTGATCGGAGGCTCACAGTTTCGTCCACCACCGACCAATGAGTTCTCCAATGTAGAGCCACTACCAGGATGATGTTATCTCCATCGTCACCTTCTTCTTCTTCTAAAGATCCCTGTGCTAATTCTTCACTTGACAATACCACTTTCTTGAGGAAGCCCTTCTTCATGAAGCGGATGGAGCATACGGCACTCTTCTTCACAAAGCCGACGGCTTCTCTTTTCCCTGTCGAAGCGAAGAAGCCAATGACCGATGCCAATGTTAGTTCTGCCGTGAATTGAACATCCTCACATTCTCAGGAACGCCATCGAGCTGCCATGACACCCCATCGAGGCCTCTCCTCATGCAGACATGTGCACAAGCAACCACGCACCCACCCACCTGGAACTACCAGGAACTCACCACGACCCCCCCCCCAGTCCTACCCCCTCACACGCTCACAAGCACATCTTCGTCCTTCATGATCAGACAGATGGGCTTGTTTTTACATGGATGCAAATGCATCTTTGGCAATTCATCCTCACGTAGGCCCTCAACTCCAGCCCAGCTGCTGCCTGTCACCCCCTCCCATCTGGGGATTAAGGGTGGCTGATACTGTTACGAGTCCATTTGACTAGTTTGCTTCCTTTTGTCTGTTTTAATTCCATTTTTCCATTATGGTCCCGTGTCACGAAAGAGTGATATAAGAAGAAGCAAGAACCAACCGTTCTTCATCTGCACAAACAAAAGCATTTAAGCAAATAGATCCATCATAAGAGTATGGTAATGAATTCATTTTCTTAACACAGAAAACAACCAAGTTAAAACATAACTTCCTCAGTGGATTGGATTCATTTAACTAACACATCAAATGATGATCTTAAGTTGAAAGGAATCTACTTTAGTGAATTCAATGTGGAACCAAAGTACAAGACTGAAGCTTGAGGTCCAAGGAAACTGTTTCACTTCTTGACCTACTGATGGGGACATATTTTGGTAGTCTTTAGGGTTTTTCTTTTATTTGTGTCCCTACGAGGACAAGTCTGTAAATATTAAAACTTAGAGGGTTTTCTTTTAATTAGTCATCTCCTCCCTCTTTAAAAGAGGACCCAATGTACATATCGAACAAGCAATACAGTGATTGGAATTTTTGGAACGCCTTGGGCGCTGGTGTCTCGCGTAGGGGGCTGCAGCCCCCGTCTCCTCCAACCCCGGCGTAGGTGCGCCGCTTCTTCCCCTCACCCCGGCCATGGAGGGCCGTCTTCTCCTTCACCTCCGGCAGGTGGCCGGTGTTCCTCTCCTCCTCCGACAATCGGCTGCGGGCCTTCTTCTTCCATCCTCCAGCACCGGCGAGGTCGCCGTCTTATTCCTCCTCCTCATCCTCCGGCCTCCGTGCCGTTCTTTCGATCTTCCCCATTCCCGGTTCTTCAACATCGACAGAAGCCGCTTCGTTCGACATCGGCCTCCGCCAACGTCTTCCTGTCCGTCCCTATCCGGAAGCCGACGAAGGACGAAGAAGAGGAAGCAGAAGATGAAGAAGAAGATGGTGGAGAGGGATGAGGAATCCGGCGATCCCCGGATTCCCCTCCTTCTGCGGCTCTCTCCCGCCGTCGTCCCGCAGGAGTTCGGGCGCCGGTCGGTCAGCCTCGTCTCCGCGAGCACCAGCCAAAGACGAGGACGTCCTCTGCTCGTCCGCCTGCACCATTGTCCGTCGAGGGCCTCGGTTCCGCCTGTGCCTTGGGGCTCGTCCGGACGGAGACGACGAGGAAGTCGCGCACGCCGGAGGAGGACGACGAGCGTCGGGGCCGTCTGGACGACGAAGGCATCGCGAGCGCGGGCGAAGCTTTTGTCGCGGCTCGCGTTTTTCGCGGGACGGCTGGGATGCTGCCACAGCGACATCGGGCGGCGGCTGGATCTCGGCCACGCAACCACCCCCGCATCAGCGCGCGGACGCCACGACCCCCCCCTTCAGTTTGGCTCGCGCGCGGCAGCGCGGTTCGGACCCAGCCGGTCCGCGGCCCAGACCGGGGGTTCAGCCGGTTCGACCGGGTTCTAACCCGGTTCACCCCGGTTCAGGCCGGTTCACCTCGTCCTGGGCCGGTCCAGACCATCTCGAGCCCGGTTCGGGACTGTTTCGACCGGTTCGAGGCCGGTTCGCTCCATTTTGGGTCGTTTAGCTCCGTTTAGCGGCGACTAGCGCCGGTTGATGTCGTGTTTTCGGTCTGTTTAGCCCGGTCTAGCCGGTTTGTCCCGCATCACCTACCCTTGGAGAGGTTGAGAAGACGGGACGGGAGGCAGCCAGAGACGGAGGGGTGGAGGCAAGGAAAGCAAGATCGGTGAGTGCTGATTTTAATTTCGATCAGATTGGAAAAATGCTTGATTCTACGAGAGAAAACTCATCCAGAATCAGCCCAGATCTTTTCTTCAAAAATAATAAAATAAAAAATAGTCAAATAGACTCGTAATGTGATTCCAGTCAAATTCCAACCCTTTTGGTGTCGAATCGGCACCAAAATCCACGGGTGGGTGGCACTGCTGCCATTGCAGTGTATGATGTCTTCTCCATCCATCAGGTTTGGTAAGCCTAATAACCTTACGGATATGCCATATCGGCATGATCCGATGACTTTAGATCATAGGCTTACCGTGTCTGACTGCATAATCGGTCGATCCAGATCGGATCGACACCCAGCCACCGTTGATCTGATTTGGCGGGGAGTCTTGATCTAAGTTGGACTCCTGTTACAATCAGCCAAATTGGTTTGGATCATGGCCAACTAGATTCACATTGGTCAATTCTGGTCCGATGTACACAGTAAGCCTCTCTTAAGGTGAAGAAGAGGCAGCGGTGTGGTTGTCATTGTCACCGATGCCAAGGTCCCGATCCATACCGATTCGGTTGATTCCAACGGGAGTTCGTCTAAGACCAAGATTCCCGGTCAAAATCGGATTGGTGGATGTCAACCCAATCCAGGAATCAGCTGATTCCGCAATCTATGAGCAGAGGTGAGCCTCCAAGGTGTCTTATTGACATGCTGCATTGGTCTAGACTCTTGGACCTGGTGTGGCCCATACCATAAAGTTGGGATCCGCAACTTAAGTTGTAGATCTCTGCAACATTTAGTGGGATCTGCAACTTAATGAACCCCCTAGGTCTGGTATCCGGACTATCTTGGACCCATCTTCCTCATCCCCTCTTGCGCGGCGCCTTCTGCCTCATCTGGCCCTTTTGGTTGAGGTGTCTAGCCTCAATTGGATCTTGAAAGATCTCATGAGATGTTGCCTAGAACTACGCTGAGGTCTTCATGTCTTATACTCACCTTCAAATCAAGCCCAGATTTTTCTCATGTACAGCTTTCTCATATTGATATGAACTTGATCCTTGATACAATGAATTGTAGAACTCTCTTTTATCCGTTGTGTTTCTTATGATACTAAGCCTGCTGCTGCTTCTTTTGATGGGTTATAGGAAGGGATATATGCCAAGAATCAGGCACAATATTTGCAAACTTGTATAAGTTGGACCACAGATGATTATTTGGGTGCTTTTATACTCAAAACCGAGTATGGATCAAGATGTTTCTTAGAAAGAGGTGATACTGGAGGGCGAGTTTACTTTGCATACATGAATTTTCAGAAGGTACTATTGAAACCTCATTTTAAAAATAACATTTTCATTTATTTTCCCTTTTTGGAAAGAGATTATTTTTTAGTTTGACAACTATGGTTTAGGTGATAAAACCATACGAGTATAGCTAATTGGGTGTGGTATAAATTAGTAGGATCTCACAAGATGGGTTCCTAAAATCTTCCAAGTATTGACATAGAAATTACCCTATCACTTAGAAGACTAGAATCACATTTTTTATCCTTTTTGTGGTTACTTAGAATTCTTTGAAATTTTTTTTTGACGTCTCACCACCAAACTTCCAATATTTCAATGTTAATTACTTCGAGTAACTAGAAAACCCCCAAAGCAGCAATTTTTACCAAAGCCATTCATCCACATAAATTGGAAACAAGTCCTGTGACCTTAGTCCGAATGCCAACTTTAGGTGTTTTTGGATTTATTTGAATTTTCTTGAATCTTTAAGTTCTTTGAGATTTTGAGTATCTTTGAATTTAAACATCAAGTTTCAGTTTTTCTGAAATTGGATGTTTTTTCAGATTTCCACTTTTTGTTATTTTCCTTTTCCCTGTTTCTGGTGGTTTGCTGATTCTTGCAGATTTTAAGATTTCTGTTTGCAAATTTTGAATGTCAGACTTTAAAACTTTCATATTTCAGTTGTAGAACTTTTGAGTTTCAGGGCACAGGTTTTAGTTTACTTTTTCTGTTTTGTAATGTTTTTCTGCTTTTTCAGTTTTTCGTGTTTTCGGTTCCAGGTTTTCTGTTTTTGTAGCCTTACAATTTTTTTGGCTGTTCTGCAACCTACTGTTTCGCAGTTTTCAGATTCTGCAGCTTGCAGTTCTTAGTTTTTTTTTTTTCAGGTTTACTTTAATTTTATGGTTTTCTGTTTTCCTCTGCAGTTTCAGACTACTTGATTTCTGCAGTATTCTGATTTCCTATTTTTTGGTCATTCATTTATGAGCATCCCAGACTATTACATATCATGAGGGGGCACATTGATGGTCATGATCTCATCAAACCGGGTCCCACCAGATTTGTCACGATTTCATTGCATTGGAAAGCCTTTATAGATATAAGGCTGATTTAAAGAGGTTCATATCATCCATTGCATACCAACAATATACGAACACTAAATGGATCAGCATGATATCTTGTTGAAGATGGAGCAATTGATTGAGGACAACAGGTGGTGAGAAAAGGTGTAATACTACACGTTTGTCATAGAACCCCTAGTATAGGTGCTTAAGTTGGTGGACTCAAATGACAAAAATCAAATGAGGCACTTGTATGATGCTATGGACAAAACCAAAATGAAAATTAAAAAGAAACATCTTAAAGGTCATAAGAAGTGGTGGAAGATGATATACAACAAGTAAGACAAGACACTTCATCACGATATTCATGCTACATTATAATTTAATTAGTTGTGTTTTGGTATATTCTTATACTGATGTGTTAATGCCTTTAACGTTGGATTGGTTTACAATTTGACAGGATATTTCCTAAACCAAGGATACAGTATAGTGAGCAGCTGTGCAACAATAGTAACGTACTATCAGGCACACTATTAGTGATCAAGTGTTTGTGTAGGACTCCCAAAGATAAAACATCCGCTAAAGTTGAAGGGAATACTCCTTACTTACTTAGTAACCATTGAACTTTAATATAATCAATGCACTTAACTGCCTTTCTTTTGGTATTTCAAATCATGGTTCGCCGGGTCGGCGACCCGGTCGCCCGGGTCGCCCGACCCGGCCGGTTTCCGGGCCGACCGGCCCAGAAACGACCCCGCCGGGCCGACTCCAAGCCGGCCCAACGGGGGGTCGCGCGACCCAGCTTTGGGTCGCGCGACCTGGTGACCTAGTCGGCCGGGTCGCCCGACCCCAGGGCGACCCGGCCTATGTCAAAATTTTTTATATTATTATTATATACTTAAACTTTTTCCTTCTTCCTCCCCGTTACCACCATTAAAAAAATTTCTTCGGGGGCGTTGCCCCCCTGATACCCCCCACAAGGGGCGCTGCCCCCTTGACCCCCGCGACCTGACCGCGCAAGTCAATCCGCGACTACTCTGCGCCGCATTTAATAATAGTATAACAATAATTCACTATCATTTATATCATCACATATATATAAGATTTATAATTATAAATATATGTTATATACTCACATTTTATAAAAGATCTATTTTAACTCTTTTCTCTTTCACACACATATCAAATTTGTCAAGAATAATTATTTTTTGAGTGTTCCATTTATTGATTATACAATAATATTTTACTATCATTTATATTATTATATATAGTTAAAATTAATAATTCTAAATATACGATACATCTTAAAATTTATAAAATTATTTGTTAAGTATCTTTACCTTTTCACTTAAGATTAACTATTTCCCAACATATATTAATACAACATAATCACAAAAAAATCATATTCACTTGTATACATAGATAAACACTCATATTCAATTATAATATAAAAATATAATTATATTTATGTATATATTTTATGTATACATAAATATATGATATAAAAATTATTATTTCTATTTGTTTCTTATTTTTATATAATTTTTTATAATAAAATAAATAAAAATCCGACCCCGTCCGACCCGTCCGACCCGGGGTCGCGACCCCGTCCGACTAGATCGGTTTTGGGGCCGACCGACCCCGGGCCGACCCCCGACCCTGCCTTCCTTGTTTCAAATGACTTGGTACAAACATAGGATTGGAGTCTATGGAGATCCAGATTTGCAATTTTCACATAATAAAATTTATCTTAGTAAGCTACCTCAACATTTAAAACATAGTAAACATTATTGTAAGAATATTGCACACTTACTGATTCCTACATTACTTGTGTTTTTTATAGTTGAGTGGTGAATTCAAATGACCAACAGGACTAGATAGAATCCACTAGCATCTATTGCAATTTGAGTGCTAAATCAAAGCACAAGTTCATCCTAATGTGAGAGGTATTGGAGCACATTCAACCTTATACACACGAAGAGAAGGAATAGGCTGAATAGTGCAAGATTGGAGAAGTTGATCTACTACCATTATAATGTAAGGCTGATGATATAAAATAGCAAAGATAGGCAGAATACATCTGAGCAAAGATTTGCACAATTTTTAAGTGAATTATATTAAGGGAGAGCTCAAGCCACTTAGGGCTTGACACAGAATAATGTTGACTTGGAATATCTATTCCAAAAAGAACATCCATTTGCAGCATGTATAGAAGACAATGATGCTAAGGAAGAGCCAAAGTTCGACCTGAATGACAGATCACGGGCCGAAGATAAGCTTGACAACATCCTTGGTGAGGACAAACAAATAAAAAAAAGAGAAAAAAACTCAAGTTTCATGCATAACTCCAATTCCTAATCCACCATGGTCTACAAATTCTCTAGAGCGAGTTTTAGCTCCCGCCACAACACTAGCTTGAGTTCTAGCTCCTGCCACAACTCCAGCTCGAGTACCAGGTGCAAGACCATCTACCGCCATCAAGAAGGATGGTGACTTATTCAAGACTTTAAAGAATGTTTGCATGCCAACGCACCAAAGTAGTCAAGGACAAGAAAGTTTGAAGAGAAAGAAATTAAGTATCAAATGCCGACATCTCCTTGACATTGACACCACTACAATGTATGGGGGATGGTGGTGGAGGTGGAGGAGAGGGTGAGGGTGGCTCTACTAGCAGTGCACGCACAAGTGGAGTAGGTCCAAATGATATGAGTAAAAGAAGACATTCATTTTCAAGTGCAAGGAGCAATGGACGTTGGACGAAGACGAATGTCTTCAATGAGTACGCATCTTCATATCTAGATCCTGCTTCAGACATTGAACTTTGTTATCCACCATCTCCTCCAGCTCTGCCAGAAGGTGGAGTTTATGATTTTAGCCAAATGGCCCAATCATTATTTTCTTATGGATACGGGCCAATCAATTAGAGTCAGTGGAGAATCTAAGAAATGAGGACGAACAAGATAAATATCCGGGGCAATTTCATAGTTTGTGGTGATTAGATCATTCATCATCGGAAGGTATAATTTTATGACTTGTACTATTTTCTTTATTTAGTGGAATGAATGTTAATGTTACTTTGTTTCCACTTATGTTAAAATTTCTCATAGACTCAAAGTTACGTGAAAATATAGTAGACCGGACAAATTTCTTTTTTTGTATTTTTTATATTTTTTTCGCAATTTTCAAGTTTTTTTTACAAAATTTCCTGATTTGTATTATTTTTTTGAAAGAAGAAAAAATAAAAAATCGATCTAGACCGATTCTGGATCGGTCTTCATTCTGAAGTATCGATTGGGATCGGATCAATTAGATTGGTACACTCCGATCTTGATACCGATTCCGATCCTACAATCCTTGCTTCCATTAGTTTTGTTTGTGTATCGTGTGCGATACTAAACTTTCACCAAACAGCTATTTTTTGGGGCCTATGGGCAATATAAGAACCTCAAAGGTCTAGGTGAACGCCAAATGTGTGACATCAAGGTACTTAAAGAAGGTAACTCTACCAATGGGAGTAAAAGAACTGACAAGCATCTTTCTGTCGGTTGACAAAGAGAAAATAGAAAAAAAAAGAAGGCAATAAATCATGCTGATATTGCAGGTTTTGTTGAAGAGGTCCAAGAATGGAAAGCCACAGAGATATAAAAAAACAAACAAAGACAACAAAAACATCTCTAAGATGCTGGAAGAAAGAGCATGAAAGGAGAAAATGTTTTCCCATCCCCCAAGTGGAGGTCCACTTTCAGACTGTAAAAGCGGCCACTTAAGCAGCAAAATGTTTTCCCAGCCCCTAAGCGGATTTATTAGACCATAAAAAAGTGACTGCTACGGGCTACTTAGGAGGTAAAATGCCCAAAGTGACCACTTTTCCCGCTTAATATTGGATCCAAAAGACCTCTTCTACTCCCTTTGTGTTACCCATTCTCAGTCAATTGAAGAGTTTTTTATTTAAATCGACCAAACAATGCTAGAATCGTATGTTTCGGAGTTTATCCTAGAGGAATCGATTGATTCCGGCCGATTTCACTGGAATTCACCACACCACAGGGCGACAATGCTTCCATCACTTGAGTCTTCCTCGCCTTATCAGGCGGGAAAGAAAGACGTATGGGGTCCATTTGGACCCAATACAACAAGATACAGTCACTCAAGTGACCGAAGCATTAGTACAAGAAGATATGATGACTTGTGTAATCGGAGATTATACTATCAGGTCTAACGGACACAGTAACGAGTCTCTTCCCACCCGATAGCGGAGAAGATGCGGTCCAATTCCAGCCCCCCGTTTGACCCAAAGCGGGTGAAATAGGATAGGAATCTGATGTAGAATCTAAAATCCTCTTGGCCTAATTCCAAATTCTTTTTTTCCATTTTTTCTAGTTTTGAAGAATCTATTGAGGCCTCATTTTCTGTTTCTTCTGGTTTCCAAAAATATGGTTGGAATCTATTTAAGCCAGTCTTTCTCAGGCCATGTTTTGCCCCCTGTTGCAGGAAGATAGTTGTTTAATAGCGTAGTTTAGTTAACTGTATGTGTACTTGGTGGGCCGGCCGCTCGCTTCAACCCCAACTAGTCATATCACTTAAGCGCCGCTTAAGCAGGTGCTTTGTCGCTTTGTCGGCTTGACAACCATGGTATCATGAAAGAGAGCCTTCTATTGTTACACCTTTCAAAAAACATCAATTTGCTTTCCCAGGACAAGATGACAGAAGTACACACTAGATGACCACATGAATTAAAGCGATCCCATCGTTGAATCAGATAAGAAATTTATACAGAAATAAAGTTGCAATTTTTACAGAAAACATAACAAAATAATTAGTGAAGATAAAGTGGTAATAAGATAACAGTGGCTTTTATATTCACTTATTGAGGAAGGTAACCTAGTGGAGGTGGCCAACTCCATCATCACAAGGATCATGAGATCAGAATCAACACTCGGATTGAGAACGGATTAGCCAATTTTCTAGAAGAATTTCTGATTGGTCTGGATTAGGATTTTTTTTTTCCATTCTAAACTGACAGAAAAAATTGGTAAAGTTCATATAAAAATCCCTAAAAATATTAAAAATACAAATGTGATATAACAACATTTTTCATGTCATTATGAGAGATTTTAAAATATAAGTTGACACCAATGATCATTCCAATAACAAATCAACTTGGTGCAAATGATATGCAATACAAAATATATCTTCTTATCATCAATATCTATGGAACATGCCTTGGGACTCCTTGTTATCTAGATATAAGTTAAAACCAATGATTTTCAGACGAGGAGAGGATGGGTTAGGGCCTTACAGACAAAGGGAGGAGAGGGAGAAGGTATGGGGAGGGAGCCCTCTTACCGGATTGGAGGGGGGAGGAGAATTGGGAGGGGAGTGAAATTGAATCAGAATCAAGCCCAATTTCGGTTTTCCAAACTTCTGGAGAAATCAGTTTGATTGACCCATTCCGATCCAATAGAATTGGCTGATAGTCGATCACTCCAGAAATTAGTCTCAGATCGGTCATCCAGGGGACTATCAGATTGGTAGGGCCAATTTGATCTAGGAATCGGCCGATTCCGCAATCTACACAGCATCACCTAGCAAATTCTATCAGGAACCACAACCCACCTTTTGGGACTACCATTGGATTTGCCAGTCTCCTAACTCACCACTTGAAACTTCTAACATTTGAGAAATAACAGAAAGGAAACATCAGATCAATCATACTACAGAGAGGAGCTTGTTCTCTTTGTATGAAAAAAATGACGTTGGAAATTTAGACAATGAAAACAGAATAAAACAATAAATAATAAACTGCAAACTTTTCTTGGTGAATACAGAGCATCTTACTGCTTGTTCAGAAGCACCAATGTATTTATTCAGTAGCTCAGGGCCTTTGATGGAAATAAACCTTAGAGAACAAGCAGCAGCTGCAGCCCCAACAATATGAGTTTTACCACATCCAGGTGGTCCATACAAGAGTACATTTGATCTCAATCTTAAAGGTGCCTGTGAAAAGATACTTGGGAACTTTGAAGGCAATTCTACCATCTGCAATCCAAAAGACAACAACAAGAAAAAGCAGAGTCAACAGTAAGAGCAGAAAACAATTTATAAGTGCAGCAATATTAGAAGGTACTAGGGAGCACCAAACAAAACACAGTCAACATAAAATGATAACATATAAATTAGAAGGTAAATGAAGAATAGAAAATAAATGGTATCACATGAAAGCTAACATTTGCACAGAACTAAAGCACCTAGGTATTAGACACAAGAAACTCCCTTAATAAATGTGCAAAACATTTACTCGGACCTGAATGCATGAGAGATATAGAAAGATGTCTAAAAAGATATAAAGTAAACATTTCACCTATTTTAATTAAAAAAGGTGAAATTAAAAGAAAAAGGCAAAGCAATGAAATTGCGTATTTGAGAAAGAACTTAACCACCATCCTTCACCTACTCTTCTCCAGTCACTACGTTCCATTCACCATCTACATCTTCTATTCATGATATCGAAAGCCTTTTTATAGATGAGTCCAAATGGTGAATGGCAAATTGCTTGAACAAAATCATCGTGAATTGCCACTATCAACAGCTCTTGCAGCCAGACATTCTTATGTTAACCTCCATTGTATCCGCCACATTCACTGTCATCTCCTCTTTTGACCATGCCCCTAATTTACGGTCTTCTCTCTTCCTTTCATTTCTATTGCCCCTAAAATGTAGAGTCGACCTTAGTTACATGATTCTTTCCTGGAAAAAGCATATTACAGATTGTTGGATCTGAATTTAATGTATATGACCAAGGTGTCTTTTGTCCATGCCCAACTAGGGAAAAACTGTTCCATCTCAACAGCAAATTCCAACCACAAAATAAGCTCGGTGCCATGAAATTATGCCAACCAGCAGTTAGCTCTTCCAAACTGCCTGGTTCATATGTGTGCAGCCTTGTGTGCTCTACACTCATAATGATTACCTGATATTACAAGATAATGATTTAAGACCATCACGTCAAAATTGCATGATTTGCATCCAACCCACAGTAACGTGTAGTTTGGACCTAACTTGCATGACTTTGTCCTACAATGATGCCCCACAGGTTCTTGATAAAAAAAACATTTGTATAGGCTTGTATCTGAAGAAAAAGAATGAAGAAGACAGACATGCAGCAGCAACAGAAAGCTGCAATTTCTTGTTAGACGCAGAAATACATGACCTAAACCTTTGCTGAAAGTTTACACTTTGAGGATAACAATGCCCCTTAAACGATATCATAGTTGCACATTTCAGATAAATCAAGAGTCCATTAAATAAACTAGTAAGCAACAATAAAAGGCCCATTTACACATTAACCATAACTGTTTCCAAAGTTTTATATCGGATTCATATCAGAAGTAATCATCCTGCCTTACAGATATATGCAGCTCTACAACATAGCACGTCAGTGTATGAGCATTCTTTCCCGATCGCCATTTCATGATTAGGCTATTGCATCTTAGCTCCATTAGTTGAACTGCTGACTCAGTAGCTAATATTACTTAACTGATCATCCAACTAATCCACGGTTATAAATCCTCAACTCAAGGTCCAGTTAAGCAGCAGTTATAAATTAGACATGAAGCTTACTTCCACAGCACTAAACAACTTTTTTTGGGGTTAGTACTGCACACAAGGAGGCAATTCATAATTGCTTGAAAAAAAAAGCTGAAAAAAATCATTATCAGAGAAGGATTCCAGAAAGTGGAAAGAAATGATAAAAGAATATAACCACTTGCTAGATGTGGAACTCTCGAAGTGGAGGCAAAGGGCTAAAAAAATGGTTGAAAGATGATAGCAAAAAACAGAAGATATGTTCATGCTATATAGAGTATAGACGCAAAGGAAAAGGAAAATTTTCATTGCATCAATCATTAGGAGTGGAAATCAAACAAAAAATGGGAAGGAGGTAGAAGAAGGCTTCATTGAAATTTTGACAAATTTATTTGAGGAAGAATAGAACTGGCAACTGATTGACAACTGTCAAAATTTACCGAGACACGGAAATAGACAATTGCAATCTGATGGCAATAATGCCAAAGAAACATATTAAGAAAATAGTGGCCAGGGGAAGAATAAATCTCCAGGAGCTAATAGCTTCAATGCAGAATTCTTCCAACATTTGGGATCTAATTGAAAAGAAGAACGTAGAAGTGATGCACAACTGACAACACTCAGAAACATCCAAGGAAAATCAAAATGTTTAACACTACCCATATAGCTCTAATGCCAAAAAGGGGTATAGCTATAGAGCCAGGGGACTCTAGATCGATTGGTTTTCTTAACATGAAATATAAAATATTCACCAAGACACTAGCAAATAGACTACAAAAAGTCATGGATAAACTGATAGATAACTCTCAATCGACATTTCTGAAAGGGAGAATGATAACTGATGCATTAATGATGGTTCGGGAGTTAATACATGAGCTAAAAAGAAGAAAGAAAAAAGGGGTAGTTATCAAACTGGACTTTGACAAAGCCTATGAAAGGATAAACTGAAACAGTTCTCCAGTTGGTGAACTGCAACAGGGAATGGATTGAATGGAAAAGACAAAGCGTGCAAATTGCATCCTTCTCAGTCTTGGTAAATGGGAAAGTGCACTGTTTCTACAAACCAACTAAAGGTATTCAGTAAGAAGAGCTAATGTCTCCTTACCACTTTTTAGTGGCTTACCAAATAATGAATGCAATATGAAAGATGGAAAAACTGGGAAAAAGGACCACCTTATTCAAAGATATGAATTCAGATATGACCTACTTCACATTACACATGTATGATATGCTCATGATACATTGTTATTCACTTGCTCAAACCAAGTAAAAATAAGGAATCTGAAAGCACTCATCACACGCCTCCAGGGGGCAACTAGGTTAGGTTAACTTCTCTAAGAGTGTAGTAGTAAGAGTTAATGTAGCCAACAAAGACCTAAGTCAGATAGTTGAGGTGTTCGGAGTTAAAGACTGGCAAGTTCCCCCTCAACTACCAGGTCTTCCCTCGCCTGACAGAAAAATCAAGAAGGTAGATTGGAACCTGGTACTTAAAGCAGATTGATCACTATCAGAGGAAGGTGGGTCCTACAGTCCTACCGTCAGCAGTCCTGGCAAATATCCCAATCTATTTCGTACATGTTTTCAATATTCCAAAAGACAGAAAATTATAGGCGAAGCGGGCTGCTTTCTTTTGGAACGAATCAAAAGTACAACAGAAGAAAAGTTATCATATTAAACAATGCAAAGTCTAAAAATTGAGTAAGGAAGGTGGATTGGGTATTACCCTTATGCCACTAGAGTATGTCAACAAAGCAATGCTGTGTAAATGAATCTGAAATTTTGACTAAAAGAGTCAGCTACCAAGTAGGGCGGCACAAGTATTACTCAAGCAACAATCATAGTGTGGATCAACATCACTGAACAACAAGTGGTCTACAATTTGAAAAGACAGTTTGTAAAATCAGCATAATCAACTGTGAATCATCCCTAAAGATCAGTAATGGTCAGAAGACAATGTTTTGGAAGAATAAATGGTAAGACATTGGACAATGCATTCCCTAAACTTTTCAGAATATCAAATAACCAAGACCGTTCAGTTAAAGAATGTTGGTCAGCAAACTCCAATCACACCCCCCACCCACCTTCGTCTACATCAGTGCCCCGCTGCGCCCTCGCCTGTAAATCATCCCTAAAGATCAGTAATGGTCAGAAGACAATGTTTTGAAAGAATAAATGGTAAGACATTGGACAATGCATTCCCTAAACTTTTCAGAATATCAAATAACCAAGACCGTTCAGTTAAAGAATGCTGGTCAGCAAACTCCAATCACACCCCCGCACCCACCTTCGTCTGCATCAGTGCCCCGCTGCTCCCTCGGACCCAAGAGTCTGAGACCCATGTTTGATCATGCAGCATCAGTAGCCCCCTCACTCAGACACTCCTCTGGGGGATGGCAGCGACAGCGGGCCAGGAGTCCCCCCCCCCTACCTCCATGCTCTGATCTAGACCCCCTCTTCCCTCCTACCGGAGAGACCCAAGACTCCTACATGGGTTGCACACGGCAGCCCCTTGCCAAGGAAAGCTGAATAGGGAACAACCAAGGCTGATCTCAATCCCAATCTGGATCAGAATGGCTGATTCAAAGGAAGAAAAAATGATCCAAGATTGCCCCAGATCGGTTCTTCAAAGGGAGAATCGGCAATTCTCTCCCTCCCCTCCCCAATTCCCCTCTCTCCCTACCAATTCTAGAGCTCCCTCCCCTCCGGTGAGGTCAAGACCTCCTCTCTTCTTCCTCTCCCTAAATGGCTTCTCTCCTCTCCAATGAGGATCCCAGGATCCCCTCCCCTCCCCTCCCGCGGGACCAGTTTGCTTTAGAAGTTAGGGGGGATTGCAAGAAGGTTTTGGGGAGGCATTCCCCACCCCTGCCACTGCCAAGTGCCACCCCCTTCGAGGGGTAATTAGTCACCCCGAGAGGTGACCATAGGGGTACCCCTACATTTCATCCGACGGGGTGACAGGGTGATTGACAGTGGGAAAGGGAAGGGTGACCAACTGGCCGGTGGCTTGTTCGTTCCTGTTTTGGATGGTCCGATTGTCCAACACTTGTTCGGACTGTCCAATTGTTAGTTATATTTTTTTAATATGAATTAATTTTTTTGTGCATAAGAAAATACCAGACAAGGAGCAATGTGCCCCTACACATTGTGATACTGGATAACAACACGGACACATGTTGGATGTAGACAAAAAGAAAGTAAAAAATAAATGATGCAAGAAGAAAATGAATGGAGGTGTTTAACATCTCAAACAACACATCAGAAAGATGTGTGAGAATGTGAAGAAATGTGACAAGATACTGTCAGAGTTGAGAGAAAAGATAATATTATATTTAACTAATAGGAGCATGTGTGAACCTCTTTTTTACGTTGCCTGTTCTTTTGAAAGAAAGACATCCCCGGACTTATCTAGGAAAGTAGATGATACCTAAGATATTAGGTAGTCCGGTGATAGTTTAAGAGTAATAGAACCAAAGTTCGGGTTCTTTGATAATTTCATTTTTTGACCCTTCTCCGCCGGATGGTGCGAGTATCCGACGTTAGCTTACATCGAGCAACGGCTCGAACGCCTTTGATTAACCGTCGCGGCAACCTTTTTTTTTTCGGAGACGTGCACATCCACAAAATAAAGTAAAGAACTCAAAAGGGCAGCGGCCTTTTGGGTCCGATCAGATGCAAACCGATTTGTTTGGGTTTGTTGATTTGTGATTTTTTTGGTTGACTTTGAGAGTCGGTTTTGAGGGTTTTGGATTTTTTGAATCAATTTGTTTGATTGGTTTGTTTTGTTGTTTACATTTTTTTTGTTTAATTTTGGACTTGATTGGTTCAAGTTTTTGTTTTGATTTCAATTTTGAAATGCTTAAAGTTTTAAGCATGTTTGGATTTTTGATTTGGTTGATTTTTCTGAATTTTCAGACTCTGGATTTTCAGATTGCTAAAATTAGATTTTTGAAGCTAGCTAGAATCTGTTTTTGGTAGATTGCTTAAATCTGATTTTTGGCAGATTTTATTGAAATCTGATTTTTTTGGTGTTTATCAGATTTGATTTAAATGTGGAATTTATGTGTTCAGGGTTTAATCAAAATCTGATTTTGGCAGGTTATCTGATTTTTTAGTTGAAATCTGATTTTGTTTTGGCAGATTTTGTTTGAAGTCTGATTTTGGTTTGATTTGTTTCAAAACCGGTTCAATCTTGTTAAAGATCGGTTTTTTTGTTGAACCAGATTGAGTTTGAGTTTAGCTTTCAAATTTCTTCAAATTCTGATTTCTGTTTTGACTTTCAGGTTTAATTTTCTGTTTTAATTCCCTGTTTGAATTTTCAGATTTAGTTTTCTGTTTTGATTTGATTTTTATTATTATTTTTAATTTGGCGGTTTGCATCGCCTCCGACCCATCGGGCCACTTTTGAATGCCCGGTTTCATGCATTCCAAATTGACATCGAATTTCATTTCATTGAAAGATGGGGTGAAGTACATTGGTGTACAATGAGTGGTGATCCTTCCCCCAACTTAGGTTCTTCACCGACTTAGAAAAATTTCGGCATTACGACGGCATGCCGACAAATTTCTAACTTGGCAAAGTTTACCCGTCCAACAAGGCTAGTCGATGACTTAGCCAAATTGGGGGAAGGATCATCGGCTACCGGAGCATGTCCGCGCCGACGTCCGGATCGACATCCCAGGACGTACCCAGGGAAGCCGTCCATTTCTTTTTAGTTTTGTTTCTGTTTTTATTATTTTAAAAAACCACTCGGGCCGGTTTTGAGTTCCATCGGCGTTCAAAGCCGGTCTTCGATCTTCTTGGGCCGGAAGGGCCTGTTTTGGACTGTTCTCCGGCCGATTCCTGGGAAGGGAATCGATTCCGGATCGGTCCAGAATCGATTTTTTTTTTGAATTTTTTTTTGTCAAAAAAATTCAAAAAATTCAGAAAAATTTTAAAAAAAATAGGAAATGAGTTAGAAATTTTTTTAAAAATAACCAATGCATTCATCCACAGGACCACATCGAATAAATACTAATGAACTCCAATTGACGTACCAAGTTTTTGGCGAAGAAATCTTACCAAAAACCTTACAAAGATCGAAGAAGAGGTTGATTCGATGCCGATCCGAGCTTGAATCGGCGGAATCCTTTGAAGAACATGCTTGGAATCGCCGGAATCGCCTGAATCACCCCTGGAATCGCCGGAATCGGTGGAATCGGGCCGGAATCGACCCTGGATCGACGGAATCGGTCAGAATCGACGGAATCGCGCCGGAATCGCCTGCGCCCTCTCCTTCCGCCGCGGGATCGACCGAGGGCAGCTCTGCGGGTCGATTCCGGCCCTAAAAGGGCCGGAATCGGTTCGATTCCCGGTCCAGAGTCGAACCGGGAATCGAACCGGGCCAGGTTAACCCGGCCTTCCGAAGAATCGGTCGGATCGACCGATTCCAGGCGATTCAGACCGATTCCGCGGAATTCTTCCCGGAATCGGTCCTTCCACCGGGAATCCACCGATCCGATTCCGGAATCGGTCGGAATCGGTCCGATTCCACCGATTCCGTAATCAATGGCCGGAAGAGTCTGTTGGACCTGTGCGCCTCCATCCGTCTTGATGGTAGGGTAAGGACCCGCCCGGACAAAACAATCGGCCCGTCGTACGGATTCCGAGAGGGTCCGGGACATCGCCCCTACCCACCATTGCTGAATTTCTGCACTTCTGCTGAACCGCACATGTGTTGCATCTTGTGCCACAAAGGGGGCCGCTGAAAAAAGACTTCAAGCATTTATTTTTGTGGGGAAACAGGACCTGTTTGAGGCCTGTTCGGTTGAGCCAGAAGGGGTTGTTTGGTTTGGGTTTAGGTGGGCCAAAATGGGCCTGCACAAAGGGCTGTTTTGGAGATCAGGTTTGGGATCGGTTTTGGGGCCTGAACATGGGCTGAACAAGGGCAGCTTTGGGCCCGTATGAAGGGGCTGTTCAGGTGGCTTTGAGTGGACCGGTTTGGGTCTGAACAAGGGATAATCCGAGGTTTGCAGGGGCCTGGTTTGGAGACCTGTGTAGAGGGCCGGATATGGGTTGTATATGGACTTGTTTGGGGTCTGGTTTGGAGACCGGCTGGGGCCTGAATGATGGGGCTCTGGTTGGGCCGGAATGGGCCTGGCGAGGGCCTGGTTTGGAGCTGGTTTTGGGGTCCTGGTTTGGGCTGGACGGGGTCTGGTTTGGAGACCGGCTGGGGCCTGATTGATGGGGCTCTGGTTGGGCCAGAATGGGCCTGGCGAGGGCCTGGTTTGGAGCTGGTTTTGGGGTCCTGGTTTGGGCTGGACGGGGTCTGGTTTGGAGACCGGCTGGGGCCTGATTGATGGGGCTCTGGTTGGGCCGAAGCAGGCCTGCGCATGGGCACTTTGGGGACCTGATTTGGGACCAGATTGGGGTCAGGCGTGGGCTGGTTATGGGCATGTTTCTTGGCCTGCATATGGGCTGTCCTGGTGGGCCGCAGAGGGGGGCTGCAGGGGTTTATGTGAAAGTCCGAGAATGGGATTAAGCAGGGCCTGCAGGTGGCTGTGCGATGGGCTGCCAGGGAGGATTTTTAGGGGCCATCTAGGTTCGGCCCAGGCTGGATGTCCCTAGCTCAAACTGGATAAAAAAACTAGTGGAAATGTGGGTTGGATTGGACCATTGTGGGGGTTGAGTAGAGGAAGAAAGAAAACAAGGAGGGAGGTGCCCTTATAGGACTACATATCTATGTAATATCTTACCCACCTATTCTTCTTCTTCTCCTTCCCTTCTTCTCTTCCTCTCTTCTGGCCGCAGACCAGCTTCTGCAGCAGGTGGGCAGTGCGCAAGACAGCAAGGGGCAGGGTGCAGCAGCAGGAGCAGGGCGCAAGGCAGCAAGGAGCAGGGTGCAGTCCAGCAACCTGGCGGCGTCTCCAGCAGCCTCTCCTTTTGCTGGTGCGCACCCCTCTTTTTATAGGGGCTGGAGGGGAGGTGAAGGGCCAACAGGGGCTACGCATGGGCCTGGGTTTGTGCGCAGGCCTCTTGGCCTCCCCCCATGCAGCTATTGCATTGAATGGGCTGTTGACTGGCTGCCTCTTCTTCCTCCCCCTTTCTTGAGCTGACCGCAGGGCTGGGTTGGCTGCATGGTGTGGCTGGCTGCTGGGGTGACAGGTGGTGCGCAGGATGATGCTGAGGTGGCAGGTGGGCCAGTGTGGCATGTTCACACTAGGCCGCAGGTGGCCTTAGAGATGGGCTGCGCACAGGCTTTTTTTACATGGGCCAATTGGGCCAGCTGGAGGCTGCAGCCCAGCTTCTGCTGTGGGCTGCGCAGGGCCTGGATTTAGGATGGAATTTGGCCCAATTTTAGGATGGGATCATGGGCTTCTGATTGGACATACATGGGCCCCTGATTGGGCCCAATTTGGCTGAACTGTGGGCTGTCCGGCCTGCTCCTAGGCCTGCCCCATTGTCCCATTTTTTGTTTTGTAAAAAAATTGGACGCCAACAGAGCATCACAGAAGAAGATCCGAATTGAGCAGAGTGTCGATGTGCACGATGAGTTGCACGAAAGTTGAGACAAAAATCTCATGCTATGAAGTAAACAAAATCACATATGCAGGGTAAGGAGTCTTCATCAACTTCTACGGATAAAGAGTCACCAATAAGAAAAGTAACACATGCAAATAGTGCTCGTGATCGCAAATATAAGAAGAGTTGAAGGAAGGCATAAATATCTATGGTCAGATAGTCAGATATGAAAGACATTCGCACTACACCTTAGGCTCAAGTAAGTGGAGAGAGCGAGGTCCATCGGTCACAATCAGTTTGGCCACCTACGGACACGTCTATGTATAGACAGAGTGACAAAGATCAAAATAATATTAATTAAGCAAACCTTGAAAGGAGTTAAAACTTTAATGAGGAATGCAAAGAAAATAGTGAAGCACATTTATAAATGATTTTTACAAGCAGGTATATACAATGCTTGAATTATTTTGAATGTGTTCATTTATGTTATTGAAATTTGAAACAAATATTTACAACATTATCTTATATTGACTTGATATATCTAGTATCCCGGCCCATGCGGCCAAGAGTTTGTAATTCAAACGATGATTGATGTTATCATCAAGGCTAGATTGAGATTCAAAGCCCCGAGTTCAAAATGCATCTACTAGGGTGAGTTGGATTTAGATATTGATGAGTTGACCTCGTAGATAGATGAGATCAAGACAAAATGGAAGAAAATTGGTTGCACTGTAATGTGCGACAGATGGGCAAGGATCAAGAGAAAATCAATAATAAACCTTCTAATTTACGACTATGAAATCACCACATTTTTAAAATCTATTGATGTAACAAGCCAGATAAAAAATGTAGAGTATTTGTTTGATCTCATGAACGATGACGAATAAGTGAAGACAACAGTGTGTAGTTTGTCACTAACAATAAAACTTCTTATAAAATTGCAAAGAAGAAGCTGATAGAAGCAAGACCATACTTGTTTTGGGTGCATTATGCTGCACACGTCATAAACTTAATGTTGGATGACATTGGGAATGAGCTATCTATCAGGACCTTGGTGAGTAAAAGACAATTGGTTACATCATTTATATATGAGCATTCTATACTCTTGCATATTATGAGAGAACATACCGATGGCTGTGATCTAATGCGACCTAGTCCCACTAAATTTGTCATGCATTTCATTGTATTAGAAAGGCCACTAAGACACTGGCACGACTTGCAGAGAGTCATACTTTCATCAGTTTACATCGATTATGTTGTAGAACTACAAGGCAAAAGGGACCAATTTAATATCGTAGCAAAGATTGAGGTATGTTTTTTATTTTCATCTTGGCTTTGTCCATTGCATCATACAAGTATCCCATTTGGTTTTTATCATTTGAATCCACCAGTCTCAACATATGTACTGAAGGTTCTATCAAAAAATCCAAATCGTTACAAGAAATGGTAGTAGATAATAGATAACGTATGAGATAAGACACTCCACCACGATATACTTGCCGCATATATTTGTTTTTATGTTATATTTCATACATTTCATTGTAATAATATGTTTCTATCATTAATGGTTATCTTCACCTTTTGTCAAGATATTTCTTAAACTCGATGATATAATATGACAAACATGTAGGACTCCATAAGACAAAACACAAGCGGAAATTAAAGTATACTTACATAGAAGTAATTGAGTTTTGAAGACTTATAAATTAATTTCTATTTCATATCATATTTCAAATACATATATAAGCATATAATTGGAGTCTATTGAGATCCAAATTTATGATAATCATATGACAAGGTTTTCTCTGATATGTTTGATAACATTTGCAATATGTTAAAAGTGAATGAAATCCACTTGTTGCTATTAGAGTACGAGTAATGAGTCAAAGCACTAGGTATCATATTGTGAGAGGAACTAGAGCACTTTCAACTTGATACACACAAAAAAGGAACCAGTTAAAGAGTGTGAGATTGAACAAACTAGTGTTTTACCATTACAATATGCATCTAAGAATCAAGAACATTAAGGACTATAAAAAAATTATAAAGAAATGTTTGCAAGATTTGCAAATGATTCTTATGAGCAAAGACATAATGCAGGTGGTCATGGATTATCATAGATGGATGTTGTCTTAGAATACCTCTTCCAAGAACATTCACTTTTAGCATGGATGGAGGACAAGGATGCCAAATTAGCTCCAGAGTTTGACCTCAATAATCGAGTATGAGTCGAAGAAGAGCTTAACAACGTAGTCGGTGAGGATGAAAATAAACAATTACAAGAACAAGGAGATAAACAAGTTCCTCATACAACTCTAGTCCAACAAGATCCACCTCACAACACAGCTCTAAAGCCAGCTCCAGAGCCTCTAGTCACATCTCTGGGTCCTTCTACTGTTCATAAGAGTACACAAAGAAAAGAATTATTTAAAGGATTCAAATCATGGAAGGTGTACCAACGTAGTATTGGATAGGGTATGCAATTAGAGGAAATGGAGCAAAGAATGAAACTAGTTGTCACGCGAAAACCTGTGAGTCCCACTAATAGTATCCAAACACCCTCCTTAGATGACGATGATGAGGAAGAGTTCATTCATCTTACACAACAATAAAATCAAGGTGGCTCAGGTGGAGGAGGAGGAGGAGGAGAAGAAGGTTGTTCAGGATCCAACAATGCATGTACAAGAGAAACATGACCTATGGATTTGGGTTAGTGACAAGATTCAAATAGAATAAGTCAACACTGAAATCAGATGGATTTTTTGATAAGCACGCAGTAGCAAATTATCCAGAACCCACTTCAGACTTCGAGCAATGTCATCCATCTTCACCTCTAGCTCTAGTGTGTATGATTATAGTTAGATGGCCAACTCATTACTTTCATATGGGTACGGACTAATCATGACTGACCAGTCTCAATGGAGTCAAGGTTTTCAAGGCCACCAAGACGATCAAGGTGACACAGTACCACCTTGGCGCCTTGCGATAAGGTGAGGTGTTAGGCAAGGCCTTTTTATATGGTAAAATAGATAAAATAACAAATACATGTGTAAAAATAATACAAAATAGCATGCAAATCAATTAATAATGTAGGAAGTGCCTAGTTACATAGACTAAATAACTTGGCAAAATTAGTTAATTTTAGTATTAAATTCTATTAACTATTAGTAAACACTTAAGAAATCATTTAACTATAGCTATTGTTTCATCAAAATGTCTATTTATAGTCAAATTAACTATTAGAACCAGTTGTTTTTACTTCAAAATAACTTAATTAAGTGATATTGACATTTAATCAACATTATTTATTATTAAATTACAGACTATGGGTGCCTAGGTGCTCATCGCCTTGCCCCCTCTGGGGGCGCTTTGTTGCCTAGGCAATGCCTTAAAAATTATGAATGGAGTATTCAAGAAAAATAAAGAGAATGAAGACCATGAGGGCCAATTCCATAGATGGTGGTGATGAGAATGTATCATTTTTGTTAAATATGATTATACAATTTTCTTTCGTTATTGGAAGGAATATTGGCGTGATTTCATATTAATTGTCTTAACATGTCTCATATAGAGTGATAGTCACATAAAAGTGTGTTAGATGTTATTTTTTATTTTTTAATTTTTAGGTGCTTTCACATTTTTTTTAAATTCAACATGATTTTTACTATGAATCTTTTGAAAAAAATAAAAAATAACAAAACATTCCCGATCCGGACCAATTCAAGACCGGGATTCCTTCCAAAGGATCAATCTGGATCGGTCCGATCTGATCTAATCTAGATCAGATCGGCATTAGCCGATCCGGCATTCTTTGTGCTGTCGGGGCCCTTGCCAGCCATTGGGTGGGAATGATGGGCCACCAAGACTAGATTGTAAGACTTAGCTGCAGCCCAATAGCCCTATATCTGCATCTTACAGCGCCCTCCATCAAGCTGCCTTCCGACAGCCTCCAAAATGCACCAAAATGCAGTCCGGCACCCATCAATGGGCTGCACAATCTTGGCTCCCTCCTATCCTCTCCCTTCCAGCTAGGGGTGTGCAGTGTGCACAGTTCAGTTTGGTCTAACTTGGAGTCATTTTTTTCCAAACCGAACTGAACAGTACCAAGTCATCAAACTGAACCAAGTATTCAAAACCATTATTTTTTTACATATATATCGATTTTTAGGTTATAAATAATTAAATTAAATCTTATTTTCTCATAAAAATTATATAGTATTAATAATATAATAATATTTTTATAATATTTTAACTATTTCAATTTAAACAATTTGGTTTGGTTTGGAAGTCTTCCAAACCGATTGAACTAAATAAAGGGTTCAAACTGAACCGAATCAGCCAGTTTGGTTCAGTTCATGTTGTCATGTTTCTTTTGAATGGTCAAAAGACCAAATTCTAAATTAAAAAGGGTAAAGAATGTCGCAGGTGATTACATAAGAAAAGAGCAGAAAATTAAAAAGCAAGAATAAAAAAGAATAAACTGACCAGCAAGTTGAATTAATCCCTGAAAAACTCCATATCTTTGGATCGTCTTAGTGTACCAACAACCAATCCTTGACAAAGTTTTGCATTTGGAATAGAATCATCTTTGAGTTGATAAACTAATCCAAATGTGTGGATATTCCCCCTGCGCCAAATAGACCACTGCATAGTAGAGAGAATCAATTCCCAAGAATCTGATGGCCAATGATACAGTCTTGACCCATTCAGTAGAAGAGAAAATCTCCTGCTTCCTATTCGGCAACATTCCAGCATTTGAAAAGAGGTTGCCACAAGTTGTCAATGATTCCACACTCAATAAAAAGGTGGTCCATGCTCTCAATCTTTAAACCATAAAAAACACACAACGTAGACATAAATAGAAAATTACTATGCAAATAACACAGTGGGTAGGCATCCCTTCCACAAGAAATTATTAATCTTGGTGGATACAGGAGTCCTTCACACATGTAGCCAATGAGTATCTACCCCACCTAAAGATTACCTTCTCAGAGCTGATTTCACGTTGAATATAGAATTATTGCAGGGAAATCAGACTAATCTGTCATGTTTAGGAGCAACACACTCTTTTCTCCAAGATTTCAAGCAAATCAGAAAGTTGTAGAATCTCCTCGTCCTTAAGTTCCTCCTAAAAAAACCATTTAGCATGTTCATCCCATGATTCACTGACCTTAACACTGATTATTGCATAATGTAAAAAGTGAAGGGAACATAATATCCAACAGAGCATGACCGAAGGAAGTTCTTCTACCATCCCCCACTTCAATAGTAATTGCAGAGTAAAAAAACATCCCAGCTGTGCAAGATACCTTTCCAAACGGTTTGTCGGTTTGAACCGTGTAATGCAAGCCCCTACTTCAGGCCTTCTCTCTGCCACTTCAGAGTATTTAGATCTCATGACCAAAGCGAGATTCTGTGAGAATCTTGTGAGATGGAAAGCCATGGGACTAGCCATCAGCACTGCTTGTGTCAGCCAAACCAACATAATAACGTTTTGAGCTGATTCTGCATAGGGTATCATCTTCACTAATTTGACTCTTGACACAACCAATAGTGAATGGGCTTTGCCAAACTAACCTGACGAGGGTCAGGTGTCAGGCATGGGACCTTTACCTCAGCAGATAAGACTCTTGAGACGAAGGTAATGTCATTCATAAGGTTGGCTTGCATGGCGCTATTCATATGGCATATCCAAAAATATACAAGAGAAATGTCATTACTAGGTACTTCAAAAAATAAACAAACCTCTTGGATAGCTTTACGGATGTCATTAAGTCCTCCAACATCTTCCCAACCATTATGCTCGCCTTCAGAGGCAGCCTTGGTGAGCCCACGCATTGCAACTGGAACAAAGCCAAGCATGGCCTGTGAAAAATCTTCTTTTACCAATACAGGTTTTTTATGTAATTGAATCATAGGATGTGAGAGCAGAAAACGGCTAGTTGCAGCATGAACAGCCCGATCAACCAAAATTTCCTGAAAATGTGCAGCATAAAAGAAATATGAACAGAAGATGTCTTTTATGGAAAGTACACTAGATGCGTATTGCATAAAATGTACCAAACTAAAAATCAAGTAAAATTAAAAATGGCATATTAAAAACTTATGAATACAAGGTAAATGATCGCGGGTGATGAAAATATATCTCTGATAAACTGCAAGAAAAAAAATCAGACAAATAATTCAAGGAAGGCAGCACATAATCAGATCAGATTGACCAACATCCTATGATTTGGTCATGGTTTTTAGGGGTCTGATCCAAGGATTGCGAAATCAGAATAGGGACCCGGATCGGTGGGTGCCAATTCCGATTTTGTTCCAGATCGGAATAAAAAATCATCCAATTCTATGAGAGAAAACCGATCCGGAATTGGCCCGGATCAGTTATTAAAAAAAGTAAAATAAATAAAACAAATACTCTAGATAGACTCGTAGTGTGATTCAACTCTGATTCTGATCCTTTTTGCAGTTAAATCGGCACCAGTATCCAGCACCGGGGTTGCGCTGCCACTGCTGCAGTGTCTGCGACCTCTTCCCCCACCGAAGAAGGTCATGATCCAGTAACTTAAGTCACCTAACATATCTGACATATCCGGGAGGAAAAGGCTGTGGCGGCTCAGCACCACCACAGCCGCCCTTTCCTCCGATTTGGTGGATTGCAATACCGATCCAGGCTGATTTGACTGATTTTGGTTGATTTTAAAGGGAGATCGGGTCTCCAAGCCGTAATCGGATTGGAGGAGTCTAATCTGCTCCAGGAATCAGCAGATTCTGATCCAGAAGAGCCAATTCTGCAAATTATGGTATAAGCCAATCGAGTTTTGGAGACTCAATCTAGATTCTATGGGTGACTCCTGATACTGACCGGTCAGAATCAGACATGCTCGGCCTGACATAGCCTGAATTATCAAAATTGAAAGTACGCAAAACAAATAGGAAAAAATGTGCTTTTATCATGTGGTAACGCAGAAATTCTATCTTGTGAATGCTGTGGATGGAGAGACATCAGCAAGTTATCACAAAAACAAAGTTGCATTAAATTATTGTTTCTTTTGTGAGTTACAGAGTCAAATCTGTGCAACATGACAGTCTCAAGTCATTGTGTGGTTGCACCTTTGATAAAATGCAGTGCCCACGCAATTCCTTAAGCATGGACCAACAGATATATCAACGAATGTACCAATGCCATTGTTGGCACAGCAAACACAAGCAACCAAGATCAAAATGAACAAGGTAAGAGTTACAAATTACAACAAAAGGGGCACTTATATTAATGTAGAAGGAAGTACAAATGATGGACTCAGGGGAATAGACAGGCAACCAAGGCCCCACTTAATCATTTCAAGTTCTTGACTACCCCTATATATCCTTAGTGAGATATAAGCACCTTCTTCCCCTTGCATTAAAAATTATATTCTCATGGTCCTAAAGTCTTAACCTCAAGCAGTCTTCTTGCCATGGCCATGTGCCACATTGCTAGATGTATAGCCGTGACATTCTCTACCACTTTATTTGAAGGCAACACACCAAAGAGAACGAAACATTTCATTATTTGGAATAGTAAATATTTAGCACTACAAAAGGGCCCCCAAACAGTCAAGTCCACAAGGTTGCAAAAAGCCAAAAAAGTAACAAGATGAGGGTTGCAGCAAAGGATGTAGGTACAGATTATGCAAAATAATAAAAATAATAATAATAATAATAATAATAAATGACTATCTTTGCATTTGGCAACAATGATCAAAAAACTGCTGATGCCCCTAGTGTTCCATTCTTGGGTAGTTGCCCATTTACACATCAACTGCAGAGCTTGATGTAGAATGTTGATCGAACGGGCAAAATGGCCCTCAAATCTTCTTCTTTTTTGTTATCCATAAGCTCCAAAGTGCTGCCAACATGAATGCATCCCGAATATGCATGTTGACCTTCAGAGGTCATTTGAATGCCCAGATGTTCATCACATCCACAGTTTTCACATGTTGAGGGACATTCTCTTCAACTTTTTTAAAAAGGTGTTGATGCCCTTGTCAACACAACCTTGACGCCCTACATAATGCCTTCTCTGTTGTCATCGTTGTCCACTAGTTTCCATCTCTTCAACAACCCATTCATTGAAGGTGAGTGGATCTTGGATCTTCTAGGTCACCACTACCTTTACTTTGCCACATCAGTAGAATTGGGTCTTGTCAACTCCTTGGTCAGACGTCGCTTGTACTCTAACTTTGGCCTCCCCTAGACAATCACTGTCATTGCTTTGCCACATTGGTGAAGTCATGCATTGCCAACTCCTCGGTCAGGTGCTGCTTGCCCTGGGTTTGACTTGCCATGGACAGTCACCTGTTGTATAGGCCTTTGCCTCTACCACACGATATGTCATGTTGTTCACCATGTGTGCAAGTGTTATGAGTCATTCTTGTCCCTTATTGGCCTTCCACACAAATGGGATAACACAAGGTACCTCTGTGCTCATGAGACAAATGAAGCTCATGAAAAGCGAACACTATACATGAAGTTATCCCCAATATCACGGTGAAGCATCTGTTGGCATTAGGGCTGTAAACGGTATCCGATATTCCGATAATTCGACCCGATTTCGATTAATTTATCCCTAAACGGAGGTTCGATAATATTACCGATAACTTATCGGAATCGGAATCGGAGTTTCGGTAAGTTATCGGAATCGGAATCGGAATCACTGGATACCGATTCCGATATATACCGATACCGATAATTATTTAAATAAAAAAATCTAAACCGTTGATTCGTTAGATCCAACGATCGTAGATAAGGTAGTAAGTAGTAAAACCCTACCCGCACCAATCTGTCACGAACGCCGCATCCCGCAGCCCGCAGCCCCAATCCCCCCATGTCGACTCTCCCATCCCTGCCCTAGTTCTCAGCACTCAGCACTCAGCAGCCGCCAGCCAGTCGCGAGGGGGGCAAACAGCGCAGCTGCGCAGACGACCTCTTCGTCTGTTCCGCGGGGTGGCTGAGATCTTCAGCAGCCGGTCGCGAGCGAGGCCCAGCACTTGCAGCAGACAACCTCTTCGGCTGTTCCGCGGGGTGGCTGAGTTCTTCAGCAGCCAGTCACGAGGCCAAGCACTAGCAGGCTAGCAGCAGACGCCAGACGTCAGACGACCTCTTCGGCTCTTCACGGCACCGGCGCTAGCACCTTTTCTCAACAGCCGCCAGGCAGTCGCGAGCGGGCCAAGGGAACAACAGAGGAGCGGAGCCCTTCACGGCCCCGGCGCTAGAACCAGGAGCACTGCCGGCTGCCCAGGCCCCTTCACGGTCTCGGTCACGGTTCCTCCGATCACTCCCTTCGCCGGCCCAGTCCCAGAGCAGGCAAGTTGGGGTGGAAAACAAGCAACCAGCAGCTGCTCCAGGTGAAGCCGATCACCAAGAGGCCAAGGGACAACAGAGCCACGGACAGGGAGGAGCCCTTCCCGGCTGTGAGCCCTTCCCACGGAGGGTTTTCATTTTTTTTCTATTTTCTCCAGAGTTATCCGTACCTCTTTTTTTTTTCGATATTCATGCAGGAGGCAATTCTCAAGATCCAGGAAACGTGAATTTTCAATTATTTGAGGAGACTTCGCATGGTAATGTTTACAACTTTTTCAATGGTTACCTTCTATATGTTTCTTATCTCTCCACATTTAGCATAGATTAAATTTTAAAATTAGCTAAGTCAATGGTAATCTTTATCTTGCTACATATGTTCGTCTATATATGATTGATCAAAAATGTGAGTTAAAGACTACATATCCTAAATTGTGGATGACTTGGCTCTATAAGTTTGATGTCGTTCCATAAGTTGAATGGCATGTCCAGTCATAATATTATCTTGTCAAATTTTCTTTGGAGACATTATGTGCATATGTATTAGAGATTTATGTTTTTTCTTCTTTAAATATGTATATATTATTGGCATATCACAACAAGTGATAATTTGAGAAGTATGGACACTGCTTCTATGGCCCAAAATGAAAGGTAACCAACTTTCTTATCTCTTATTGATCTTCATGCTTATAAATTTCAATATTAAATTACGCATATAATTTTTTCAGACCATCTGAAAATATTGATGTAGAAGCTGAGAGTAACTTGCAATAATCATCTCATGCACAAACTTCATCTCAACCACTTGAACATGCAAAAAAAATAAAGTTAAGATCTACTGTTTGGAATGATTTTGATAGAGTTCAAGTTGAAGATGGAAAATTTATTGCTAAGTGTCGATATTGTCAAAAACAATTATCAGGAGATAGCAAGCAAGGGACTACACATTTAAAATCTCATTTAACTCATTGCTTTAAGTATAAGAGAAGCAATACCAAGGCTCCTTCTATTGGACAATTAATGTTGAGAACAAGTGAGGGAAGCAATGATGAGACAAGATCCTTGGAATGTTTTCGTTTACGCAAGATAACGATCGAGAAGAGTTGGCAAAAATGATTATCGTGCATGAAGTTCCATTCTCTTTGTTGAGCATACATTCTTACGTTCATTTTGTTGTTCTTTACAACCACAATTCAAAACTATAAGTAGAACAACAATAAAGGCTGATTGCTTGAAATTATATGAGAAGGAGAAACAAATAGTTTATGACATGCTTAAAGAGACCTCGTCTCGTGTTAGTATTACTGCTGATCTTTGGACATCTATTGGCATGGTCTCTTATATGTCATTAACTTGTCATTTTGTGGATAAAGATTGGAACTTGCAAAAAAGAATTCTGAATTTTGTAAATGTTAAGTCTCACAGTGGTGGGGAGATTGCCAGAGTGATAAAAAGTAAGCTATTTGATTGGAATTTTGATGGTAAGATATGCGGTATAGTGTTTGGATAATGCATTCTCCAACAATGTGCTTACTAGAGAGCTTTGTCAAATTCTAAAACCTCGTGGTCGTATTTTACTTGATGGTGCCCTTTTTCGTGTAAGATGTTGTTGTCATATCTTAAATTTAATTGTCCAAGTTGGTTTACGATCTTTGGAATTGACTATTTCAAAAATTCGTGAAAGTGTAAGACATGTCAGAGGTTCACATGTAAGATTGAAAGTATTTTAAGAAAGCTTGAACAAGTAAACGCACCAAAGAAGAAATTAATTTTGGATGTCCAAACAAGATGGAATTCTACTTATACGATGTTATGTTGCTTATGAATTTCGTGATGCATTTGACCGTTTGTCATTATGTTTCGATAATGAGTACAAAGGTCCTCCTAGTTTCAAGAGTGGGAGAATGCGAAAGCGATCAAAAGTTGTTTACAATTGTTTTATCAAGTTACAAACAGATTTTCCGGGCACTAAATATCCAACTTCAAATTTGTATTTCAATGATGTTTGTTTGCGATTCACAAACAATTAAAGAATTGGTTAAGAGATGAACGACCTTTCATTGTTTCTATGGCCACCAAAATGTATGAGAAGTTCAATAAATATTGGGGCACTTTGAGTTTGGTTTTGTCGATTAGGATGTATTTTAGATCCTCGGTACAAGATGAAAACCATTGAATATTTTTTGAAAGAATTTATGATATGTAGGCCTCTACAAGAGTTGATGATATCCGCGTATCTTTTTCTAAAGTTTATCAAGCATATGTGGAGGAACAAAGGAGAGGTTCTCTTGATAGAGGCAGGTAGAGGTGGACCTAGTAATATGACAAGTGGTAGTGTGGTCCCTTCTGCAGTTGCTAGTGGTAGTGTTGATCCTTCATGTTCTTTGGTTGTGGATGAATTAATTGAGCTTGATCTTTGGCTTAAAGAAAATTCTTCAAGTCAACCACAAAAATCAGATTTGGAATTATATTTTGAAGCTCAGGTTCTTAGCAACGATATTGTTATGCGAAAAGTATGGAGGAAATTTTGACATTTTAGCATGGTGGAAAGAGGAAGAAGGAAAATATCCTGTCTTGCCAAAATGGCTCGTGACATTCTTGGGATTCCTATTTCATTGCTTGTGAGTCCGTGTTCGCACGGAGGGAGAATATTGGATGCTGTAGAAGTTCTTTAAAGCCTAGCACCGTCGAAAGTTTGATTTGTTGTCAAGATTGGTTGAGGAATAAAACAAAAGGTACATTATGAACTATGTTCCATATATTTGACTTATTGATATTTGTTTTCTTTGATGATCTTGATTAGTTTTCATTTGATTTAGTGAACAATCTAGGTGGACTTGCTACAATACCATTGGCCTCTAATTTAGACGGAGAAAAGAATGAAGATGATGTATTGCTAAATGCTCCATTGTTTGATGTAAATGGTAGTGATGATCAATATGAAGTACCAATGTATGTATATTTATCTTAATTACATAATGTCACTCTTGATATTTATTAACATATTAATGTTCTTTTCTTTGTAATTATGTAGGGAAGATTGACTACATTGAGATGATGCTCTTTCTTGTCATGCAAGGAATGGACATGAGGTTACTTACATTACTTTATTATGATCAATTCATTTGAACCTCTTGGATGGTGTTTGCTAGAAGTTGAATGCTAATAAGTTTTAACGTAGGTTCGGCATGATAATAGCGGGATGAGGGTTTGATCTTTTGGTTTACTTTTTGTCGTGGTTTGCATAATTCATAATTCAAGGTTCTTTGTCAAAGTCGTTTGAAAAAAATATAAACTTTTTCATTAAACATCATAAGATAAAATTTAATGTACAACCTATCATTAAAAAAGAAAAATAGGTAACACTTGATAACGATTTCTAGTTTCTACGTTACCCATTTCATTAACCAAATCTTTTGCAAATCTTCTATTCGTTGTGGTCTTCTCATCAGATTTTGGCAAAAACCTGATTACCTTAATTATATGTGGTTTAGGTTAAAGTTTTAGAACTTAGCGTGTATCACATAGCACGTACAAAATCAGTTTATTACGTATTACTGTTAACATAAGCAAATCTGATTTTAGTGACCAGAAAACATACCTGAATCAGCCAATTCAGGTCGCTTAACAACTTCATAATGCAGTGCAGGTAACTCAATGACTTAGGATCTTGGTCATATCGGGTCTTCATACTGCAGGATCGATACGGTGGGAAGACACAATCGATTCATATGGACTTGAAATGATAATAATATTATTATTATTTTGTTTTTTAAAATATGGATACACTATTAATTTTACTTATTTTTAGCGGGGTAGTATGCAGTAGATAGCGAGAGGTGTTCCTCAACTCGGAGAGATGTTTGAAGCTTTTTATGAGTGAACTTGTCTAATGGGGTTTATGTTTTATGTATGAATGTTGTGTAATTGTGTTCTATGCTACTATGTTTGTAGCTTCAGCGTTTGAAAAATATTTGATAGTTAAAAATTTTCGTACCTTGAGACAATGTAATCATATTTTATTTTTAGTGCGTTGAAGTTGGATTATCGAGATGTGTTTTTTATTAGATATATGTTATTTTTGTCCAGTTATTTAGAGTTAAAAATTATTATTTTACGAAATTCAGGGATTATCGGAATCGGTATCGGAATATTTCGATTTCGATATCGGAATCGGAAACAAATCGGAATCGGAATCAGTCATTTCGATATTATCGAAATCGGAATCGGAAACACTAAATTCTTATCGGAATCGGAATCGGAATCTGCTAATTCCGATACCGAGTCCGACCCGTTTGCAGCCCTAGTTGGCATGGACAAGAAATTGCTCAAGTTCGTCCATGAACATTCCATGCAAGTATGTAAGTCTTATAATAACTTGGGCCTCAGACTTCACCATGTTGATGTTGTTGCTATCCCGCACTAAACAGAGACCTAACCGATGTCCCTTGACATGTGAGAAAAAGTTGTAGACAGTTCTCAGGTCAATCATTACCTTCGTAGGTGTCCTATTGAGGATCACATACACAAACATCAGCTCATTCGCCTAAGATGGCTTTTGTGCATGTAAATCCCCCACTTGAGCCTTCAGTGCACTCGACAACCAAGGTGCACCAACGCATATGGGCTATGGGCATTCGATGTCTTGACTCCACCTGAGGTGCCTCCTCCATCTTGGCCTTGGGCAAGTCTTTTTGCATGGCCCACAATGAGCCATGCCTTGAATCATGGATTGCAGAATTGGCCATTCAGATTGGAATTGGCTGATGGACCCCTCCTATCCGATTTTGACAGCGAGACCTGATCCAACCCAACCTCCTATTGGAATCAATTATCAGTTGAATCAGCCTAAATCAGGACCAAAATCGATCAAATAGACCAATTTTGGTGTGATAACCCTATCCTCCCGCCGAGTAGGAAGACATCGCGGCAGCCTTATACGTCCCCTTTTAGGACTAGAATTGGCCCCAAAGAAGCCTAGATTGGATCAAAATCCAATCAAGGCTCATATTCTATGTTTTTTTATTTTATGGATTTTTGAAGAATTGATCGGAACGATTCTAGACCAATCCAATATAGATTGAATCAAAATTGACACCCATGGATCTAGGTCATGTTTCCGATCCCACGATCAATGCCTTGGGTAGACCATCAACCTATGTAGCCTTCCACATACAAAGCATTGCACAGTCATTTGGTGCTTCACCAGACTCACGTTGCTTGGAACAACACCTCTGCTATTGGAACTTATGGAGCTTTGCCTCCCCTTGTTCCATTTGTTGCTAAAGTGGTTACCACCGCTTGTGTTGGGTAAATGGCTGCCCATCGCTGCCTGCGCGTGAGCAGGTGTGCTTGCCACATTGTTGTCATAATACATGAGAGCTTTCATAAGCCTTGAGTATTCTTCCGTGTGCTCCACCCAAGGATTTCGGAATCGGAATTGGTTGGGACCGATCCAATTTCGATTCCCAGAAATCGGTCAGAATCGGCCGATTTCTAAGAAAGGAATCGATCCGGAATCAGTTTTTTTAGTTTCTTCATAAAAATCCCAAAAATCAGAAAAAATCCAAAAAATAGGAAATGGCCTAGAAAAAAATGTAAAAAAGTAAATGTAACATTTACCATGCATCTACATGTCATGGATCACAGAATCGGCAAATTCCATAATGATGTGTGAAGCTTTTTTACCTTGTTTCTTAAATAAGAATAAGATGTAATACAACAATATATAAGATGAAAAAGTATAACAACATAAAACATGTTCACATGAAAAGATAGAAAATATACATCACATCATCACCAATATCCCGATTATTGGCCCACGTAGAAATGGGTGTACGGGATTTCCGGTGAAGAAATCTTACCAACAACCTTCAAACGATGGAAGGACGGGTCGAATGGAGGTGGAACGGAGCTTGGATCGCTGGAATCCCTTGAAGGGATCACTGGAATCCGCGTTGGATCGCTTGAATCGCTGGAGGATCGCTGGAATCAGTCCAATCCTGCGTTCTGCAGAAATCGATCGATTCCGAGCCAAGAATCGCCGCTGAATAGACTTTCCGAGGAGGGGGATCGATGGGGGGTGTGTAAGGGCTTCGAAGGGGTCAATTCCGGGCCCGAACTGGACCTAGAATCAATCTGGATCTGGAACTTATGTGTTCCGGCAGAATCAGATGGATCGACCAATTTTTGCCCGAATCGTCGATTTCGACCGATTCAAGCAATTTAGGCCGATTCCTTCAACCATGGATCGGATTGAAATCGACCGATCCGATTATGGAATTGGCCAATTCTGATCCGATCTGGCCGATTCTATAATCAATGGCTCCACCATATTGACTTCATGTTGCAGACACTTGTTTAACACCGACGACTATGACCCTTGTAGAAGTAGAAAAGCTTGTTTTTATCTATGACACATCCCAAATGTCCGACACGAATGCCGTGAATTGCTTCATATACTCATGCACAAGTGGAAGGTTCCGCAACTTCCTCAGTACCAAGAACTCCATTTTCTGGGAAAAGAATTGAGCCTTCAACTTTTCTATTAAAATTTTCCCACGAGGCAAAGTTGTAAGTCCCCACCAACACCTCCTACTTGGCGCACCACCACAAATTGGAACCGCCCTTCAAATAATGGTTGCAATCCAAAGTTTGTCGTCCTCTAAGTCAGGCTAGATGGCACAAAAATATTATATGTCAAACAAGAAGTTATGGAGCTCCTTTGTATTCCATGATATGTTGAAGCATTGTGACTCAAGTACACATGCCTTAACATGGCCAACATCACTGCCATCCATAGCTAAGTCAATGACCTTCATGTAGGGTTATGCATGGTTTGGTTTGGTTTGGTCCAGTCTAGAACTATTTTTAGCCAAATTAAACTGAACTGAATAGTTTCAATTTGGTTTTGTTTGATACCAAAAAAATATATTCAAAATAATTAATTTTTTACACATATATACTGATTTTTAAGTTACAAATAATTAAATTAAGTATTATTTTAAAATAAAAATTATATAAATATCATTTTAATTGACAATATAATAATATTTTAATTAAATCAGATTAAACAGTTTGGCCCAAATTGGTTCGATTTGGAAAGCTGGTTGAATGGAACCGGAGGTTAAAACTGAACCAAACCATTTACTGCTGCTGCAAAGTACTCAACGTGTTCAGCAATTCCTCTTGGAAGGTTATGGCCTAGTCCGTGTAGTCCTGCAGTTGTTCGTCGTTGACCTACAAGGTCTACGCTCACTTGTACAATTGCTTGAGGGCATCAACCCGATATGTAAGGTACTCCACAAACTCTGCTAGCGCGATCATTTGTTCACTGATAGTCCTAGTGTGTCCCTTCTCTTATATAGGCCCTACCGAAGTAGTCGTCCTAGGAGATAACATCACCTGGAGTTCCCTCATCGGCCTGCTCCAAGCACCCACTAGCATTGCTGACATCTTTGCCACTGCCAATGTCTTGCCGTTGCCTACTCTAATATCACTTGGCATGGTCTTGAAATGTTGCATCCTTGAGAACGTGAAGCACTCACATAGCTCCAGGGGCAAGGGCCAGCCGACCTGCTGATGTAATACCAAAGTTTTTTTCTGGAGCGGCAAACACAAACAATAAAAGCTAAAAAGAACAAAGAAGAAGTTAGCCAACATGGTAAAATGGACACTTGTTTTAAGGTAAAAAGAATCACAAATGGTGAACCCATAGAAATAAGCTTGGGCGAAAAGCTTAATTGTTCCAAGTTCTCGACTACCCTTGTATATCCTTTGAAAGATACAGGCCTCTTTCTCCTGTTTGTGGTAAAAGTTATATTCATGGTGTCATATATAGTCTTAAGCGTGAACAGCTCTTTAGAGACCGGTTTGGTCGTGGCCATGGCCAATGTCATTGGGCATCCAGCAGTGAGAAGCTACTTTTTGTGCTTTGTAAACTTTTCTCCATTCCATTTTTAGGTCTAAGTGGCTACATGAGATACACCACCTCAGCAGAGTGTACCTTTGTACAGTATGTGTATATGTTGTTCTTTGGGTTTATGCATCTTACTACACATTTTAAATGTAGCAGTTGAAAAAAAAAGAAGGAAAGCAGAATACCAGGTCATAGGCATCACATCCATCACATTTAGAAGCAACGTCAGAAAGAATATCCTCTTGACATTCCAAGCAGCGTTTCTGCACTTCATGCATTAGGATAGATCCACGCTCAGAAACAGCAGGAGCAGGCAGTTGTATATGATAATCAAATCTTCCTGTTGAACAAGAAATGTGTAAATAAAATACCATGCGAAACACAGTTACCGGCTATAATCAAGCAATCAGGAGTCCCAAACAAAATAAACCTGAGGAACAGAGGGACTGAGGTAATTTTGCAATTGATTGAACAGAAGCCATAAAAGCAATGGGGCCAAGCCCACAGGAACCTTGACCAACCTCCTGCATGCGAAGAAGAAAAGAAGACCCGTTGAAGATTGCATTGATGTAAACTAAGTGTGCCTATTTATCCATATAGATGCCTCAAATGCAAGTAGTAAAGCATACACGTGTATTCAAAGCAACTTGACAATACATACCCCAAGTTCATCCATGATATCCGTAAGAAACTCCACAATAGGAATGGCTCCAATTGATGGCTGAGAACCTTCAAGCTCAGAAGTGGTTGAAATTACAGTATCAAGGTCATCAAATATTATGAGAGATGGCGAATGAGCAAGAGCTTCTGAAATGTATGCATTGAGCATCTGTCGAGTCGTCTGATTTTTCTCAAGTGCAAGTTTGGAACAGCTTATAAAAATTCTGCCAGGAAAATCCAATAGAAGAAATTATCTAAAAAATTTATGATATCATATATCATGGCGGCAGATAAAAATATTAACAAGTATATACAGTCTATACAGATGATATTGTAAGATTTCTAACATGAAAAGTTGTTCCCTCAAAGTTGACCTGAAATTGGTTTCCTTGGAGCCAGACATTGAGAAAGTTTCCATGGATGAGAGACAAAATGAGTGCCAAACTAAAATAAGCTTGGATAATTCTCCTGAATATTAACTATGACATGATTTATACATCTTTTTGGTCAGATCACTTCAATGAGGTACCATGGAATGCCCATGGATCTCTCCCCACGCCTCAAGAAACAAGATCACCAATACACAGATGTCCATGTAAATACCTCCAATCTTTTATTTTCCGTCCACATCTCTAACCAGAACTCCATATTGTGCATATTGCCTATAACGTTATGTTCCCTCACATTCTACATTCTTTGCATTATTATTTCAGTTAGATTACCTTGTAAGTATGTACCACATTGAACACTTATATCAGTGCATGACTGCATTGATCCGAAGCCTTAGCTGGTTGTTAACGTCATTACTATTTTATTTTCCTGCTATATTTGATAAAGTATTGTTCTTTATCATTACTATCTTATTTTCCTGCCAAACCCCCAAGATTTCAGAAAGATCTCTCCAAGATTTCCTCTCTCCACATCGCCTGAGATAAAGCCAAAATCCAACTTGGATACTTTATAAAATACACTACACAATGAGAATTAATATCCTATGAGATACATCAAGTGCAAAGATAAGTATGCTCAACACGTTTAATTCAAATAGACCTTTTTTTTACTTCAATTTATTCTTTCCTGGTTGATCTGATGATTTAATGGTTTTAAACCATGTAGAAGTTTCTTCTGTAGTCTCCTATACATCTCTTAAATGAATTCCTTAACTGGAATCATAATGAAAAAACATTAATCCAATAAAGAGGAATTTCATATAAGTCCCTTACATATGTGCTAAGATTTCTTCATGTTGTTCAAAGTAATTTGCGATGGCCACAGTTAAGGAAGTCTTCCCACAACCCTGACAAGAAAAGAAAAGAACTATGACAAACAAAGTAACAATAAAACTGACCTACAGAAGAAAAGAACCAGAACTAACAAAGTAATGACGAAGCTGAGTACATGAACACAAGCATGATTCCGTACAAGCAGCCACAGTGATAGTTACATAATGGTTTCTAAAATATAAAAAAGAAGAGAAAATTGGAACGGTTTTATGGCTGGAGTGTAACTATGTAAAACCTGGCATATTACTGCAGCACAAACCATAGTTGATCCAATCCTTGGCGAAAGGCAGACTAGGCAGTGGTTTAAGGGCTACAGCCCAACTGAATTTTGTTTAAAATGTTATATTCTTGTGAGGAAGACTGGCATTTTGCCCATAAAGAAGTATACATGTCTGGTACAGATATTCCTTCGAGAAGAAACAGCAGATGGATATCTTTTTTCTTGCAGTTTTCTCCCTTTTATCACGTGCCTCTATCATCTAGTAGATTTTAGCTCCCTTCTTGTATGTTATGTAGCTTAAATGAATGGTGGGGTGCTGTAGACTTGTAGTTCACCTTCAAAAAAGTCATCAGTGGTCCAGATTCTGGCAAAACCTAGTTTGCATATGAACTTAACCATAAAAGCAAGTCCATACTTCCGTTGTTGCAAAGAAAAGATAGAAAAAGAAGGAGAAAAGACCAACCCCCATGTGAAGTCATGACGAAGAAAAGGTAAATGACAGTCTGATTGACCCCGGTAAAAGGTTTTTTGCACCCTCTACTTGTTACAAGAAGAAAGGGCTGGAGAAGCCAGAAAGTACAAGCATCCTCTTTGGTTACAAGCCTATGTATGTATAAGGGGGGAAACAGAGAGAGGAGAAGGGATAACTAGTTTCTGTGCGACAGTCACGAGATACAACAAATGCACACAGAAACTAAGAGCAGCTGAGCAGGAGAAGTGCAAGCACTTTCTGCATCTCATGCCTAGTCCATAGACATACGAATTTCTGTTCACAGAAAAAAGAGGGAAAATCAGCCTCTATGCAACAGTCATGAAGTGGAAGAAGAACAAGAAAGGCCCTGGTAAAGGTCTCCTGCACCCTCCACACCTTTAAAAGATTCAAAAACAATGAAAAATCAAGATCAACACCCAACCATAAGTTTTCTCAAGACTGGACATTCCAAGTCCTACTTCGATTGAAAACTCATAAAAATGGGTAAGAGCAAAATTGAGACACGTAAACAGCAAATGATAGATACGATCAATCCACAAAGAAGTGAAGAATGATAACCAGCACGTGTGGTTCTGGACCCACCTTGTATTCAATAACATAAAGAAAGAAAAGGTACATAATTGGAAATAGGCCCCAATTATCTACTGTGAGAATTGTTTAGGATCACCAACTAATCTCCAGAAGGATACAAGTAAACAAGTGGCATACTTGAAGAAAAAAGTTTAGCAACTTAGAACTGAGTTAGGGAGTAACCAAGTGAAAAGCCCTAATTCATCACATATTTCCATGGCTTAGGAAAGCCTTGATCTCCCACATATTTTAATGGCTAATGGAAGTCTCAGTTTCCTGTGCATTTTGCTTACCCAGTTGCAGAATTGCATCAACCTTAGATGACTGAGCAGTCTGCATGATAACAGCAGAAGAGGCCGTTGGCCTTCCTAAGGATGTGGAGATCAAAAGGCCTAGTCATTGGCATGATCCCTGAAGTCACCTCATGATGGAGCACTCTGCTGATTGTCTTCTGCAGCTCAACTGCTAGCTTTCTCGGGAACATCCATGGGGTGTTTATGTGATAAACTTATAATGATGATGATAAATATAACGATAGTAACAACATCATCACATAAACATATAGAAAACCCCCAACAGATGCCTCAATTAGTGGGGATCACACTAGAAAACAGGTGACAATTGATGGGACACTAACCTGATAAACGTGACTGCTGATTCACCAGAAAAAATGTGAAAAAATAAAAGAAAAAGTGGAGATAAATATGACTGTGCAAGTCTTACCCGCTTCAACCTAAATTCAGCATAAGTAAACCAGGGCAGTGAATCATGTGCCAGTTGGTGGTTGCTTGAACAGGCACCATGTTGCCAAGAACATTGTATGGTAATCCAGTGGTTTTTCTGACACGGCAATATGCCTATGTTTAATATCCTGCCATATCCATCATTCCCCATATGTACTTTTAGACAGTTATTCTACATGCTAATTCATTACATGGATGTTGGACTGAATGTAAAAAATGCCCAAATTTGAATACCACTAAGGGTCTCATCTCTTGCACCAGCCTGTCTTTCCCCTTTCCACATTATCTGCTACTTTGCTGAAATGTAAAACATAGAATAGGTTCCTTGAAGAACATTTGAAATTTCAGTCTCAGACGTGCCTCCATTGACTTATATTCATTTGCTACATGTTCAGTGATGTATACAATTATTTTCATTTTACTCATTCTATGATTAGATTGGTTTACAGCCTAAAAAGCCTGAATAGGGACTAAATAAATGTAAAACAATGTACATTATTCCAGAATGACAGCTAAATTAGGTTGCTACACCAGAAAGATAAAAATTTTACCTTACACTAAAATAGTGTTAAAGGTGGTTTCCATTGAGAAGTTACATGGAAGATAACCTACTAGTAAGTAAATGCATAGGTAGCCAAATCCACAGCTTACATACTGTCAAGGTTTGCCATCTCGGATTTCGGCTTCGTCTCGGGAGGGTGAAAGAGAAGAGATCTCGGAGAGATCTCGGAAAAATCTCGGGAGATCGGATCTCGGATTCTCGGATCAAAATGTATATATGTATGAAACATAACATAATATCTTATAAAGATAGGAGTACATCAATGAATTTACATGAAAATATATAACACATTTATACATCAATTGTGTGAATGAACAATTACAAAGTACTCTTAATATCAAAAAAAATGATCTTTGTGTTTCTAAAAGATTTAATCTTGTATACAATCTTATTTAAATACTAATATGGTATTAAACTTGTAGCACATTTTTATCTGCGATAGTATAAGTGATAGTGATATATACTATTGGTATCAGGGGGGCAAAACCCCCCGAAGAAATTATTTTTCAGACTAGGCTACTTGGGGCGAGATCTCGGCAGTCTCGGGTCTCGGCCCCCTTGGCGAGACCGAGATCTCGCGAGATGGCATTCCATGCATACTGTACATATAATCACCAAAAAATAGACATCACAGATTCACCAATAGCATACTTGAAGACCAGTGCACAATGGTTGCAAAGGAAAGATAACATCGTGTAGAAAGATACTCACAGGAGGTCCATAAATGAGAACATGTCCAGGTATGGGCAGACAATAGGTGTTCAATAGTCTCCGGGATAAAGGAGATAGTAGGAGCGTCAACCCTGCAGAAAGGTCAATAAACATTCTTGAAAAAAGTGATGTCTAGTGCTTCTGGCACACTTTCCATCTCAGAACAATATACCTCATGCATTTCGCTGTGTATTATGCTGCTAATATGGAGAACAAAGAGAAGGAGAATAAAAGACTACTTACGATCAGTGGTGTGAGAAATAGCTGTCCCCATCCAGCTCAGAGATGAGATTGTGGAATTGAAGCTCCTGGTAGAGCAAGGTCCTACAACTGAACTAAGAGAAACATGTTTACCCCACACCAACTTTCCAAGGGACGGTTGCAATTCTTGAAGAAATATTGTCTTATTGTCCTCAACTTCAACAGAAATTTCAAGCATGTTATTGGACCCACCAGCAGAAGACCCCTCGGCATCATATGTCAGTAGATAAAGGAGTTCTGTAGTCGACTCTGCAGTGCAACCTTTCTTATCCAAAGGTGTGCCAGGTAATAACTCAGGCCTACCATCCCCAGTCACATTACTTGCTACAGAAAAGTGTAAAAGAGTTTTATTTGCTAGAACCACTGAGCTGACACTTGCCTCATTCACATCCACATGGGAAGCTATCGCCTTGAGTTGCCCAATAAGCCATAAGTAAATAAGACATTTTAGCTCACAGAGCGCAGAATTTTTTGTAATAGCACTTCCAGCATGATGATTGCCAAATTGATGCAAGAGAAAGTTGGGCAACTTTTCATGATTAGACCAATCCAAAGTATCTGTACTAACCAGAGAGAGAAAACTTGAAGATAGGTTGTTACCCCTAGAATACTTGCTGCTCTCTATAATGTTTGAAGGATTGATCTCAGTTGATTTATTTTTATTAACCAATTTGAAATGGCATGGTGAAAGAGACATCGAGAAACTACCATTCTTTGAACTGCAACTGCATTCTTTAACAATAACCCCTGTTGCATAAGGGGCTCAGTCAAATGGATAGATATAGAAATCGAGGAACCAAAAGATTAACAACATCTAATAACTTGCCAATAAAAACCAAAATATGCACATACAAATATTTTTGCCTTCTCAGTTCAGGAGCAAGATCAGGTACAAATTTAATGCTTAAAAAGATGAAAAAACAAATTAGGATCCTACATCTTTGAAAAGGCTAAAAGAGAAAAAAAAATGAAATCAGTCATATCAGTTTGTAGATAAAAATCAAGAAATGAGTTATTCAAGTCCCAAAAAATGCATTGAGAAAAGGTTTATGTGGAGATAAAGTCCTGTTGGCGTCAATATTTTTCAAAAAAAAAAGAGACAAATGGGCCAGCAACGGCCAAACTTGAAGCAGGGGAAAGTGGCCCATGACCCAGTTAAATTAAGCCCAATTGAACACCCCAATTGGGCCCTGGTTGGGTGGCCCGTAATTAGACAAATCTGGCCCATGTACAGGCCTTGCACACAGCCCATAGAGAAGGTTGGGCCGCAGCCACCAGCAGGCCCAAACCTGCAGGCCACCTGCGGCCTAGTGTGAACAGGCCACCTGCCACCTCAGCATGTTCAGCCGCACCATGCTGCCACCTCAGCCCAGCCCAACGGTCAGTTCAAGAGGGGGAAGATGAAGAGGCAGCCAGTCAATAAAGTCTATTCAATGCAATAACTGCATGGGGGAGGCCAAGAGGCCTGCGTACAAGCCACCTGCTGGCTCTTCACCTCCCCCTCCAGCCTCTATAAGAAGAGGGGGGCGCACCAGCAGGGGGGGGGCCTGCTTCAGACGCCGGGAGGCTGCCAAACTGCCGCCTGCACCCTGCTGCCAAGCAACCACCGCCTGCACCTGCTGCTAGGAGAAAGAGAAAGGCTGCTGGAGACACCAGGAGGCTGATGAAGAGGCCGCCAGGCTGTCGGACTGCAACCTCCCCCCTGCTGCCTTGCGCCCTGCCCCCTGCTGCTGCTGTTGCTGCTGCCACCTGCTGCCTTGCATCCTGCTGCTGCTGCTGCCTGCGGTCAAGGAGAAGGAGAAGAGAAGAAGATCAGGTAGGGGAGAGCGGTATACCTTAGCCATGTAGCCCTTTAAGGGCTGGTTCCTTTCTGTTTCTGGCTGTCACTCTCGCCCCCTTTCTATCCCTCCAGAAAGAGCCTATTTCGGCCCACTTATAGCCATCAAGAAGCAGGCCTATCCAGACCCTCTGCTCGGCCCATACTTAGCCCCATGCTGGCCCATCTTCAGGTCTTTAAACAGACCCCTTCAGCCCCCTCTGCGACTTACCAAGGCAGCCAGTGTGCAGGTCTCCAAACCAGACCCCGTCCAGCCCAAGCCAGGACCCCAAAAACCGGCTCCAAGCCAGGCCCCAAAACAAGCCCTAGAACAGCCCCTTTGCGGAACCTATTAGAGCCCTAGGTGAGGGTGGATGACCCGGGGATTCTTGGAGACCGCACGACGGCCCAAGTCTACTCCGGGCGGATCCTCAAGCCCCTTTGTGGCCATCCTCCATTCCCCTTACAGCTCCTTTGTGGGACCCATTAGAGCCCTAGGTGAGGGTGGATGACCCGGGGATTCTTGGAGACCGCACGACGGCCCAAGTCTACTCCGGGCGGATCCTCAAGCCCCTTTGTTCTTATCCCCTTTGAACACCCCCTAAATAGGCCCAAAACCAGGCCCTCCAATAACCCCTTTGCGCAGCCCAAAGCCAGGCCTCCAAGCTGTCCTTTGTACAGCCCCAAACAGGCTCCTTAAAGCAGGCCATTCTCAGCCCCTTCTTGGCCCATGGTTCTGCCGCCACAGCAAAAAGGGAAGTGCTCCAAAGCAGTTCTGCAGAAGCCATACAAGCAGAGGAGAGCAGTTTGAAGGCAGCAGACCGGCTGGAAGGTGACGGCCCGGCACCCCTTGGAAACCGCACGACGGGCCAAGGGCATAGCCGGGTGGCCTTCCAAGCCGGTTTCACCAAGAAGCTCCAGCAAGGCAGCAGAATTTCTAGCAGGCCCGTTGAGCCCATGAAAATTGAAGCCCGGCTTTGAACGCCGAAGGAATGGACCGGCCCGAACTGGCCTTCAGAAAATTAACAAATAAAAAATCAGAAATGCGAAAGCAACATTAAATTAAGGAGATTCACCCCTAGCGGGGAACTCCACCTTGGGCGGAGGCGCGGGCATGCATCCCGTAGCTGGCGACCCGGACGGAGGCGCGGGCATGAATCCCGTAGCCGTCGATCCTTCCCCCAATATGACTAAGCTAAGGCTGGCTATTTTGGATGGGTAAATTTTCACTAAGTTGGAAAAATAGCCGACATGCCGTCGTAATGCCAAAATTTTTCCAAAGTAGTGAAGATAAACCTATGTTGGGGGAGGGATCAATCACATTGTACACCGATGTACTTCACCCCATCTTTCAATGAAATGAAGCTTTGATGTTCATATTGATGCATGAAATCGGGCATTCAAGGTGACCCGATGGGTCGGAGGCGATGCAAACCGCCAAACAAGAAAGAAAACAATTTCAAAGTCAATCTGGAAAATTCAAACAGAAAATCAAAAAAACAGAAAATCAGAATTAAAAGAAATATGAAATTCAACTCATTCCGGTTCAACAAACAACCGATCCTCAACAAGATTGAACCGGTTTTGAAACAAATCAAACCGAAATCAGATTTCAAACAAAAAAATCCGCCAAAACAGAAAATCAGGTTTCAATAAAATCTGTCAACCACAGAAAATCAGATTTTTACCAAACCGAAAACACAAGGAAATCAGATTTCAATAAAAATCTGCAACCAAAAAATTCAGATTTGAACAATCTACTTGAACAGATTCTAACCGACTTCAAAAATCTGATTTTTGGCAATCTGAAAATTCACTTAAAACCTACTAAACTTCTCCCAAAGGAAATCAAATAAACAACTCCAAACACCCAAAATGGATCAAAATCAACAGAAAAACATAAAAAATCAGAAATCTGGAAATTCATAAAACCAACCAAACAACAAATACCAAATTGCTTAAAACACTTTAAGCACATCAAAATCAAAATCAAACAAAATTCAAAACAAATCAAATCAAATCCAAATCCAAAAATAAATAAATAAAACAACAAACAAATCAAGCAAACAAATTGATTCAAAACCCAAAATCAACAAAAACGACTTTCAAGACAACAAACAAACAAAAAAAACAAACCTGAACAAATCGGTTTGCATCTCACCGGACCCAAAAGGCCGCTGCCCTTTTGAGTTCTTTACTTTTTGTGGATGTGCATATCTCCAAAAACAGGTTGCCGCGACGGTTAATCAAAGGCGTTCGAGCCGTTGCTCGATGTAAGTTAACGCCGGATACTCGCACCATCCGGCGGAGAAGGGTCAAACTATCAAACTATCACTGGACTACTAGTATTTTTAGGATATCACCTATTTTTCCTAGAAAAGTCCGGAGATGTCTTTCTTTCTAAAGAACATACGACGTAAAAAAGAGGTTCACACAAGTCCCAAAACCAAAAAACGGAAAGAAAAGGTGCCTAGAATTTGAGAGGATGGAGAGAGAAGGCTTGCAGGGGTGGTCAACAGGACCTGCCTTGCAGATCCAATCGCCCTTGCTAGGAACCTTCATCAATCTTTCAAGAAGCTAGGTTGGTCTTTGGTTTTACATTGTTGTTGTCATCAGGCATCTCTAATGCTCGTCCCTCGTCCTTTTCCCAATGCAGCTGTTGCCCTCCCCAGAGGCTCCCTATGAACATGTGTGCTTGATTCTTAGACAGAGGCCACTAGGTGATGGAGTGTCTGAACAGTTTTAGATGCCAGAGGTACACGAGAGTTGGGCACAGGAGCCATAGTTGCTGTTTGCTTCAACAGTTCTTAGCTAATAGCTTTTAGAATAAGATGCACCATGCCGATCTGGGGCTGGAGAGATCTCAGCCTTCATTTTCAGTGCCTTCGTCATTTGTTGAGGAGGCAGGTATGGAGGTGACCATTGATCTCCCAAGGGTGCCGGAATCTCAACAGAGGAGGCAGTGGTTGAAGGGATGTCTGGCTGCATCTGCTGGTGGAAAGGGTGGTTCAGTCCCTACTGCAGCATCTCTCGCCAGAGACATTGAGATGGTGGATCGCTAGAACATCTGAAGATTCTTGTCAAAACTCTCCTTCATTAAGGGTCTGTTTGTTTAGTCGTAAAACTGGCTGCATACATAAGTTTTCCCGATTTTTTTTTACATCGCATTATTTGTTTATCCGTAAAACGGAAGGTCAATGGAAAACTTGATCCCTTGACCATCCTATCGAGGGAATTTGGCGTCCGAAAAATTTGAGCTGGCGCCGTTTTCCGCGGAGGGCTTTTTCTACGAGGGATCAAGGGTTTTCCGCAGAGGGTCGAGCCTTTTCGACGAGGGACCGAGCGACCAGGAGGGCGACGAGGAGGAAGGCTCGAGCGAGCTCGACGCGGACGCGAGCCAAACGAGGGGCCGTTGACGCTAGCCGGCCCGGCCGGCGAACGAGGGTTTCGAAACCCCCTCGTCCGCGGATGCCATTTGGGGGATCGGCCCTTCGACATCACCGATCTTCTTCGACGAGCGAAGACCCTTCGAAGAGTGAGAAATCCTTCCTTCTTCCGTATGCATTCGAAATATTCCTGCGATTCGTGACAACGAAACCCCGACGAGTTTATTTTAATTTTACGTTCCACGTCCGGCAACATCCGTATGTGTGTGTGTGTGTTCTTCGTATGGCCATCGCAATTAAAATTTTGGCACTCGAAAACGGTTGCTTCCATCTTCCGCACGGTTGTCTGCATCTTGGTTTATATCGCATTTCATTGGCCACTCTTGCCATGTAGAAATAGGGGCATCTCGACGGTGAGCTAATTTCTCATTAGGCGGCTGTTTGATTCTTAATACATACGATTATAAATAATAGTTAGGTCCGTAATCGAATACCTTAACATGCGTATTGGAGGGATTCCTTCGGGATGCGAGTGCGGAGGATGCCCATGTCTAATAGCTAGGTCCATGGATTCCGCGTACGCTTGCCTCTCGATCTACAATGCGGAGAGGGCCTTGACCCGGAGCGATCGGAGTAACGATTGGATAAACCGGTGATAGCTCGCACAGGACTCAACTTGGATTAGACACACAAACAGTGTCAGAAAAGGAAATGTGCACGTAATTTGTAGTATGTGCCCACCAGCAGAAGTATAAAAACCACAGTTTTGAAGCTGGGTGGTCAGTGGATGGATGCAGGGGTGGATAGATGCATAAGTATAAAAACCATGTAATTTTTCTTCTTTTTTCTGCTTAAAACTTAGAACTCGAGTCTTGTCCTTAATTTGATTTTTTTTGTTTTCTTTCTCTTGTTTGTTCGATCGCGCACATGTTAAAATATATAACTTGAGGTTAATTAGCTAAAATAATCTTTGAGAGTGAAAAAATGATCGCACCCTACACATCTCTGCTCATGATGTCTCATTGGTGATCCTGCTGATGGAGATAATGTTACCCTTCAATTTGTTTACATTTTTGTGTTTGTATTCTCTATTGTTCTCCCTTGTCTAGTCAATGTGTGTTTTATGCAATTATATATATTTTCTTTTTTTTAAGCCCTAAAGACTATATATTTATCAGGTGCAGCTAGCTGGGGTTCTTCCATTTTTTATATATACAATACTAGTTTAGATTCAAATGTATGGGTATCCCAAGTTTATGAAGAAGAGTCCTGAAGGAGTGTGGGTTTAATTTTGTGACGATCTTGCTTGATTTTTTTTTTTGAGAGAGAGAGAGAGCGCACGGTGTGTGTCTAACTTTCTATATATGACCATTACATGTGCAAAGTTTAAATTCCACCATGCATGTGAGAAAGTTGATCATTATTGTGATGGGTATGTCAATAAATGGCTAGTCTGATGGTTAGTTGATGAGAAGAAAAACAAAACAAAGCAAAAAAAATATTGGGTTAGTATTTGAAATCTTATATTGGAATTCAAATTAGATTTTAATTCTGGTGGTTTTCTTTTTATTTGTATTGGTTATGATTTAAAGTTTGATATGCCGGTCTAAAATTTAAAGCATAACCTTATGTATAGCATTACTTGTAAAATTGTTGTTTGTATTCAAGAATCTAATGTTTGAATCCAAAAACTAATCCGGTCAAAACTAACCAAGAATGTAACAATATTTGATTGATTTAGATCAATTTCGAATCTTCCTATACTAACTTATTTACTATTCTTCATCTTCCAGATCCGATCTACTTCTTCAAACTTGATACTCTATTCAATTTTCTTATAAAGTCTTAACGAGATAGATTTATTTTGCGAAGCAATTGCATTAGGGCGAACGACAATCTAAGGCGGTTCGAGGTGAAGAATTTTTTCGGTTTGACAAATGTTTTGTTTATGAGGACATTGGCACCCAAGCAAAATATTTCAAGTCTTTTGGCTGTATTTGCGAAACCTATGTTGCATAAATGTCATACCAAGTTAATGCCTCATCTGGCTTATTTCACATGGATGGTTTGACTATATTTTTGACTCAATTGTATTTGAGAACATTTGTGAGGCTAAAGATTTTGTTGTTACAGATGGATCGTGCAATTAGGCGAGAAGATTCAATTGCTATATTTTTTACTCGAAGTTGTATTTGATTGCGGATTTTTTGACTCGAAGTTGTATACGAGTTTCAAAGTTAAACGATGAGACTAAAAGTTTTCAGCTTTCTATTTTTGCTCGACTTTTAATATGTAAGATGTTTATCTTATTTGCCAAAAGTAGTTAACTACGTGTTGCTTGATAAACGAAATGCATTTATCTTAACTATGCTTATCTCTACTTCGTATTTCTCGAATTTGAAACAAGGCCTTGGTTAGGTTGTACCTATACGATGTACATACTATTATTATGCTTTTGAAAGGTCGTGAGGTTAACTTTATAATAGTTAGTTATTTTATTTTAATCAAATATTATGTTCTTAGCCTCAATAAATGGTAGGGTTTATCATCAATTTAATTTCAATGAATTTTCTTAGGTTCAATTTAAGCTTCAAAACATAAAATATTTTTTACTTTAATTATCGAGAAATTTTAAATTATAAAATAACAACTTATGAATTTGTTTAAGATAATGTCATATTATATAAAATTTATAATAATGGATATGTTAGTTAATTGTTATAAAATTTACTTTTGAGGTATTTTTTATTATTTTAGAATTATTTTTATATCAAATTTTAAGATATGAAATTATTGAAATAGATTTACGAACAACCAAACAACCAAAAATGTTTTCGGGAAAATGATTTACGGGCAATCAAATGATCGAAAATATTTTCAAGGAAGATGAATTACAAGGAACCAAATGGTAAATATTGTTTTTGATTTCCTTGAAAAAAGTATTCCATAAAAAACAATTTCATTGATTTTAGTTTTACGGAGAACCAAATGGACCCTAAGTGGTTTTCGTTAGTCAAGAATCGCTCCTTTCAGGGCTCAGATGGAGTGAGTTTGGTTATCTCCGTGGATGCCAGAGTTCGGGGTGTGCTTGGCAGACAGTCATCCAGTACCATGGTGCGTCACCGCTGGAATTTCAACACATTGGTGGGATGCAGAAGCCATTGTTAAGCCTTTTGGAAGCTAGATGCAATAGAAAAAGGAGCTTTCAAAATGGATTTTATACAGCAAGTAAAGATTCTCATTGAATGGCATGATCAGCTGGAACTTCCAGTGAGAATTAAGGTTCATGCAAGAGAGAATTTGCTGTTGGACGAAGTTGTCAGAGTTGTATGTTGGTGGTGGCCAGGTGGAGTGGCTTATGAGGGAGTAAAGATAATTGAGGAAGCTTTGTCATGAACAGGGGTTGCCTCAGCTGGTGATGGTCTTCAGTGGGAACTGGCCTGCAGTGAGGCAGAGGTCTCGGGTGGCTTGTGGAGTGCTTGGTCAGAACAGTTGGCATAAGTCTTTAGCTGAGGTGGCAGCATCAGGTTCACATCAGGTTCATGGTTCATGAAATTGACTGATTCCAAGTTTGGATTGGCATATGCCCACCCGATTCGGGACCAATCCACTCACGATTTCCCAGGCTGCACACACAGCAGCACTGCTGTTCCTTCCATAGATTGTGAAATCTGCCGATCCAGATCAGGATCATCCAATTCCTGGATCAAATCAGCCATGGCTGTGGAATGCCATCTCGCGAGATCTTGCCGAGATCTCGGTCTCGCCAAGGGGGCCGAGAAACGAGATCGCCGAGATCTCGCCCCATGTAAACTGGTCCATAAAAAAAAATTCTTTGGGGGGCTTTGCCCCCCTGATACCCCCACAAGGGGTGCTGCCCCCTTGACCCTCGTGACCTGACCGCGACTACTCTGCGCCCCGTTTATGATAGTGTAAACACATTTAATATATTTCACTATCACTTATACTATCACATAAAAATGTGTTACAAGTTTAATACCATATTAGTATTTAAATAAGATTACATACAAGTTTAAATCTTTTAGAAGCACAAAGATCATCTTTTGGGTATTGAAAGTGCTTGTAATTGTTCATTAACATAGTTGATGTACAAAATGTGTTATATATTTTCATGTAAATTCATTAATGTAATCCTATTTTTATAAGATATTATGTTATGTTTTATACATATATATACATTTTGATTCGAGAATCCGAGATCCGATCTACCGAGATTTTTTCGAGATCTCTCCGAGATCTCTTCTCTTTCACCCCCCGAGACGAAGCCGAGATCCGAGATGGCAATCCTTGGCCATGGCCAATCCAATTCTCGGCTGGAGGACTGATCCAGAAAAAAGTCACAGCAGAATCGGCCAGCATCGGCCGAATCGGTTGGGATCGGATCAAGATCAAAATCAGATCGGGTTTTCTTGCGATTGCAGCTGGATCAGTTAGAATCAGATCAGAAACGGAATCGGAATCAGTCTTTTTTTAACTTACCGATTCCGGATCAGGATTCCTCATGGAGGATCCACCCAAATCGGCCGATCCAATCCAGAGCGGGACCAGCCTATCAGGGTCCAAATTCCGATCCCGTGATCTTTGGTTCCTTCCACATTCTATCGGCTAGGTTCTGATTATACATCCTTGACTTTGCTCTGTAGGTGGAAGTTCTATCACAGTCATCACGATGGTCAAGAGTGTGGATGGATATTCATCAGTAAAGGCAAATCTATTACTGGGCATCATTTATTATTATTGGGAATGGAAAGAGGACGGGATTTTAGGAAGATAAGTGGGCTACATATGAACCTATAAATGATCAGTATCTGTTCTGGAAGCATCTCAACGATCCGTTAAATGACCAACACAGTGCCCCCCCCCCCAGCCCACACTTGTCCACATCCCCCCTCCAAGAACACCCAATCTGTCCAAGCATGAGAAAACCCTCATATTTTTGTCCAAGATCCCTTTTCAACTGATGCCCTGGTAACAAGCATATTGTGCCTATTTTCCTTGCCAAAATAACGTGTTCTGGAATAGCCTGCAATTTTCTTGCAACTGTCACCAGAAACACATGGAGATCTAATAGATGGATAGGCTTATAAAACAGAGTTGAAAAGAACAAGCTTCCAACAAATAGATATCAGACTGTCCTTCCAACTTGTCAGACTTGACTGCAACTCTCCTGCACCATGGCTTCTTGGAATAAAAACTACTAAGGTTGGCAGGTTGCCAACTTCATGGCCGAGGGAAGCACCCATATAGACAAGGGAGTGATCAACATATATGGCAATGATCCAAGTGACTGAGGAAGTTTACCTTCAGTTAGCAGCCTCTTCCAACAATCGAAGTATCATCCTAATGGAAAAGTAACCTAATCTCATGGTTTGCCATCTCGCAAGCCCTGTGAGAACCAGCGGCTGTTCCAGAGGTCCAGTCGCAAACTCTGGTAGCACCCTGTCGGGTGACTGCCACAGGGATGTGCCTTGCATCTTCCCCACAGGCGGAGAAGGCATTGTATCAGGACCAATCAGTATTATCGGGTCTGATCAGACCCCGATAACACTTATCTGATGCTTTAAAGCATCGGATATATGATATCGGGTCCAAAGTCATCGGATCCATTTGTACCGGATACTTAGATCCGGTATGAACACCATTGAAAGGAGAAATTGCAGCACAACAGCGCTGCAGCAGTGATGCTGCCCCACCCCAAATGGGTTGAATCGCACCAGAATCCTACGTAGAATCTATATGTGGGCCTACTTTGAATTTTTTTCATTTTTAGAGTATATATTTTCACATAGAATCTATCTGACATAGAACTAAAAACAAAATATAAATAATACATAAAATAAGAAAATAAAAACAGTAAGCACATAGATCATCTTTTAAGTATTGAGGGTGCTTTGTAATTTCCCACTCACACAATTGATGTATAAATATATTATATTTTTTCATGTAAGTGTATCAATGTACTTCATTTTTATAAAATATTATGTTATGTTTCATTCATGCATATATTTTAATCCAATCTCCCAGGATTTCCCTGAGAGCCCCCCCCCCCCAAAAAAAGGGAGCCGAGAGATCCAATATGGCAAGCATTGCCTAATCTAACAAGACATCTGACAGGAAGCAATCTATTATACCATACTTTACCCTTTCAGGAGTAACGTGTGACCAGGGACCAGCTTTCTGCCATTAGAATATTAAAAAAAAGGAGATTAATCTAGAATTTATGATTCCACTGATTACGCACCAATACAAGATAAGTTCTCTTGCAATGGAACTCGACTATTGCATGGGCTTGCCCTAGAAAAATAGATAGTGTTGCAGTAACAAACAATACTTTGCTTAGACTACCAATGATACATGCGGATGCCCCATTATGAACAACAAATTCAAAGTTAAGGAATTTATGACAAAAAATAGAAAAGAGACTAACCTAATTATTCAAGAAAGACCATAACAAGTGAGTAAGTTGATGAAACAATAAAATGTGGATATAAGGACTGGGCTTGGAAAAAATAACATCATTACATACTGAAGAAACGTGACTGCATATAAAAAATGTAAAATCAGTTAAAAAACTTCGAGACAAAAGGTAAAGTTCAACAACTTGAAGAAAGAACCTCCTGGCAGATTGAATGCCACCATTAACATATCCTCGACCACACAAGGTATCAAGTTTTAGCAAGTATTATAATTAATCAAGCATGTTCCTACCCTACCTATCTCATCAGTCTGCCACAGCTAACTAGCAATCTTTAGAATAAAAAATATCTAGTAGGTTGTATTAATAAAAGAACCTTGAGAAACTGGCTGCATGCAAGTAGAGAATATCCATTGGTAACAGTAAGCATGCAAACTTACAGGAATGAGTGTTCAAGCTCAAAAACAGTTGAAGAGCCTGTGGAAGCATCAAATGTCCTTTGGCCACCTTCTCAGAAAACAAAAGACGGACCATCGCATTTGTAATTGCAGCTTCCTTGCTATTAACATGGTCCCCCAGGTTTCCTTCATCAGCAGGAATGCCTCCATTTCCAAAGGTACCATCTTTGTGATTCTGCATATTTCCACTTGTTGACAATCTAGGAGATATACACACTACATGAAGATTAACAAATGACAAGTTCATGGCTGTCTCTGGGTGAACAAAAGCAGCAGAAGTAAGAATAACCCCCAACTCAAAATCTTTAAAACTGTGTTTATGGACAACTCCCCTGTCTGGAGCTTGGAGACGAAGTATGGCTTTCCTTTTCACCTTCCCTTCTAATGAAGATGATTTCTTGTTAGGTTGACTTGTTTTCCGTAACTTTGGTGCTACTGCAACTTCAGTACCAGGCACTAATTGCACTGTAATACAGACCAAATGTGTAAGACCAATAAACAATGATATCAAACAGCTAGTTACTCCTTTAGAACATAAAAATTGCACTATGATAGTGCAAGACAATTCTAAATATTTTCAACAAGACAAAATATAAGTGGGAACATGTGCATACACGGTAACTCAGGTTGTATGCTGCTTGTTAAGTTTTAGAGCAAACCACAACAGATTGCATTCCATTGAACACAGAAAATTACAAAAGGAAATCACAACAGCATAAAAAAAAGAAAAAACGAAAAAGTAAAGGTCAAGAAAATAGAACATCAGACCCAGAAGAGAAAGCTCCAAGACCTAATGAGTTTTCGCCCAGGCAACATGTACGGAAGATGGACCCAAGAAGACTCAGCAATATCAAAAGGATCCGATCGACATCGACTTCAATTTGTATTATTTTAATAGCATTACAATCTAGTCTTTCTTTTTATTCATTTGAAGATGGCCAAAGGCCAAATTTTCTATTAATACAGATGAAAAGTAAAGAGGTACAATGAACCAAAGGAAAAGGAAAACCCCACCATCATCTACCCAGGAGGTAGAGAAAAAGAGTACTATAAAAGAAAGTGTGAAAAACCAAAACTTTGTCACTGAAGAAGGTATCATCCATCCATTGCCTATAATGAGCAAACAACCTATCACTCACACAGAAGGTCATTGACCAGAGAATTTGCCCAGTTTCTCAAAGTGGTCTTCAAACATACGTCTATTTCTTCTCCTTCAGTCTTCTTCTACCTCATCAGTTCTTCTTCCATTGCCTATAATGAGCAAACAACCTATCACTCACACAGAAGGTCATTGACCAGAGAATTTGCCCAGTTTCTCAAAGTGGTCTTCAAACATACGTCTATTTCTTCTTCTTCTTCTTCTTCTCGATCGATCCGACATCTACCCCTCCCATGTTCTTCTCCCTATGCCTTCCTCAGCTCCTTCCCGACGCTGCACATCCCATCTCCGGAACACCGCCTTGAGCCACCCACCTCCTGTTCCTGCCTCACCCTACCAACGCTGCAGCAGCCTCCACCAGCTCACGCAACCCCGTCTGCTGCCCTGGAGGACCCCGACCACGCCCCGCCTGCTTCCCAGCTCCTCTCTCTCTCCACCCTGAAGCCTCCATACCCATGCATGTGAAGGCTGGTGCCCGAACCACCCGCCACTGATGCAGCTACCGCCAATGACGCCAGCCGACCTCCGCGATACCACCGCACAGCGGACCTGCACCACCACCCTCCGGAGCTCCCACATCCGCTGCCGGCGAGGTATACAAACCTCTATGATGTTGCCGCAAGGCTACCCCGATGCCCACGCCACCACCTGGGTCGTGCGGCTGCACCCCCTTCACCCCCGGCAGCGCTTCATCTTCCCAAAGCATACGGGTCAGCAGTAACCGCGAACATATACTATGCAATTGTGGCACCATTTTCTTAAAAACAAAAGTAGAAGAAAAAGAGAAGGGTCAAGATGCATAAAGCACCCAGACGGCACGTGATGCACGAGTTACAAGATGTAAAGGTTCGATGTATTTGTTGATTCGTATTATGAAAAATGCGTAAAGTCAAGTCAATTTAAGCATCCATTTTATGAGCAAACGTGACACAACACTGATGCAACAACTCGATTGGATTTGGTCTGGTTTCAACCTATTCGACAGATTTACAATTCGGGATTGTCAGTTCAGTTCTGCTCAGCTCAACGTCGATTGGATCAGTTCAGTACACTGTTTGGCGATACGAGTTCCATGTGCAGCGGAAGAGTGGTGGGACTAATAGTTGTTAAGGCGGCCAAGGCGATCAAGGCGACATAGTACCGCCATGGCGCCTTGGCGATAAGGCGAGGCGTTAGGCGACGCCTTATTTTATATAGTAAAATAGATAAAATAATAAAGATATATGTAAAAAATGATGCAAAATAACTTTGACACCATGCAAATCAATCAATAATGTGGGAATTGCATAGTTACATAGACTAAATAACTTGATAAATTAGTTAAAATTACTATTTAAATTATATCATCTATTAGTAAACACTTAAAAAATCATTTAACCCTAGCTATTATTCATCAAAATGTTAATTTATAGTCAAATTAACTATTAAAACTAGTTATTTTTACTCTAAAACAACTTAATCATATGATATTGACACTTAATTAGCATTATTTATTATTAAAATAAATAAAATAATTATTTAAGGCAATGGGCACCTAGGCGCCCATCGCCTTGCCCCCCTCTGGGGCGCCTTGTCGCCTAGGCGACGCCTTGAAAACAGGGGGGACTACAGATTCGATCAGCATCATTTTGATTTGACGTGGTGTCGGTTTGGCAATACGACGTCAGTTCACTTTGATCAGCAGTGGGATTCGCACAGTTCAGGCAGTTTAATTAGTCGAATTGATGCATTAAGATGAGCCCTACCCTTTTGCCCTGCACCGAGTTACAGAGCAATAAAAAGTTGAATCACTGAAAACAAAATTGAACCACCTTGTTACGTAGAGAACCTTCCCCCACTCCCTCAAAACAGCCAAAAGCTGAAGAACAGCAGCATCATCCTACCCCCTAGCCATAGCCCAAGCTTGAAGAAGCTTAGAACTAGTGACAAATTTATTCTTCAGTGGAGAGAACAAATTATTAAACTTTCTTATGTGACTTGTTTAGTCATATATATGGCCCACAAGAAAGCTCGTGAACAAGCATTATATATTGCCTGACCCGCAGGACTGTGATCAAGGAGTTCCCAGGGTAATAAAATAGGCTTAACTGATCAAGGTGTTCCTAGTATAATAATATAGATTTAACCGTCCATATGAAACCCAAGAGATCTTGAACGGACATGCCAACACCTTTAAAAGTAACAAAAGTGATCGTCCTCAAAAAGACCACAAAAATACAAAATGTCTTATCTTTTTCCTACCTCAACCAACGTTACAGATGTAGGAAGCCTCTCCAGGCAATTTTCTATAAAAAAAAGAGATTGTTTGCTGTTCTAAACCTTGTCCTTCAATTCCGCCAAGACCTCAAGATAAGCAACTTTCAGGCAGCATTAGAGAAAAGAGTACCCATTTTGTCCCACTTCCAATGTTTGATATTCCTTATCAGGGCAAGCTTTCACCTTACTGCGGAGTAAAAGAAGGCTCAGCTTGCTAGATTTGTGCTTCAGCATCTGACCTGGGGAAGGAGAGAAAGTGGCTTGTGTGGGTGCACAGCCAAATACAGAAAAAAAAAGATGTCTATTGCGGAGTTTCCCCAAAAAATCAATATGTTGAATTGCATGTAAATAAACTTTGCAGTTGTTCCAGACCACTCTCACGTTGGTCAAATAAATCATGTTTAAACTAGAACTTCTTCAGGGCCCATTTAGTACCGATTTTGGGAATAAACCAGGATTATCCCCAAATAAAACCTGTACCAAAGGGAGCCTGAGAGCCAGGGTGGATCAGCTGCTGATCCCTAAATACCATGAACGCTAGATCATGATTTAGCAAAGATTAAAAACAGCACATCTTGAGAATTAAGTCCCATTACGAGCATGGTAAATCCATTTTTAACAAAATAAGAAAGTTGTGAATCATATGAGCAACTAATCCCAGCTTTAACAGGATCCTAGGATGACCATAAGGATGAGGAAAATCCCAACAGGTAGAAAGAAAGCATGACAGGGTTGGTCCTCTCTTCAACACCCATTGGTTACACTGGTAAGCATGAGCTCCTCAGGCATTACCTCTTCAGTAAGAGCTAAAATGGGGGGAAAGGGCTAGTAGATGAGCTGGCTCCACCAACGCTTCCTGGCTATTCTCTTCCTTTTATATGAAGATAGAAGCAAAAGCTCCCCAATTCATTTCAGCAAAAAATGAGCAAGCACATTTTAGAGAGAGAGAGAGAGAGAGTAGAAGAAGAAAAAAAAAGAAAGCAAAAACCCAAGCACAGGTATCAAACATAAGCCAGCCTGGAAAATTCACAGACATAGACTTAACATGAGAGAAAAAGAATCAAATCAAAGGAACAAACCCTCCCACATCAAAACCAGAATTGCAGATCCAGTAATGATGATAAGAGAAGAACCAGCCTTCGACAATGAAAAGACAACTTCAATGGAGATGGACAGGAAAGAAACTGTTGACTGGAGATTTTTGAGTTTCCCTCAGATCAAATGATCCAAGGGATAGCAAAGATGCAGAATTCCTAAGAAATATTGTCTTGACCTGTAGTTCTCAGATGTACTCGTTAAGGTCAAACAGGTTGCTGAAGAAAGTTCCAGGTAGGGATCGGCCCCTTGCTGCTATCTTTGATTCCCTATCTTACCGACACCGGAAGTGCATATAAAAAGAAAGGGCATTTCCATGTTTTCAAAACTCTCGTACCCAACTTTTCGATATGCCCAAAAAAGGAAAGTGGGAAGAAGATTTGACTCAGAATCCAGGCGCTTGCAAAGAACTACAGGCATTAAGCTCTGCCACCTACCAAACTGTTTGCATTGCTCTCTTCAGTTCAAGCAAAGGCACTAGCAGAATGAAATGTCCGCCAAACCAATCAGAATTGGATTGGTCAATCTGGCACAACTAAGTCCAATGGGCTCTTTCCAAGCTAGGTCATCCAGAGGTGTGCACAGTTCAGTTTTGGCCCATTTTTTCTAAAACCGAACCAAACCAAACAAAGGCCTCAGACAAAACCTAATTTAACCGTTCTGAAACTAAAAAATTGTTAAATATAGAAAATAATAAATTATGTATACTCAGTTTTAAGTAATAGATATAAATATGTTTCACTATAAAACTATATACACGTCATTTTATAAATAATATAGTAACAATTTCATTATATTTTGATTTCTTGGGTGGGTTATCAAGTTTTCTTTGGTTTAGAGGGTCTCCAAACCGGATAAACCAAATCAATGGCTAAAATTGAATTGAACTAGGCAATTTGAGCTGTTTAATGCACACCCTAGGAGCCTCCAATCCAGGTCAGGATAGCCAATATCAGGCTGGATGAACCAGTTCACCTGGAATGGACGGGATCTGACCCAGATTGGCTGATCCAAGCTAAAGGTGAAACCAATATCAGCCTCCACCTAGGGATTGGGCTCGGCACAGCCAATCATGCAAAACCATGTGTCAAAGTGGACCCACTGTTTATTAATCACTATAACTTAACGGATCAATTAGTTGCAAGTAAATTCTCTAACATCCTCCATTTCTTGCATTTTTCATTTCTCAAGGGATAAAGCTCTGAGACTTTTAAGGTTCTGGACTCGTCTCACTTTTTTGTGTTTCCATCTCATTTCTGTTTCTTGTTTCCTTCCTGCTTTTGTTTCTTGAGTTCATAACTACCAATCAAAATTTAACATTTAAAAGGTGACCACGAACAATCCATAGGGATATATACGTAATATTCTGCTAAGTGACTAGTCCCAAAAGAATAAAAAATGCAAGGATAAGTAACTGAATGTCAACAACAATATGTACATATACGTACATGCATATATATAACTTGCCAATTGTATCTTCGAAATGTTTTTGATCACCACATATAATTTTTCCTTCTAGTAGATTACATCAAGCAAAGAGAACCCCCTAGATAGCAGTTCCCTCTAGCATTATATGTGTAGCTCCCCTAAGAGGGTATAACACTAGGTGGGGTGTAGCCCTCATAAGTTGGAAGTAAAAAGACATAAGATATCCAAGTGGAGAACACAATAGACAAAGAGACCAAAATGAAGGTCGTTGCGAGCTGAAAGAAGTGCTACTTTCTAGCCATTCAATTTCTGACCCTGATCCACAATAGGAGATCAGGGTCAAATATAAATAGTAAAGAGCCACCAAAGCAGGTAGCCATAACCACATTTTCAATAGCCCGGTTCCCTTGGAATCCGTCCGACAGGCCAAGGTCTTAACCAGGTGGGTCAACAATCTCGGTACAAACAGGGATACAGCAACTGGTTACCAGCATCAAAACACGCCCTTCCGGCCCTCAAAGCACCAAACAGGCTTTTCGGCTCACATAATTTGAAGACCAACCCATTGTGTTGATATAACATGAAGCTGGCCCATTGGACCTTAGACAATAAACATGAACTTAACCAAAATCTGAATGCAAAAAGCCAAAGTAAATAAAGAGTTAGCACCACCTCATGGGTGCTCCACAATTGGGTGGCTAGTTCAGACATACTTCCGGTATGCTGACCCAGACATATGCATGGGCCGGCTCCCGTTGCAGATGATCCTTCTCACGATACGATGGGTCACATACTTGTTGCATCGGACTGGTAGACTTTCACCTTAATCGGAAATAAGGCGACACGCTGCCAAAATTTTTCCTATCTTATAAAAATTTACATCGTGGAAAGAAAGATCATATATTTTAACAACATCGACATGGTATATGAACCGCCGAAGTACATGTACACCGACATGACAAATGCATTGAAGATTCAAGTGCTAACTCGACTCCATGTGACCGGACAACCAATGCTAGTCCGACGGACCGGATGGGATGCAAACCGAACATAAATGAATAAGATAAAACAAATCTGAAAAATGCACCTAATTAAATCTGAAAATCCATCAAAATAAGTCATTAAAATCTGAAAATACAAGAAAATTCAGAACTTGCGACAATCCCAGAATTCAAATAAAAAACACTCAATTCAATGGAATTCAACTTTATAAAACAAGTAAAAACTAAAAAATCCAAAATCCATTAAATAAACCACATTAAAAACACTTTAAACATCAAAAATCAATCTCAAAACAAAAAATTCAAATCACCTAACAATCAGGAATTTAAAGTCAATCAAGTCAAATCAAAATTCAAAAACACTTAAAACACACCAGACACACTCAAATCGGTATCCAAACATCAACCAACATAAAAGGTAACAAAGCACCTTAATTGACATGTCAACCAAACAAAAAAATCAGACTTCCTAAAACATCCGAAATTCATCAAATTCTAAACTCAAACTAAAAAGAATTTCAACCAATTGAAATAAAAGAAATTGAGAACCAAAGCCAACGGAAACCAAAACCAAATAATTCAAAGTCAATACAAAAATCAAAACAAACTCAAATCTGAGATTGACATTTCAAACCAAATAAAACCAACCTCAAACCAAATAAAACTCCAAATCAAATAAAATCAACTTCCAACATATTTAAAACAACTTGTTTGCATCTCATTGAACCCAAAAGATAGGAGCCCCTTTGAGTTCATTCAGTTATGTTGATGTGCATGGTCTATCAAACAGATCACTATGACAACTAATCAAGAGTGTTCGACCAATTGTTCGATGTAAATAAACGTCGAATATTCACACCATCCAACAGAGAGGAGTCAAAAATAAATTTTTACAAAACTCAAACCTCGATTATATACTCTTAAAATATCGGCGGACTATCTAGTATCTTTTCAAGTTATCACCTATTTTTCCTAAAAGGTTCAGATGTCAGTATTTCAAAAACATTTGAGGTTCCCACAATTATATACATAAATACAATTATATTTGTGTATGTGTATGTTTACGAGTTTATATATTTAAATGTGATTTTATTTATGTAATTATGTATGCATAGGTATATATTTTATTCTTAGAAATAATTAATCTTGATAAACTTGATGTGTGATAGAGAGAAGAGAGTTAAAATAAATCTTTATAAAATTTAAATACATAATATATATTTATAATTATAAATCCTATATATATATGTGATAGTATAAGTGAGTGAAATATATTAATATGCTTACACTATCATAATTAGGGGCTCACAAATCGCAGATCGACCTGCATGATCAGGTTGTGAGGGTCAAGGGGGCAACGTCTCTTGTGGGAGGTATCAGGAAGCAAAGCCCCCCAAAAAACAAAATTTTTTAATAGTGTATAAGTGCCTAGGGCACCTAGCCTAGGCGCTAAGGCGGGCATCTTGAACACCTTGGGTGCCTAGGCGGGTGCCTTTTGGGCTGTAGAAAGGCACTAACAGAATAGTGCCTTGCCGTCTAGGTGGTGCCAAGGCGAGCACCATGACAATTGTGATCAAGGCAGAAGTCAAAAACTCGGAATCGAGTTCTCCTCTTACACCAAGATCTGGGATAGGCTGATCCCAATCTGGGTTGGTCGAACCTGCAAACCATATATGTAGGAGAAATTACATCACATTGCATCAAGGATGGCATACAACAGATAGGCCAACCAACATGTGGGGTAACAGATAAAAAAAGGATTGAACCAGAGCCAACACTAGCCCTAAATGGAAGTTTGTAACAACTTGCATGAAAAAAGCACCCAAGTTCTACCATCAAAAAAATTAAGTTTTTCAGATAAACTGAAATATGGAAACGTAGAAACTACTTAGTCAGGAGAAGCAACAGAATAGAAAAGGAATACTACTGAACAACAAATGTCTCACCTACTGACGTTTTAGGAGATACTGAAATGACATGAAAAAAAACAACGGTATGACCATGAAGCCATAGAGGAAATCTCATCCCCTCTTGAATGATTCCAACCTGCAATATTCGACAGATGCTATAGAGCTTCAAACACAAAAGAATTTAAAGAAACAATTTAGATATGCAGTAATCCACATGTCGGAACAAATCACAAGAAACAATCAATTAAAAACCATAGCACAACACGACAAATCACATATAAAATCAATATTTGCATACAAAGATTAAGAATTTGAGTGTCTAAAGCAATACTATCCCGCAGCATTAAAACAGAACATATGGCGGTATGGTATGAAAAGTGTGCCACAATATATGTTCCATGCATGTCGCAAAAAATAATAATAAATACAATGAAAATTAATCATTTTTCCTTAGAAGCGTAAAAAACCCTAAAATCCTGCATGCACAAAGGAATCAAAGACACCGATGTAAATTCAAATTAATAGAAACTAGAAAAAGAAGGCAACAAGAAGAATGTCAAATAAAAACCTGTTTCAAAATAGAATCTTCGGCAACATCAGAATTAAGCTCTAAAATTTCCCAATCATCTTCACTCTCCGGCTCAACAGTGACAAATACAGCTTTTGGCAAGGACACTACCACTTTTACTTGAACAATAATGTGATCTTCCAAGAAAATACACTCTGCAAACTGACGAGAAACCTGAAATGGAAGTACAATTGTTAATTAGATTAAGATAAATGAAGCATTGACAAGGATTCTGCAACTTTACCGCCTACTGTAGATGCATTTATCCTCAATCTTCATAACAGGAACCCACATCATAATGGTCTAAAGAATATTGCAAATTTAACAAACGAAGCAACCACAGTTCATCGTAACATAAATATACAATTAAATATTGATAGAAATAAAAAGATGGTATGAATTTCATCAGATAAAAGGATAAAACAAAAAAGATACAATGAGAGCCTCCCTAACAGCAGGTGCCCAATGAATGACGTTCAGTTATAAAGCCATGATGATATAGCTGAATCCTGATGTAGGCACACTTCGTAGCAAAATACCACACATTTCCCTCCCACCAGGACAACGCCCTATGCAAGGTTTGTGTCCCTCAATGTCCTGACCAAACACCCTGTTGCCTTCGCTCCAAATGGTCCACAGCAAGTCAGCAATATTGGTGGGCATAACTCCCATGCATCTTTTCAAGCCTGATTCCTCTTCAATGGATTCAGTTTTTCCATTTCACGGTTGACTGACTAACTTCCATCTTTTTTCTGCAAAGCTGTATCTGTACCAAGCAGCAAAGACTGTCCATGATGCGTAAGGGTATAAACAGTTCGGTTTGGTCAGGATTTAGACCATTATTTTGAAAACTGAAACCAAACCAAAAAGTAGACTGACCGAACTGAACCGGTTCATTTTAATCCCTAACCGAGAATCGGTTTGGTTCAATTCAAATCGTTGGTTTTTACTATATTTTTATTATAATATTTATATTTAAAAAAACAATTTATATTTATTTATTTAAAATTAATTAATTAAAAATGAGCCATGAGTAAATGACCCTGCATTAACTATCTAGTCCATGACTCCATAGAAGAGCCATGGACACCATTTTATAAAATTGAAAGCTTATCTCCATCATCCTTCCGATGTGGGACTAAGCACAGGCGATGGGCAATGGTGGGTAGACAAAGAGAGATGGTGTCGGCGACAAGGAAGAGGGCGAGCCAGGATTGGCAAGTAAGAGCAAGGAGGGCAGCAACGATTGGCGAGGAGGAGGAGAAGCCTAGGAGGAGGGCGGCTTCAGCTGCTCGTGGCGGCAATTGGCAAGGAGGAGGGCACCAGCAAGCAGAAGAGACAAAGCAATGAGGGAGGAGAAAGAGGAGTTTGGCTCCGGCTCGGTGACTCTCGGAGGCAACTACCAAGGAGGAGGGGTAGCTAGTGAGCAGAGGAGAGGTAGCAGCAACAGCAAGGAAGGAGGAGGAGGGGGGCTGCTCTGGCTTGGCTGCTTGGGGTGACAACTGGTGAAGAGGAGGAGGGTGCCAATGAACAAAGGAGAGACAATGATGATAGCGAGGAAGGGGGAGGAGGAAGGCAGCTCCAGCTCGGCTGATCGTGGCAGATACTAGCATGGTGGAGGAGGAGGGCATCAAAGACCACCAACGAGGAGGTGGTCCAGACTCCGGAGGAGGGCGGCGATGAGCGCCAGCACCTGCTTGTGCTCCCGAGTCCCGACTCGGAGGAAGAATCTGTCCAGGCGAAAAGTGGACCAGGTCAACCGATTTACCGGTTCGACCTGGTTTGTGGAGAAGCTAAACTGAAGCAAACCGATTTGAACTTACCAGTTCAGTTTGGCTCAAAAAACTGAACAGATATTCTCTTGAACCGAATTTGGAACCAATAAGTAAGGAGCAAGTGGAGCGTGCGTAATTTTCTTGTTGGACTTAGCTTTTTTTTACGTGGGGATCTTAGCGATTCTTCTTCCTCTTCTGGCAAGCACAAAGTCTGTCGAGGTGCAGCCTGTGGAACCTTCTCCTTTTCAATGAAGGGGCTATGAGGCTCTTTTATAGGTGAACAGCAGGGTATTTGTGTCCCGAACCCACCAACCGCTGTCCACCTCTCTCATTCTCACTCTCTCCTTAATTGCAACGGGGGAAGGCAGATTGGTAAAATGGAACCATGTCGGCCAACCATTTCTTTCCGGGTCTTTGTCTCGAGTCCACTTTTGGTACCATTCGTTCATATTAATACAAAGTGTCCCTTTTGCTACCTTATTACTTCTGCTTGTGCAATGGATTGCCTTGCTGCCTTCTGGGTGGTATGTGCAACAGTGTATAAGCTAGCATGTGTTTGCGCAGTGTAGCATAGGCACCGCAAATCCTTGAGGGCACAATGACTTGTGGATGTGACAAGTGGTTGTGATGTTGCACCAGATAAACAGGTGATCCACGTCTTCCATAACAACAAATCATGTTGTGCATATAAATATGGATATCAGTGAGAAAAAAGAGAGTCAAATATCAATGAGAATTGAATATATAACAAAATAACTAATAATTTAGACATTAAACCAAGTTGCACGCATTGCATAGCATTTAAAAAATTGTAAACTTTGGCCTCAAAAGAATCAAAAAGAAGCTGATAACTGTATACCCCTGTTACAAAGAATATTAAAACTGTCAGGAAAGGTGAAGGCAAATGACATATGACACTGAGGAACAAGAATCCCTCATAGACTGTAATCAACAGCTCTGGAACCTGACATTGTATTGACCAATAGTGTGATCCATGAGTTACTGAGCAGTTGATTCACATCACTGTCATTGTTACACCTGCAGCATATGTAATGCAGGACGATGAGCAGAAAACCATCGATGCCAGCAAACTAATGGGCAGACCAATGGTTTGGTCTTCCAAACAAAGCCGCTCTCGACTCACTGGATTCCCCTTTAAGCCAACAAGATCGGATTTTCCTTGAATCGGATGGATTTAGAACAGATTGGCCCTGGATCGACCAAGGTGCTGATTCCATGGGAATCCACGACAGGGATGGCAGGCCTGCAGCCAATTTTCGGACAAACCAACCCTTATGGGAGTCAAATCAGACCAGATTTAATGGAGCTTTCATCCTCCGCATATATATATTATGTTTTTGGAAGAGCTGATCCATGCCGATCTCATATCGGATTTTCTTCCCTTGGATCTGCCTGAATTGACTGATCTGAACCGGATTGGATCGGAATAGGTACTAGCCAATCCGGACCCCAATTCCAATTCAGCCTTTTCCTTGGTGGGCACGGCCAAAGGTGGGGAAGGTGTATCATAAATAGAGAATTGAGTGGGAGGGGACTTGTCTGGCAGGGACAGCAGACAGCCGACAAGTCATTGAGAAGTGCCTTCTCACAGGTAGGTTGGTGCGTGCAGCTTCGGGTTGCAGGGCCTCATCCGGTGGGGTCAGCACAAAGCAAGAGACGCGAAAGCAGACATACAAGAGGAACAGCGGGAGAAAGGGGAGTGTAGAGGAGAGGATGTCAGGTTCTGCGTGTTGGAAGATGGAGATGACAGGTGAACCAGAAATGCATGAGGAAGCCAGAGCCGGAGATGATACCAGAATGGCAGCAAGAATGTTGGCGGAGGACACCCCGGTGTGGACAGGGCTTAGATTCTGCGGTTGACAATTGCAGATCCACATTGATGGTGTTAAGCCTGCAGGAATGTCAGACAACCAAAGGTCATTTGTGTGATGATGGGGACGATGCTACCGGACAATGAGTATGTGACCATGGTGGGTAGCAGTGGCAGTGAGGTACGGCGGCAATGGTACGAACCAGAGAAAGTAAACAAGGTGAGATGGGGGGAGCCTGAGTGGGGGACCGCGGAGGAGGAGAAGACCACCTAAGCCAAAACAAGGCCACCTCAGCCTAAAAAGGAAAAGAGGATGGGGCACCAAACTGCGACTTCATTTCTTCATTCATCATCTTCATTGTCCATTGGGATACGAGATGGAGACCTTTATACAAGCCTCAACTTCAGCCACTCAAAAAAAAAATCTCCTATTCTCATACAAATGTGACTCGCTCAAGATTTTAAACTTAAAAGTTTTCATTGGACATTATTAAGACCAAAAAATAAAATAAAAGATGACTAAATAAAAATCAATAACTAATAAAATATTATATACTTGACGTCGATGTCAAACCAGCGGCATTGAAACCCCTGAGACAGTCATCCATACAAGTGATCCGACTCAAAATGCACCACTATGGGTGTTAAACATATAAATGTTTGTACAAAAAAGATAATTTAGTCTTTGAACCTTATAAATATAGTAACCATATATCAGTCCTCACACATTCCACTTGTATTTGCCTATTTGGATCCCTGAAAGTTTCATAAATTAGTACCAAACAGGGGGTTACAAATAAATACAGTGAATTATATAATAGTTCATAAAAAAGTTTAATATATTTTTTGCAAAGGCTTACAATGCAAACCTTCAAGATACAATGTAATAAATAATACACTATATCTACAGGGACTTTAAACCAAATTGCTCAAAGATGCAAGCCGAAATTTCATAAACAAGAGCATAAAAAAACAATATAAGCAGTTTTAAATAAATTTAAACTTTTATATTTTTAGTTATTTTAATTTTTTTGAAGCACTATTCCATAAAGAAAGGGTGATTCATTGGGCATAATAAAAGGAAAAACAAGCAAAGTCTCTATAGGGCAAATAAAAAACAGAACACAAGTGATGCCCTATATCTTACAACACACACTGAAGCTTGGCTCGTTAGGGGTGCAAATAGAATATGAGATTCTAAAATTTTGATTTTATTTCAATAGAGACTAATGAGTTAAGAACCTATTAATGCATCTTATAAGTCAATGGAACTAAAATAGGATATTTTGATAGCTCGTCAAGTCTAAAACAGCCAATTCCATTTTTATTTTTTGATGTCAGTAAATTTAATACATCTCTAAACATCAATATTAGACAAAAGAAAAAAAAATAAATTATAAAAATATAGCATATAAAGTGATAATAAATTGAATTTTAAATTAAATTATAAAAAATTTAATAGTTATATAAGATTTATTAACTTTTTTTAACCAAAAATTAGCATATAATATATACATTGAAATATGTCAAACTTGATTCTCGTGATCAAATTTGGAATATAATGATTTTGATTTAATTGAAATCATAATCAAATTATCTTAACCCTTATTGAAATCATAAACAAGAAATTTACAAGTAATTCCATTACCAGATCCAACCCGTTTACAACCCAACGGCTCATTTACATTTACTCGACTTTGAACTCAAGTGGATATTCAACAAGTAGAAGAGGCCTATGTTCGAGCTCAGCACGTTAAGAGCTCAAAATTGTTCAGCCTTTTCTTGTTGATTTGCTCATTTATTTATCTACCCAATCTCAAATTTGAATTTGGGTGGGAGCACAACTAGAGCTAGTCCAAGCTCATTTATGAAGCTCAAGTTCAAGCTCAGTCCGAGTTCATCATGAAGCTCGAGCTTGAGCTCAACCGAAGCACAAGTTCAACCAAAATTTAGTCTGTATAACACTTTTAACTAACTCATATAACCAGTTGAGTGTCAGTTATTCATTCTTTCAAATGGACATCAAATTAGTACTAAATTAAGTGCTTAATTTTATTAAATACTTAAACAAACTGCTCACATCAAGTCAGGCTGGCACCTACTCACACTTGACTCGTCAATAAGTCAATCTTTTTCTTGTTCGAGCTTGATCTTGTAGAACAAGACAAGGCGAGTTCTTGTTGAGATGAGTCTCGAGCTAGTGCATCAATTTTTTTGCACCCTATTTCCAAAGTTTCCTTCCCTTCTATAAATTTTATTATTGCTTCTGTGATATCTACAATGATAATGTACCAACATGACTGTAAGAAATTAAATCAAATGCTCCAGTGCCTTACCCCTCAAAAGCTACCTTTCTAACATCTACTGATGTTGGGGACCATAGCAATAGTCTTGCTTCTTCAAAGGTATAGTGAATAATTCTGAACACGAGGTAAAAATAATTCTGAACACAAGGTAAGGGACAAATTTTCCTCAACCGATCTCCATGATATCTCAAAAAACAGCATTGCATTCCCTTCAAACCTTAAACATATGGTATGAAAGCTACACTGGAAAACCTATAGCTATGTCTTAAATGTTCACATTGGATAATGTGTTCAGTAGACAGACAGAAAGTCTTTGACTAAACAGCTTGGCTTTCTCTTACGAATCTGGGCTACTCTTGTTGAAGATTAATGCGTAATACACTGTCATAAAAGCTATTTTCCGACATGCACAACCTATGTAACAGATTTACAATGTTGTTTCTGTTGGACCACTATTTCCTAATTGTTTTTGGGTGCACCGCACCAAATATTTTGACTTTAAAATCCCCATTTGAACTAGTAGAATGAAGCATGAATTGTGGAGGGAGGTGGTGACAGATAAAAATGAATGATACAAGTGGTATTTCCAAGATAATAATCTACTATTTCAGTCTGCAAGCAGCAAAAGAATAGCACTTGCTAAAGGCCGACAGGTGCCAGTAGACACTCCCCCCCCCCCCGCATAGAAGTAATTCAAGGAAACATAAAAGTTGAGTATGGTTCGCATCTTTGAGAATAACGATTGGAATCTCCTCGTAGTCTCGGATAAATAGGCCCTTAGTGATGATCGCTACAGACGTGATTAACAAATTAAATAACCTTACAGAATTAAAATAAGCGTGCGTATAGTACAGCATCTTCACCAGCGCAGAGCAATAACCATCGTTTTCACTTGGAAACGAGCAAACGGGTACGAAAGGGGTGAAGGGAACCTCGATTGCGGAAGAGGTGGAGGCGGCTCCCGACCATGCCAGCCTCCACGAGGCACCATCGCGCGAGCGGAGGTCAAGGGCGAGAAGCGGGGGAAGAACTCCCCCGGGGGCAGCGGACTGCAAAGTCTGGATGAGACGAAGTGGAAGCGAGGCGAAGCAGCTCTCGATGCCTCCCACGAGCCGTACCTCCAGCTCCATCCCCCCCCCCCCCAAACGGCTGCAAGAAAGGAAGCCCAAGACGGATCATAGAACTTAAACGTAGACTAGTCCCCGGGCGCAGAAAAGTAGAGGCGGCAACGAATCATTTGTGATTCTGAATCACATATAATAAAAAATTCTGACACTCCGTTTCTTTTTTTCTCCGGTGTCGTCTGCTCTTACTTTATTTTCATGGGGCTTTTTACATGGACCGGTCGCCACCGAGATATATAATGCCCTGTTTGGTTAGAGTTTCATTTTTAGTACTATTTCAATATTGATATTAATATTTTCAAATGTTGGAGTATCAATATCAAAAGTAATACAAGTTGGCACTTGTATTACATAATATGCTTTCTTTACACTATAAATTTTAAAATTGATACAATTAACCAAACACCTTTTAATGGTTCTTATCAATATCAATTTTAAAATTGATAGTGATAGAGGTACCTAATAGTGTTATCAAACAGGGCATAAGGTATTGAATAAATTAAAAAATAAAAAGAATAATATATTTTAGATAAATATATATATTAACTTGAATTTTGGATTGATAATAATATTATTTGAGTGTTGAATTGTGTGCTTCTATCCATGTATTTATCTTTATTTCTAATTTAAAAATATTTCTTTAGCAGATGATTTGATGTTTACAAAAATTAAAAATAAGATATCCATTTTATTGTAAACTAGAAAAAAATTGAGTCGAGTCAAATCTATATATTTTGTTAAAAATTAGAAAAATATGAACGTGCAGCGTCCACCTACTATTCTTATTTTAAACATGTCCAAGTTTATTTTTTATTGAGAATCTACCGTACCACAATATTTCACAAAAGAGTCATTGAGTAGGGTAATTTTCATTTTGTATGTTATATCAAAAACTTAATAAATGTTTTAAAAATTAAAAAAAATGATGTACATATAGAATCGAAAGATCAACTTAAGTTAAACTAAATCTATATTTTATGAGTCCCGCATAATTGGACCAATGACTTAAAATGTGTCGAGTTAGATCGGGTCATTATACATTAGAGCGGACATTGGTTAATGGGGTGTTTGGTTGCATGATAATTGAGGTTTCTATTTTAAATTTTAAAAATTGTAAGAAAACTTGTTAAAAGAGGTGTTTGACAACCATGACAATTTTATGTTTTGAAAATGATTTTCTTCTTAAACAAAAAAGAGGGTCTCACCTCTTTCTTTTTTATTGTGGTCCCCCACTTTATTTGGTCATGTGCGGTGGTTACTTTTTTTTATAATCACATCCCTCCAAACATGATAACTTTATGTCATGAGTTGGTTTATTTTTATTTTAATACAATTTTTTATCATGAAAGTGTACAAAAATTATCACGCAACCAAACACCACATAAGACTAGCCGTGGACTCAAGCGGTACTCGCCTCATTAGCACCCTTAAATAATGTCAACTTTTCTGTGGGATACATAGCGGGACTTAACTTTGACAAATTCAAATTATTGAATTTTCGGCTCGGCTGATATTTTATTGGAAAATATTAAGGTATAATTAAGAAAATGACTTTAACACGAGATTCAATGACTGAATAGTTTTGATATGTCCAATTTATCAAGTTCACTTAATCACTATCTCTCTCTCTCTCCCTCAACTTCCGTCTAACAGGCCATCGATCATATTTTCTATTTCCAACTTTGCCCTGTTGGTACGGATCACCTGGTTCAGGACCTGTTGGTACGATGATGGCCCCAAATTGTTCTCAAAAAGATATTGTAATAAAAGTGAAAGCGCATATCGTATACACATGGTTTTAACAATACATATATTTTTAAAATATATAAATTTTTTCTTAACTATTTAATAGACACTGAATAAAACGTGTCGTATCCTGCAAATTTTGATTAATAATTGTCTGGATTTAGAAAATACATGTTTCCGACAAGACATTTAATATTTCTTAAAACGATAAACAACTATAAAAATTTTTATAAAAAATAAAAAATGTATCCATAATTACTTAATTGATGTTGAATAAAATATATCAACTTCCACGGGATTTGATTAATAATTGTCTGATTTTAAATCTATATTCTTGAAATATTTTTAACAGTTATATATTGAAAATGTGTGATTTGGTGTATTTAAATATACAAAGAATAATCAAAATCACCATTGACCAGGTACGGGTAAATAGGTCAATGGAAAAAAAATTAACGGCCATCTCATAAGTTTGGAGTAGAAGTCACGTGAATTACAAAGTCTAGACCTTAACGTTAAAACTTTTTGTGGCACTGGGGTCTCATGTTAAATAGCTTTATCATGGTTGGCCCTCGTGTTAATTTTCTCTATTTTATTTTATACGACATTTTTTTTAAAATATATATATTTCTTTTTGTAATGTCACCGTTTTTAGATAAATAAAGAGAGAGAAAATTAGTTAATATAATTTTATTAATATTTTAAATCCCTTGTGTCCCTGTATATTTACCCGGATTGATACCTTCTCCCCGTCTAAACCTAGTGACCGCCTTTTTTTTTCTCCCCCACGAACCCTACTTTTCCCTTTCCGGACGCGCAGCCCCCACCACCTGTCGCCTTCCTTTCCCGCCGCGCGCGTGCGCGTTGAAGTGCCCGCCAGCGACGTTCAACATCGCCACATGTCCCGCACCCGCTTGGTCGCCCGCCCGCGACCGCCGCCTCGCGCGCTATCGCCGTGCGCCGCCCCCTCCGCGCGGTACTCTCTTCCTCTCTCTCCTGTTGTCGCTCTCTATTAATCTCTCTAGTTCATGATTTCCCTTCTACCAACAGAGTTTGAGACCACCTATCCGGCTCGATTTTTAGTCGTCGTCGTGATCGCGGCAGTTTCGTCACCTGATTCGTTTTCCTTGGAATTCCGTGCGTCGTTCGTCGTCGCCGTTAAGGTAGGCGTCTCGGCTATTCTTAGCACTCCATATGCTTAATTAAATCGTAAAAATTAAGCTTAGATCATCATGATTAATAGGTTGGAAATAATGTGTTGTTTTGATTTATTTGCATGTCTATATAGAGTTAGATTAATATGTTTAAACCGTACATGCTTAGATTAATTTGGTTATTCATGTATGTTAGTCATCACGATAGGTTTGTATATATTTAAAACTTAGTTAGTTTAGCATGTTTGCATCACGATAAACCTTAAACATGTATATTCCGATTTGAAAAAAAGCCGATGTAAGGATTAGGCATGGTGGTGTTAGAATTTAGTTTATTTTCTTTTATGTAATAGATTGTTCTGATTAAGCATGTGTCTGATGTGTTTAGGTTGTAAATTGCATGATCATATTTATATGCATCCAGTTAGGGCTGTTCACTGTTCGGTTCAACCCGAAAAACCAAACCAAACCAGTTGGTTTGGTTTGGTTTGAACTACTGATCGGTTTGGTTTGATTTCAATGACCCTTCAAACCAAACCAAACCGGTAAACCGAATAACCCGAATTGAATTAAATATTTTAGTTTAAGTTATATATAAGATAGTATTTATGCATCTTTTCATATAAAACTAAATTTGTTTCAAAAATTTTTAAAGTAAAATTAATGTAATGTATAAATATATACACAAGATTTTAATAGAATATGATTTAGAACAAACAAAACAAAATTATATATTGATATATCTACTACACCTTAGTAAAATATGGTTTGAACCGAACCAAACCGAACTAATTTGGTTCGGTTTGGTTTGGTTTGGAAGATAATTTGGTTTGGTTTGGTTTGAGAACAAATACTTGAAAACCAAACCAAACCAAACCATGAACACCCCTACATCCAGTTTGTGCTAGATTGTGATGTGGTATACAAATATGTGGTGCATAGAACCATGTGTGTTCATTTATGTATTTCATGTTTGGTTTGCCAATTAAATGTTCATGATTACTGTCTGAGTTATTTATATGCTTGCATTGTGTGAAATGTGGTTAATGCAGTGAGCTGTATTGTGATGTAAATATACTTCGCCAGACTATATTAGTGGCTCGTGGGCAGCGTAGATTAATTGAATCCGGAGCATCCTTCGATCCCGGATACCGCGGTTTATCCTAAGTACTCCCCTGCCTAGGGGTACTATGGGATTTAGTTACTATATGTTACTTCTTACTATATGGTAAATCTTGTGCTAATTTTGTGATATGACTACATTTTTCAGATGGAGCATGATTTTTACTCAGACAGGTGTTTAGTTGTGCATTTTGGCATAGATGTTAGTGTTCTAAATGTGTCATTGATTTTATGTCAGGTTTATGTATGTTACGAGCATACCTATAGTAGCCTAATGTGTAGGATATGTTGATTTTAATGCATATAGAGTCATGTTATCATATGGGGTAGTAGAATTACATTGTAAACACTTAATTGAATATATATAATTAGCTTAAATCCTATGTATTATAATCTGATTTTTAGGCTTACTATGTATTTTATATCAATAGAAATCATTAGTATAGTAGGGTAGTTCGGGTGTAAGACCTACTGAGTCTGTGGTGACTCACCATTCCCATTATTAAATTTTTCAGATGATTTTGAGGAGTTTCTCCCTAATGAGGACTTTGGAGAGGATTTCGAGGAGGACCTTGGAGGTGACCCAGAGCCGCTCGAGGACCCTGAAGACGAGGAGTTTGGTGACGAGTGATCACCATATATCATTTAGGTTGTCTGAGTTTTCCTTCTGTTATTAGTTTGGTTTTTGCTTTGTGTGATTTTATAGATGTTGGATGGACTATGTGTCGAGTCATTCTTAGTTGTTTGGTTGTGGCTACTTATAGTATTTTTTGGAGTTTGAGTTTGATTGGATCATTACATGTTGTTTTAATTATCCAGATTTGATGGTGTGATATGAATTTAGCTTGTTCTCCTAAAATGTTCCAATTTTCCAGATTTATTCCGCCGTGCATTTATATATTCCGCGACACTTTTCGTTTTGTTCAGGTGTGATTGGCCATTTCTTTTATATGCGTTCTGGCTGCTCTGAGACGGGTTAGAACATTCTACACGCGGCTCTGCAACTTCATAAAAAAAATAGTTCTAGCATATTTGTCGGTGTTACTCTGATGCGTTGATTTCGTATGGACGAAATAAAACTTCTTAAATTAAAAAATTTTAAAAATATTTAGTTGGACTGGAGATCTGTGGCGTGTATCTACCTTTCACCTGTGACTGAACACCATCCGAATTATAAAAAATATTAAACTACAAACAAATATGATGCTTGAATAACAATTTAATAGTACCTGCAGCCTTATTGTCATCGAATTTCCGCCAAACTAACGCGCATGCATGTTTCATGTTTACTTCTGAAATTTCGTTATATTATTGGAATACACAAAATAAAATAAATTGAGTGTGTGCTTTCGTTCAGCTGGTAGTAAACATTTTAAGTGATTTAGCGAAAAAATGCATCCGCCCAGGACCTTATATGCAGCGATGGTGACTATTTGGAACCCTTAAATCAGTATTTTAATTATTATACGATATATTTATATAATTTATATTTATTTATGTTAAGTCAATTTTATTGAAACATCATGTATACATTCGTACACGTTGATAACATTTTTTGGAAATGTTTAAATATTTATTTTTATACGATGTATTGTTAATATACTTATTATATATATATATATATTGAAGTCCAAACGTACCACCAATATTCATATAGATAATTTACAATGATCCCGAAAAAAGTAAATTAGACAATATAGAAGATAAACAAGAACGAGTTCCTATTTATAAAGAAGTGCACTTGACAAGACTCTATGCGAGCCACTGTACTGCACATGAATCAATAAGTTCGACAAATAATTTAAAATGTAACTCTATACAAATTTATTTTGACTTGTCTATTATGTAGACTAAATAAGATTTAACAAAAAAATAAAACTCTAACTCATAGATTAGTTGAATTTGAACGGATTCTTATTCGATTTAATAAATTCAAAAGTAATTATATTAAATATTGTTAATAAATAAATAAATAAATAAATATCATTAATATAGTTATTTTAAAAAAAAATATTAAATAACTCAGATTTTGAATTCAAAATTTAATTTTATAGACAAATTTATATATAATTTAAGATTGAATATAAATTGAACTTTAATTTAATTATTGATCGAGGTCGAATTTGACTCGATTTGATTAATAAAAAAATTCGAACAAAAGTTAAACGTATTCGTTAAAAATTGAATTTGAAAACACGTAAAACAAATGAGACGAGTTTGAACATCGTAGTGCTTGACCCGACTCCAACTCATTTTCACATTTGCAAGTCACACCTTACCTTGACGACTTTGACCGAGAGGAAGAGGGAAATGTGGGTGGAGGGGCCAACAATAGCCGAGGCTTCAGCTGTGCGACGCCTCAACAAGTAAGCACCGTCGCAACTGATGTCATCGAGACACATCTGAGCAAGGGGCTTCCCCCGCCGGCCGTGACCACATGTGAAGAGAGACATGAGGTAGGGAATTCACTCAAACAGAGAAGGGTGCGGGGGCAGAGGTCAATGACGAGGTTGAAGCTTTCTATGGCAACGATCACAACTTCTCATAGAAGATCTATCAGAGCTATGGTCCGATTAAAAAATAAAAATTTAAAACTTCAAATGTTCTTTCATACATTCAGGGTCCATTTGGTTCCATGTAAAACTAACATTTTTGAATATGTTTTCCGTGGAGTGACTTTTCCACCGAATCCAAAATCATGTTTATTATTTGGTTAGACGTATGCACGTTTCCAGATTTTGGTTTTAATTGGTTAGTTGGTTATTTGTAATCTGGTATGACATTATTTGTTATTGCATCATCAATAAGTAAATAATATTATATTCATCAAAATAGGTCTGCTTAAATTTTAAATAAAATCTGATAAATAAATAAACTTTTTTTAACATATTAAATGGTTTAAATAATTTTTTTATAGAATTAGCACTTTAACTTTGATAAATTATTTTAAATAAAAATTTATTTAATAAAATACGTTTCTTTACTACTAAGATTAACATTTTATTGTAATTATTCTTTTTTTAACTTAGACTCATCCTAATCGTACTTTAAACATTATTTTTATTTAAAAATTAAAATTCTACATTTATATATAATTTTTATTAAGACTATGATGAAAAATACTTAAAAACAACCTCCCTGAAAATGGCCTCCGCTCTTTTTTTACGGATGCCAAAATCCTTGGTTTTGGCCACGTCCAGGAAAAGTGTAGTATGCCACGTCATCAATGCATGCAACCAAATGGTTAAAAAAATTCCATTTTCCTGAAAACCTCCGCATGAATCTAGTTTTACAGGGAAACAAATGGACCCTCAGTGTTTTATCAAACAATGGAAAATAGTTAACTTGACGGATTCATAGAGGTTACATATTCATTCAAACTAATTAAACCTGCCTTAAGGCGATTTTCTAGCGTGTCTAAAGAGTTCTAGTAAACTTGGGGCGCATTAGAGTTGTGCGAACATATCATATACTTTGTTTTATTAAAGTTTTTTTGTTTATTATTTTTAACTCATACTGTTGTCAAATAATTCTAAATTTTATTTCACAGATATTTTATTAACCATATTTAAATTCAGTACTGTTTGATGCGAGATAATTTGAGGATAAATTTAAGTTATTTCTTAAATTTCGAAGAGAATTCAAATATATTCTGAAATTTTTACGATACCAAAGATACCCTAATCGTTTTCCACGGAATTGATAAGTCGGTTGTTGTGACCGGATTCGACGGCCCGCCCCGATCCGCAGTTTAGAACCGCATCCGCGACCATAAGCCCTAGTCTTAACTCTCGGTCGGCGATGGCTTCCTTCCCATCCCTCTGTCTCGTCTCTCTCCACTCTTGCGCGTAGATCGCTCAGCAGCTAGCACAACAGGCATCTCACCCCGGCGCAGCGGCGATCGCTCCGGTCGTGGTACCTCGCTCGTCCCTCTCTCTGTCTTCCGTACATGCGGACCTGACCTCCTCTCTATCCTCTTATAAGGCCCTACCGATCACCCTCTTTTAGTCTTCTTCTTCGAGCTCTCCTTCAACTCAATCTGCTCACTATACTGCTCATAAGAACCACAACGGCAGCACCGCAGCAACACCTAAGAGATTCGTCTCGTATGCCAACGTCTGATTCAGGTCCTCCTCCTAGCCGCCATTACTACGTCTCGTCCACCAAGAGGCACAGCTGCACCACAAACTTCTACTTGTACGTTTATTCCAGCTTCATACACTTCCGGAGAACAACCAACGCTTATTCCGAATAAACCATCCATTTTTTTCGTATACGATGCAAAGCAATTGCTTCTTCCAAGTTTTCATTTCAGAATAGAATGACAATTTCAAAAAAATTATTTCTATGAACAGGTGGGCTCGAATTTGTCTGTTTGGGTCTAAATGAAGCAAGCAACGTCTTTCCGTTGACTCTAGAAGCCAGTGGCAGCAGCATGAAGCGTTGGATGATGAAAAGAACCCCTAAAAGTAGGAGTAAGACTTGAGAACAGCGAGCTGAGATGTCGGTGTTGATTGTGACAAGCCTGGGAGACATCGCAGTGGACCTGCACACAGATCGGTGCCCTCTCACGTGCAAGAATTTTCTCAAGCTCTGCAAGTGTGTTTCCTTCTGTCATTTGTTTTCCTTTCCCCAATTATTCTTTTTCATTATTCAAAGGGCTCGCCATGTGTTTTGTACCCAGTTATATTTGGTCTTGGTAGTTGCTATCATGGCAGCTGGACAGTGAGTATTTTCTAAGGGTGTTTCTATCTAGGGGTAGAATTATTCTTGATCCATTGGCTGATTTCCATTTCTAACTTCTTTTTGTTGTAATCATGGATGTCAAGATGACAAGGTACCCAAGGCATTCAAGAGTGCTAATTCCACTAAAGTGATAGGACGGCTGCTTAGGCATCGCCTAGATGGTCAAGGCGGTAGCATTAGATGCTTATATATACACATACATGTATATATATACATATATACAAATCATGATAGATCAAACCATAATATCCAAGCACCAACAATATCTCTACCATATAGAGAGGATAAAAAATATATTTGAAGATAAAAAAACTACAAGGTTGGAAACCGTCAAGGCACCAGATACGTTCAAAGTTGTAACCTCTTAAACATTGAAGCACAAGTAGTGCGGAAAAATATCATAATGTCTCTACTAGATGTTAGAAGGATAAAGTTGAATGAAGAAATGAGAAAATGCTGGTGGAAGAATGATGAAACTAAAAACATCAGTGATGGAGAAAGAAAACCTAGGTTTTACCGGAGGAGGATGACGGCGAGGAGATGACTGATGGTTTGCAATGACCGGTGGAGGAGGACAGCGGCGTGGCTTCTTCCGCAGCAATGGGAGCTTCTGGACCTTTTGAGTGCGGCGGGGCATCAGGGGCTTTGGGACTGTCTGAGCGCAAGGAGGCATCTGGCTTCAGGTGGGAGGGGTCAAGGCGTGCACCTTGGGTGCACCATTTTGGATTGGAGCTGGCCACTTGGCCTAGGATATTCATGGTCTAGCAATGATCTGCATTCATCGAGACTCCCTAGCGTCTTATGTTCTAGATGACCACTAAGGTGGTGTTTAATAATGTTGAGATCTGAGATTCACTTCTCACATGTGATAATGCTGCATAAATATCTGAAAACTTAATGATTAAAACTGTTTGATAAATTGACAACTAATAAATCTGAAATATGAATGTATTAAGTTTTTTTGATAACAACTGATTCTAAAATAAAATACATTAAATATTACTCGGTAATGACGATGTAACATCTAAAGATGAGCATAATGTCAACCTATCACATTCCACTTCATGTGTGCGTGCCCTTCAAATAGAGAACAAGGTATTTGTTATGTTTTAACTTAAAGTTGATTATACACTTTTGCTTTCCTTCTTGACTTTCCAAACACTTTGAGGCTCTTTCGCATTTTCATGTAATTGTTATTTGTTTGATGTAGATTTTCATATATCAAATAGATTATCTTTGACTTTTTATTTTGTTATAAATTTATGTAGTGTACAAATAATGGCAATGTCACATTGTTCTTCTGATATATATGGTGCCATAATTTTAAGAATTTGATATCGAGACCTTAATACACACAATAACATTTCTTAATTTTGCTTGTATGTAATTGAACTTTTTCTTTGTTTTGTGCACTCATGTGTTGAGGAAAATCATTGATTTAATATCTTGTGTCATGATAATGGGAAAATCATTGATGTTAATATTGTGTTATGATAAGGGGTCATAAAATATTAAGTGTTGATGTAGTTTGCATCATAAATATAACATCGATTTTCATTAAAATAACAACACATGAATATCGTGTAATCTAAATTTATCAGGATAGTTATTAAATTTATGCATACCTATACTAGGAAATGGAAACCCAATTGCAGTTGTAGGCACTCATTCAAATAGAGCTATTCCTTCTTCCTCCCATTTAAAACACGGCGTCTTGAATGTAGATGCTCTTGGACGAGACTAGATAATATGAGATATTAATAATGCATTTTTAAAAAAGGAAATCAAACTTTTAATTAGCTTGTACTTTTAAGTGCTCTTTTCACCTTTCACTCAGCCAGTTCATTTTTTTTTGTAACCAGACTTTAAGACCTTGTAGTCTCGCGAACTAAATTTTTTGCTCAACATATTGACTGAGGATAATCATATTGATCTTTCATTCATTTTTGTGTTAGAAACACTTCAATTTTTTTTCATTTTTCTGCTAACTACATCCCAAGAATCATTTTCAAAGTAGTTCCCATCATTTAAAAGTCTATTTATTCGGTGGAATGACCTAACAATTACTTTTCTTAATCTGGATCTCACCAACTAACTTTAGTAGCATTCCTCATATTATATGGACTTGCGTACAATATGAAAATATGAATGATAAGCAAATTAAATAGATAAGTCGATGAATTAATAACACATTCATTCATAGGTAGGACTATTCACGGTTTGGTTTGGCCTGGTTTAGGACCCAAATTTCCTAAACCGAGCTGAACTGATAGGGGTGTTTGACCAAACTAAACCGGTTCGTTAACCTGTCAAACCAAAGCTGGACCGAACACAAAATTTTGGTTTGGTTTGTTGGTTCAGACGTGGCCCAGATTCCATATGTTTTTTCATTTTTACATCGGCCAAATACCAAATACAAAAGAAGACAAGTGAAGCAAAGCAAAGTAATATCAAAATCTGATTGCATGCCAAAACTGCAATGTTCTTAATACTATGTACATGGAATTCCCACACTCACAGCGATCACCAAGAATTATTTCCAACATAAGCAATATGTTCTTTGTATGACCCTGAAAATCAAATAGACAACATTCAGCAATCCGATCAATGACACCTGTTTGTTTATCTATTTCTATCTACCGTTAACATTTTTACAAAGCTCTATCTAAGAGGAATAGAGTATTTTCTTGTCTAATGAATAAATAGAACAAAATGAATCCTCAATGGTAGAGAATCTGAAAAGTCAGAATGGAACCCCTTGGAGTTGACCTCTTGTGTCGTGTTGCCTTGCCATCCTCATCGTGTTGAGCCGTTGATGCCTCAAATGGAATGGAACCCCAACCCCAACCATCAACCAGAAGGGTGCTGACTGCTGCAGTTGTGGCCTGTGGGGACTGGGGAGAACAAAGGAAACCTAAGTCCATAGGGGGGAAATTGGCCAACTAGAGGCGGAGGCCCTGAGCAGCCAAGCAGGAGTCTACCATCACTAGAACTGGGATGGACTATGGAACTAGAGGCATGGAAGGGTGAGGGGCCTACCCCGTGTGGAGAGAGGCGAATGGGTAGGGGCTACCGCATGTGGAGAGAGGCGCCTGAGACTGGGAGAAAGAAAATAAGGAGACAATGCTGCGGCAGCGCCCTGGCGGCCGAGCGGGTGGGAGGAGAGGAGATGAAGATGGACAGATAGAAACCTCACACGTTCACACCAGCGGATGGTGGAGCTGCGGAGGTCTGAGGACGAGGAGGTGCTTCCTTGGCAGTGTGCAGCGGTGTTGGCGGCTGTGGGGTGAGGGGAAACCATAGGAAAGATCTTGGAAGTAGAATGTTTGCGGGGCATTGGTGCATCGCATCGGCCATTGGGCATTTAGTTAGCTGATAAGGTTTTTTTAGGGGTCAACATCGATAACAGTTGGGTCAAACCGAACTGACGGTTGACTGATTGAGTTAGTGGATATCGATCTGTTTGGTTTCTATACAGACCAAAACCAAACCAAACCAAACCAAACCGACCATTCTATTTCGGTCCGGTCTTGTTCAAAAAACTGATTCCATTTTTTGATGAACTGAACCGGTTCAGTTTGGTCTGATTTTCCTGTTCTACATGAACAGCCCTATTCATAGGAGACCCATGCGTGCACAAAAGGGTGTACTTGCCTCTTCTACTGCATGTGTACAAGCTTTTGAATATGATATTTTTTCTCATGTTTTGTGTCATTTTTTGAGTATCAAAGCTCTATCTCTCTTTGAATGAAATGTATTGAGCTTTTTTTGATCAACCAAGTGTAGAAAGTTGTCAACAACATTTCCTGCCTACTCTTTTTTTACCTTTTAAAACGTGAAAAAGACAAGTTAAAAGGTAACATCACAACATCAGTTCTTTGTTATAGTGGCCATATGCAACATTTAAAGCAAAGCCACCTGAGAGGGTGCATTGTCTTGTGTGGGTGAGAGAGAGAGAGAGAGAGTCATGGTTTTCCATCTCGCTAAGATCTCGCGATAATCTCGGTCTCGCCAAGGGGCTGAGATACGAGATTGCCGAGATCCGCGACTACTCTGTGCACCCTGTTTATGATGGTGTAAACCTATTTAATATATTTTACTATCACTTATACTATCATATAAAAATGTGTTACAAGTTTAATACCATATTAGTATTTAAATAAGATAATATACAAGTTTAAATTTTTTAGAAGCACAAATATCTTTTTTTTGGTATTGAGAATGCTTTGTAATTGTTTAGTCACACAGTTGGTGTACAAAATGTGTTATATATTTCTATGTAAATTCATCGATGTTCTCCTATTTTTATAAAATATTATGTTATATTTTATACATATATACATTTTGATCCAAGAATCCGAGATCTAATATCTCGAGATTTTTCCAAGATCTCTTCTCTTTCACCCCCACCCCCGAGACGAAACCGAGATCCGAGATGACAATCCTTGGTGTGTGTGAGAGAGAGAGAGAGAGGGTATGAATCATTTGAAGTTGTCAACAAAAATGTTCTTGTAGGCCTGAGAGATCCCACTGTCGAGAGCAGGAGAGGGAGGGGAGGACAGTCGAGAGAAAAGGGAGAAAAGGATAAAATAACCCAGAGAGAGGGTGAGGGCATCTGATGCGAGACAAAGAAGAAAGTTCCATCTGTGTGTGTAAAATGACCGAATATACCAGCTGAGGATAATCAACCAAACAGTGCTCGGCCCCATGCCAACTGAAATGACTGACCGGGTCTGCTGGATTTGCCTGAGATAACTGAATTCCGGACCCCTTGAACGTCTTGAACCTATTGGGGTCGACCTGGTTCAGGTCCTTGTGCGCCGGTCTGGGTATCAACCCAATGGTCACAACTCCTCCACTGTGTCATTGGGTGCTCTGAGCTCAGGCTTATACAATGGTGTCAATCTGGTGGACTTGCCCAATGAATGAGTGATCCGATGAAGCTTGCTGAAAGCGATCACCTTGAAACTTAATGGTTGGGGTTCCAGTGTACCCGCTACTGCAGACCCTGCTGGGTGTGGTTCAAAGAGGTCATGAAACACTGACTGAGGCTTGTGCTGTCCTGGCTGCTCTGCAGCTGCCGGACCAAGAAGGCCCCCCGGGTCCCTGGACAGCACAGAACTGGATGATGCACCTCGGCGTGGACTTGCTCTGATGGCTGAGGGCACCCCGCTTCAGACGATCGTGAATCCAATGTATCAAGGAATCTGATTGGGAGGGGAGGGTGATGCGTTGATGGCGAGGAGCATTGGAGGATACCGGGAGGCTTTGAAGAGGCAGTGGCTGATACTGCAGAAGGAGAACTGGGAGCCAGTTGTTCTCTGAGTTGAGGAGGTGAGCTAACTGGGAGGTTGACTGAGAAACTTCCAGATAGGCAGAAGCCAAGGCGACTGATGAAGAAATGGGAAGTCGGAAACGCAATAGAAGAACCGGGGATGTCACGAGGAGAGGTTTCTGCTGATGAAGGGGTAACGGGAGCTGGTTGCATGATGGGCTGGACTTCACAGGACAGAATGTGTGATCAATGGAATTCTGGAAGGTGAAGAAGAAGGAAACAAACCAGAACAAGACCCAGACAGAACCAGGAAGAAGGGGAAGTGCCGGGGTGACTTCGGAGTGAAGGAGAGTTAGCCGGAAGCCAGAGGGTCTTCTAGAGGTGGAGGCATAGTTGTCAAGGCAACAAAGCACTCGAGGCGCTCAAGAGTGCCAATTCTGTTTAGGCGATAAGGCGGCCACTTAGGCAATCAAGGCAGTAACATTAGATATTTATATATACATGTATATTTATGTGTATATACATATATATACATATATACATGTTTACAATCATATGTATAATCAGATGTTAGTGCTATATTTAATTATGTATATAAAACATATATGCATTAATACAATTATATTTGTATGTTATAATTTAACATGTATGTTTATGTGTGCATCTACAATTATATGTTTATACATAAATATATATGCATCAATATAATTATATTTGTATGTTATAATTTAACATGTATGTTTATGTGCATACATGTGAATGTGTTTTATTTATGTAATTATATGTGGGGGTATATATATTTTGGTAAAGAGTTAATTTTGATAAACTAGGTGAGGAGGAAAGAAAAGAGAGTTAAGAGAGATCTTTATAAGTCTTAAGTATATAATATATATTTATAAGAAGACCGAAATACTCTGGAGGTGATGGGGGAAACATTGGTGATGACTGGGGGTGAGGAGAAGAAGCTGGAGTGCTCCAGGGGTGAAGGAGATAGCTGGACGTGATTTGGTGGTGATGAGATACCTATGGGAAGAGGTTGTGGGGCGCCAGGCCGTCCGGATCATCCGGAGCCATCGACATCTGGGAGAGAGAGAGAGAGAGAGAGAGAGAGAGAGAGAGAGAGCGCACCAGAAAGGAGTTGTGTAGGAATCGTTCATTGCTTTATTTTCCATTTCATCATGTCCTGTGTGCACAGTGTTGGTTTTATATAGTCCCCATGGACAATTTAAGGGAAACTAAAAAAATGACTTCCAATTCATGTAATACCTATCCACTATGCGTGAAATAAAATGTTTAACTATACTAATATCAAAATGAATCCCAAAAATGTGTCATCTTCTCCATACTCGAACGGTGTCGACTCCAAATTTTTTGTATGTTGGATCTGACCTCATCCTCGTCTTACCTCGGCAGAATGCCAGCTGGTTTAACCCAGTTTGGGCCCTATCATACTGGTTCACCCCTCGTTAAGGCCGGTTCAAACTGGAACAAACCTGTCCAGGTCAGGTTCATTCTAATTTATCTTTTTCAGAGTAGTTTGACCGGTTTAGTCAGGTTCAGTTGGCCTAGTTGGTCAGGATCAGCCTGAGTGGTCTGACACAGTTTGGTCTTTTTTTATTTTCTTTTGCATCCGTCTATGGTTGGTTTGTTCGAAGACTTGTTTTCCATACTTTCTTATGTTCTACTCTTGACATAGCAAGGATGATTAGTGTCTTCTCTTGGTTATGCAGGATCAAATACTATAATGGTTGTTTGTTCCACAAAGTTGAGAAAGACTTTATAGCACAAAGTGGGGACCGTACTGGTACTGGCACCGCTGGCGAATCTATATATAAGTGAGTGTCTGTAGAATTTCTATGTTATGAATGTTTATTTCTTTTTCTATTGGATAAAATGTTATAGTAAAATTTTAACCATGCGACATTTAGGCTATGCAGATTACATCTATTAGATACATTGCAGAATCGGCCGATCCAGATCAAATTGGATCCCTTTGATCTGATTTTGGCTAGGAGATCCGATCCAAGCCGATCTCTCGTCAGAATCAACTGAAATCAGTCTAATCGGCTTGTATCAGGACCGGAATGAACGGAATTGGCTGATTTTGGAGCGATTCCGGCAATTAGCAAAAAATACCGCCCTGAGACCTTAATACAGTCCATTTCGGGACTGAAATCGGTCCCAAAAGGGCCTAGATTGGATTGATTCTGCATTTTTTCATTTTTTTAGGGTCTTTTGAAGAACTGATGCAGATATGATTCCAGATCAGTTTTTCTCTTGGAAAATTGGCTAATCCGATCCGGGTCCCATTTCTGATCCTGCGATCTATGATGCTTTTCTAAGAATTTATAGGATCTCAAGTCTTCTCATTTATGTTTAACTAAAATGGCTATGCTTTAATAATGAAGTGTGGTGAAATTTAACTGTGAGGTGCCCTTCTTTACTTTTTCTTCTCAACTAGAAACCATTGTAGGATTATCATTTTAGAAGGTGGAAGTTCGGCAGATGCCTTATACTTGTAAAATCCAGTGAATGGCAGGACAAATGATCAGGAAAAAAGTGGCTGAAGAATTTTGAGTTCTTGGTCAAATTATTACTGAATGGTATGTTAATAGACCAGAAAGGAACTTTGATGGGTCGAAGGCAGGACTCAGTGATCATTTTGTTAAATGTCTCTCTTTTCAGCAATAGGTGCTTGAGTTCCGAATGGTATTGTGATTTTGTCCATCTTGGAGGTAAGCATGTGGAAAGAAAAACTGGTGGACACTCTTTTTACCTTTCTAGTCAAAGGCATGAGGCACTTAAGGCGAGGAAGGGGTCACTTCGCTTCAGGTGCCCTAGGCAGTAGAGGCGAATGTGGCTTGTCAGAGATCTCTGGAGGCTGGAGAAGCGGAGAGGTCCTCCGGTGCTCCACACAGTGACCGCGGCCACCAAAAACTGTACTAGACATCTAGCGAGTCCCAAAGCCTTTTTATGAGATGTTCAATGCACTAGAGGTGCCTTAAATACCTCCCTTGACCGGCAGCAACCAAATACTGTACTAGATCTCTAGCGAGTCCCAAAGCCTTTTTTTGGGATGTTCAATGCGCTAGAGGTGCTTTAAATACCTCCCTTGTCCGCCACAGTGCTGGTGGCGATCGCCTAGGTGATCCAGGCTCAAGTGAGGCAGCAAGAGCCTGCCTCACCTCACCTCATCACCTAGGCAAGTTGCCTCAACTGCCTTTGATAACGGAGCTTCTTATCAATAATTTCTGGGTCGAGGTTGGCTGCCAGATTGGGTCAGAGCCAATCAGATTGGGATACATCGGATTGGAAGGAAATCCAATTTAGGATTGGCCTGGGTGAGTGGGTGGTTCTCCCAAAACTTAAAAAAAAAAACAAAAGCCAGCAATAAAATGATTCGGTCCTGACTGACCCTCATGGGATTGTCGCTGAGAGGTGGTGGAGGGGCATTTTTATATTTTTATTTTTGCCGATTTTTTGTCTTGGCATTATATTAATTTACATGTTGCATTGTTGTTAAGCAAAATAATCTTTATTTTTTGTATTTTCTTCGGCACTTGACCATGCAATAGACTTGTTTATTTCTTAACCTGTTTATTTATATTTTGAACTTTTTATATTTTTTTATCAAGTTCTACAAGCCTTATCATCATGGGATGGAACATATTGTTTTTTAAATGAAGAGGAAAAATTAAACGCGCTTTTCAAGGATGGTTGGATCGGAATCTGAATTGGGATTAGGTCGGCCCGAGTAGTAGATCTGGCAGGGGAAAATCTGATCCAGGATTGGTACAGATAGGACTTCTCTTCACTCTTTTTAAGTCATGTAGTCATCAATCATACACATACTTAAAATTGCAGGACACTAAGATGAAAATCTGGTGACCTGATTGCGAGATGGGATGGCAGGGGAGAGGGTGATTCCAAGCTTCTATGTGTAGGAGGGGCCCAATTGGGACTTAGGATCAGTTGGGTCCATTTTTTTTGGGTGGGGTTGGGTTGTCCAAGTCAGGCCTTGATCCTTGTCAGCTTGATTTGCCTGATCCATGGTTGATCCTACTGATTTGGGACAATTCAGGGGGTAGTCCGGGTTCGGATTGTACTTCCCCTCTGGATCAGATTGGCTGATGCTGATCCAGTGAACCATGGCACTTTTTGAATCACTCTGTTGTTTCTTTTTCATGACTTCAAAAGAGGTCAATAATTCATAAATAAAAGAGTGACAAGAAACTAAAAGCGTACATAATGACAAGGATAGAAGAAAGGAAAACTATCAAAACTGTATATGTTAAAGAAAATGAAAGCTAACAGGTTACATGCAGGGTGGAAAAAGTCTAGGAGGCTGGAAATCCTAAGATGTTTACAGGCAACAAAATCTTCGGACTTGGCGCCTAGAGGTGTCCGTGTATACAACAGAGAGCCAATCTTTTAAACCGGCAAGACCAAACATCCCCCAGAAATCAGAATACCCACTTCCCTCAAAATCTTCATTGAAAATTCTCATCCCATGGGCATACCAAATAGCGTTTGAAAAAACCAGGAGATACATAATCTCAACATTTGATTTTAACATAAGATACAGCACTGATTTCACGTAAGAAGTAAATTAGTAGTTTGTTTATTTTCACATTGGTCAGTAAGTACATCACTACCGCTGCAAGGCTTGTATGATGCCCCAGTTAATAGAGGAGTGGCCAGTCTCTTCTAAACAAGTAGTGTAGCTAACATATTGGATGCTGCTACTTTTAGGGGCAAATTTCTACTTTGTATGACTTTCTTATTGTTATTGTGATGCTTTTCTACCATCTCGGTAGTTGAGTGTGTTTTTTAGTTTTTGTTTGTCCGTTTATTTAATGCTGTACTTTTTCATTGTATTAATGGAATGTGGCTCTCAAGCCTCTTCAAAAAAAGTAGTGTAAAGTAAGCATAGCTGCTGTATGCTAGTTTTGGCCACCGTAACATGCTTTTTTGTTTGTGATCCTTTCCTAACTGATATCGTGTGTCTTAATTACTTTCATTTTTTAGGTTTCTTTATGGTGAGCAAGCACGTTTTTTTGATAATGAAATTCATCCTGACTTAAAGCATTCTAAGGTTGGCACCATAGCTATGGCAAGTGCTGGCGAGAATTGTAATGCATCACAGGTGGGTACTTATATCGTGTTAAAGCATACTTTTTTTATTAGTGATCGGTGTGTTAAACCACATTTGACGTTTTGTCTACAATTTTGCAAATATATATATTTTCTATCCTCTTCCTTGTATTCAAAACTTTTCCGGTGGTGCAGATAAGGCATCCAATTTCGTGCATCAGTTGAAAAACATGTCTGATTTGTGAGAAATGCAGAGGTTCAGGTATAAGATTTGCAAGTTCCTTGCTTTTAGAAAACCAACCATGTGAATGGGACAACTGCCCAAGAATTGCGGTCTTGAATCTTGGCTTCGTCTGGGGGGGGGGTGAAAGAGAAGAGATTTTAGAGAAATTTTGGAAAAATCTCGGGAGATTGGATCTCGGATCAAAAAATATATATGTATGAAACATAACATAATATCTTTATAAAGATGAGAGTACATCAACGAATTTACATAAAAATATATAACACACATTTGCACATCAATTGTGTGAATGAAGAATTACTAAGCACTCTTAATACCAAAATGATGGTCTTCGTGTTTCTAAAAGATTTAAACTTTTATATAATCTTACTTAAATACTAATGTTGTATTAAGAGTTTTTTATGTTCTTGTTCTTGATTGTTTATTACAAATTGATGATTAAATATTTTGTGAAATTGAGTTGATATAATCTTTTTATTATATAAGATATTATCTTTGTATGATAAATTGACGATTAATGTCCAAATTTAAAATTTGAGTAGATTAAGAGTGTTATTTGACTTAAGTTATAATTAAATGTGTATCTTTGTGTGTTCATACATTTAAATGTAATTTCATTTATGTAATTATGTATGGATAAGTATATATTTATTTTGGAAAATAATTAATCTTTAAAAAAACTTGATGTGTGTGTGAAAGAGAAGAGAGTTGAAATAAATTTAGAAGTTTATAACACATTGATGATTATGAATCGTATCACAGGGGCAAAGTCACTCGAAGAAATTTTTTTGTATGGACCAGTCCAAGTGGGGTGAGATCTTGACAATCTCGTTTCTCGCCTCCTTGGCGAGACCGAGAATCTTATGAGATCTTGGCGAGACGGCATTCCATGCAACTGCGTCTAAGATAGGGGCATTTCGTTAGGTAGAAGTAAGTTTGTAGACCAAAACGTGAAGATGGGCTAGTTGTTGTCTTTCAATATCGCCAATTCAGCTCTTCTTTCAAATCACTTAGGATGCTAAACAAGGAATAAATTAATTATACTCAATTCAACCCGCACTTTTGTCCAATATTATTTCTGGTCGGCTATATGGATTCTTCTTCTATTCACGTCGATAGATATTTAAAATTTAAATTATCTAAATTATGTTGAATTAATTTTCTCCAAGTTAACTTAGGTCTACCACATGTTTTTTGTTTTATGTTATTTTAATATTTTTTACTTTTCTAACCAGTGTCTTCTTAGGTCTTTGTTTAATATCTCCAAACTATCTCAATTTCTCATCTTTTGTCTACAATTGTCACTTCTCTTGCATTTTTCGAATATATTTATTTTCCAATTTATCTAATATTGTATGACGACCTATCCATTTTAACATTCTCATTTTAGATACATTTATTTTGAGAATATATTTTTCATTTATGGTTCAACCATTGATTACTGAATTGGACGATTTCCAGATTAAATCGGCACCCATCGATCTGATTTTGGCTTGAACTCTTGATCTAAGCCAAACACCTATCGAAATTAGCCTAAATTGGCTGAATTGGGTCGAATCGGGACCAAAATCAGTTGAATCAGTTGATTCACGGTGCTACCGCAATGCTGAGCGACCATGGCATTTTCCCCACCCCATGACATTTTCCCCACCCAATTTGCCTATGCTTAAGATTATGGGTCCTGGGCTTGCCAGGTTCAATCGCGCAAGGAAGATGTTGTGGCGGAATGGCCATTGCAATTGCCATTTCCTACTTATTTTGGGGCTAAAAATAGTTAGATTGGACCGGAAATCAATCTAACCTTTGATTTGTGTTATTTTTGGACTCTTATGGTTTTTTGAAGAACCAATCCATATTGTTTTTGTATACTTTTTTCTCCAAAAAAATGGCTAATTTGGCGATTGTATCGAAATTCACCAATGTAGGTCTTGATTCCAATTTAGCGATCAAAGAGTTTAACATTCACTACCATACATCATTGCACATCTTAAACTTTAGTTTCTTTTTTTAGTTTGTCTCATTTTTACTCTTCTACTAGTTTAAGTCATGCAATGTCTCATTTGTTTTAATGGAAAATGACTTTCGGGTATTGTTAAAAAATTGAATATCTTATACTTGTATTGTAAAATTTTTTATTTCAACTTTAGTGTAATCTTATGATCATATCCTCTATACTAATTTGTATTTCATTCAACCTGTTTTAATCTGACGATTAACATCTTCATCACATTCTTCATCTTTTTGAATAATTGATTGAAAATATTTAAAATGAGTTCTTAGAGATAATATTGCCATCCAAACTGACGCCTTCACTTTCTTCTTTTTGATTTTCATAAAATTTACAATGCATTTATTTTATTTTAGTTCTACTTATCTTGAAACCCTCGATGTTTAAAATATTTTTTCATGGTCTTTTCAACTGCGATTACAAAATTGTTACTTAAAGTCCTTTCATCCAACCTCAGCAAACGTTGATAGATTGACCAATTCTTCTCAGTCTATTTCTATTAATGGGATATTTATTTTGGACAATTATATTGTGGCCCATGAATGTATCCATGTTTAGAGACTTAGACTCAAAGTGTGTATTCTTCTTAAACTGTATTTTGAAAAGCTTTATTACACAGTGAGATAATTTTTCCTATTCAGAATAATTCATTGAATGGGTTTTGAAGAGAAGTGGATTAAATGGGTAAAATTTTGTGTTAGCACGGCCAGGTTTTCTGTTGACATTAATGGGAAGAATTATGGCTTTTGCTCTTCTTCGTGGGGGCTCTGAGGTCCGCTTTGAGAAAATTGACTCTGGGTGGTATGGAGGTTGCGTGGCACAAGGCTATATGGATTCTTTTGCTCCCATTCAAGATTATGCTTTTTATCTGGAAGATCGGTAAGCCGAGGCTTCCAACTAGGTGTCAACTTTGAAGAATTTCCCCTTAGCCTCCACAACTTGTGTTTTCTTTGGTTGTAGGATCAAAACTCTTGATCATCTATTCATTTACTGTGGGCTAATCAATTTCCTATAGAGAGTAAGAGTTATGTTTAAATGCGGGAAGATTCCGTGGCTGCAGCCTGCTACTATCATCTTTCTTGTTTGCTTGACCACAGTTGAATCTTTGGCCATCAAAACCTAACATGTGGAAGCTTTCTCTACCTACTATGTTTTGGTCTTATTGGTGTATAGGAAATAGAAGGATCTTTCAAGAATACTTTGACAATCCGAGATTGATTCTTAATATAATGTCTTATCATGTGAAAGATTGATCATGGGCTTATTATGGACAACACCTTGCATAGACTGTTTTCAACTCAACTCAACTCAACTAATGTCTTTATCCCAAATTACTTGGGGTCAGCCATATGGATTCTCTTTCTCTACTCATGTCGATTTTGTGTTATTTCTTCAGAGACATTTAAACTATCTAAATCATATTGAATTACTCTCTTCCAAGTTAACTTAGGTCTGCCACGCCCCTATTTTGTTTCTGTCATTTTAATATTTTCTATCTTTCTAACTAGAGCCTCTTTAGGTCTACGTTTAATATGTCTAAACCATCTTAATCTCTCTTTTTTCTATTTATCTACAATTCTCGTTACTCCTGCATTTCCTCTAATATATTCATTTTTTATTATCTAATATAGTGTGATCACTCATCCATCTTAACATTCTCATTTCATCAACACTTATTTTAAAAGTATGTTTTTCTTTTATTGTCCAACATTCACTACCATACAACATTGCGGGTCTTGTACGATAAATTTTTTTTTCAACTTTAATAAAATTTTACGATCACATAGAACTCCTGAAGCCAATCTCCATAAAATAAGTGTTGCATAGACTATTTTTAAGCACAATTTTTTTTCAGCTCATCGACTTTTTCTTTTAATCGTATCGCTTGTATACTGTCTTGGTTGATGAGTTTTTTTATCTTTTTTATCTTGTTTTTTACTTCTCTTGTGTTAATAGAAGTTTGGCCTCAGCTATTTTCTAAAAAAGTATTTTTCTACGTTTTAATTTTTTATTCTTTTAATTTTTTGTCTCATCTTTTAATGCATTATTGTCTGTAACTTTGTTTTCAGGTGACGCCTAGATGACAAGCGCCCCAAGGCCAGTCAGGACGAGGGGCTCCTAGGTGCCCAGGGATATTTAGGACTATTTTAGCTAGTTTAATGATAAATAATAATAATTAAGTATTAACATCACTTAATTAAGTGGTTTTGAGGCAACAATAACTAGTTTTACTTGCTAATTTGATTATAAATAGACATTTTTATGGAACAATAACTAGGATTAAATAATTTTATAAATGTTTACTAATGGTTAATACAAATTAAGATCTAAAATTAACTTATATTCAAGTTATTTAGTCTATAAAACTATATACTTGTACATTATTAATTGATTTACAAGGTGTCATAATTATTTTGTAATATTTGTCACACATATATTTGTTATTTTATCAAATTTACTATATAAATAAAGGTGTCTCCTAAGTCCTAACTCTTCGCGTTTTCGCCCAAGTACCAAGGCAATGCTCTGTTGCCTTGGTCGCTTTGACACCCTTGGTCTACAAACATCATACACCATGGTATATCATCTTGTATATTTTTTGTTAATTCATGCAAAACTAATGTAAAAAGACAATGACTTATTGTAAACTATTGATATAAGCAAATTAAAATAGAAAAATCTCTTATTTCTCCTCCAATTGTGCATACGCGGTTGCTTCATTTGACATGTATCGCTTGAATATATATATATCTAGCAAATTGAGTTTATTGAAGCAATGTTGGTCTTCTAGGGCTCCCGATGCTCATTATGATCTTCATTGCCACCCACGGTACCCTTATCCCCTAAAAGGAGGTGGTGACAGATGGGGCGATTTTCGGCTCATCGGCTTAATCGTGATTTACAATCACTAAATTTTTATTAAAATTCTAGCTAATTAATATATTATATCCTGTGCTATATCAAAGGTGGTTGAGACCAAGGATTGCGATATCGCTTCTCGACCTTATCTTAGAATGGCCAGAGAGATGGTATCTTGCGAGATTAGGGCGAGATAGGTGCAGAGGGCAGCGACCATAGGGTTGCAACTGGAGGTGGTGGCACGGAGCTGTGCTTCTGTTCCATCAATCTTCCTTGCCTTATACAGACCCAACACGATCGGTTAAGTGGGATCCTTTCACCTGCTAATAGATTCATATCTCATATAAATGGGCCACATGAGTCTGGATTCTGGAACCTGCATGGCCTGTTTTCCCTTCTTGGCTTGAGGGGGAAATGCACCCTATGGCAGCTCGCTGCCTCCTCCGCCGCCCTCATATAGCCTATTAGATCTATGTAGCCTATTGAGAGTTTGAGACTGATAATCTTGCCAGATCTCGACGAGATGGAAAACTATGGTTGAGAATTTGAGATGACCATTGAGATGACAAGGTGAGGAGAGACGGTCTTTCAGTTGCGATTTGGCCAATATCTTCTAGGCAATTGTTGCCACTGCCACAAAGCCATAAGAAGGCTTTGGGACTTGTCGGAGGTCCAATAGAGCCGCCGATGGTCGTATAGAGCATCAGGACCTTCTTCACCGTAAGTTCTTATTAGGTGGTGGAGATTGGACCCATCATGGGTTCCAGGATCCTCTAGAATAGGGATGCCAACGGGTCAGATACTTGGTTGAATAATAATATTATCCATATCTGTATCCTATAAAAAAAGTGCATCCACTTACTATATGCAAGCTATCTGGAGTGGGTTTATCCGCAAACCGCATTGTAGTATCCACTTTAAAATGGTTTACGATTGGATAATAGACGATTAATGGATATACATAAAGTCATAAACAGTTCAACGAATAAATTCTTCTTTCAACAGAGAAGAAACTAGAAACTTCAGTAAAGCAAAATCGGCATGAACCCTCCTGCTTCCCTTCTTCTTTTCTCGTTCTCTCTAGCTTGAACCCTACTAGCATGCTTGACTTTTCTCATCTCTACCTCCCCTTCATCATCTTAACTTGGATATGTATGTCTTTTTTTATTACCCTTTCTCAATATGGGATCACTATCTCTTCGTCTTAGAAATTCATCTTGAATATCTTGCCTCTGACCAACTTTAACATACCTTTGTGATGCTTGCCCAATTAGATATATTCTCATTTCTTCTTTAAGCTCAGTCGGACTTTATCACAATTTATGTTGTCGAAGGTGATCACCTTAAGTGCCTAGGCGTTGAGGCGTGGTGAGGCAGGGTGCCCTTGCCTTGTTTTGTCGGTGGCCACCTAAGGCGGTTGTCTTATTTGAGGCAGTCGAGGCAGACTAAGGTAGGGGTGAGCACGGTTCGGTTTGGTCTAGTTTGAGCTATTTTTTTTTCAAACCGAACCAAAGCGATTCAATCCCTTAAACCGAATCAAACCAAACCGATTTTAATTCGGTTTGGTTCGCTTTAAACCGAAAATATATAAAAATATTTTAATTAATTATTTTTTACATATATAATAGTTTTTAAGTTAAAAACAATCAAAATAAATATTATTTTATTATAAAAATTATATTTTAATAATATTATAACAGTTTTTATATAAAATTTTAATTAAATCGATTTAAACAGTTTGGTTTGGTTTGGTTTAAACCGGTTTGGAGGACTTCTAAACCGAACCAAATCGAACATGGTTCAAACTGAACCAAATCGAACAAAATTGGCCGGTTCGGTTTGGTTTTTCGGTTTGAACCGTTTAATGCTCATCCTTAGATCAATATCGAATATGGGCTTTGCTTGGATCTGATAGAATTTAAGACACTTGTGGGGGTCTTTCTCTCTCTCACTCACCCTCGACTCTTTGCACCCTCCCCTGCCGCGTGCCACCAAAGAAGACTCCCCTACCGCCACCTATTGCTGGAGAAGATGCCGGCGCCACTGTCTGTTGTCGGAAAAGCTGCTGGCGCTGCCTAGAGTCGCCAAAGAAGCCGTCGGAACAGGTGCGGTTCAGGGTTTTTTCGATTTTTTTGTTTATTCATTGTGTCTGTTTTTTGTTCTTCATCCTTCTTCTAATACAACATTCTTATTTTATATTTTAGTTTGTTCTTTCTCGATGTAATTTGTCGGATGACCATATTTAGTCGAAGAATGTATGTCCTTCGATTTTTTTCTCTTTTTTTCGGTTTGTATTATAAATGTAATTAAATCCTGGTTTTTAGCATCCTTAAATTTATCGGACAACGTTTGTTTTTTCGGTAGTTTTTTAAAGTATTTTCTGCATTTTAAAGTATTTTATATATTTTTAGATATATTTTCTTCATTTATATATATATTTCTTGATTTTTTGTTGTATTTTTTATAGTTTTAAATATATTTTCTGCTTTTTTATATATTCTTTCATTCTTTGTAAACAATAAAAAATAAACAATGTTGCGTTGGCGTACATTGCCTCGGTTGCCTCTGGTCTCTGATTACATAGATTACACTTCTTCACCTTACCATCGATACTAAGTCACTGACTATATGTTATTTGAGATGGTATACACCTCCATTTATGTCTTTTTACATCACTTTCTTCTTCTTAACATCCGGTGAATGGTCATGTTATCATTCAATGTTTCGATGTGCAGCTGCACCTTAACCTTGCTCTTCGTCTGACATTTTATCTGCATCCACATAGAACAAATTAAAAATAGTAAATAACATGAAAACTATGCTCCAAGGGTGAGAAAATTAGGGAACCTTTCCCGATGGAGTGGCTGTGATTAGCCACTGAGGCATCAGTTTGGGGATGAGTATTAATTGTAGGTCACCCTTGAAGGGGTGATTGAGTATCACTTTCGAAGGGATGCCCTTTTGACATTCACCTCTTTGGGGGTGACTGAATATCACCTCCGAAGGGGTGCTTTTAGACAACCATCCTATCGGGGGTGACCTGTTCCTTCGGGGGAGCCCTTTAAGAGGTGGGGGAAGGGGGAAAGGGGAGATCGGGGAGGGGAAGGGAAAATTATCTCTTTGAGAGGAGGATCATGGAGGAATGCAAGGATCGTCGGAGGGGGAGCAAAGAATCGTTGGAAGGGAGCCCTAGGGGGAGATTGGTCGGTTTAGAATCATGTCCCATATCGACCCGATTTTGTACGTTTCCGGATTTTGGCGAATCAGTCAATCTAAACCGATCCTACGGATTCAAATGAATCTGTCTGGAAGTCCGGGCCAGATTTTCCTTCAATTCTTAGGACTAGGTCTTTTAGGTTCGTGTTCATCTTAAGATCACGTAGATCTCAAATACGGAAGGAAAAGGATGATATCATCATATTTGAATATCTAAATGTCTAGGGAGATGCTAAGTCGTAGTTCATGAGTGATTAAGAATTTGATGGTAACATAACCCATATGTTAGAAGCCGGGATAGAGACTTTATATATTTGAAGTCTTAAACCATTGTCATATCAATAACGAGAAGGAAGCCATCGAATTTATATGTCAAATCAGATTTTGATTTGATAATTTTGGATCCATCAAATGCTTAAGATTTACAGTGAATGCGTGATAAATCCGATGTCTAATGCTAAAATTTAAACTGACTTCATAATGAATCATAAATTTAAGATGATTAATGAAAATACTTGTACAATAATAGTGAAATAAAGATGAACATGTTTTAAATCCAATATCATTAAGATCAGATTTAAGCAAATCTCACTGTTTGTAAGATGATAAGACTTGGAGATAAATGAATTGAAATGAAGACCATATGATCAAAATATATAATCCCTTAATGAAATTTGATACGAACCACATGTTTTCTAGTCCTTGGATCCAAATTAACTCCATTAATTCAAAATGTCTTAATGTCAAGACATTGAGTTAAAAGAGTTAAATCTGCAACAAACTTGTCGAATATGTTAAGAATCTACTTAGATATATAACCTTAAGATGTTGAGTTTCTGGGGTTATAGCTCTCACACGTGTTTATGTTTTATTGATATATTTTTCCATTGTCATGAATTGCTACGACGGTTAACGGTTTATCAAGGATATTCGATTGTCTCCGAAAAATAATTAACATCAGAAATTGTCTGATTTGCAATTTCTGATGGAGAGAGGTTTAAAGATAAATTTTAATGAATTCAAAACTTCGATATGTTTATATTTTTATGCATTTTGCTAATACTGTTACGAGATATCATGTGTTCTCATGGTAGTATTTGTTAATCGAAGATAACAAATTTTTTTTCTAAGTAAATAGAAATCAAATGAATTTTCAAAAAATGATATATGATTTATATTTTTTCATAGGATGTGAAAACAAAGGAGGTTTCACACATTGTTATCCGGATGCCTTAAGAAATTGGATGTGGATTAGCACTCTTTGTTGGCTTAGGGCGTTTAGGAGCATTTGTTCACCATCGTTGGACGATTGGTGAAGTTCACCTCTTCATCCCATTGATCAAAGATTTGGAAGGACATTTTTCATCATCCCAACATCTCTAGGTGTGCTTCTTCAATCTCTACCGGTGAACTGATGGGAGGAACATTGGGTTAGTACTGCCTCCCCCCAAAGGCAGTTGTTTCCGTATTATTTTGTATGCTGCTAAGGATTGCTTTGGTGTATAATGCTGGGTCAATTATGGATAGTGTTGTTTGTTTAATAGAGACTAGCAAGTCTTTTTCAACAAGGTTAGATCAGCTGGGATCTGCTTGTTTGGAAGAACTAATGCCACTGAAAATACAAGTATTGTTGTGGAAACTTGGTTGGCAAAGGCTTTCAACCACAGCAAAATACTTTGGAGGAAAGTGACATCTATCTAATCCTGCATATTCTGTGACAGATATCTAGAACTATATCACTTGTTTCTCGCCTACAACATTTGCTTCAGAATGCCGAAGACGACCTTAGGCAATGAACAAAATCTGATGTGCTTCTTTTCAACCAGGCTGCTGCCACTATTCCTGGGACTGATTCCCATGTCTGGCATGCCTTCCTCCTGGCCTTTTTGTGGAGCATCTAGACTAGCAGAAACAAGAAAAGATTGAAGAGCTTTTCTGGCAGACAAATACGTATTATTCGCGTTCCCTACAGCTGTTTCAAGATTGCGATATTGCAGGGAGCTGGAAGCGCTCAACATGTTAAACTTTTTGCACAATATTTTAAGCACCTTGACTCATTCACAGCCTAACATCAATTTTCTCATTTTTTAGTTTGAGTTCGCCTGCTGATTAGCTCATGTTTTATATTTTTTTGTTGGCTTGCTGTCGAGATTTTTTTTGTCTATGGTTCATTCTGATTGATCTATTAATCCGGATCATAGATCGCGGAATCGGCCGATTCGGATTGGAATCGGCCGATTCCTGGATCGGATCGGCCATTGCCGATCCGATTCTTGGCTGAAGAACCGATCCGGAAAAAAATTCCGGCAGAATCGGTCGGGATCGGTCGGAATCGGTCCGGAATCGGATCGGAATCGGAATCGGATCGGCCGGATCGGTCGGGATCGGAATCGGAATCAGAATCGGATCGTTTTTTCTCTTTTTTTGCAATTCCAGTCGGATCGACCAGGATCGGCCAGAATCGGCCAGAATCGGTCCGGAATCGGATCGGAATCGGATCAGTTTTTTTTTTTGCTTTTTTTTCTTACCGTTTCTGGATCGATTTTCTCCCATTGGATCGATCGGAATCGGTCTGATCCGATCCGGATCGGATCGGTACCCACCGATCCCGATTCCGATTCTGATCCCACGATCCATGATCCGGATAGATCTCTCAACGCCACCTTTGTAACTGCTTGTATTTTGCTCTCCGGGTTAATGAATTGCCCCCATCCTTTTGGTGGATAGCCTTCAGAACAAAAACAGATGTCCAAATCAACCATCTTTGGTGACCTGGTAAGCTGAATGGATGAAGGAGGAACCTCTGCAATCCCACCTCCATTTCCAAACATCGTGCTTATCATCAACTAAATACAGCTGAAATAGATGAGATTGGACTGGACAAATCAGTTCATCACCCGTTGGGTTCCTCCTTAGGGTAACATCTACGTGTTCTTCTACAGTCCAACATTACATGAAGAGATAATTCCTGATTCTTTTGCATTGCCAATTGAGTTGTTTTTTTGACTTTGAGCTACCTTTTCCATGCCATTGATTTGGTCTTTTGAACTGCCACCCACTATTCTGATCCAAGTGTTTTCTTCCCTTGCATTCAGTTTTACTTCACTTTACGTGATGATCTTGACTATCTTGATGGAAAACACACGGTGAGTTTTCTAGCCTCCTTTGATATTTAAAATTTGCATTCAACTCTGTTTGTCTTCTATAATATTTTGGTCAATTGGTCAAAACTTGAGACTTTTAAAATCCAGGTTTTTGGAATAGTTGAAGAACAAGAAGGCTTGGAAACATTGGCAAGGATAAATGAATCTTACATGGACTCTGAAGGAAGACCATACAAGGACATCAGGTTTTGATGTGATCCTTCTTGTTACCTTAAAAAGAGCGTAAAAATGGTGAATGGTTGCAGGATAAAATGTGTGCATCATATTTGCAATTGAAATGAAGGAAAAGAGTAACTGATGTGTTTGTATTTCCGGTCCTCCTAATTGGCATTAAAACACGTTTTTAATATTCTGATACAGTTAAGTTCTTGTTTGATTAACTTCTCAAAATTGAGATTAAGATTAAATTACTTTTGAAGTACTTAATACTTATTAGGTTTCTATTTGAAATGAACCAATAAATTTATTTAGCTACTAACTACCTATTTTAGCATTATTCAACCTGAAAAATAGTATTTAGTTTTCTCATTGTTTTATGTTATGTGAAGTTTGTAGTTTATCTAAACAACCTATTTTAGTATTATTCATCTTGAAAAATCATGTTTTGTTTCTCATTGATTTATCTTCTGTGAAGTTTGTAGTTTATCAATTTTAATTATTTTTATTAAACTTAACATTTATACGTATGCTGATATATGAATCTGTTTCTAACTGCTCCTGGGATACAGCAACGGTTCTGTGCTTCTTATTTTTATCCAAGTTCCGAATCTTCTTGCAACCCTGCTCATTACCTTATTGCTTGATATTTGGCATCTCACTTGAAGTAATATGGTTAAGTTTCATTTTGTCAAGAAGATAGCTTAAGCCTTTTTGATCCTATGGTCTAGTATGATCTGTCTTAGTAATGTACTTAAATATTTTATGAAAAATTTAGTGATAAAAAACTGTAAATTTAATATGGTCAAGTTTTATTCAGTTTTTGTCAAGAAGACAGTTTAAGCCTTTTAGGACCTATGGTCTAGCATGGTCTATTTTAGTAATGTACTTAACTATTTTGTGAACAATTTGGTGATAAAAATTTGAGAATTTAATACTTTGCTAGGTAACAGTAGGGCCTCAATGCAACTTTTATGTGTTGTGCTAAAAGTTCTTTATGTATAGGGTTGAAAGAAAAAATAGGTGAACTGGTAAACCGAATTCTGTTCTGGAGTTTGTCCATTTGGTTTATTGATCCGAACTGATTTTATCGGTTGGGTTCAGTTTGGCGCCTCCCCAAATGAACCTGGCTGATAAATCGGTTGACTTGGTTCGACCCACTTTATTTATATATTATATTATATTTAAATATGCATATTATTATAAATTTATATTAAGCAATATAAAGTTATAAAAATCTATTATAAATAAAGTATTAATCTTATTGTGAACCTTAATTAATTATTATAATGTATTTTATTTTATTTTTTAGTTTATTCGGTTCGGTTAACAGCCAGTTCGGGGTTCATCTAAAGTTCCAAACTGGTTCGAGTCAATTCGGTTCAATTTTCAGTTTGGTTTCGGTTTTGAAAAAATGACTCAAAATCGAACCAAACCGTTTACAGCCCTATTTATGTAACCTAGAAAATTAGGTTTAACAACTATAAAAACATATGGTATTCTATATGAGTATCAACTAATTCATGATATGTAAAATATGTACTTACGTTCTGGATTCTTTGAAATTTTTTATTTTGACCTCTCTACATCGGATTTGCAAGGTTCTGATGACAATTACATTGAGTAACGACTTGAATATCCTTATTTAACCGCTGTAGTAATCCGTTTGTAGAAGATGGAGCAATAGCCCCATGAATTTATTGAAATGCAAAATTAGTGTTTTTGGATTTTAGTTTGATTTGATCTGGGTCTATTTTAGGATTTTAATTTGCTTTGGGTTAAGACTTAGTTTTTTATTTTATTTTTGAGCTGACTCTGGATTTAATCTGAGTTGATTAAAGTTCATTTGTGGATCTTGTTTGTTTTGTATTGGTTGTTTATTTTATCAGGACCTGATGTCTTTTAGGTTTAAGGGTTTGTTTATAAATTTGATTGAGTTTTATGTTTGAGTTAGTTTGGATTTATTTTTTAATTTGAGATGAGTTTTGTTTGGTTTTGTTGTTTTATAGATAGGACTTGATGTCCTTTTCCATTTGAGATGCTGCTTTTTTGTTTTGTTTTTATCTTAACTTGTTGTCTTTTAGATGTGTTGTGTTTGGAATATTTGAATTTGAGTTTTATTTTTAGTGAAGTTCCAGGTTTTGAAACTTTCAGGTTTTTGGGTTTTAAGTTTCAGATTTGAAATTTTCAGACCTGAGAATTTTGGGTTTGTTAGGATTTAAATTGCATGGGTTTGGATTTGTTGTTTGGAGAGTTTTAATCTCGGGTTAGGCTTTGGCATTTTTTGTTTCCAGTTTTGGGTTCGAAAATTTTTTTGACCTCAGACTTTCAGATTTATGATTTCTTTGAATCTTGAAATTAGCCGTAATGGTTTTGAAGTTGAATTTCTTAGCTTATCCTTTTTCAAATTTGGGAGTTTTGAGATTTTCTTTTGGATTTGAGGACCCTTTGATTTGATTCAAGTTCCAGGTTTGAGAATGTGAAACCTCGTTTATGAATATAAAAATATATGCAGGTGCATATGTTTATATCATGGGTTTGAAAATTCATTTGACTTCTATTCATTTGGAAAAGAAGTTTCATCTTTTTTTGGTAACATAAACTACTTTTGAAAAAACATGTGAGATATGATAGAATCATAGAAGTATTAGCCAAAACACATGGTGTGCATGAAAATGTGTATATCAAGATTTTGGATTCATGGAATTATGTCTTTGGTCCTCTCTCTATCATAAATCATCTCATTTTATCATATTATTCTTTTATCAAATTTAATTCATTGATTCAAATTCATAGACTGTGTATTGACAGCATAATATCGTTCATATATCATGGAGCACATAAGCATGGGGAAGGGCATGCAAGCCATAGTTCCCATCGGATGAGTAGGTCCGTAGGATATGATCTCATTAGCGTTTGATAGGCATTAGAGGCAGTGTATTAACCTTAACGGTTAGGCATGGACATGTTGGCATGGAAGAACCCATGCGTGGCCTTTTTCATAGCCTCAATGTTTTGAATATGATATATGATATGCAATGTCATGCATGTCGCATGTTACATAGATATGCATGATGCATGTTATATTGAAATGCATGTGGGAAAGCAGGAAGGAGCCATAATTTTCACTTGAAAAGGATCGGTTTAGTATGACGATATACATGACCGTGCTCAAATTAATGGGATTTATCTTTCTTAATATATAGAGTTTGATACTCTTTACATTGGGGGTAGAATTGGTGTAACATGGGGACATGTGCATCTACCGTCCAAGATCAGTACACCTTGGGGACGTGTTCATGCCCCGTGGCCTTCTGATCTTATGAGGGACCTAACTTAATAATGTCAATCTAATTAGGATCATTTGTCCAAGGCTATGAAGGCCGGTTGTTATTATCATGGTATTCCGGGTTGCGACCTGGACCTGACTAGGTCGGGGCTACCCGGAGCACCGGGTCGCGTGTGGTCCGGGTTGCGCGACCACCTGGCGACGGCCGTATGACTGTTGCTGGGCGCTGGCAACGGTCATATGACCATTGCCAATGCGGGGGGAGGGGGGTAATAGGTCCCCAAAGTGTTCTCTTGCCTCTCACATCTCTCTTGCTCTCAAGTTTTCTTTCAATTTCATGCTCTTTTCCTTGTTTAATTGTTTAATTAGTTCATTAAGTATTTTATTTTTTATTAGTTGTTTTAGTTTAGTTAGTAAATAAAATAGTTAGTTGGTAAATTAGATATTCAAGTAGTTTATTAAGTTCTTCATCACATCATTTAATTAGTTTGATAATTACTTCATTAGTTATGTAATTAGTAATTATATTATTTTATTAGTTTTAGTTAGATAATTAGTTAATACTTAGTTTAGTTAATAGTTTGTTAGTTTAATAGATATTTAAAATAATTCTTTATTTACTTAATTAGTGACTTAATCATGGAATGCCGGGTCGCGACCCGGCCTGGCACCCGGTCGGGTTTAGGCCGACCGGCCCCGGTCGCGACCCGGTCGGGGCGACTCCCCGGCCGGGTCGCGCGAGTCGCGCGACCCGGCCGGGTCGCGCGCGACTTCCCGATGCAGCGGCGGTCCTTGACGGGTGCTTCAGGCCGTTGAAGACCGTTGTAGCCGCTTGGGGGGGAGCCCCAGGGGCTCTCCTTACTCCACCCCCACTCTCACTCTCGACCTCTCGTTTGTGCTCTCGTTGCTCTCGTTGCTCGATTTTTTTTTCTCGTTACTTAATTATTTCATCGAAGCATTTCATTAGTTCGTTTAGTATATTTATTTAATATTAGTTCCATTGATTAGTGGGTTAAGTAGTTTATTCTTTTTTTAATACTTATTTGCTTACTTGCATAGTTAGTTGGTAGAAGATTAGTTAGATATTTAGTTTAGTAGTTACTTAACACGTCATTAGTTTGAAGGAATATTAATTACTTACTTAATCCTATATTTAGTTAATCATTCAATTTATATAAATAAAAATATACTTACGTTAGTAGTCACTTAATTAAGGTTATTAGCTATTTAAATAATTAATTACTTACTTAAGTAATTATTTACTTAAAAATTGTCTTCTCAGACGAACAACGAACTACGGCGCGACCGGAGTGATCCGGCTTGGTTGCATTGCGATTTGGTCTCCATGGCGGATAGAAAAGTGCGATGTAAATATTGCGACAAAGTAATATTCGGTGGTATTTATCGTTTAAAATTTCATGCGGCGTGAAGGGAAATGTTCTTCCTTGCGCACGCGGACTCCGCCGGAGGTCGAGGCTGATTTCGTAGGCACCTACAAGCGATGGAAGCAAACGAAGGGAACTAGCGAAAGACATAAAGAGACCGTCAGAAGAATTGCAACAACCGGGGAGACGATCCGTACACATTTACGGAACCGGACAAGAGAGGCCGGATATTTTTGGAGACGAAGAGAGTACGAAGGTATGGGAGGTGTTACTCATAAACGTTGTTCGTTATTCTATTTTAAAGGATAATTAAGTAGCCTTGATACTTAAATGTTTTTAAAAAGATGAACTCTCGCGAGGATGGAAGCAAGTCTAAGATCGTTCGCCGAGGAAGAGTTCATAGACATACCGGCCGAATGATGGGTCGAAAGTGCGGAAGTGGGAGTGGTCGAGGTAGCGGAAGAGGATCGACAACCAACCGCAAGATCGAGGTTCATGATCTCGCGCAAGAACGACGACCGGCGGTGAGGTCCCGTGGATCCCGTAATCACCGAGACCACGACAACGTCAATCAACGATCACGACGGCGATGAAGAACGTCAAATTATGTAAGGATAGGATTGGGGACAGCGTCAGGTGGTTCTTTTGCCACGCATTCCGGCAAATGCCGCGAAGGGACCATACTACGAGAACATGATCGACACGATCGCGGACATCGGGAGGGGGAGTGCACGAGTCCCGAACCCCGAAGGAGATATACAATGTATATCTTCCTATGGAGGTGCAAGAAACAAAGAAGTACGTGCAGTCATTTGAACGCATCTGGGAGGAACGAGGTTGCACGTTAATGACCGACGTTCGTCCAACCCATAGTGAAGGTACTAAGGATAGTTGACGGAGATAGAAAAGCAGACATGGGGTATTTATATGATGCGATTGAGAGAGCCAAAGAAGAAATCTCCAAGACCGTGTCCGACTTCGCCAAGTGGTGGGATATTATAGATCGTCGCTGGGAGCGTACATTACATCAACCCATACATGCAGCAGGTATATTTTCTTAAACATTTACAAATCTTTTTATTAATCGAAGTTGTGTATAACTTGTTTACTAATACTATTTGTTTCGTAGGTTACTTTTTCAACCCCGAATGCACTGTTATAGTCCGCATTTCGAAGCGACGAACGAGCTATTAGATGACGTGAAGAGCGTCGTCCGACGGTTGCTTTTGGTGACGACGACCGTAGGCTAAATTATGCTCGCTTTAAACAAGATGTATGATTACGGAATGCGGAGTTTTCACTTTGGAACGAGCGAGAGTTGAGCAATTTGTGATGATGCTAAGTCCGGAGTACGTAGAAATGTTTTTCATCACTTAATTAATCGAAGCTTACTTAGATAATAATGTACGACATTCAATTTATGCGGTGATTGGTGGATGGACCATGGTAAAGTACCGGGGAGTACGAGGACTTGGCGGACGTAGCCATCGGGGTCCTAAGTCGAGCCACATCGGCTTCGACGCGAGCGAAATTGGTCACATTCGGCTTGATTCACACAAACGGATAAATATGTTGACATCGAGAGGCTTGAAGACCTCGTGTATTGTCGCTACAACGTGAGGTTAAAGTTGAGGAATTTGGATAGAATGAAGCGAACCGAGATGGAGCAAAAGAGTTGGATATCACACGAGAGCGGCGGGACGTTCGGTCGACGAGCCGCCAATTGAAGAGGAGGATATCGATTTGGATCGAAATATTCTACGAGAAGAGCGCAGAAGCTTGGGTAAAACGACCGAGAAGGGTTGGGAGCCGGAGTTCAACCCCAAAGGCCCGACGATGGGCCGAAGGAGTGCTCGACGATGTCCACTAGCCGAAGAAGAATTCCGGATCCCTCCCTCGGCTGGCAAAGCGCAGGAGGGATGGGAGGAAGGAACCTTGCTTGAACGTACGCGAAAGTAGGCGAAAAGGTAAACAAGTTATGGTGATCCTTTTGATATTGCGAGATGCGTACGGTCGAAGACAATCGAGAAGATACGCCGGAGCCGAACATCCGAGTGCGGTACCGGACGTACGAGGATTCGTCGTCGAAGTAGCGAGCGATGATGGTGCTCGATGCGGGGGCACGGACACTTTACGAGTACGAGGACCTCGGATCCTCCCATATCTCCTACCACGTCGCTACGTTTTACCGGCGATGAGCAATATACTCATGCGACCCGAATGCCGATCGTAGTAGAAGGCCGCCGCAAGGTAGAGGAGGTCATCGTAGCCGTAGGAGTTGGAGCGAATACCACGATGCCCCCGTATGTGTATGATTCATCCCAAGGCTCTTGGTTCCCTACATACGATCGAAGTCTTGTGGAATGAATTATGTAGAGTCATCGGATACTTCGATCCGTCGACCTATAGTTATGGTGACTCGTTTGGATCAAGTCTTAGGATAGTTTCCCGAGGGACGAGACGAATATGATCGTCGTGTGTACATGTATCGAAGCTTTGTACTCAACCCGAAATGACATGGGGAGAGTACATCAACTATCTACAAAGTGTACAACACATCATGTTGGAATAAAATTGATGCATTATTCATTTAAATCATGTCATTTAATTTATCCAATTTTTCTGTATTTTTCCAGATTTTTTTTCGCATTTTTCTTATTTTTTTGAATTTTTCAAAAAAAAATAATTAAAAATGAGGGTCGCGACCCACCCGGTCGCGACCGGGTCGGCCTGGGTGTCCCGCGACCCGGTCGCGACCCCCGACCCAACCCTCCTTGGACTTAATCACTTCATTAGTGACGTAATTAGTTTTAATTATATACTTCTTAGTTAATTAAAGATGTATTCTCTAAGTCACTGTACCCATGGAGTTAGTGGACAATACCACAATGTGTCTAACTATGTATATGATTAATCCCAATGTTCTTGGTTCCCTACATATGGCCAAGAGCAGTATGGAATGAATTTTGCGGATTCATCCAACACATCGATCTAATTGACTTGTGGCTATGATAGCTATGGTGATTCTTTGACATCTAGTCTTAGGGTGATTGTCCAAAGGAGTGACGAGTATAATCGTGATGTATATATATATATATATACCATACTATATACTCAACTCAAATGACATGGGGAGAGTATATTTTCTTTATAGAAAATGTAAATCATGTCACATTGAAATAAAGTTGATGAATTATTTGTTGAAATAATATTACTTATTTTTTTGATTTTTTGGACATTTTTTGGCATTTTTTCAAGAAAAATATTAAAATAATGGGTCCAACCCGGGTTGCGACCCGGCCAGACCGGGTCGGTCTGGGGTCTGACCGACCCGGTTGTGACCCCAGACCCGGCGATGCTTGGTTATTATATTTATATTGGCCATGGAAAGCCTGTTCATTATGTTATATCAGCCATGGAAGGTCTGCCATCAGCATCTTCCGACAATGGAAGGCCTATTCATTGTCATGTCAGCCATGGAAAAGCCTGTCATAGCTTCATCTTTGCTTGGTCTCCAATTTCCATCATCTTGATGGTCTTGGACATGCTTCCATCATCAACGCATGTCGCCTTCGAACCATGTTGATTTCTTTCCGTTTGCAGCCATCTTTATGGACCATGGGGAGGCTGTTGATCCCAGGTTCATAGGCATGCTCACATGGACCTGATTTCAATAGGAATGTAGGCCATGTGAGGGATATCCGAGGTGGATTCAAATCAAGGATGGGTAGGCTGTGAAGGATTTTTCATATAGGTATAATACCAAGGTTACCCGGGTAGCATTTTTGCTCAAAATACTGAGTCTTAGAGGGCCGGGTATGGCCTGGTTTCTATAGCTCCAAGTGTATGATCATGGGTATTTATCATGGGTCATCCATATAAGCCATCATTTAGTCATGGAAGATAAGCCAGGTGGAGTTATATAGGTTGTCATATGGCCATGCAAGAGAGGCCGGAGTAGGGGTTGTATATGGACTTAGCATAGGCTGCACAAGGGGGACTATGTATAGGTGGCTCTGGCCAGGGCTGTGTATGGTAGCATATGGCTCAGCACATGGTGTTCATTTAAACCAGTAGTAGCATGGAGTGGTATGGCAGCAACAGGGTTATCTTCCTCCCTCAGTTCTAACAGGTGCATCAAAGGGGGATCCTCTGGTCCTCCTCTTTCATCTTTTTGCATGGGTGCAGCAAGCACCATGGCTTGGGAAGGAGGGCAGCAACATCCAACAGTAACATAAGGTGCTGGAGGGGAATCTGCTGGCATTGGCAGTAGCAGCAGTAGCATCAGGAGGACCTGGTGGCAGTAGGGGCACCCAGAAGAGTCTCTGCCAGCATAGGCAACATCGACAGGGCCCCTCGGCCTCTTCTTCTCCATCTTCTGTGTGCCAGAACAAGCATGGTCTGGAGGGGAATCTACTTGCACCGGCAGTGGAAGTAGGGGCACCAAGAGCATCCACCAGCCCTCTCTTTTTCATCTTTCATGTGCACTAGGACCAGCAGAGCTTGGATGAACCTCCTCCAACGTTAGCGGTATTAGTAGGACCCATCAGGGGGTTCATCGGTCATGGCAGGCTGGCAGCATCAGGAGTTGGCATCGGGAGCATAAGAAGGACCCGGTGGCTCCCTCGATTTCCTCCATAGGCACCGGGACAGGTAGGAGGACCCTTTGCCAGTATCTGCAGCATTAGAAGGGCCCATTGCCCCCTTCTTCTTTGGGTTCTTCCATAGGCGCAGTCATCAGCAGGCCCTGGAAGGGGAGGCTACAGCATCCAGCAGTAACAGCCACATCGAAGGCTTCATTGACATCCTCCTCCTCTTCCTCCATATGCGCTGTATTTGGCCGAGCTGGATAGGAGAGGCAACGATGGCTGGGGGATATATCGAGGGTTCCCAATCCTTTCACTTGTTGCACATCATCTGTTCTTATAGAAATATGTCTCATCTGTCTTCAAAAGAGGAGTCCTAGCATCGAAGGACTCTTAGTTGGAAGTTCCAGTCAAGCTTACATTGTGGGGAATATCTCCCTGGTTTTTAGGAGCCCACAATGGGCAGTGAAAGAGCCGGTCAGATGGAGAGAGCCGTGGCAGCAGCTCCGAGCCTCCGATGGCTGGTGTTGACTTGTTCTCTGCCAGGTGGCAGTCTCAGTTGAGAGAGGAGGATCTGATGGTATTTTTCTTGCATTTAGGAGCCTCTGAGGGACAGCTATAAGTCTGATGGCACCCTGATTTGTAGAAGAGCCAGCAATTATCGGATCAGCCTGATGATGTGGCATAGTGCCTAAAATTTAGCCGAAGACATTGCTGCGCAAACAGGTGGCATGTGGGCCATGTTTTGACATGTAAATGGACCCATATTGTCATAGAAACATAGCCCATCATGTGGGGTCTATGTGGGCTGCGAAATAACATATAATGTGGGCCTATCTTTCATTTAAATCAGCCTACTTAGCATATGATTGATGAACTGCGAAAATAACATATGGGAAGGTCTATTTTCTCATTGGATTAAGACGAAAATGGGCCTATCTTACATTGAAATTTATCCCATTAATAACATGACATAAAATTGGGTCATTTTTCAATAGATAGACATTGAACTTTGAAGTGGACTCCAACTAATGTTTTATATCTGAGAATTGAGTGTCATGCTCCCATGGCGGTTGAATTTAATTTAAGTCTGGCCGGTAACATTTTTTTTGAAAATTTTTAGTGCCAACAGAGAACTTTAAGATTTCATTCCATTTTTTGTTTTTAGATTTTGGGATTAGGGATCATGATTTGATTTTCAGAAGTTAAAGAAACATTGAAAATGATGAAAACAAGTAAGACATGTGGTCTGGATAATATTCCTATTGAAGTGTAGAAGTGTTTGAAAGATTTATGAGTGGAATAGTTAACTCGACTTTTTAACAAAATCCTAATATCGAAAAGAATGCCGAATGAATGGAGAAAGAGCATCATTATACCTATTTTTAAGAAAAAAAGAGATATACAAGATTGTGTAAATTATAGAGGGATCAAACTCATGAGTCATACTATGAAATTATGGAAAATAATTATTGAGTGGCGATTACGGAGCTGTACAAATATTTTAGCTAATCAATTTGGATTTATGCCTGAAGCTATTTTTTTATTAGAAGTTTGATAGAAAAATATCAAGATATGAAGAAAGATTTACATATAGTGTTCATTGATTTAGAAAAGGCTTATAATAGAGTACCAAGAGAGATTCTATGGTGGGTGTTGGAACGAAGAATGGTGCCTGTTAAATATATACAAATGATAAAAGACATGCATGAGGATGCAACTGCTAGCGTCTGCACAATTGGTGGAGAAACAAGAGATTTTTCTATTTGAATTGACTTACACCAAGGGACTGCAATAAGTCCTTATCTTTTTGCATTAGTTATAGATGAATTAACGAAGACTATATAAGATGATATACCTTGGTGTATGATATTTGCAGACGATATCGTATTGATAGATGAAACACAAGAATGAGTGAATAGAAAGTTAGAAATGTGGAGAAATATTTTGAAGACTAAAGGTTTCAAGATAAGTAGAACTAAAACAGAATATATGCATTGTAAATTTAATGAAAACCAAAGAGAAGTAGGTGAGAGTGTCAGTTTAGATGAGAATGTGATGAAGACGTTAATCGTAGGATTAAAGTAGGTTGGATGAAGTGGAGATTGGCTTCAAGGGTTTTATGTGATCGTAAAATTCCATTAAAATTGAAAGAAAATTTTTATCGTACAAGTATAAGACCCGCAATGTTGTATGGTAGTGAATGTTGGACAATAAAAGAAAAACATACTTTTAAAATAAGTGTTACCGAAATGAGAATGTTAAGATAGATGAGTGATCACACTATATTAGATAAAATAAGGAACGAATATATTAGAGAAAATGTTGGAGTAACGAGAATTGTAGACACATTGAAAGAAGAGAGATTGAGATGGTTTGGACATATTAAACGTATACCTAAAAAAGCTCCAGTTAGAAAGATAGAAAATATTAAAATGACAGAAACAAGAAAGGGGTGTGGTTGACCTAAGTTAACTTGGAGGAGGGTAATTCAATATGATTTAGATGGTTTAAATATCTCTGAAGAAATAACACAAAATCGACATGAGTGGAGAAAGAGAATCCATATGGCTGACCCCAAGTAATTTGGGATAAAGGCCTTAGTTGAGTTGAGTTGAGTTGAGTTTGTTTTTGATTCGCTGAGTTTCAGATTTGTGATGTGGCTTTTAAGTTCTCAATTTCTTGATATATGCCTTTTTTATTTAGGATTGACATTTTGGATTGTAAGGATCCTTGGTCTGAGTTTTGAAGTTTTCAGACTAAAGATTCGAGGTTTCTCTTTTTTTATTTGAGTTTCAGATTAACTTTTCAACTCTTCTCTTTGAACCTAAGGACCTCTGGATTTGGAATTTTGTTTTTTAAACTTCATGATGGCGAGTTGTGAAGTTTGAATGTTTAGATTTGGAGGCTGGGGATATGTGATCCCAAATGTTTAATTTTGAGTTTCAGTTTTTATGGGGTTCAATATGAGGTTTTTTATTCATTTTGAACTTTCAGATTCAAACATTTTGGGGTTCGAGGGTTCACATGTTTGATTCGAATCTTGAAGTGTCAGTTTCAAACAGTTTTGGATTTCCTCCTTGTTTTGATTTGAATCTCACAATTTCAGGTTTAAGGATTTTCTTTTTGAGACTTAAGTTCATTGAATTTCAGGACATTTGAAGTTTCAGATCTAAAGGCTGATTTGGGATTTTTGTTTTGAGCTTACAGTTCTGAGACTTTTGAGATTTATGGTTTGTTTTGATTCGATACTGTTGGCGTACATTTTTTTCAAAAAAAAAGAGGAGAACAGCTGGGGCAACAGCCCATAAGATCAGCCACAATTGGGCCCAATTGGGCACCCCAGCAGGGACCTTTATTTACCTGGCCCATAATTGGCACATTTCAGCCAAATTCAGGCCTTGTGCGCAGCCCACAGGAGGGCTTGGGCCGCAGCCTCCTGCTGGCCCAGAAACCAGGCCCAAGTTGGGCCAGGCCCACTTCAGCTCCAATGTGAACAGGCCCAGCCGCACCACCTGCCACCTCAGCATCTTTGTGCGCACCACCTGCCACCCCAGCAGCCAGCCGCACCATGCAGCCAACCCAGCCCTGCGCTCAGCTCAAGAAAGGGGGAGGAAGAAGAGGCAGCCAGCTAATAAGCCCATTCAATGCAATGGCTGCATGGGGGGGAGGTCAAGAGGCCTGCGTACAAACCCAGGCCCATGCGCAGCCCCTGCTGACCCTTCACCTCCCCTCCAGCCCTTATAAAAAGAGGGGTGCGCACCAGCAAAAGGGGGGGCTGTTGGAGACGCCGCCAGGCTGCTGGTTCAAGCCCTCACTTTGCTGCCCTTGCTGCCACCTGCTGCCTGCGACCAAGGAGAAGAAGAAGAAGAAGAGGAGGGGAGGAAAAGACGCTGACAGGCTGCTAGAATCCCTGCTGCCCCCCTTGTGTACCTGCCCCTCTGCTGCCTTGCGTGCCTACTCCAGGACCTGCCTGCGGCCAGAAGAAGAAAAGAGAAAGAAGAGAAGAAGGAGAAGGAGAAGGAGAAGGACCACCACCGGTGCCCCTTCCTCTTGCTGGAAGAGGTCTCCCCAGGCAGCCATCTGCATCCCTCTTCATCCAACATCAAAGAAAAAACAGGTGGGTGAAGAACCATTATATAGATATGTAGCCCTTTATGGGCACCCTCTTCACCCTTCTTTTCACTCTCTTCTCAATCTCCTCCATTGGCTGGACCGACCCAAAAAAAAGCTATCCCTGAATAGCCCCCAAATTGCTCCTTGTTCTGCCATTGGATCGGTCCGTTTAGAGGCACCCGAACAGACCGCAATCAGAGCCTAAACCAGCCCCCTGAAAATGCCCTTTGTGCAGGCCTGTTTCGGCCCATTTAAGCCCTCCTGAACAGACCCCACACCAAGTCCATGTTCAGCCCCAAAGTCAGCTCCAAATCAGGCCCTCTTATGACCCCAGAACCGGTCCCAATTCAGACCCCAGACAGGTCTCATCTCGGCCCCCCTTAGCAGGTCCATTTCCAGCCCATACTCGGCCCCAATCCAGGTCCATATACAGCCCATGTTCGGCCCATCCCCAGGCCCATGTTTTGGCCCACCTGCAGGCCCACGTTCAGACCCCAAAACAGGTCCCCTTGTGACCCGGTTCCAGCCCACATGCAGGAGCCTCAAACTGACCCCAATCCAGGTCCATTGCCAGTCCAAATCCGGCCCCCAATCCAGGCCCAAGAAAAACAGGTCTCCTTGTGACCCGGTTCCAGCCCACCTGCAGGCTCCTTAAGTTGACCCCACATAGGTCTATGATCGGCCCATCTCCAAGGCCCAAAACAGGTCCCTAATCGGCCTCCTCTCAGCCTGCTGTCCAGGCCCCCCTTGTGGCCCATTAAACAGACCCCAAACAGGTCCATATACAGCCCATATCCAGCCCTCTACACAGGTCTCCAAACCAGGCCCCTGCAAACCTCAGATCAGGCCTTTACCCAGGCCCATAACCGACCCTTTCTCTGCCCCTGTGCAGGCCCATAACCGGTCCCCCCTGTGACCAGGTTCCAGCCCCCCCTTTGTGGCCCATTAAACAGACCCCAAACAGGTCTATTTCCAGTCCACGTCTGGCACCCAATTCAGGTCCAAAACAGAACCAGTCTCGGCTCCTTCGCAGCCAGAGGACAGGTTCAACCTCGGCTCCCTTGCAGTCAGGCGCCAGCTCCCCTTGTAACCTTCCGGAGGAAACACCAATACATGAAGCTTCAAAGGAGAGGCAGGTCTGCAGCAGCCGGCCGAGCTACACAAGTCTGCCATTTTCAGCAATGGTGGGTAGGGGCGATGTCACGGACCCTCTCGGAATCCGTACGACGGGCCGATTGTTTTGTCCGGGCGGGTCCTTACCCTACCATCAAGACGGTGGGGGGCGCACAAGTCCAAGATGGTTCCTTCCGGTCCAAGAACAGCCCAAGACAGGCCCTTCCGGCCCAAGAAGACCGAAGACCGGCTTTGAACGCCGATGGAACTCAAAACCGGCCCAAGTGGTCTTTTAAAATAAAAAAAAACAGAAATAAAACTAAAAAGAAATGGACGGCTCCCCCGGGTATGTCCTGGGATGTCGATCCGGACGACGGCGCGGGCATGCTCCCGTAGCCGATGATCCTTCCCCCAATTTTGGCTAAGTCATTGGCTAGCCTTGTTGGATGGGTAAACTTCGCCAAGTTAGAAACTTGTCGGTATGTCGTTGTAATGCCGAAATTTTTCTAAACCGGTGAAGAACCTAAGTTGGGGGAAGGATCACCACTCATTGTACTCCATGTACTCCAACTTCCGATGAATGAAACTTTGATGTTTATATTAATGTTTGAAACCGGGCATTCAAAAGTGGCCCGATGGGTCGGAGGCGATGCAAACCGCCAAATAAAAAATAATAAAAAAATCAAAACATAAAATTAAACCTGAAAGTCAAAACAGAAATCAGAATTTGAAGAAATCTGAAAGTTAGACTCAAACTCAATCCGGTTCAACAAAAACCGATCTTTAACAAGATTGAACCGATTTTGAAACAAATCAAACCAAAATCAGACTTCAAACAAAATCTGCCAAAACAAAATCAGATTTCAACCAAATCTGTCAACATAAAAAAAGAAAAATCAGATAACCTGCCAAAATCAGATTTTGATTAAACCCAAAACACATAAATTCCAGATTTAAATCAAATCTGATAAACACCAAAAAATCAGATTTAAATAAATCTGTCCAAAAGAAAACCGGTTCTAATTAACTCCGTTGGTACATATAAGACTGGTTTAATGAACCTGAAAATCCACCGAATTTCACTCAAATGAATAATCAAATGCTTAACCCCAAAGAAACCAAATAAGCACTATTTTCAAACACTCAAACATGGATCACAATCCACCTAAAACATAAAATTCTAGAAATCTGAAATTCAGAAAACCAACTAAATCAAAAATCCAAAACATGCTTAAAACTCTTTAAGCACATCAAACAGAAAACAAAAAACTTGAACCAATCAAGTCGAAAATTAAACAAATCAAAGCCAAACCAAAATAAACAACAAAACCAAATTAATCAAAACAAATTGATGCAAAACTCAAACCCTTAAAACCGACTTTCAAGTCAACCAAAAAAATCACAAATCAACAAACCCAAACAAATCGGTTTGCATCTGATCGGACCCAAAAGGCCGCTGCCCTTTTGAGTTCTTTACTTTATTTTGTGGATGTGCATGTCTCCAAAAGCAGGTTGCCGCGACGGTTAATCAAAGGCGTTCGAGCCGTTGCTCGATGTAAGCTAACGCCGGATATTCGCACCATTCGGCGGAGAAGGGTAAAAAATGAAAATTTCAAAGAACCCGAACCTCGGTTCTATTACTTTTAAACTATCACTGGACTACCTAATATTTTTAGGTATCACCTATTTTCCTAAAAAGGTCCGGGGTAGCGACAAATGTCTTTCTTTCTAAAGAACAAACGTGTAAAAAAGAGGTTCACACAGATACTTTGGTTTTCTGTTGCAGATTTGGGTGTTTTGGGTTTCCGAGAGCTTAGATCACATTTGATTTTTTTCATTTTGTAACTTTTCTATATCAGAATTTGGGGTTCTTTTTATGTTCGGGATTTGTTATGTTCTCCAGATTTGGTCTTAGGAACCTGTTCTGATTTGTCCAGTAAACCTGATCCGAACTAGGAGTGATTTGAACTTTTACACTTATTGTTCTTTCTTGTTTTTTCATATTGCAGAATTGATTGATTTCGGAATTTGACATTACTTTCTTCATTTTGCATTCTTCTAAACTCATTGAGCTATCTTTCATTCCGTCACATCATCCATAACAATGAGCATCTGATCTCTTTCATTGCTTGCTTGAATGCCATTGTCCCTTGATTTAGGATAGAATTGTCTCATGGCCTTTGATAGGCATTTCGGGCATTCTTCCCATTGATTTCCACATCGACTGATAGTTGGGCATGTTAGCGTATTAATGTGTATTGCCTTCCTAGTGTGCGATGGGTTGCTCCTCCCCTTGCCTATAGATTGATTCTATGCCATCGGGAGGTGAAGAATGATATGACATTGGGGTCATATCCCTTTGTGAGATTAACTTTTGTATGCCACCCTTAATTTTAATTTTTGTTTTTTTATGTTTTGCGAAAACATAGGATTCACAATCCGTAGGATCGACCCCCAATTTGCTTTGATTGTGTATTTATTTGATGCATTTTTATTTAAGTTTAATTAAGATAAAATGGCTTAGCACAAGGCTTCTCCCACAGTCTTAGTTGGGGTTTATTGTTGATTTTTAACTAAGACAAAAGACACACTCTAGCACAATGCTACTTCCGCACAAGTCCTAGCTAGATTTATATATTTTATTTTTATTACGTGAGGATGGCTGGCTAAGGCCCTTCTGCTTGGTTGTTGCTGTCATCATGTAGTAGGTCACTGTCGGCCATGCCAAACACCTCAATTTGAAGCATCTTCACATTTCTGAACTGCCTGTCATTTTTTTGGATCTGATATTTTCTGCTCTTTGATACCAGGCAGGTTGCTTGATTGGTTAAGCACAAAGGTTGGTGGATGGACGGGTGGTTTTGGCAATGAGGCGGTTATTTCAGATAGGTTGCCTACTGATTTTGGGGTTGTATGCATAGGGGAGGTGACTGATTTTGAAAAAAATGGGTATCCAAGTCCAAAAATGAACAAGGATTCCTCTATTCTCATACTTGTCCCGGGGGCTAGTTTCGGGGCTTCTTGGTGTAGGGGACAATGAATTTCAGTATAGTGAGATATATACCAGGCTGAGAGGGATTAGGTGATGTGGGAGTTTTCAAAACCATCAGGTGGCTAAGCAAGGGTGTTCGGCCGGCACTCTTAAAGCTCATTTGAATGGGTTCTTAGGATGGGAATGATGGGGGTAAGATGTGGAAGAGGATGGAGTAAGAATGATGATCAGGCTATCTTTCTTTACTGTCTCTTCTTTCTCTTCCTTTGCTTGGATGTCGAGGATGAATTTTGATATCAAGGTCAGCTTTGGTATAAGTTAATTTCGACCTCAAGGTCTGTTCTTGGTCTCCTTTAGCTTCAGCAGTCTCCAAAATCTCCTGAGCCGTGGCTGAGAATGGCCTTTATATAGGTTCTTATACAAACATTCTCGGTCTTGACCAGCAAGGCAGATATTCCCTCCCATGGAGGATGGCATTGAGTGTGGAAGAATCCAATGGATCTCCCTCCTTGGATGATTGCCTACCTGGATTCCTTGTTGTCTTGGCAGGCAGAATTTTTAGCAATCTTTCAAACCTTTCCCTAGGCAGGAGAATCTCTTATTCAATGAGATCTTGAGCTTGCTGTAACCGCAAACCATAAGAATGCAAGGCCGGATCTTGGCCAGAGATGACATGGCCTATGGTTGCCCCCCATTGGCACATTTGAGATGGACTGTGCGTTGCCATTTTTTGAAATTCCCAGATCATATCTTATTGATTCTTTTCTTTCTGGCCAATCAAGGGTAGTTTTGGAACTTTTCCTGTCACTGAGGACATATGAGCCTTGGGAATAGCAGGGGCCTGCACACAAGTGTCTGTGGGCCCAGCTGACCTTAAGTGGGTCCACTATGTAGAAGATAATTTTTTCAGTGGGTATGTGGACTGTGGATCATGCAAACAGGCCCTCAAGTGGGCTGATGTCATCCTCGAGGTAATTTAATTTTTTATGAGCTAGTTCTTCAATGGATTTGGACCAAAATGGGCCTCTAAGTGGGCCATTTGCAAAGATTACATGTTGGATCCACAGAGATTGGGCCAGATCTGATACCAACCCAATAACTTCATTGTAGTGCAATCATATTTATAAGTGGGCCATCATTGTCATCTAAGAAGTCCCATGTGTCCAAATACTCAGCCCATTGTGTGTTTATGTCACTATTATTCTAAATGGGCCATGCTTTAATAAACCTCCGGTAAGATTGAGACTCTCTTAAGGCTGGATTAGGAGGGATGCCACAAGGAGGTTTTGAGTGAAGTGAGAATTGGACTTGGTTTTGGTCTAAACTCTCACTTAAACCCTTTTCTAATCTACTTGAACTTGTCCATTTAATCTTCTGGTGGCAAGGACCCTGCCCGACAAGCTCCTTCTGCTCTTCAATTGGCTGCGGCAGAGCTATTAGGGTTCCATCATTGGGGCCATCAGGAGAAGGTGAATTCTTTAATCTAAGAGCATCCTTGGGCCCATGGTGGCCTAGAGTTCTTATTTCTGGCATCTACTGCCTTCAGCTGTGCAAGGGAAGGACCCTCTCTTCTTCTTCACCGTCGACAGTTGCCGGTAGGCATTTTATTTCCTGTCATTTTTTGTTGTTTCTGGGATCCCTGGACATAATCAGATTTGAATTTTCTGATTGTCCGGTCCCAGGGTCTGCTTGCTGTGCAGTGCTAAGGGGATTGAGCCACTCTACACCTTCTCCCATTGCCGGTGACTACCAGGTATCAATCCGACTGTTTTTTTTTGAATTAGCAGGCCAGTAGGTCCTGATTTGCATGGCATCGGATCTAATAGGTTCTGAGTTGCTCTCCTGCAAGTCTTCAGACCTCTTTAACTAGGCAACCACCCCTTTAATTGGTCCTCAACTCTTTGTTGGGGTATAATTTAAAGAGCCCTTACTTTCCCAGCACCCCTTCATCTCCGGTGGTCAGTCAGTGTCCTCTTAAATTGCATTCTTTATAATATCATACCCAATAGCTTTCCAAAATGCTCTTTTATCAAGTTGCTGTTGGGTGAAGGGTACTCTTTCTTCAGACTTCTCTGTCCTGATCATAGGGAAATAACCCCCCTTTCATCTTTTTTGACAACCTCATCCATCTCATTCTTTCAAACATAGCAGATTTAGAATCTGGGAATTTGATGTTTAGTTGCCTGTTTGTCAGGCCTCCATGTGGATAACCTTAAGTAATCTTAAGAACGTACTGTCAACCGACCATGTAAATCCCTTTCAAACTGGTTGTGCTGATCACGCTCCTTGAATTGTAGCTGATCATTGTCTGAGAATGGGTTTATGCATGTATATACACATGTATATGTATGTGTGTGTGGGCTGACTTGGTACATAGTCTTAACTCCCACCCGACAATGGCTTCAGCTATAATTCAGTGCTTCTAGGCTGACTGGGTCCCCATTTTGCTATTCTTATTTGCCTTAGTTTTGGTCTGCCATTTACCCTCTTCTAGTGATCCTCTGTTGATCCCGAACCTTGCAGTTGCTGTGGCGGTTGAGATTCCCATTAAGACTTGCTATCCCTCGTGAGTTTAGGGCTAGTCTTTATTATGTTTTCTGCTTGGTAATCTCTCTTTGTGAAAACTTAGGTGCCAACACTTCTCTGTAGGTTTTTCTGCTTGGTATTATGATGGCCGCATAATGTCTTGTTCATCAGTCTTTCTAGTTATTCATTGTTTCCTGGCTAAGATATTTGTGTCTTCTTTGCATGAGTTATGCATTGGTTCAAGCTGTATTTTAGCATTTGACAGATATTTTCTTTTGTTTTTTTTTTCTACTTTTTGGGTGCGTTTGGACTTGTCTTTATATTAATGTGATTTATGATTTCACGTATAAACATTCAATTCAGTCAGTTTTCTCGTACGAAAGTATTCTATTTCTCTTTAAATGTTTCATATGGGCTACCATTTTACACAATTTCACTCTTACCATGGATGATTACACAACAGGGTCAAGCACACATACATCCTTGACGATCCTTTTCCTGATCCACCCCAGCTGGCAGAGCTTATTCCTGACAGATCTCCTGAAGGAAAGCCAGATGAGGAGGTAAGCAATTCTTTGCCTTTTGCCGTCTATATGAGATGGCTGGTTTTGCTTCTGTTGTTTGTAAAAGTTCAAGTTCCATGATATCTCTTAGCCCAAGACAACTCGAAAGACTCCAATATGGTTCGAACTGATGTCGCAGGATGTTGCTTCATTCCGGCAACAGATAATGGTCTCACTGCATGATCACTGTTAGATAGTCTAAGGTCATTTGGTCTTTGATATGCAGCCTATTTCACATTTTACCATGCAATAGAAATCTGGGTACCAATGCTATATTATGTGTCTTCAAACGTTGGGACTCTGGATACATAGAAAACCCTATAGAACAGCATTTTCTCATTACAAAGGATTGTAGACTGGTGAGACAATCTCATTCTCAACCTGTCTCATTATTTTCCTTCAACCAGGAAAGGAAATTTTGCATTACTGACCTTCATATCTATCCACCTAAAAAAATTTGTATCCATCTTTTTTTAGTTAAACAATATAAGTTCTTTAAATCGAGAAAACAAAGCAGCAAACTATGATCTATTTGAAAAATTGTATGCATTAGAATCCTACATGAAACCAAGATTGACGAAAGGCAAGTGTATCGGTGATCCTTATCCTTAAAAAAGGCTATCCTATTGTGGACGTAATTGAGAAATTAAACCTTCATAAAGTCTCCTCCTGGTTGGCCATTCTCATAAGTTTCAGTTGTTTCCAAGTTGTTGGTTGCATTTCTTAACTAATCACTATAGAGACTATGCACTTGTGATGGGAGCCCGTTGGGATGTCCATCCCCCCTCTTGTACATAAGCACTCACTATGTTGGTTGGCCTTTTAATTTTACTGGTCTTGAGAGGTTAGATATAGAACACCATTGTGGGTTTTAACGTTCATCTTTCCACCTTTCGTAAAAATGTGTCATTATGTGGAGTGCCATATTGTGGAACCAATTAGTGTTGGAATGTGCCACTTCCAGCTGATCATAAATTATCACTCACGTATTCAGTTGTCAGATGATGACTGCTTGATCACCCACTAATACTGCTGTGCTAAACCAGTTCTTCATGGAGGCTTTTGGTTATATGAGGGAGTAGAAGTCTAGGAAGATTCCGGGACAAGGCTGCTGGAGTCTTTAGAATGTGACACCACTTACTGATTGAGAATCTAAGTTTGCTATCTTCAACGTTATAATTTTTTTGAAATTCTTGGTCTCTTTTGTTGACTATTTCTTTCTAGCTTTAGTACTTGTTCGCTTCCTTTTTTTCTATCTTTATAGTTTTGTTAGGACACTATATTGCACTCATTATTTATCTTTATAGGTATATAAATATGAATATCAGAGTGTTTCAAAGAAACTAGGATAAACATTTTTCTGTATGTTCTGTTATATGCTATTTGTCCTACTAGTGTTACATTAGCTATGCATGCTATAGATTGATGTTTTTTTTTGGCTTTTTGGATGTATTTTTTTAAAGTTTATTGTCATTGTTTAAAGTTTTTTCATTTTTTATTTAATGATATTTTGTTTAGGCTGATTTAGGAACAACCCAAGTTTTCTCTGATGGGCCATCTTTGGACAAAATCAGGATCTGGCATGCAAATTCTGGACGGCTGGCCATTGGCCAACTCTGCAACCATCGAACTATTTATGACTTATGGCTTGATTGTAATAGAATATTTTTTGAGAAAGAAGTTGCAATAGATTATTCTTTAAGAAAGAAGTTTAACGAGAATTTGCTCCTGTGCTTTGTTTGTTGTAACATGTGGAATACTACTTGGAAGGTTGGACAGAATGAATACCTTACTGTAGCCTAAGATGATTTTAGAAATTTCTTGCTGAATTTGCTTATGGCATCTTGTTGTTCTCGGTAGTTAGGAGGATAAGCATCAATACGATAGCTTTCCCATTCTAGGGGAGATGGGCACTGTGTTAGATATTATTTTCTAGAAACATGTCATAGTGGGTGTGGGTTTCCTTGGCAATGAAACCAGCGTTTATGTTAAAATTTTCAACTCATTTATATTAGTAATGGTTTTACCTTTTTATGATGATACCATCAAGTGTGAGGACTTTGACTCCGGTTATTGAGAAGTTTGAATGGAAAGAAAAAGCTAATAGACAGAGCTAGTTATAGTTATTATATAGGACCCTAAGACCTAGGTAGATGGATTCTATCTAAAGCAGTCCTCTCTAACCTTGCTTTGTCTTATTTGTGCATCCTTCAAAAGTCCTGAATCAGTTTTCAGCAAAATTGAGACACCTAGCAACCTTTTTTTTGAAATGTACAATTTCCAGCTGAAAAGGGCTGCATTGGTTGAAATGGGAGAAAGCTTCGCAGACTTAGGGAGGAAGGTAGGCAATTTTGTTCATGTAGAGTTGATGAATTGAGCATTTTGAGTTAAGTGGCTGTGGAGACCCAAGTAACAATTCAACCCTTTGTGGGTTTTAGTTACTAGGCCTAAATATGGTTGAACAACCAAAGACAGGTTTGTAGACCAATTCGGAGATCACAGGCTCCAACCGTGCTTCTCTCCTAGTGGAAGGGCATGGTAAAGATACAATATTCTTGAAAGTTGGATTGTTAAAGTACTTGCTCCTGAAAGATAAATTTCCATACCTTCTGTTGCTATAGAGAAGGATTGCTTCATGGCCAAGGTGAGGTATGTAAAGGCAAACAGAATTATTCATCCTTGATGGGACCTGATATTTTTAAGACAGTTTGTGCACCTCTTGAATGCTTCTTTTTTTGGTTATGAACTATGGAAGACAAACGAGAAAGGAAAGTTACATAAGAGACAAAACCTGGTACAATAACCCTATCTAAGGATTAGACAAATAGCCAGATAGAAACAAACAACAGAATTAGGCGCTCAGCTTTTTCTTTCTAGAAAGTAATGACAAGACTGGAATTTTCATCCTGAAAACCCTTTTGGGAAAAACTACACATTAAAAGGGAAATAAAAATTTCAGCAATGGATAGGATACTATTAGGGTGTTGCTTGGAATTCTTGAGTTCCTCTTCCAGAATGCTGCAAAACTGATGGAATACTGATGATCCACAAATGATTCTCTTCACACCGGGGAACAAGCTACCCAGATTCAGCAGGAGGCTGTGATATCAGTGAAATACATGATATGTTCTCAGCAGCTTGAAAAAGCTCACGCACACGGCACACCCCTTTCTAACATGGCACCTAATAACGCAAAGTGTCTTGAGTCTTCAGTAAGAGTCACAAGAACACCTATTAGCATGCATATAAAGATTCTAGTAAGTCTTTTATGTGTAATTGGTCTTCATGCAATCTTCTGGTGAAAACCTTTGATCTTAGTAGAAAAATTCTTGTTTCTGATAATCATATTCCCTGCCAATTTTAATTCTCCTGTCCTCAGCATTCTACATGGATGGAAATACTTCTCATGGCTTTGTGATTTAGTTCCAAAGAGGATATTAAGGCAACTTTCTTGGAAAGGAGAATATTTCAAGAATCTTGTGAAATGGTTCCTAAAAATTAGTGAGTTTTGTAAAGTTCGCCATAGGTGTAAAAATTAAGATAGTTGAAATGATGTGGTAGCAAAATTCTTTAGTTCCATCTTCACTTAATTATGGGTCAGTTTATTTCCTTTTTTTCCAGAGCTCAGTAATCTTGGAGTTGTATTTTGCTTATAAAATTTTGTGAACACTGTATTTGACTCGGGGAGGTCGATCTGATACATCTTAGTGACCAACTCACCTGTCCCCGGCTGGTTGTTTTGTCTACAACCAGTGTAACTTTTGCATTTGCATCAGTATGCTAAGATTTCAAGTTCAAATTATCAGTGTCTTTTGCACATAGATGACAGTTATACAGAGGAGCAATGCCGAATAACTTATGTACCATCTTATATATTTTTTTACAGAGTGGTTAGCTTTGGAATTTACTGGTTTTACTTGTTTAGATCTATGGATTTTATGCCTCTTTATGAGAGCATTTCATCAATAAAATTAGAAACTTCTTTTGTAAGCTTGGCAGTCTTGTAGTTACATAAACCTAACGTGCACATTCAATTGGTTTATATGTTTCCAAATATCTGTATATAGCTACTTACTTGTTACCTCAAACATTGAAAAAGACAGCAGAGCCACGTTTGGAAGATGATTGGGTACCGATGGATGAAACATTAGGACCAACAGAGCTAGAGGAAACACTTCGTGCCAAAGAGGCACATACAAATGCTGCTATTCTTGAGAGTGTACGTCTCAGTTGGCTATTCTCTCTTTTGCCTGATTCATGTGAATCAGGTTCACCTTGTTGTGGTGCTTGTATTGATGTCTTTCTGTGGATACAGATAGGGGACATTCCTGATGCTGACATAAAACCTCCAGAGAACGTCTTGTTTGTTTGTAAGCTTAATCCAGTAACACAGGTGAGTTGTTCTTGTTGGTGTATGCATGTCTACCATCTGCTTTTCAGACTGTAGGTTGTTTACCTGATGATATTGAATGATAAGCTCATGATGTATGAACATATTTAAAAATTTTATTGTTTAACTATTACATGTATTCTTATGGTTTCTTTCATTTGCTTTCTATTATGTATACCATGTCTAATGGATTGATGAAAGGGTTCTTTCATATCTAAGTGCAGGATGAAGATCTCCACACAATCTTTTCACGATTTGGGACTGTTATCTCGTGAGAACAATGATTCTTCATTACATTACAACCTGTTTGGTAGCAGTATTAAACATCTCTATTAGTATTACTTTTGAAATTAATATTGATATAAATCATTACAAGGCGTTGGGCTATTAATTTCATGTTTGAAATTTGTAGTGCAAACAAAGCATGAATCGTAATACAAGTGTCCACTGTATCAATTTTGTTATTAATACTCTATTCTCTAGAAATATCAATATCAAAATTGACATAGTATCAATTTTAATACTCTAACCAAACAGGGCATTACTTTTGCTGTCATAATTTTGTTACCATGTTTATTTGTTAAATTTTTTTTACAGCTTGTTTAATGATATTAAATCTCTTATTTACAGAGCTGAGGTAATCCGAGATTGGAAAACTGGAGACAGCCTTTGCTATGCTTTCATTGGTAGGTGCTTTTCCTTCCATGTACTATTGTGGATGGTTTCAGGGTTTCAGTGCCATTCAGAAATGCCGCTGCTATGCTATTTTTCTTGAATGTCCATTAAGCATGGTAGGCCAGATCGGATTGGCTTGGATTAGATTAAGAGGGAACCAATTCACGAGCAGGTGTGGGCAATGTTCACCGGATCAGAATCGGTACCCAGAGGGTGGGTATCTGTCCTATCCGGATTGGATTGGCCGATTCTGGTCAAATTTTTGGGAGGAAAACTGATCCGGAATTGGTCTGGATTGGTTCCTCAAAAGCCCTAAAAATGAAAAAAAATCATAGAATATGGGCCTAGATCGGATTCTGATCCAATTTAGGCCCTTTGGGGCTGATTGATCCAGTAAGGAGTTCAGGGCGGGGAAGACAGCCATGGTGGCCACCACGGAGGGAGCAATTCTGGTGATGAATTGCCGGAATTGGTCCATAATCGACCGATTCTGGCCCTGATTCTGGTGGGAGATTGGGTTGGATCGCCCCTCCAGGCAAAAATCAGATCTAGACAGACCAATCCAATCTGGCTGATTCTGCAATCAATGGCATGGGGCTGTTAGATCGGATCAGTAGTAATTTTTTTATAATGACTATACATAATTTTATAATTTTAATATATTTTTGTTTGTTGACATAAAAACACATTTTTTTCCATCAAATCCAAATCATGTCTGATTGGATTCGGATTAGCAAATATGGATCAGTCGGGAGCAGACTGATCCACTTCTGACCCGATCCTGCCTTCCTTGCCATTAGGTATAAGAAGCCATGCTGAATCAGGGGAATGCCTTTTGCTGCTATTTTCTTTATTGATTGCTATGCCATTTGATTTCAGTTTGATGTTTCTGTCAGCCTTTGAAGTTTTATTTTAAGGGTATAGTAAGCTTCCTGATAGAAAATGGCCTAACTTATTGGATGTGGCAAACAATCAAAAACGGCAAGTCCTTGGGTTATTACAATAAGTGCGGAAGTGACTACTTAGATATCTGAGATGTTAATTTGTTGAGAAAAAACATGTTGCAGTGCAATATGGGAAGGTAGGAGTTGTTGATGCCAACACCTTCGGAGCTCAAAGTGCAACTTCCTAAGCGTTTTTTTGTTATTATTCTGATGTGGGCGAGCTATGATTGCTTGGCTAATCTTGTATGCATTAGAATTGACAGAATTGTACATCATATCGCGCTTTTCCAATTGGCATGACGCTTTGCTATCATCTATGCAAAAAGCTATCACAAATCTGAAATTATTTTTCACTGTTATGATCTTAGATTGAAAATTAGTTTTTAAAAGTCAGAGATTGTTGCTTTCGATGTATCTCTCACAAGGGTTGACTGTTCCTTCTATTTTGGTTACAAAGTGAGTGATTTTCTTCGATTATCTTCTCTCTATCTTACCTCATTCACCAGGAGTTCTGATTATCTGAACACTTATTAAGAAATTGAGGAAAACTTTCACACTGAAATAGGATCTTTTTATTATCTTGGTGATAAGGATCTAGAAAATGAGAACTTGGTTTTATTTTCTTTTTTTCTCCATCATTCACTTCTCCTGCTTCTCCCTCATTTCCTTCACAATGGCATAGGTAGATGAAATTATAAGTGTGTGCATCCATTGCGCTCCAATGATTCTTTGCTGCTGCCTTTTTTCTTCTGGAAATTATTGATTACTTCAACAACGTGAAAAATGCAAAGCAGTTATCGCATTTTAGACTTGATGAATGTTCTCAAGAGCCTTAGATGCAATGTACCTCGATGAAATGATTTTGTTATTGTTTCCAATTTCTCAAAAATGATTTATGATTGTAGCAATATTTAAATAGGGGTTTCATGTGAAACACTAAGAGCTGACCAAGCCAACCGGAAACTGTTTTATTCCAGTTTGACAATTATCTGTGTTTATCAGGTTCAAAAATTTTGAACCTGACATAATCTAACCTGCTGAAGACCCACTTCTGGTGCCATGTTATACCATTTTCCACTGTAGGAGCTCAAATAAATAGAGGTAAGGAGAAGAAATTGTCCAATGTGAGAGATTAGTGGGCGGCTGGTGACAGCTTGCCTGCTATTGTGTTGCACTTTATGTAGTACTCCTAATAGACTGGTATTAGGACTTATAAAAAGTCATGTTCCGAGATTTCTTTCGAGAATAAGGTGCAGTGCCTGTGTATCTTTTGTGCTAGCAGGGCCACCTTTGGTTCCATAGGCCCAAAACAAATAGTGCATACATGCTCTAATAGTGGACGTTCAATCTTATGGGCCTAGATTTTTTTGGTTGGTTTATTTGTATATGTTTCTATGAGTAGCTTATTGATTCTGCGTTTAAAATTTAAATGTTTTATATCTAATGGGCCATTTGGTTTAAACCCGAACCAACCTGTGCAATCCTGATTCAGTTAAGTTTGTCTAGTGACTAGTCCGAATTGGGCTAATCATTCAGTTTCTGGTTTTGGTTGATTTTTTTTAAATCAAATCAAACCAAATTGTGAACACGACTGAATTTTATCTTGAAAGCCTAGGTGCTTACAGGGATTTGAAGCTGAATCAAGCTCTTATTTTACCTCATTTTACCTAACAGGTAACCATGAACTAATGTGTAGCCTTGATAGTTGATAACTATTGGCAACTTCTTTGCCATTTCTTAGGATTCCCTGCCAGCAGTGTTTATTATTTACGTAGAGGCTGGTGATAATGTGATTAGTGTAAATCATATTTGTTGCATTGTAGAGCTTAATTTTTAACTTGTAGAATATGAGTGTGCTGCTGTTGTATGATGATGTACTTTATGCAATGATACACACATAATGCCGGAAGACTCTAGATGGGAATCTTTTTCTGGTGACAATAATGTGCTTTATATATTTTATCTTTTAAAGTCTTGGAACTTCACTTTGTTTGAGAATCTTGCCATGGGACTCACAGAGCTTTTGCTTCTTTTCAGAGTTCGAGGTAAAAGAGTCATGCGAGCTAGCTTATTTCAAGGTGCATCTGAGTGTTCTTTGAAATGTCGTACATAACAAGAATTTTTTCTCTCTTCACTGATTACCTGGTTTTTTCTTTCATTTAACATAATTAATTAAAAGGCACTATGGTGCAATCTATGTTAAATGTGAAGTACTGCATTCATGCAGGTTCGGAAATCGTAAGAAGTTTTGTCTGTTTTGGAATGTTAGTTACATATGGATCCTAGCGTTCTGTCTTTTTGTAACTTTCACCTCTGGTTTTTGTATTTCTATTCTTTCTTATTTATGTCTACATCAACTATGTCCATGGCATTAATAGTATGCAACAATATGCATTTTTGAAGAGTACTCTCTGGCTTTGTCGGTGTGCACACTTTTGTGGACAAACGCTATATCTATGCAGCTATGGCCACAGGTGACAATTAGGGGTGTTCACAGTTTGGTTTGGTCCAGTTTTGGATTGCTTTTTCCAAAACCGAAAGCAAACTGAATTTTAAACCGAACCGGACCGGTTCTTTGGAACTCCAAACCGAAAATGAACCAAACCATTTGGTTCTGTTTAGTTTGGTTCAAACCATCTTTTTTTATCATTAAACTCTACTATATTTAAAGAGCTTAAGACAACCAAAAAACTTTTTGTCAACAAATTCATTTTTAAATGCTTTCAAAATAAGACTAATCGGTCAAATCCATATGAGAAAGCTATGCTCCCTGAAGTGTTGCACAGGGGCCTAAGGCTAGCTTTAAAAGAACTCTCAGCCAGCCATTTTCAAAAATTATGATGTGGGATTTCTGCATCCGAGTTTAGTCCCCGTGTTGCACGTCCCCGCTGCCGCTGGTGGACCTCCCCTCTACAATGGGGGTGTAACTGGTCGAAGAGGGATCTAGCTGCAATGCAGACGGAGGTCACAGAGCTGGTCGTCCTTTGTCATCCCTGCTGCCACTGGCGGACCTCCCCTTGATGACCGGGGCAGAGTTAGTTGAGGAGGGACGAAGTTGCGATGTGAACGGAGATCACAGAGCTGGTCGTCCTTTGTTGTCCCCGCTGCAGCTCATTCGTCATCCCTGCTGCCGCTGGCAGACCTCCCCTCAACGATGGGGGTGGAGCTGGTTGATGAGGAACCGAGCTGTGATGCAGATGGAGTTGGCCCCGATCATCCTTCATCGTTCCCGCTGCAGTTCCTTCAGCTTCCCTGCTGCCAGTTGAGTGCTGCCATGGAACCAGCATTCCATATTGCTGCGGCGGTGAGAGCTGGAGCACGGCTGCTCTCCGCCAGTGTGCATGCCTGCCTGCACTAGTGCGTAGGCTCAGGAGGCTCCAGCCTTGGAAAGGTGAGGCATTACCGGGTCAACTGGTTTACCGGTTCGATCTAGTTTAGAAAAATGCTAAACTGAACCAAACTGATAAAATTAATTGGTTCGGTTCGGTTCAGAAAACTGAACAGTGAAATCCCTGAACTGAACCGGTCATTTTGGTTCGGTTCAATTTATCACTTATACTATCACATAAAATGTGTTACAAGTTTGATACCATATTAGTATTCAAGTAGGATTACTGTGTGAACCTCTTTTTTCTGCGTCTGTTCTTTAGAAAGAAAGACATCTTCGGACTTTTCTAGGAAAATATGTGATATCCTAAAAAATATTAAGTAGTCCGGTGATAGTTTAAAAAATATTAGAATCGAGGTTCGGGTTCTTTGAAAATTTCATTTTTGACCCTTCTCCGCCGGATGGTGCGAGTATCCGGCGTTAACTTACATCGAGCAATGGCTCGAACGTCTTTGATTAACCGTCGTGGCAACCTGTTTTTGGAGACATGCACATCCACAAAATAAAGCAAAGAACTCCAAAGGGCAGCGGCCTTTTGGGTCTGATCAGATGCAAACTGCTTTGTTCGGGTTTGATTTTATTTGTTTGTTGGTTGACTAGAAAGTCGATTTTGAGGGTTTGAGTTTGAACCAATTGGTTTGATTGATTTGTTGTTTGGCTTTATTTATTTATTTTTGGATTTGGATTTGATTTGTTTTGTTTTGAATTTGTTTGATTTTGATTTTGATGTGCTTAAAGTTTTAAGCATGTTTGGATTTTTGATTTGGTTGATTTTGATGTGCTTAAAGTTTTGCATTTTTTACGGAACATGTGAGCGGCGCTATGTGTCCGCTCGGTCCTTCGGAAGAATTTTTGGATCCTACGGAACATGTGAGCAGGGCTATGTGTCCGCTCGATCCTTCGGAATATTTTTGGATCCTACGGAACATGTGAGCAGGGCTATGTGTCTACTCGGTCCTTCGGGAAAGATTTTGGGTCAAGTATGGATTTCAACCTGACCTATGAATTGTGGGGGGGTCTTGCCGAGTCTGGATTCCACCTCGTGAAGCAAGAATGAAAAGATCTTAGGGAGCATGTGAGTGGGGGATATGTGCCCACTCGGTCCTTCGGAAAAAAATTTGATGATGGGATTCTTGGTAGACCATCGAGGCTGGAGTGGCCAGGATGGTGAGAATTTTTTGTTTGAAAGAGTCCTAAGGAACATGTGAGTGGATTTATGTGTCCACTCGGTCCTTCGGAAAATTTTGTTGATGAGAATTTTGGTGGACCATCAAGGCTGGAATAGCCAGGATGGTGGGAATTTTTGTTTGAAAGAGTCCTAAGGAACATGTGAGTGGATTTATGTGTCCACTCGGTCCTTCGGAAAATTTTGTTGATGAGAATTTTGGTGGACCATCAAGGTTGGAATAGCCAGGATGGTGGGAATTTTTGTTTGAAAGAGTCCTAAGGAACATGTGAGTGGATTTATGTGTCCACTCGGTCCTTCGGAGAATTTTGATGATGAGAATTTTGGTGGACCATCAAGGCTGGAATAGCCAGGATGGTGGGAATTTTTGTTTGAAAGAGTCCTAAGGAACATGTGAGTGGATTTATGTGTTCACTCGGTCCTTCGGAGAATTTTGATGATGAGAATTTTGGTGGACCATCAAGGCTGGAATAGCCAGGATGGTGGGAATTTTTGTTTGAAAGAGTCCTAAGGAACATGTGAGTGGATTTATGTGTTCACTCGGCCCTTCGGAGAATTTTGATGATGAGAATTTTGGTGGACTATCAAGGCTGGAATAGCCAGGATGGTGGGAATTTTTGTTTGAAAGAGTCCTAAGGAACATGTGAGTGGATTTATGTGTTCACTCGGTCCTTCGGAGAATTTTGATGATGAGAATTTTGGTGGACCATCAAGGCTGGAATAGCCAGCATGGTGGGAATTTTTGTTTGAAAAAGGGCCTAAGGAACATGGGAGTGGGGTTTTGTGACCACTCGGTCCTTCGGAGGAGGTTGGTGAGAATTTTTTGTGGACCATCGAGACTGGAATAGTTAGGATGACGGATTTTTGAAATGACCCAGAACAAGGGTTCAGAGAGTACTAAGGAGCATGTGAGTGAGTTTGTGTATCCACTCGGTCCTTCGGAGGAGTTTTAATTTTTTTTGTTGGTAGACCATCAAGACTGGAATAGTCAGGATGGTGAGAATTTTTTGTGGACCATCGAGACTGGAATAGTCAGGATGACGGATTTTTTTGAAATGACCCAGAACAAGGGTTCAGAGTGTCCTAAGGAGTATGTGAGTGGGTTTGTGTATCCACCCGGTCATTTGGAGCAGTTTTGATTTTCTTTTTCTCTTTTTTTATATCGACCTAACTGCTCCTTTGTAGAGTTTTCACTCAGGTCGACCCCCCTTTGTATTTTACCTGTGCGTCCCTTTGCGGAATTTTCACACAGCGGGGTTATCTGATTTTGCCCGAGGCGCCTTTGTAGGTTTTCGCCTCGTCTGGATTTCTTTTTTTTTTTTTTGGTGACAACAGCGGCCTATGATGCATTGGCTGACTCTATGTCGTGAGGACATGACGGCTGGATGATGTAACCCATTGACCAGCATGTAGACATTGGTGATGTGCCGCGTTCACGGTGTAGTTGCTTGGTTGCCCAGCTTTGGGTGGACCTGGGGAGGCTTCACCAGTTGCTCCCCTATGTCGATGACCTTGTCCCGGATCATAGCTTTGACCAAGTCTTTGAAACAAAAGCAGCCCTCAATTGTGTGTCCCAACATTCTGTGGTATGGACAGAAATTGGGCTTATCAATCCTTCCGGCCTCGTGGGGGCGCTTGATTTGTGGAAGGTCGACTAAGTTGTTCTCCATACAAGTTTCGAACAACTTTCTTGTGTACTCTGGTCGGAATGAGTACGGCTTGGACCGGCGTTCCTCCAACGAGATCCTTGTCCTCGTGTTGTCAGGAGTTTCCATTATGGAGGAAGATGCCGTGGCATTTTTCCTGCCCCCGTTGTTGTTCTTGTTTCTTGAGGAGGAGAAAACATCGACTGTATTGACTTCTGCCGATTGCTTGTCCTTTGTTGACTTTGATCTGGCTGTTGCCGTTGGTGGACTATTGAAGTAGAAGCGTTCAATTTTGGCCACCGTGATATTTAGGTCATCGAAAGTCTGGATTCTGGTTCCCAAGACCTTCTTTTGGATTTCGGGCCGTAGGCCCCTTTTGCAAAGTGCCACTGCCTCTTCATTTAACGGCGGATTGGCACATTTCATTCAAGCATCCCTCCAGCGGCGTATGTAATCGACCGCCGTTTTGTTCTGTCCTTGAAACATGGTGGTTAGTTCGACCAAAGTGTATGGCCGTTCTGAGAAATTAAATCTCTCAATGAATTTTCGTTGCATGTCTGCCCAGTCGACTATCGAGCTCAGCCTGAGCTTTGAGTACCACTCAAAAGCTGTGCCGGTGAGAGTGGTGGCGAAGTATTTGAGTAGATATGACTCGTTGTATGCCAGCTCTCCCATATGAGTGAAATAGAGAGCCAGATGTTCCCTTGGGGATCCGTGCCCGTCAAATTTGGAACATTTTGGAATTTTAGAAATTCCCTGGGGCAGCCTCACGTATTGGTGATGCAATGGATAGGGAGCTTGATATTGGCCCATCATGATGTGGCCTCCGTTATGTTGTGCCAGCCTAGTGGCAATGAGCTGCTCGATCATATCCCGTTGAGCGGGCTCCGTGAAATTACTGGAGGAGGCGGCTGGTAATGGTGCATTACCTGTACGTCGTCATCCCCAAGCATCCTCGGTGTCGGCGGCTGGTGAACCTGAGGTTGTGGCGGAGGAGGTAGTGGCTCGACCTGGGCGACGCAGGGGTCGTCAGCAGCTTCGTCTTCCCCTGAATCTTGAGTGGGCTGAAGTCGAAGTAGACCGGCACTGGCAATAAGAGCCTTCAATTGCCGATTTTCTCTCAGCAGATCCTCTAATGTGAGGGCGGAGGGTGCGTCCTCATTGTTATCATTGTGCCGAGAGGACTCGGCAACTGCAGCCGGCTGTTGTGTTGTGTGGCTGCGCGTTGTGGGCCCTGGTCGGGCTGCGGTCTTGGAGGCTTCCGGGGCGTCGTCATGAGGGTTGCTCGCTGAAATAACATGACAGGCAAAAATACGTACCTTGTCTTCTGCCCCATGTGTCACTTGTTCTTTGGGTGTATTCCCCAGGACAACAGGCCAGCTCGAGACCGATGCCGTGTTGACGATGAAGTTCGTTTGCCGTCGGGGCTTGTAGTGGGGTTGTGGCGGGTGCACCAAATGTTCCCCCAATATGAGAACTTTGTCACGGATTAGGGCTTCAGCCAAATCCTTGAATTGATGATAGCAGTCCTCAATTTTATGTCCCACCAGCCTGTGGTATGGGCAAAAGTTTGACTCCCGACTTTTGACGGCATCTTCTTGCCGTCTGCTCTTTGGTAGGCAAATTAGCCTATTTTCCATGCAAGTGCTGAACAATTTTGGCGTGAATTCCTGCGGGAAGGAGTACGGTTTCATTGCACGCTCCTCCCAAGTTGGCCTTGGCACGGGATTAGCAAATGTCTTGCGAGAGGGAGCCATAGTGGCATTCTTGCCCCCATTATGACTTGAAGAAGAGGAGACGTCGATGGGGTTTACGCCTGAGACCGTTGGCTGCTTGCCCTTGACCGGTCTTGATTTGGCTGCCGCCATCAGTGGACTATTGTCCTGGGGGTGTTGCCACTGGTGACACGGAGCAGACTGAGGGTGGGTGCCATAGTAGGGGGCCACTGTGTTGTGCCTTCTTTCATGTTGGGCCAACTTCAGGTCGATCAGCTGCTCGATCATTGCTCTGTGAGAGGGCTCCATATATTGTTGAGGTAGAAGAGGAGGTGGCAGATATTGGGGTGCCACAAACACCTCATCGTCTGATGGTAACCTCGGAGCCGGCTGTTGATGGATGGCAGGCTGAGGTAGCACCACAAGGGGTGGCTCATTTAGAGCGACACGAGGTTCATTAGAAATTTTGGCAGCGGCTGAATTTTGTGCCAACTGTGCTTGAAGTAGGCTTGCACTAGCTAGAAGAGCTTTGAGCTGCTGATTTTCTCGCCAGAGGTCCGCCATTGTCAGGTTGGGAGGTATGTCCTCGCGTTCATCGTGCCGAGCGGCATTTGCGTTGTTACTATGTTGCATTGATTTGTCAGCAACTGGTGGTTGACTGTCTTGGCTGCATGTCATTGGTTCATGATGGACTTCGGTCTTTGAAGCTTCCAGGGTATCGCCCGGACAATTGATTTCAGAAGTGGTGTAGCAGGTGAAGACCTGCATCTTGCCCCATGTCCCATTTGGTTGAGCTGTAGTGGCTTTGGGTTGCGGGTGAGTTCGGGATCTTGACCCGCGAGGGCCCATGTCGGAGCATCGTGGATGACTAGATCTTGGAGGGGATGGTCCTGCCGGGGAAACATCGACTTTTGGAAGCCATACTTGTTTGAGTTTCGGGGCAGAGGGTTTGGGACCTTGCCTCCAGTTGGCACGAGCATTGTTTGATATATTAGTCCGCTGTGGAGTGGGCTTGTTGGGGAGCTTGCCCCCAGCTGGCAGGACATCTGCCGAGTTGTTGACCCGGTGTAGAGTCTTGTTGAGGAATTTCCTATCATTTGGCAATATAAGGTGCCGATAAGATTGGTCGGCGGACTGACCCCTTGATGGAGTTTTCTGGATGGCTGGCAGGGTGCCCTGAAGGTTGCCCGGAGCAGCCGGAAGGGATATATCTTCTCTTCGTTGGCGATCGGAGTTTCCAGCATTGCCCCCAGTCGGTTGGGGAGCAAAACGACCCTCGGGAAGTTTCCGAAGGCGATGCCGGGAGTGACTGCACCGATGTCACGTCGTTCGATGTATGCCTCAGAATGGGCGACACCGCTGTTGACATCCATAAGTCCTGTAGACAACAAGACTTGTCTCGATCAAATGCAGAGATTTTTTTGTTTTCATTGAATTGAAGATAGTGGATGTGCATATCTCCGGGTTGCCACGACCAAGGATCGCGGGATCGGGATCGGATCGGACCGATCCAGGCCGATTCTCTTGGAGCCAGACCGATCCAGAATCGGTCTGGATCGTTTTTTTTTTTTTGCTCTTTGAAAAAATATGAAAAAATCGCCAAAAAATCAATAAAAATACATAGGACTCCGAAAAAATGTGAAAAAATATAGGGAACACTCATTCATATAAAAAATTAACAATCAATCATATAGAACACATATCATATCCAATCACACAATAGAACAATCATACATCAAATAAGATACATATTTTTTCCAAACAAACAATCATACCCAACTCCACAAATAGTACACCACATATTCTTCTTACCACTCATATTACATTGCGTGAAATAAACAAAGAAATACATTATACATATGCCATCACCACCAACTATGGTAATGTCCGGAGTAGGATGGATCTGGATCTGGATCTCTGTCCTGGTCATTCTGATTTTCTGCAAATCTCCATTGATTAGGGTTAGTCATAATTGGCCCGTATCCATAAGAAAATAAAGACTGGGCCATGTCGGTAAACTCATAAACTTTCTGATTAGTCGGAGGTGGAGGTAGAAAAGATGGTGGTGGATAGCCAGGCTCACTGTCTGAGGCAGGCTCTGGATAGGAAGATGCAAACTCGTCAAAAACATTCAACCTCGTCCAGCGTCCGCTGCCCCTGCCACTCGAACACGAGTGTCTTTTATCACTCAAATCATCCGGACTCGCTCCACTCGTCCGAGCACTACTAGTAGAGCCACCCTCACCGCACACGAGGCCGAGGCGCCGCCTCCACCTATGCTGCCGCCACCCCCACCTCCACCTCCACCCCCCCTACGCTGTTGTTGTGTGGGTGGCACAAATTCTTCTTCATCCTCATCTGATGAAGGTGGCTGAGTGGTCTCGGTGTCACGGAGATGATGTCGCCGTTTGATACTTATCTTCTTCCTCTTCAATGTAGGATCTCCTTGACTTGCTTCTTTGTGAAGGTAAGCATACTTTCTTTAAAGCCCTAAATAATCCACCATTCTTCTTGGTGGTGGTGGTGGTAGAAGGACCCGCGGCGGAATCCGAGCAGAGCCGCGCGGCCGGGGGCGGAGCCGGATGTCTCTCTCGGAGAAGCCGTAGTCCGGGGTGGATCGGGAAGTGGAGCCGTGCACGAGACTTGACTTTCTTCAACTTCTGCATGTCTTCATCCTCACCAACAACGCCGTCGAAGCTCTCCTTCGGCCCGTGATCCGTCGTTCGCGTCGAACTCGGCTCTCCCTCGGCATCCTTGTCTTCCACCCATGCCGCAAGTGGATGTTCGTCTTGGAATAGATATTCCAAGTCCATGTCCGCCTGGGACAAGCCCTGAGTAGCTTGGGCCTGTGCTCTTTCTTGGTACAATCCACCTGCAAACTGTGCAAATCTCTGCTCCGATGTGTTCTGCCTATCTTTGATATTCTTGATCCTCGGCCCTCGTATTTGTAATGACGGTAGACAAGCTTCTCCATCTTTCTCGTCTTCAACCTATTTCTCCTCTTCGTATGAATAAGGTTGAAGGTGCTCCAATTTCTCTCGCACTAGGATGACGATGTGCTCTGACCTAGCACCCGAATTGCAACGGCCGCAAGTGGATTCCATCCAGTTCTGTTTGTCACCATAATCCACCACTCAACTGTAATTGTAAAGAAGACAATTACATGCATCAGTAACGTTATGTAAAAATAAATCAAATAACTAAAGAGTCATTAATTCGGGTAAGCATATTACTAGGGGGGACCCTATCATGTGAGTACTGCAAATCTGGTTCCCCGTACACCCCCATCTTGTGCTCGTATGAAGTCATCCGAAAACACAAACTAAAACAATTATCTTCTCTTCGAGATAAAGTTAAAACTTTAATTAATATGAAACGTATTACTTACTTCAACCTCAGCGCACGTTCTGTCTTCTTGGGTCTTACAAAGTCGTTTAATTACAGATAGTGTGCCTGATAATACTTCACCATCATTACATACTTGGCCACCATACTGTATCATTGGGTTCAAAAAGTACCTTGTAACGACATAAATACTCCATTAGTATAAAGACAGTGAGAGTAATACACAAAATATAACTTGTAATCATGACCATATTACACCACTAAATTATACCTGCAGCATAAATGTCGTGGTGTAGGGTTTTGTCCCATCTGTTGTCAATCACCTTCCACCACTTCTTGTAACCCTTGGGATGCTTCTCTTTAATTTTCAACTTAGCTTTATCCATAGCATCATACAGGGTACCCCATCTGATTTTTGTCATTTGAATCCACCAACCTAAGTACCTGCACCAAAGGTTCTATGACAGACAAATAGTACTGCACCTTCTCCCACCACCTGTTATCTTCTATCAGCTGCTCCATCTTTAGCAATATCTCATACTAATCCAAGGAGCTCCTGTATGTATCCATGTACTCATGATAAACAGTGGAGAGAATGAACCTTTTTAAACTAGCCTTGTACCTGTATAGGCTCTCTAATACAATAAAATGAGTGGAAAATCTTGTGGGACCCGGTCTGATCGAATCATGACCATCAGTGTCTTTGCCTACGTGATATGTAAAAGTCGTGGATGGCCATAGATAAATGAGGTGATAAGTTATCCTTGGTTGACCAAGGACTTGACATTAGCATCCCTACCAATATCTTCTAACATCAGGTCAATAGAATGTGCCGCACAGGGCACCCAAAACAAGTGAGGTCAAGCCTCCATTAGCTTCTTTCCTGCAGCCTTATATGAGGCCTCATTGTCTGTGACAAACTGCACAATGTTGGCCTCCCCTATCTCATCCACCACAGTGTTCATCAAGCCAAATAGGTAATCTGCATTTTTCACCTGGCCTGATGCATCAACCGACTTCAGAAATACGGTGCCCTCAGAACAATACACAAGGAAGTTTATAAGTGACCTCCTTGTGATTCCAGTCCATCCATCGCACATTACAGTGCACCCCCTCTCCTTCCAGATGGTTTTGAATCCATCTATCCATGAGGTCAACTCATCGACCTCCTCATCCAAGCCTGTTTCATATATATACTTTGATGTAGGGGCTTTCAACCCCGGCCCGGCCTCACCAATCGCATCAACCATAGTCTGGAAATATGGACTGGTGGCTGCATGTGCCGGGACACCTACAAATTCAAAAACAAGATAAGGGAAAAGAGAGGGTTGTTAATAATAACTAACCTAATAAGAAATTCATATAGACAAGCAAATGCTAACCACAACTTCAACAAATCTTTACCTGCATGTAGAAAGAACTTGACCATATGCTTAAGGGCTTTCTTTGCTGCCCCAGTCGATGGCTTCACCCCTTTAAATGCTTGTTTTATACTCCTTTGACCTCTGCCAGTCTCCCTATACATGGCAGTGTCTCCTGTCGGCATCGGTCGAACAGAATGTGTCCTCCGAATTTCAGGCTCTCGAACAGGGCGTGTCCCCGCCCCCACATCAGATCGTCTAGAAGCCGAACCTCTTGCTCCTCGTCTTCGTTCCTCATCCTCACGGGCCTGAGCCCTACTCTCATGAACGGCTCTCCTAACCTGGGCCTCTTCCTCATCTGATGAAGATGAAGAATCAACTTGGACCCTTTCATGTGCTGGCCCTTTCCCTTTCTTGCTCTTTCCGGCCATAAGATCGGCATCTCTCCGACTTAGCAACTCGTCATGGAGGTCTTGTCTCTGACCAATTCTCACCTCCCTCTGTGATGTCCTTCCAGTTAAATAACCCCTCATCTCCTCCCTCAGCTCAGCCGGTACTTTATCACACTTCTTAACATTGCCACCCGTCCCGGCTATATGTTGCTTGAGCCGATACACACATCCATTCATCTCTTTTTGGCACTACTTGCATCTAACTCTCTTCTTCTCTGAATCATGGAGATGGCCATGTTGCCATCCAATGTCACGAAATTTTGCGGGTCCGGTGCCATGCTTCTCTTCCGACATCTTATCTACAATACATAAAACCATACACAATATTAGGCCAATTAAATCCACCCCCATTGGGGGTGAAATAATCCCCCCCCCCCAATGGGGGGATTTTATACCAGCCCCCCCCCCCCCACCTAGGGGGGGGCACTGTAAAAACAGTCACCCCTTCGGTGGTGACTGTTCATAATCCTTCCCCAATGGGGGGATTTTATTCCAGCCCCCCCCTAGGGGGGGTGACTGTTCAACACCCCCGAAGGGGTGCTAATCACCCCTTCGGGGGTGCAATTCCACCCCCATTGGGGGGTGAAATAATCCCCCCCAATGGGGGGATTTTATACCAGCCCCCCCACCCCCACCTGGGGGGGCACCGTAAAAACGGTCACCCCTTCGGGGTGCAATTCCACCCCATTGGGGGGTGAAATAATCCCCCCGATGGGGGATCCCACGCGAGTGCCGGTCGGCCGGGGGCCAAGGCCCGGGGGGGAAGGAGATCGAAACCCCCCTTACAAACCTTGTGTACTTTGGGTGGATCGCCCTCGAATAGGCCGGATCGCCCCTCCAACACGGGATCGCCGGCAGGGGAAGCCCTAGATTTTCAAGGCGCCTTGGGGAGAAGGAGAAGAAGCAGAAGGGGGCAAGTGGGGGGAGAATCGGTCCGGATCGACCCCAAATAGGGGGTGATCGGACCTTAAAACAGGACCGGATCGATCCCGGAATCGGTTCGATTCCGGGTCTTCCGGTTTTCCGGCGAATCGGTCCGGATCGACCGATTTTGGGATCGATCCGGGTGGATCGGTCCGGGATCGACCGATCCTATCGATTCCGGCCGATACAACCGGGACTCCCGGCTGGATCGCTAATTCCGACTGGAATCGGATCGGTAGGTACCGATCCGATCCAAGAATCGGTCGATCCCGATCCGGATCGACCGATTCTGCAATCCATGGCCACGACGAAGAGATGAAAGGAAAGAAGGGTCCCACCGGGCGTGCCATTTGTGTGAACCTCTTTTTTCTGCATCTGTTCTTTAGAAAGAAAGAGATCTCCGGATTTTTCTAGGAAAATATGTGATATCCTAAAAAATATTAAGTAGTCCGGTGATAGTTTAAAAAATATTAGAACCGAGGTTCGGGTTCTTTGAAAATTTCATTTTTGATCATTCTCCGCCGGATGGTGCGAGTATCCGGCGTTAACTTACATCGAGCAACGGCTCGAACGCCTTTGATTAACCGTCGCGGCAACCTGTTTTTGAAGACATGCACATCCACAAAATAAAGCAAAGAACTCAAAAGGGCAGCGGCCTTTTGGGTCTGATCAGATGCAAACCGCTTTGTTCGGGTTTGATTTTATTTGTTTGTTGGTTGACTTGAAAGTCGATTTTGAGGGTTTGAGTTTGAACCAAATGGTTTGATTGATTTGTTGTTTGGCTTTATTTATTTATTTATTTTTGGATTTGGATTTGATTTGTTTTGTTTTGAATTTGTTTGATTTTGATTTTGATGTGCTTAAAGTTTTAAGCATGTTTGGATTTTTGATTTGGTTGATTTTTATTTTTATGATTTCTGAATTTTCTGGTTTTGTGTTGGTTTTGATCCACGTTTTGAGTGTTTGGAATGTTGTTTATTTGATTCCTTTTGGGAAGAAGTTTAGTGAATTTTAAGTGGATTTTCAGATTGCTAAAATCAGATATTTGAAGCTGGCTAGAATCTGTTTTTGGTAGATTGCTTAAATCTGATTTTTGTTTTGGCAGATTTTATTGAAATCTGGTTTTTTGTGGTTGACAGATTTTTATTGAAAACCTGATTTTTTGATGTTCAGTACGGTTCAGAATCTGATTTTTTTTGAGGTTGACAGTTTTGATTTAAATCTGAATTTTATCTGTTTTGGGTGTAACTGAAATCTGATTTCGGTTTGATTTGTTTCAAAACCGGTTCAATCTCGTTGAAGATCGGTTGTTAGTTCAAGTTTGAATTTCAGATTTATTTTAATTCTGATTTTTTATTGTTTTGATTTTCAGATTTGATTTAATTCTGTTTTTTTTTTGAATTGTTAGATTTGATTTTCTGTTTTTTGATTTTCTGTTTGAATTTGAATTGGTTTTAATTTAGTTTTGACGGTTTGCATCGCCTCCGGCCCATCGGGCTGCCATCGGATGCCCGGTTTCATGCATCGATATGAACATCAAAGCTTCATTTCATTGAAAGATGGGGTGAAGTACATCGGTGTGCAATATGATTGATCCTTCCCCCAATATAGGTTTATCTCCACTATTTTGGAAAAAATTTGGCATTACGACGGCATGCCGGCCATTTTTCCAACTTAGTGAAAATTTACCCATCCAAAATAGCCAGCCTTAGCTTAGCCATATTGGGGGAAGGAACCGCTGGCTACGGGAGCATGTCCGCGCCACCGTCCGGATCGACATCCCGGGATGTACCCGGGGCGAGTCGTCCAAGGTTGGAGTCCCCGCGAAGGGTGGAGTCCTTAATTTAATATTGCTTTCGCATTCTGGATTTTTTATTTGTTCATTTTTGGAACAAGGCCATGGAGGCTTCAATTTCATCGGCGTTTTGAGCCGGCCTTCAATCTTCATAGGCCCGCCGGGCCTGTCTCGTACTGTTTGGGCCGGAAGGGCCTGTTGGGGAGCTGCTGCACTTCTGGAGCTGCCTGACCGGACCGACTTGGAAGGCCACCCGGCTAAGCCCATGGCCCGTCGTACGGTTTCCAAGGGGGGCCGGGCTGTCACCTTCAAGTCGGCCCACTTTCTGGCTGCTGTCCACCGCTTCATTGGACCTCTGCAGAACCTGCTTTGGGAGTTTTCTCCCCTGCTGCAGCGGCCTGGAGTGTGGGCAGTAGAGGCTGAGACATGACCTGTGTAGGGGTCTGATTTTGGGACCGGACAAGGCCTGTGTAGGGGTCTGGTTTGGAGACTGAACAGGACCTGGTTGAGGTCTGATTTAGGGACCGGACAGGGCCTGTGTAGGGGTCTAATTTGGAGACCGCTTGGGACCTGTTTGGGGCCTTGGAGATGGGCCGATCATAGACCTATGTGGGGTCTTTGAGGGGCCTGGTTTGGGTGGCTGCAGGTGACTGCTCATGGGCCTGGTTATGGGCTATTGGGCCGGCTATGGACCTGAACAGGGGTCAGGTTATGGGCCTGCAATAGGGAGTTTTCTCCTGCTCTGGGTGGGAGTGTACGGCTGGGCCAAGTGGACCTGCAGATGGGCCTGCTAAATGGGCTGCAGGAGGGTTGATTGGCAGACCATGTTGGGGCCGGATTTGGGCCAGGGTTGGGGTGTCCGGTTGGACTGAAATAGGCCTGCGCAGAGGGGCTTTTAGGGGCCTGGTTTAGGTCCGAACATAGGCTGTAGAAGATGATTTTTGCAGACCGACCAGAGGGCGGAGATGGACCCTAGAACAGGTAGAAAAGAAGGCCCTTTGAAGGGCTACATGGGCGCACCAACTATCCTTTACATTTTCTTCTTCTCTTCTTCTTCTTCCTTCTCCTGGCGGCAGGTGGCAGCAGCAGCAGCAGGAGCAGGGCGCAAGGCAGCAAGGGGCAGGGTGCAGTCCAGCAGCCTGGCGGCGTCTCCAGCCTCCCTCCTGTTGCTGGTGCGCACCTCCCTTCTTATAGGGACGGATGGCACTCCAAGAGTCATGTTTTTTTCAATGTAGGATGACTCTTGGCTTTCCCAACTCCTTGAATTCTCACCAGTCTTCAATATTGGAGTGACCATTGGTGTCCCCCACGTAGGCTGCCCACATTGGCTTCTTCACCTCATAAATGGGTCAAGGATGAGGTGGCAGGTTATGTGCGCAAGGAGGAGTGAGCTGAGGTGGCAGGTGGTCTGCGGCTGGACCTGTTCACACTTGGCCACAGGTGGGCCTGATTATGGGCTGTGGCCCACTTCTTCTCCTTCTTATGGGCCTGTACGTAGGTGGGTTATAGGAGCTGGAAATCAGTTAATTAAATCATGTGAGATTGGGCCAGCTGGAATTTGTGCCAAAGGGCCCAATCTAGGACTTGTTTTGGGTCCTGATTTGACCCAATTGAGGGTCGGTCCAGCCAGAAATTGGCCTGAACCTATTCCTTTTTTTTGTGCTGCCCCTCCTTTTTTTTCTCTTTTTTTTGAAAAAAAATCTGACGCCAACAATTACATACAAGTTTAAATCTTTTAGAAGCACATAGTTCATCTTTTTGGTATTGAAAGTGTTTTGTAATTGTTCATTCACACAGTTGATGTACATAATGTGTTATATATTTTCATGTAAATTCATTGATGTACTCCTATTTTTATAAGATATTATGTTATGTTTCATACATATATACATTTTGATCTGAGAATCCGAGATCCAATCTCCCGAGATTTTTCCGAGATCTCTCCGAGATCTTTTCTCTTTCACCACCCGAGACGAAGCCTGAACACCCCTAGTGACAATAGCAATAGCCAACAGGTCTAGCGTGGTTGTGAAAGGATGCAGTAGCAGCATGACTAGGAGGTGACAACAGGAAAACTAGAGCATGCACGTGCGTGCGTGCTGTGTGTAATGCAGATAGGTAGACTGAGAGGGGGTTGGGGGCGTGCAGTAGAGTTATGAGAAGCAACCAGATGCAAGCATGGATGACTTTGCCAATGCATTCAGGAACTATGCCAACCATTCTGATAGCTGCAAGGATTTCCGAATTGAAATCGGTCTCCAAATCGGTGGGGATCCGATCTGATTGTCTGATTCTGATCGATTCTCAATAAGAGAAACTGATCCAAAATCGGGATTTTTTTATTTTTTTAAAATTTTGATTCCAATTCTTATTCAGGCTGATTTGGACTGTTTCAGTCTGATTCCGGCCAATTCGGCCTGAATCTTTTAAAAAAAAATCTAAAAAATCAGAATTCCGTTTCCTATCCTTAAACTGAGACTGATTCAGACCGATTATTGCGGAATTTAGGTCAAAATCGGTCCTTCAACAGAAATTGGATCAAAATTGACCGATCGAATTCTGGAACGGCCGATTCCGATCCAATTCGACTGATTCTGCAATCTATGAGTAGCTGGGATGAGACTGTAGACTTTATGCTTATAAAGTAGCTGGGATGAGAATGCATACAAAACTGTAGACTTTATGCTTATAAATTGGATATAGCAGGGTAGAAAAGAAAAAAAGACCAGCATTTCTATGATATTTGCTAGGATTCTTGTAAATGATGAATGCCAATGTTTCTTTTGAGCAGTTGTTCTTGTTTACAGCTTTACTTGGACCTTGGACTGGTGATGATAGTGATGACTAAATTGCAATACGAAGAAAAAGAGGAGCAAGCTACGGCTTGAAAGCCTATGCGCTAGCTCACTTGTAGTTTTCTCACCGGAGTGTGATGATTTTCACATATTTTTTATTATGTAATCAACTGCTGGGTTAGGATTCATGCTTCTAAGTTAAGATTTGGAATAAAAATTTACTGTGGAATCCAAAACAGTACCTTGTCTTGATATTTTATTTGGTTAATGGTCCGTTGATTCCTGTTGTTTGCTCTATTGAAAATCTACTAGTTCACCCGTTTGTTTTTGCCAGTCTGGCCATCTAGAAGACAAAAAGTGTGCCAATGTGTTTTTTCAATTCTTAGTCTGCTCTATGTGAATAATCGATTCAGTAATTTTTGTAAATTGAACCTTGGCAAAATCTAGTTTTTTGAAATTTTATCTTATTCAATAGGCATGTGTTTTCTTGAAATGGTTGTTCAGATGGATAATACTTTAATTGATGACCGGAGGATACATGTTGACTTTAGTCAAAGTGTTTCCAAATTATGGACTAAGTACAGACATGGCAAAAGGAATCAAACAAGTAAAGGTAATACCAACACTATGACTGCATATGCAACAAACTCGGCTTTCTTAATCATGATTGTGCAGGTGGGTGTTTCAAGTGTGGAGCTTCTGATCACATTGCTAGGGACTGTAGTCATAGCTCCAACAATATACATGGAAACCAGAAGTATGTCTTGAAAGATGATAACGCTCAACATGGGGATACTAGGGAACAAAGGTCTACTTCCTACCTGTTCATTATTTTCCAAGTTTGGTATGCGTCAGCGGACTTTGCATGTAACTGGTCTGAAGACGTGAATTTTTTACAACTTCTTTCACAGTTTCGAGATGGTGTTTGATGATCAGTCTCTTGAAACACCACAAGGGCCTGAAGATGGAAGAAAGAGGCGGAAAACAGAGCATCAACAAGCAGAAGATCCAAGACTTAGAGGTCATGACAAGAACAACCATGGACACAGGGGAAAGTCAGAAGATGAAAGAAGCAAGCAAAGCGGAAGGAGAAATGAACGCCATTGTGATAAAATGGATGGAACGAGGGTTGGGGAGAAACAAGGTTACAGCAAAAGCCATACACATCTTGAGACAAAATATAAGAAAGAACATGTGTATGACAGGAAAAGTAGTAAGTCCGACCTACACCGATCAGATGATAGATTGAAAGAGGATAGCTCCAACAACGGAAGAAGACACAGAAAAGAGACCCCTGACGGTGAGCGTCATAGTGGGCATGGAGGACATGGAGCTGATAGGAAAGACTATGACCAGAGGAAGGAAAGCCGGCACGGAGATAGACATGAAAAAGGCTATGAAGATTATAAGAGAAGGCACAAGGAGAGGGGTTCTGTCTCTGATAAGCCAGCAAGGCATTGAGATGAAAGTGGGGAACAAGATGTTATTGCCGAGTTGCTTGTGGGTAGATCAAAAAATAAAGCAGTTACCAAGGATCCGGTTGTCAGATTGTTGATATGGCGTATAAGAAGCTTGACAACATGTGTGTGGGCCTTCTATTTAAAATTGAATCTACATGCCCAACAGACTCACAATGTGCCTCGTGTAGTTTGCAGTTCATGCGTTTCATCCGTTTACATTGGGTTACGTCCCACTTCTGACTCAAGTATCAGAGGACTTATAATTTTTTGATAAGAAATTAGTATCAAACAGGTACCGCTTTAGTAGAGTATGGTTTTTGTTCCTGTTTCACGTAACTTCACCATTTCTGTTGAGTTCTCAAAGAGATCCGTTCTTTACTATTGTGTGTACTGTTCTGCCGATTAAGACCTCGTCTGCTCTGCGCCGCCTGCCCGGATCGCTGGTTCCTCCTGTAGGCCGTCGAAGCCCCCTCTGCTTGCTGGTGTTTTCGCGCTTTTCCCCGGGTCGAGTGGTGGACCGCAAAAGGGCGTATGTAGCACGAGCTACCTCTGATATCTCCGTATGACGTGCCGTGATATAGGAGTTCCCTGTTGCTGTTTTGGCGTTTTATTAAGAAAAGTTGGTTCCATGGGACGTTGAATACGAGTACACTTGCCTCTTTAGCTTGCTTTTCCGCCACCATTCTCCTTCTACAGTTGTCGGTAGCAAGTTTCAATTGGCTGTTGTATGCTGGTATGCCCTATTTGGTTTGAAATTTTGAATATTAAAAATGATATGATACAAATATACAATTTTGATATTGATATTTCTGAAAGAGTATGAATAATAACATTGCTATGCTACTCATTTTAAAATTGTTATTAATAGTCAAATATTTTTTTGATTGTTTTTAGCAATATCAAACACTGATAGAACCATTTAACATACACCGTTGCTAAACAGGCTGGTATTTTGGCTCCATGCGCTATTTTTTCGTCGCAATACACGTATATAATAATTAATCATGGTTGGCGTTAAGACTAATACGATCCGGTATCTGCGCTGCTTGACTTTGGTGGGTCTAGGGCTGTTCGAGGCTTGGTTCCGTTTGGAGTCCTTTTTTTCTGGTTAAATCGAAATGAACGGAAAATGCGAACCAAAATGTGGTTGGGTTTGGTTCTTACATTATTAATTTATAAAGGATAAAATTAAATTAAAATGTTAGTATCTTTGATTTTTATGTTGAAATCTTGCAGATTTCCGATCAGATTTTCTTATGCTTTTGAGATGCTTAAAATAAACAAATATAGTATTTAGTAAGGTGTTAAAACTGTATATTAGAAATATGCTATAAATCTGAGCGAGGACATGAAAAATAGTGTACTTTTGCTTGGGGTATGTTTGTCTTTTACCAGATTATATTTCTTAGAGATTTCTTTATAGCATTAATATCAATATCTTTGATCTTTCTACCTAGAAACAAAGAAAGCATTTGAGCCCGCCAAAATTCCGCAGGTCCAAAGCCCTCCTTCTGTTCTGTCTGCTCCCAAGGTTGTTCAGCCACAAAACCTCCCTTTGCCAATCCCGAGGGCAGGGTGATAGAGCACAAGCGAGCAAGTGACCGAGCCAGAAAAAGAGACGTCTTCGCCGGGGCAGACCGCAGCGATGGCGGGTGCACCCAAGGAGACCATCTCGGGAGTGATCAACCTCACTCCGTACAAGATCGCTGTGTGTCATCTCGTCCAGTACTTGTCGCCGGCGGCACAGGCCACGCTTCCTGTCGCGTTCAAGTCCGTGGCTCAGCACAATCGCCTAGGCCTTTTCCTGTTCTCCCTCACCCGGGTACCCGCTGTTCTTCTTGCTTTTCCTTGCCGAAGTGTTCGTATGCCCTTCGAAATCGATCAAAAACTTTTGTCTTTTCATTCCTCTTGCTACGGCGCTACCAAGTTGCGTTGTTAGTTTTTCTAATAAAATGATAATTGTTGTAAGCTCTCCATGTCGAAGAGGAAAAATGTTCTTTCTTTTATTGAGCTCCGTTTTTATCGTTTCTTATGTAGTAACAGAACTCCGATTTAGTCAATGATGAGATTACTAAATTTCAGCAATATAGTAATATCATTTGTCATGTTCATCAGCATAGTCGTACTTTTTATATATTATTTTTAATAAACAGAGTAGATGACTTCAGGCACCTAGCATTCTAAGACACCCGTGGAAGGAAAGGTGACTCAGTTCTTGCCCTTGAGTTTCTCTTGCCTCTGCCAAGTTAGGTTAGATGCATAGTTGTCAAGGCACCCAATTGGTGCCAAGGTGTCTTTAGCAGATCAAGGCCTGAGGATAGGGGTGCAAATGAGCGCAGTCTAGCCAAGCTAATCAATATGCTGCACGGAGCTCAGGTAGATACTCGACGATCAGGTTTGACTAGTGTTAAAGTTTGGTTTGTCAAGAGCCTGATAGGGGTGTTCATGGTTTGGTTTGATTTTTGAGTATTTTTTTTTCAAACCAAACCAAACCAAACTGAATTAATTCAGTTTTTTCAGGGAAAATTAATTCAGTTTGGTCCTGTTCAAACCATATTTTATTAAGGTATAGTAGATATGTCAATATATAATTTCATTTTGTTTGTTTTAAATCATATTCTATTAACATTTAGTATACATGCTTATACAATTTATTAATTTTATTTTAAAGACTCTTGAAACAAATTTATTTTTATCAGAAAAGATACATAAGTTTTTTATTGAATATACTTAAAATAAAATATTTAATCTAATTTAAGTTATTTGGTTTACTGGTTTGGTTTGATTTCAAGGGTCCTAGAAACCAAATTAAACCGATCGATTGTTGAAACCAAACCAAATCGAACCAAATTGCTGGTTTGGTTTGGTTTTTCGAGTTAAATCTAATAGTGAACAACTCTAGAGCCTGATATGTTCTAGCTTGGCTCGCTAAATTGCTCATTTACTTGATCCAACAAAGTTGGAAATTGAATTTGAATAAGAGCTAGGTTATAGCTCGAGCTCATAGTTGTCAAGGCAACAAGGCGTTAAAGAGTGTCAAATTTGCTTAGGCGGAAAGATGGCTTCTTAAATGTTTCCAAGGCTATAACACTTGATGTTTATATATATATATACATATTTGTATATACATATATATTGAGATATATATATATAAATATAATTAGATGTCAATACTATGCATATTATTGTATACATATAAACACATATACATAACTAAAATTATATTTATATTTTCTAATTGAATATATGTGTTTATATGTGTATACCTGTAAATATGATTTTTTTAATTATGTATGTGTTGGTATATGTTTATTGGGAATGCGCTAATCTCAAGTGAGAGAGGAAAAAGTAGGTTAAGAGAGAACTTTATATTTTAAGTATACAATATATATTTATAACTACAAATCTCAACCATATGTGATAATGTAAGTGATAGTGAAATGTGTTTACAACATCATTAAATGGGCACCCCTTATGAGGTATTAGGGGGACAAAACCTCCTGAATGAATTTTATTTAAGTTATGAATGAAACCTGCAGCAGCTTGGGTGCTGTTTGGGCACCTTGGCGAGGTGCCCTTTGAAAAAACGTAACTAGAAAAATTCTAGTTTGACTTTATAAATAAGCTCATTTTTGAGTTTCATAAACGAGCTTAAATCGAGCCCAAGTTCAAATTTCATAATTTACCTTGAGCTCAAGCATAGTTGACAAGACAAACATCTATGTGGCAAAACATTTTTCAAAGGGCACCTCGCCAAGGTGCCCAAACAGCACCCAAGCTGCTGCAGGTTTCATTCATAACTTAAATAAAATTCAAGTTCAGTGTAGACTCGATTTTGGCTTATTTAATCTGTTTAATCAACAATATATAACTAATAAACAATAATAATTTATTTTTTAAATATAATTTAAACAGAATTATTTGAGTGCTTAAATGAGTTGCTCATATTAGGGTTTGCTCAAGCTCGGCTTGTTAAAAAAGAGTTTTACTGATGTCAACAGGTTGGATAGTTACACTATCCATAACCATGTTTAAATAAAAAGTTTATCCATTTGCTGTTTGTTAACTATCAGCAATGGATATACATTATGCCATTCGTCAAGAAATGATTAACAAGTCGTTAGCTGACATTCATGCGCGCGTGTGTGTGTGTGTCTCTCTATATATATTGAGAGAGAGAGTATATGCAATGATCAAATACATTCAAACAAAAAGTAAAAATATCTTAAGTGACAAAAGTCAAATCATAAAATAGAAGACGTATTAAACATGATATGCTTTGATTGATGGATATGGTTATGGGATAAAGGTTTTGGTTTGAGATATATCCATTTTCGTATCTATTGAATTAATAGATTTTCCATTACCTATACTGTTAAATTATTAGGAGTTATCGAACTATCCTATAATTTTTTGTTAACTTAACAAAATTGTTGGATAATAGGATAATCTATTACCATTGTGTGCAACCTTGAAAATCCAAAATTCATTTGATTTCCATTTTGGAAAAGAATTTTGATTAACTAGCATTAACTACTATGAAAATAGGTGCTACTAATAGGAGTATTAGCTAATACATTATATGCATAAAAATATACATGTTAAGGTTTTATGTTCATTTAAATGTCTTTGGAACTCTCTACACTCGAATTGTGAAGTACTGATGTTAATTTTGTTCATAATACTTGAATACCTTTGATTATCAATCACAAGCAACTCAGTCACATACATCCACAAAATAACACATGGGAGATATAACCTCGTAATCTCAGTGAAATGCAAACTTAACATCTTGAATTTGTTTTGAGTTTGATTTGTGTTTTATGGAGGTGCATGTTAATTAGATTTTATTTTAAGAATCCAATTTTAAGGATTTTTTCGTTAATGGATTCTTGACATTTTTGACTCAAGGATCCTTAAGATTAAAATTGATCATTTGGTTCTATTAAAGTCATGCATTGAGATTCAGGCATATTTGGCTTGTGGATTTTATTCTTTTTATTCAAAGTCTTGACATAAGACATTTTTGAAATTCAAAGTTCATTGGATCTGAGGTTTACATAGACATTTTTAGATTTAATTTTATGTTATCTTAAGGTGAATATAGCCATTATTAAGTCTCAAACATTTTTAGTTGTGACTTATTAAATTTTGGATCATTGGACTTGTATTTTTTCTTGTAAGTCTTTGCATTAAGCATTTTAGACTTGGAGTTTATTATATCTGGAATTAACATTTGGAGCATTGTGCTCAAACATTTTATTTTCAGACGGTTGCATTTTCGAGAATTGGGCATTATCACTCGTTAAACATAATAAGTAAATCGTGTCGAGCCTTTATTGATCTACTTGTCGAGTGTATCGATTTGTTTGCATCCTTAATGAGAACACATTTCTAGGGGACCAAAAGATGCCCAAGGTGCTTGCCTTGGTACCTAATGCATCCATGGCTGTTGCTGGATGCAGTTGCCACTCTAGCAGTGTTTTCTAGGCATTTCCTAGGTGATTCCTAAGCGACAAGGTGCCCCTCACCTGTCAAGGCGAGGGGGCACCTAGGCAAGCATCGTACTATTTGCTCATTTTGTCTAACTTAGAGATGAATATTGCTAATTAAGTATCAATATCACTTAATTGCGTTGTTTTGAAGTAAAAATAGCTAATTCTAATACTTAATTTGATTATAAATGGATATTTTGATGGAATGATAATTAGGAGTAAGTAATTTTATAGATATTTACCAACACTTAATGCAAAAGTATTAAAATTAACTTAATTTAGTAGTTTAATTAGGTATTCATGTTTTTTAGTCTATTTAACTATGCACTTGAATATTATTAATTGATTTACATGGGTTGTAAATAGGTGTCTTCATCAGTTTTACTATAAAAAATGTGTCACCTAACGCCTCACCCTATTGCCTAAGCGACAACGACAAGGCAGGACCATATCGCCTTGGTCACCTGGATCACCTTGAAAACTATGCACTCTAGTCACTGGTTTTTGCTTCTCCCACCTCTGACCGTAGTTACTATCTCATTAGCCACTGTCTGCAATTGTTGACTCCCTACTGGACCTTAGAAATACAGTTCTCTACTTACTTTTTATTTTAATGCTTTTTAGTTTTTCTTCTTATCTTTCTTTTTCTTGTTGTTCTCCTTTTAATATGCTTCTATAATCTTTTTTTACGCCTTTTAATCCTCAGTCAACTGTCGTCTCTCCCCTAAACTCTTTTTATTTCTGTCTCTCTTTTCTTATACTGACACAAACACAGTCAAGTCCTTCCCTCTGCATTCATCTTCTCAGAGGGCTTGCCACCTAAGCAGTCAAAGATCATTTAGTTGCCTTGATCACCTTGTTACCTTGACAACACAGTTAAATGCTAATCTAATGGTTACATCTAATGGTTATAAATAATAAAGAAACTAGGGCATCCTTCGAAGGGTTGTGCACTAATACTTTACATGCCTCCAAAAGTGCATCGACATTTACATATGTATATTTGTGTGTATCACCTGCTCTAAATTCTAAATCAATAGATTGCAATGCTAATCATTAGACCAATTAGGTTCAGTTGTTCCTCTTACATGTCTGTTGTTGAAAGGGCCTTTATTAGATATTTGATATGCACAACTCTTTTCTTTTTGTTTTGTTTAAGTTACCTAAAAGTTTATAATTCATTACTAAAATAAGAGTTACAAAGAAAAAAGAAGGCAGCTGAATACGGTAGGAAGGGCAGCAGGAGAGAAGTGATCAGCATCTATACACCAAGATAGTAGACGGAGCAATTTCTCATGCTACAAAAATATTGTTATAAGGGTTTTATCTTTTTGAATATTGGATAGTCAACATTATCAACTCATGTGCACCTACTTGTATCTGCAGTTCTTGCCAATCTTTTGTGTTCTATCAGTATTAGCAATATAAGATTATTAATAGCATTTGGACTTCGTAGCTCTATGATTTTCTTTCTTGTTCGCATTTACATGGCTTCTGGATGAAAGAAAATTATTGTGGTACTTTTCTACAAAATCAGGTGATGTCAAAGGAATTATTTAATTCTGCACTGCCTCCTTGCTCTCAAAATCCATAGTTTATTAGTTTCATATGATCTGCAGGCTTGCAATGACTTTGTGGAGCCTCCATTGGATGAACTTATATCTCAATTTAAGGCAGTTGGCATTGGTGGTTTTGAAGATGATTGGTTTGTTGATTGGTTAAATGATGATCTGACTAACCGCCTCTCAACTTTATCTTCTCCGGATGATCTTTATAGCTTTTTTGAGAAGTTAAGGGGTAAGTAGCTTAGGGATTTTTTTTACTCACATCTATTTGTATGGGTTTGATTTATAAAACGCTTACTCATATAGGCATTCTTTCATCTTCGGAAGTGACTATCGTGGAGGACGATCAATTCCTTCTTGATCCAAGCAGCTATCTGGGGGTGTTTGTCCGCTGCTGTATATTAGCCTTTAACTCACTTCAGTTTGAGGTACTTAGGTCATGTTCTTGTGAAATTTTTGCTTCTGATGGCCAAAATCATGCTTCTGACTTGATATTATGAGATAATGGCGCAATGAAGCATCAATATCAGACCTTCTGGTCACATGCAAAATTAGCTGACAATTGCTTTGCCACGCTTGCTGTTCTGTCATCTACTCCATCCATGAAGTAGATGGCTCCGATATGTTAGTAGATAAGAAGGGGTTTTCACCTTGAAGGATTCTATTTTGTTAAAAATACCTGGTCAGGGATTATTGCTTTATGTTATCAGAGGCAGTTGAGGCAACCACCCAGGCAATGAGGCAAGGCAAGATGGCCCCCTAGCACCTCAACCTGTTCCACCCTCTGGCCTATTTCACCCTCTCCACCCAAGTACCTGAAGCGAGTGAGGCCCTTATCCCCTTAGGTGCCTCACCCCTGAAACAACGAAGGAATTATTGTCATAGTTGTCAATATAACCAACATCCGAGACATTCAAGAGGCTATCTTAGCTTTGGTGATAAGATGGCAATTTAGGTATCACCTGACTGATAAAATTGGATCTTAATATGTATATATAAATATTAATATGTACATGCTATTTATTATATATATTTATATTTATTAGAGAAAGATGGAGAGAGAGAGAGGACATGGAAGGAGAAGAAAAAGATGATGGTATAGAGGTAGACTATAAACACCTTAAATGTAAGAGAGAGCTTTACATACGCTATCTATATATTTGAATATGTACAGCTGTTTTTTTGAAAAGAGATAAGATTGATAGACTAAAAGATAGCGAGGGAAAAAAAGAATTGAGAGGATAGTTTACAAGTCTTTTTATATTATTTAAACTTTTAACTTTTATAAATAGTAAAATTGATAATGAAAGATTTGAGGTTTTTACGTACCAGCCCTGATAATTGGTTGTATTTCTATGTCCCTAAAAAGTCTTTTGAAAATCTTGTGTATTTGGAAAATAAGTACCTCTGTCTAATTGCACCTTAAGTGTCGATAATCAGGCATTTTCTCTAATTTGAAAAAAACGGTCCATTTTTTATAGAGATAGAGAGTATTGGAGCGAGAATGAAGAGATAATATTAGAATGGGGCAAATTTGTCATAGAAATTAATTTTTCAACTGAGATCATTTTAAGAGTTTCAAGTGCCAGCTATTTACTTTCAATAAACAGAAGATTTTAAGCACTTAATAAGATTTTAATTTTTATGAAGACATTTTGAAAATAAAGATAATTGTACGGATCAATATTCCAATATTTCAAAATTTTGTTATAATTTTACTGTATTTAATATAATTTTTAATCCAAGCACCTAAGGTGCCTTGGACACCTAAGCTGGCACCTTGGGGATATGATTTGTAAGGTTGGCCAATCACTAATTAAGATGGAGACGTAAAAAAGAGAGCGAGGGATGGGGTTTCTCTCGCTTTTGGCATAGCAGGCCTCCCACCGGGAGGCCCGCACGACGGGCTATTAGCTCAGTGGTAGAGCGCGCCCCTGATAATTGTGTCGTTGTACCTGGGCTGTGAGGGCTCTCAGCCACATGAATAGTTCAATGTGCTCATCAGCGCCTGACCCGGAGATGTGGATCATCCAAGGCACATTAGCATGGTGTACTCCTCCTGTTCAAATCGGAGTTTGAAACCAAACTTCTCCTCAGGAGGATAGATGGGGCGATTCAGGTGAGATCCAATGTAGATCCAACTTTCTATTCACTCGTGGGTGCCAATTTGATTTACCGAGAGCTTGATTCCGGGGTCAACTTTCATCGGGGTAGGGTTATGTTTGGTTTGATTGGCTTATTCTAGACTGATCTAGGATCGATCTTGGTGGTGGATGGGTGGCCTTCATCCCTCCACTGTTGGGAGGTACTGATCTTGCTGGATCTGGGCTACCCCTCCACTGGGGAATGGTTTGGGATATTTTTTGTTTTTTGTTTTTTTATTTTTAGAAGGACCGATCCAGTCGAATCTTGAATTTGGTTTCCTTTCATTAGATTGACCAGCCAACCGATCCAATCATGATCTTGATCAGGATCATCCTTGGCCGTTCCATGGCCACCTTTTTTCTTATCCCAAATACCTTGCTTAATTACCTTTTGTCCCCTCCCTCTCTAGAAAGGTGCTCCTGTACCTTTTTTTATCCCAAATTCTAGATTTATGAAAATTCATGTTTCCTTTTTGAAAAAGAATTTTATTTAGGTGCTTTAACAACTATGAAAATAGATGATATTTTATAGGAGTATTAGCTAATTATAAATACATTGAGGATGTTGGAGTTCTCTTTGCAAATTTTGTTTGGACCTCTCCCCTTTGGATTTGAGAAGTTCTGATCACATCAAACAAATATTCGAATATCCTTGATTAATAGTCATAGGAATTTGTTGAAAGAAGTCACACATCAACAAAAACAAACATTCGGGAGTAATGACCATGTGAACTCATCGGAATGCAAACTTGGCTATTTGGTTTCAGTTGATTAAAGTTTATTTTTTTTGGCTGGGGGGTTTGTTTTGAATTTGGTTCGAGTTGATTAAACTTTATTATTATTTTTTTAATTTGGTTTGCTTTGGGTTGGTGTGTTTTCTTTAATCTTTGAGATTTGTTTTAAGTTTGTTTTTTTATGTTTGGATTAATGTCCTTTACCTTTTTGAACTGTTTTGGTTTTCATTTTTGCATAGCTCGTTGTCTTTCATGTCTACTGTGTTTTCAGGTTTTTTTAATTTGAATTTGGGGTTTGATGAGTTATCAGATTTGAAAATTTGTTATGGGATTACAAATTCTAGTTTCAGATGAGAATTTGAGGTTTGCTAGGATTGGAATTGCATGTCTTTGGGTCTGTTCTTTGATGATTTTTAATCCTGGCTTTTGACACTTCTTGTTTCATATTTCAGATTTGAACTTTTTATTCAAAACTCCACTTTTTAGATATGTGGAGGGTGCAGGGGGATCAGTCCCTTAAATCAATTCTGGAACAGTCTATACTCCAGTCCTCAAATAATTTCAAATCAAGTTAGCATGGTCAGTCCTAATCAGCCCATGGCTCGGTCTCTAATCAACCTCAAAACCAGTTAGCATGATCAGTCCATAATACCAGCCCTTTAAAATCTGAAATCCCAGTAGTTGTTACAAAATAATTCTGCAAATTCTTCAAATCAATCAAAACCGCAAAGATCAGAAAGTCTAGGGCCCCGAAATACCCAGTCCAGAAATCTGAAGATCCTCAAAAATCAGGAATTACCTATCCACAGAGGAAATATTTTCTTGTAAACAGGATCCTGGGACTTCAGGAAAATTGTTCAATCAGGTAAGTGTGGGGAGCATGATCTGCTAGAATCAGAAAATTGGAGTGGAAGGAAAATGGTCAAATCAGAAACCAGATCTGATCTTAATCCTCAAATCTGCAGCTTAGATAAAAAAATTCAAGATCTTGGAGCTTTCATATCTAAGAACCCGAAACTGAAGTTCGAAACATTAAAGAAGAATCCCTAATGGAAAACCCAAAAAATCTGAACGTTGGAAATATAGTTCTCTACTTCCTTTTTAAGTAAATTTCTGGTTCTATCAGGTCATGCTCTCCACTCTTATCTGATTGAACAATTTTCCTGAAGTCCCGGGCTCCTGATTTACATGAAAATGTTTTCTCTGTGGATTGCTGATTCCTGATTTTTGAGGATCTTTAAATTTCTGGGCTGGGATTTTAGATTTTAGATGGTTGGTATTATGGACTGATCATGATAACTGGTTTTGGAGCTGATTAGAGACTGGGCCATAGCTGATTAGGATTGACCATGGTAGCTTGATTTGGAATTATTTGATATTGGTATTATGGACTGATCAAATTTTAGATATGAAACCAAGGATCAACTCAAGATCCATTAACTCATGAAAGGCCAAATTAAACATCATCATCAAAAGAAGTTGTCAAAGCATCCAAAGCTTGTATCAAGGAAAATCAAGTTCAATTAGAAGAAGTCAAGACCCGATTGGTTGCCAAATGAAGACTTGATAGGTTGCCAAGCCAAGACCCAATCCAAATGAAAGCTCGATCGGTTGCCAAGTCAAGATCCGATCGATTGCCAAATGAAGACCCAATTGGTTGTCAAGTCATGACCTGCTTGGTTGCTAAATGAAGACTCAATTGGTTGCCAAGTCAATACTCGATCAGTTGTTGAGTCAAGACCCGATTGGTTGCCAAATGAAGATCCGATTAGTTGCCAAGTCAAGACCCAATCGGTTGCCAAATAAAGATTCGATTGGTTGCTCAGCCAAGACCCGATTAGTTGTCAAATAAAAACCTGATTGGTTGCCGAATGCATGGATTGCAGAATCGGCCGATCCGGATCGGGATCGGCCGATTCTTGGATCGGATCGGTATCCACCGATCCGATTCCAGCCCGAACTACCGATCCAGCCGGGAGTCCCGGCTGGATCGGTCTGAATCGACCGGATCGGTCGATCCTGGACCGATCCAGGTGGATCGATCCGGGAATCGGTCGATCCGGACCGATTCCCTAGAACCCGGAAGGGTCCAGAATCGGATCGATTCGGGACCCGATTCCGGACCATTTTCCGGTCCGATCCCCCGATAAGGGGAGATCGGACCGATTCCCCCTTTCCACCCCTCATTCTCACTTCCCCCCTCCCCTTCATTGTCTGTGGCTCCCCAGACCCCTCCCCCCAACAATCCACCTTAAACATTGGCCGATCCCCCCCCTAAACACGTAAATTTAGGGGGGGCCGACCCCTTCTTCCCCCTTCCCTTTACCACCATAAAAATAATTTTTCTTCGGGGGCGTTGCCCCCCTGATACCCCCCCACAAGGGGCGCTGCCCCCTTGACCCCCGTGACCTGATCGCGCAGGTCGATCCGCGACTACTCTGCGTCTCGCTGATGATAGTGTAAACATATTAATATATTTCACTATCACTTATACTATCACATATATAGAAGATTCATAATCATAAATATATATTATATACTTAAATTTACATAAAGATCTATTTTTACTCTCTTCTCTCTCTTTTATATAATAATTTATACTTATATGATAGTTTCTCGAAAGAAACTTACGTTGTATGACATTATTTGATAGAATGTCATCCACATATTTTTATTTTTTTAAAATTTTTTATTCATTTCTATGATTTTTCCTGATTTTTTTCTGTTTTTTTGAGGATTTTTATGATTTAAAAAAATTTAAAAAATTTGTCCGATCCGGACCGATCCAAGACGCCCTTTCTTCCGGAGCATCGGCCGATCCGGACCGATCCGATCCCGATCCGGATCGGATCGGTGGTCACCGATCCCGATCCCGATCCCGATCCCGCGATCCTTGGCCGAATGAATACCTGATAAGTTGACAAGTCAAGACATGGTTAGTTGTCATGTCAAGACATGACTGATTGCCAAGCAAGTCGACATGACACAAAGTCAATGGTCAATGATAGTTGACCAATGTCAAACTGGGCCAACTCTGTATCAAAAAGGACCAACTGTACATTGAGTTAAGATCAAATAGCAGTTGGCCAAAGTCGAAGCAAGCTGACTGGATATAAAGTCAATGGTTAATAGGAGTCTATCGAGGTCAAACTGGGTCATCTCAGTATCAAACCAGACCAGTTGGACACTGATTTAGGATCAAATGAGTTGATTAAATCAAAAAAGTTGATTGGACACAAAGTCGATGGTCAATATGAGTCAATCGGGGTCAAATTGGGCCAACTTGATATCAAACCGGACGAACTAGACGCCAAGTCATGATTAAATGAGTTGGACCAAAGTCAAAACAAGTTAATCGAACATAGTCAATGGGCAATAGGAGTTGATCGAGGTCAAACTAGGTCAACTTGGTATCAAATCAGATCAATTGGATACCAAGTTAGGATCAATTGAGAGTTGACCAAAGTAAAAGCAAGTCGATTGGGATCAAATTGGGCCAACTTGGTATCAAACCAAATCAGTTGGGCACCTAGTTAGGAGTAAATGAGAGTTGACTAAACTCAAAGCAAGTCAACTGAACATAAAGTCAATAGTCAATAGAAGTTGACTAAGGTGAAACTAGGCCCACTCGGTACTAAACTGGATCAACCACACATCGAGTGAGGATCAAATGAGAGTTGACCAAAGTTAAAGCAAGTCGACTGGACACAAAGTCAATGGTTAATAGGAGTCAACTCAAATTGGGCAACTCGATATCAAATTGGATTAGTCAGGAACCAAGTCAAGATCAAATGATAGTTGACGAAGTCAAAGAAGTCGATTGAACATAAAGTCAATGGTCAATAGAAGTTGACCAAAGTGAAACTAGGCCCACTCGGCACCAAATCGGATCCAACCAAACACTGAGCAAGGATCAATTGAGACGCAAAGTCCATTGGACGCAAAGTCAACATTGGACGCAAAGTCAACAATTGGACGCAAAGTCAACAATCAATGAGAGTTGAATGTGGTCAAACTTAGTCAACTCGGCATCAAATCAAGATTAAATGAAGGTTGACCAAAGTCAAAATAAGTTGATAGGGCATGAAAACAGCCAACAGAAGCTAAAGAGATTGAACCAGATCAACTGGAGTTCGTCGAGCCAACATCGGCAATCAACCTGACTGATCGACGATGAAGTCTACATCGATCATCAAGCTAGTTGACTGGTTCATTAAAATCATCGAAGGTCCATTAACCTGGTCAAGTCCTAGGCGGGAATACTAGGTAATGCATGAAAATTGTTCAAGGTCCATTAATTCGGTCAAGTCCCGATATGAAAAATACTAGTTAGTGGATGAAATAAAAAACTATTCAAGATCGATGAAGAGCCACTAACTCGGTCAAGCCTCCATCGAGGAATTTCTAGCTAATGGATGAAGAAGAATATCACTGAACCAAAGTTGTATAAGGCCCACTACTTTAGTTAAATCCCAATTGAAAAAATACTTATTAGTGGATGAAAGGGAAAAAGTATTAAAAAATCATTGAAACCTCAATAATCCAGTCAAACCCGAGGCAAGGGAAAACATCGATTAATTGATAATTGAAGGCGCATTAGGTCGGTCAAACTCCATTCGGGGAAATACCACTGAATGAATGTCAACTTCATCAAATTAAATGAAGGTCCATTTAGTTAGTCAAGTTCTATTTTGAAAAAAATGCTGCCTAATGGATGATATTGAAGAACCATTAGTTCAGTCGAGCCCTATTATAGGGAAATATCACTTAATGGATGCCAAATTCGTTAAGTCAAATAAATGTCGATTAAGTTAGTTAAAAGTCCCCTTTTGCAAAAATACTGCTTAATGTATGCTTGAAGACCCATTAGGTTGGTCAAGCCCCACTCTGGGGACATACCAACTATGGATATCAAGTTCATCATATCCAACAAAGGCCCATTAAGTCAGTCAATTCCCATTTTAAGAAGATATTGTTTAATGGATCACTAAAGACTTGTTAAGTCGGTCAAGTCCCATTTTAAAGAATACCATCTTATGGGTGTTAAATTCATCAAATGTAATGAATCTCCATTGAGTCGATCGAGTCCCACTTTAGGAAAATGCTGGTTAATGGATGATTGATGGCTCATTAGGTCGATCAAGCCCATAGATCGCGGAATCGGCCGATTCCTGGATCGGATCGGTCATTGTCGATCCGATTCTTGGCCGAAGGACCGATCCGAAAAAAAGTTCCGGCAGAATCGGTCGGGATCGGATCGGAATCGGATTGGAATCGGAATCGGATCGACTGAATCGGTCGGGATCGGAATCAGAATTGGAATCAAATTGTTTTTTTCATTTTTTTCTATTCCAGTCGGATCAACCATGATCGGCCAAAATCGGCCCGAATCGGTCTGGAATCGGATCAAATTTTTTTTTTTTTGCTTAACGATTCTGGATTGATTTTCTTCTAGTGAATTGATCGAAATCGGTCCGATTCGAGCCGATCCGGATCGGATCGGTACCCACCGATCCCGATTCCGATTCCAATCCCGCGATCCTTGATCAAGCCCATTTCGGGGAAATACCATTTAATGGATGCCAAATTCATCAAGTCAAATGAAGGCCCATTAAGTCGGTCAAGTACCTGTTTGAGAAAATATTGCTTAATAGATGAATGAAGACCCATTAGGTTGGTCAAACTCCATTTCGGGGAAATACCACTTAATGGATGCCAAAGTCATCAAATCAAATGAAAACCCATTAAGTCAGTCAAGTCCCCATTAGGTAAAATACTACTTAATGGATGACTGAATGCCTGTTGGTCAAGCCACTCTGGAGAAATACCGCCAAATGAATGTCAAGTTCATCAAATCAAATGAAGGCTCATTAAGTTAGTCAAGTGACTCAAGTCCCATTTCAGAAAAATACTCTTTAATTAATGATTGAATGTTCAAGTTGGTTTAGTCCCATTTTGGGGAAATATCATTTGATGGGTGTTAAATTCAACAAATCAAATAAAGCCTCATTAAATCGGTTGAGTCTTATTTTGGGAAAATGCCGGTTAATGGATGATTGAAGGCCCATTAAGTCGGTCAAGACCCACTTCGGGGAAATACCACCTGATAGATGTTAAGTTCATCAAATTATAGAAGACCATTAAGTTGGTCAAGTCCTACTTTGGAAAAATATGACATAATGGATGATTGAAGGGTCATTAGATCAGTTAAGTCTCACTTTGAGAAAATACTATCTAATAGATGACAAGATTATCAAATCAAATGAAGTCCTATTAAGTACGCTAAGTCCAAGGATCGCGGGATCGGAATCGGGATTGGAATCGATGGTACCGATTCAATCCGGATCGGATTGGATCGGACCGATTCTGACCGATTCAATGGAAGAAAATCAATGTAGAATCAGTAAGCAAAAAAAAAAATCGATCTGATTCCGATCTGATTCCGGACCGATTTCGGCCGATTCGGACTGATTCTGGTCGATCCAACTGGAATAGCAAAAAATGAAAAAAACCGATTCGATTTCGATTCCGATTCCGATCCAATTCTGATCCGATTCTGACCGATCCGGCCGATCCTAACCGATTCTGCCGGAACTTTTTTCCGGATCGATCCTTCGGCCAAGAATCGGATCGGCCGATCCGATTCAGGAATTGGCTCGGATCGGCCGATTCCGCGATCTATGGTTAAGCCCCATTTCGGGAAAATGCCATTTGATGGATGACTGAAGATCTGTAAGGTCAATCAAGCTCCACCTTGTGGAAATGTTGCTTGATGGTTGTCAAGCGTAAGAAAACCAAATGAAGACCCATTATGTAGTTAAGTCTGGCCCAGACGATACTTTGAATGGGAAATAATACTGATTGATCCGGTTTCTAGGAACTGAAAGCCCCAATGTCTACTAACCAAATCTAAGAAGAAAAGTTGCCGGTTGGCCCAAGGAATACATGTACAAAAATAAAGGGGATAGCTGAGAAAGATGACACACGTGTTCACTTTGTCAAAAAAGAATCAATTACATGTTATTTTCATGCATCCAATCTGAGTCGCTGCTTGGCATAATTAAAATCGAAGTCACTCTAAAATTGATAGAGAGAGGTCAAACCAAAATTTAAAGAATCATAACCTTACCCCATATGCCATACCATACCCATGAACTCACAAAAACCAAAAACATAAATTCATATCATCATATCACATCATACCATACCATACCTTATTTTTATATATTTCATGAAAAAGTGAGGTTTCAACATGATGGAAGCCATAATTTCTCTTAGATATAATTGGGATAGAATTCCATAACCCTTGGTGGGTATGGGATTTTCTTCTTAATAATTCTCACTAATTTAATGATCGGTGCAACTAGATGACATACATGATCTCTCTTTAAATTAATGGGATCTATCCCCTTGGTAGGTAGAGTTTGATACTCCCTACTTCGGGGGAAGGATTGGTGTTTAGTGGGGACGAGCCCACATACCTGTCCAGGATCACTACACCCTAGGACATGTCTGTGTGCTTGTTTGGGATCAAACACCTTGGGGCATGCCCATGTGTCTGTCCCACTTATGAGATTTTGTTTTTATTTTTGTTTCAATGATTTTAAGTTTGATTTGATGTCAAAAGGCCTTAAAGTTCTGCTGAAGTCCTCTTAGCCCTGATGGCCTGCTGTCTTGGCACTGTTTTGCGTCAACCCTTTTGTCTTGAACTTCTGCTGGATTTGAAAGATTTTTGGACTGATCTTTTTCTTGCCCCTCTGCTGATCATCAGATCACTGTATGGTGAGTTTAACGCTCGGAATAGGTCTGCTCTAGACATTTTATGCAGGTCTAAGTCAGCGGCTTCATGTGTGATGGCACAAAGGGGTCTTTGCCGGCTGATGGGGTTTCTGCAGGCTGATGGATGGGCTGAGCGGGGTATGTCTAAAGGAGGCTGGAAACTTAGATGACTTGGAGTTTAAACGCTTAGGGCTTGAAGCAGAGGACTGCACAGAGGTTTGGAGGATTGATTCATGTGGTTTTCTAGGGGATAGGTCAGACTCACAAAGGGACCTAATCTTGATGGATTTGAGACCAGGTAGGGGGGGGGGTAAGTCGCAGGCCTTTACATAGCATGGAATAGATAACATATGAAGCTGTGGCTATGGACATCTACAGTATATTGATAAGCACTGGTTCCAGGCTAGTTTTCTCACAATTTTCTCTTCTTGGCCTTTCCTTGACCCTTGCTCAGGCACAGCAGGCCCCTTAAAGGACCCCTTTCTTCTTCTTCTTCTTCTCTGAGTTCTTCAGGCTGGTGCTCAGTAAATCAGAACTCCTGGAAGTCTTCTTTTTTTCTTTTGCTGCTACTTGGCCTATCTTCTTCTGGTTGCCGATGGCTGATCTTAAAGTCTTGCTCCAGAACTGTCTCCTCCTGCATGAAGTTCAGGGCTGTTCTCCAGTCTTCTCCTCCTCCCGATGCTGCTGCTCTGTAACCTCAGAAGATTGCCGCAGGGATGTTATGGGCAGGAGGTTGCTGTGCCATTGGAGGAGAGTCCCACTGCCCTTGGTCTCTTCTTTGGGTAGTTCCGGTTGGAGAGGGAAGGCCGCAATGGCCTCTTTTAAATTTTAGGGCCTTCTGGTGATTTTTCTTTGATCTTGGGCCTACTAACTTTCATCGCTGGCCCTCCCGATGCTTTCTCTGCTTTGGGAAAGCCCTGGATTTCAGGGAGAAACTCGGCATGTCCTGGGGAAACCCTCCCTGGCCTCCAGATTTTTGGTGATGATTTTGTTTGAAGAGGAAGGCCATGATGGCCCTGCCCTGATTTCCAGGCTCCTCCAATGATTCCCTTGATGATCCTCTTTCTCTCTATGGCTCCTAACATGTAGGAGATACTGTTAGCGCAACTGGAATTCTTCAAGATATTGCTGTGGGCTATCTCTAAGGGATATGCATGAATAAGAAGGCCCATAGGCAGCAAGGCAGGGCTGCACATCTCCAAAATAGGAGGTGAAGATACTGGAATAGGTGGATGTGCCAAGGCCTTGGAAAATTTAAAATATATCCTCATCTATCTCTTCTCACGGCTGAACACACCTGGAAAAGAAATCTGTGCGCAAATGAGTTGATGGGCAGGCCAAACTCAGATACTTAATAGGCTGGTTTTAGAATTGAAATACAGCCCAATAAGTATGTGAACGATGGGCTGTGAAAACAAGTGGCCTATTGGCTCTATGTGACATAAAATTGGTCTATTTTAGAACTAAAACAACTAAAACACAGCCCACCAAGTGCATAAAGAGGGGGCTGCGAAATTGACAATAAAATGGGCTAAAATTAACACTTAATGGGCCTGATTTGGGACAAAACGCATTCCACTAAGCATTGGAAGGGTGGACAGCAAAAATGGGCATTGATTTAGACCATTTCTCAATGAATTATTAATTGAAGTGGGCTCAATTAATGGGTGAAATATGAGAATTGACTATTATTTGCCCAATTGAGGATTGGATATGATTTATCTCTAAACCAATTAGGCTAATATAGTGGCTCAAGGGGGAAATTGATTAAAGATATGGTAATTGATCCCAATTTAGATACATGTTCTCATCTAAGCCCTTTTATATGCTAAATAACTCCATCCTTTACTGAATTTCTCTATCCCTTTCTCCCTTCTTTATTATTTTTTTGAAAAGATTTCGGTGCCAAAACTCACCTAACAGGAACCTTGACTATGATTACTTTCTTTTTTGGTACAAGTGACTTGCATGTTTAGTAATGTGTTAACTGCTAGTTACAGTACATAGCCTAGAGATTTGCCTCTTTCATCTTTGGACAAACATAGTAAGTTGAAAGTAGACAAAACCACCCTAAGCACCTCCAGCAAGGTTATGACTCAGAGGTTGGTCTGGTACATCACTTTGTATTCCGAATTTCTTATATTGGTTTATTGTGACTCTTTCATTGGGTGAAATCATAAAAAATCATGTATTGTTGCTGAGAGTCTACAAGCGTATAGGAGAGATGTCTGGCCTATTATTACCCATCCTTAATATTATTGTTTTCAAGGCGTTGCCTAGGCCAAAAGGCACCCCTCACCTGTCAAGTCGAGGTGCTGCCATATTAATTTCTAATTTTGTCTAATTTATTAATAATTCTAATTAGGTATCATTATCACTTAATTTAGTGGTTTTGATCAGGGTTTAAAGTAAAAATAGATAATTCTAATATTTAATATGAGTACAAATAGATATTCTGATGGAATAATAATTGGTATTAAATGATTTCATGCATATTTACTAACAGTTAGAGCTAATTTGTTAACATTAACTTAATTGAGTTGTTTTAGTTAGGTATTCTTGTTATTTAGTCTATTTAAGTAGGTCTATATTATTTAATTGATTTCTATACTGACATGCCTATTTTTTACTTTTTATGTAGTATTTGTCACTCATATTTGCTAATTAATCAATTTTAATATGAAAAAAGGCATTGCCTACTGTCTCGCCTTATCATCTAAGCGACAAGGTAGTATGATGTCACCATGGTTGCCTAAATCACCTTGAAAATATGCTTAGTATCAAACTTGCCGTAAAAGGTAACAAGCGATCATCGGATCTACTGGTTTGGGATTAAGCAAAAATGTCAGAAAAATCTGTTAATCAGAACCAGTGAGTAGGTAGACAATTCATCCATTGCATAATCAGAGGTGTCTTCACTATAGTAGACTTCAAATACAAATTCTGATTCATTCCAATAGTTGTCAAAAATTTTGCCTAATTATAGATTTTTTTTGGATTTCATAGCAATGAATAATTTTATGCCGATTGTCACATAATGCAAAGCTGCTCCTTTATCCGAACTTAGGTGGCATTTGATAACTGCTAAAATCTGAAATGCTAAGTCTGAGAATCATATCATACATCTGAATATGTTGCGCAGATATTTGAAAACTTAATGACTAAGACCGTTTGATAAAATATCTGAATATGAAAACTGAATAAATAAGACTATTTGATAAAATATTTGAATATGTGAACTGAATGTATTAAAAGATTGTTTGATGAAACATCTGAATATGAAAATTGAATTAGATTGTTTGATTCAAAAATTTATATTTGATTCTTCGATAATGACAAAGCACACATCTAAATTATTAACAACATTAACTTATCACAAGTCACGTCCTAAACAGAATCACATATATAAGCAAAGAATAAATATATTTGAAAAAAATGAAATGAACACATTGAGTAAATAAATTTCAACAAATAGTATGCATAGATAGTCATGACGGGTGTGGACAGTAAACATATATTTAAATAGTAATAATGAGTAAAAATGCTAAACACATAATGAAATTGAATATTAAATATAATAGGCTATGTTACATAGGTTTATCTTTACATAAATTTTGAATTATTAAATTAAAAATAATTTTGTGTTTTCTGCCTCTTGTTCTTTTTATTTTCCTTTTAAAATTCTTTCTTTTCTTTTGCAATGAAAGTTGACTTTGATCACCTTAAAAAAAGAAAATTTACGTAAGCTGCCTTCTTTTCCTCTTTTCCTTTCTCTTTTGGTGGCCATGGGCTGGTACACGACAACAGCGGCAGCCGCTGCTGGATTTGCGGCAGCAACCTTCACTCTTGTTCCTTTCTTTGATATATCCCTATCCTGTATCCTATGTTGCCATCCAAAATCAAGTAATGACAGCTATTTTTCTTCCTTATTTTCTCCTTCCTCTGTCCAACTCTGCTTTTCTTCCTAGGGATCTGCCTCTCCTCTAAGTGGTGGCAACACACAATCCAGATTGGGAATCAGAGCATCTGTAATGCCACCGTCACAGAGAAAGGAGACGGACTTCAGTGGTCATTCCCTTCTCCACAACAGGACGAGTCTACCACTGCCAAGCGTACATCACATCACCATCGGCCAGCGATTCTTGCTATATCCTTGCATTGGCACTGTCTCATGCTTCACCGCTCCTCACAGTGTGTTCTGCATCTAGCAGCTCCAGAGAGAGAAAGAGAACCTTCCGCAGATGATGGCTAGATGATATCTGGCAGATGATCTCTGGGTAGTGACCTACAGGTGCACAACGTGGCAATGGTGACCAAATGGAAGTCCTGATGTGTCATCGCTGAATGTCTTAAAGAGAACATCTTTACTCCTTTGTGACTCCACCGAGTTCAGCATTAAGTCGAGAATATCCACTTAACAAGTCATACGACAACGGCTCTTTTCTTCTTGTTAAGATCTGAACTTAAAAATTTTAACAAACAGTCTGAAGATTACTGAGTCTGACCGAATCAGACATGCCCAATCAAACAGGCTCTTAGAATGGGCAAAGTGCGAGTAAACTTATCCTTAGTTAGAAAAGTTGAAAATATCAAGATAATATAAACAAAAAATTCAATATACTTAATCAAACCGGAAGGAGGGTAATTTAATATAATTTTGATGATTTACAAATCTCCAAAGAAATAACTCAAATTCCATGCAAGTGAAGAGAGAGTCCATATATCTGACTTTAAATAATTTGGGATCAAGCTTTGGGTTGAATATAGATTTAAAATGAAGTTCATTTGATCTCAGTTTACATGGTAGTTACCATAATCGCGTAGTAGTAATAACAAGCAAAGCATGATCTAAATTAAACGTGAGCTATAATGTGTTTCAGAATTGATACAATTATTACCATTTTGAACATTGAGGTTGCAACCTTTTACATTGATTGATTGTGGTGCTCGTGTTAAGACCACCTTCTATAAAATGTTGAGGTTATTGGCAGTGCCACTTTGAAATAAACTAGCCATGGTAGTAAAACCTGCCATACCGTTGCGCTTAACTAGCCACAGAACTAAAACTTGCCGTACCCAGTGGTGTCATATTCAACTCAACTCATAGCAAGCTTAATCAGCCAGAACTAAAACCTGCCAGTGTCATCCCATGCTGTAATTAGACACAATATCCATTCTCAAATGGATGCTTACCATTCTTTTGTGTGATTCAGATAAAAGGATGACAGAGGAAGGTCATTAATCATTATCTTTAAGCAATTTGTTTAAACTCAAGTACCATAAATAATTTTGCAGGTTGATTTTATTACTGTCACCAATTATGTGTCTGGTTTCAGTATCCTTTATTGTATAAGATGTTACCATGCATATTTCTTTTTTTTGTGTCTTCAGTCTAAGTCTTTTATTATTCATGACGGAGTAATTTCAGGGTGTCTGCCATCTTTTAGCTAATGTGGAGGCATATTGTAATTCAACCAACTCCACTTATGACTTGCCTGAAGAGGATGCTTTCAGTAATGATTTTGCGTTACAAGAATCTCTGGAGTATCCAGAGTTGAACCTTGCAAGTTCTGATTCTGTTAAATGTAGACATGAGTCAGAAGCTGGAACAAGTGTCGGAGAAAGCCCTAATTTCAGTATTCAGGCATCCAGATCACTCTATGGCATGGCTGAGGGTAACTATGTTTATCTTCTACCTTGTTCTGTGTGGCACTTGTCGAGTTTAGCTGCTTTTTTATTTCAGTTTATACAAATAATAATTGTTTTCCCATGAGCTAATAGTATGTGCATTATCATAAGGTCTTTCACCTATTTCGAGTATCGAGGGCAAAACCACATTGGTCCCCATTTCCACTAACTTGAGCTCCGTCCCATCATCATAAGAGTTACTAAAGGGAATTGAAGAAGATACATGCATGACAAATCAAGCTTTCCCAGGTCTCTTCCCATGGACTCCGAGGTTGATGCCTAAGGTTCTGGGGAAGGAAAAAGTCTTTTGAAGGTGAATTCTTCCTTCTAAAGACGTGGGAAATTCACCAATTTTTGGTGATGGCTGGATAAACTACCATTGGCCATGTTATATTAATCCCAGATACCACATCTGGTTTTGGTCAACAGGAAGACCCTCTGATGCGGGACGGGAGAGGAGGTGCCGCCATTCCCGCGCGCGTCGGCGGGCCCGAGGAGGATGTACCGAGCTGATGGGGTGCTGAACCGGATCGAACCAAGCTGAACCGCTTCAAACGGAGTTGGAAACTGCCGAACGGGGCTTGAAATCCACCGAACTGGACCCCACGGCCGTTGAACCGGGCCCACAAGTGCTGAACCAGTCCAAAACGGCCCTGAACCGGCCTTAAAAGGGCTGAACCAGCCTTGAACCGGTCTGAACCGGGTCCAGGAAGGCTGAACCGGCCCTGAACCGGCCCTTGGGTGGATGAACCGGGCCTGAACCGGTCTGAACCGGCCCCCGGAGCGTCGAACCGGCCCTGAACCGGCGGCCGGCTCGAGTCTGGGCGCTGAACCGGCGGTCTGGCCGGTCGGCGGGCGAACCGTCGCCCGGGCCAGCCGGCGAAGGCGAACCGGGGGGGGGTCGTGGCCGCTCGGGGCGGCGCCGCGCGACCGCGCGACTAATCCCCCCGGGGGGGGTCGTGGCGTGTTGCCGGGCGCTCGATCGACAAGAGAGAGAGAGGGCGAACGCGGGCGGGGCTCGTGGCGTCTCTCCGGAGCCCCCGACGGCGCAGAGGGGGGGTTGCGGTCTTTGTCTCCGCGCAGCGGCGGCGGGAACGGGGGGGAAGGCCGTGGCAGCGGCGGCCGGAGGTCCCGACGGCGCAGCCTCTTCCTTCTCTTCTCTCCTCTTCCGTCGTCGTCGGCTCGGCCCGCCGGAAATGGCGCCGCTCGCGGGGTCTTCGACGGGCAACGGGAGACGGGGCTGGGTACGGGTTAGTGGCGGCTCAATCAGGATGGAAGCGGGGTTCGGGGAGGCCCGCGGGAGGCCAATGGACCTGGGGGGGCTTCGTGGTTGGGGGTGTCCAGGGGGTGGGGTGGTCGGTTTAGGCTCGCGGGGTGTCCCCGCGGGTGCGGACGGAACCGGACAGGGAGGGGGTCCGTCGCAGGGGGCTTCCGGGGCCGGGGGAAGGGGGACCGTAGGGGGTGAAGGGGGGCTGTCGAAGGGGTCCGAGGGAGGCGAGGGATCGAGGGTGGAGGGTCCGTACGGACCTAGGGCGGGATCTTGACGAAGGCGTCGACGGAGGTCGGAAACATGACGGGACAGGGGGAAGGAGGCACCGGACCTAGCTCCGGGAGGGTGAGGAGGAACACCGGGAAGGGAGGGGAGAACCGGGAGCACCCGGAGGTGGGGGAACGACGCCGACGTCGGAGGGGAAAGGGGGAAAACGGGAGAGCTTCTTTCTTCTTCAAAACATCCATCTCTATCTTTCATTCAAAGACTCGGGGCTCTTTAAATAGAGCCGGACATTACAAGAATGGACCTCTAAAAACCCTAATTACATATACGTCTCCTAAAGACTAAAATAAAAAGGACTCAAAGGACTCTAAATACTCAAATAAAATGCATAAAAATAAAAATCTAATACTACGAAATAAAAGAAATAAATATGTCGTCTCCTCAAGACCCGGAAGACGCTATCTCCAAAAAAACGGACGATCCGGTCCGTACCGGTCCCCTTCATTCTCCCCCGGTTGCGAAAAACTCGTCCTCGAGTTTTGAGCTAGTGCCGTACGATCAATACGGTCACTACCGAAACCGAGGACTCGGTGGTAGGGCAGCTCGGGTGATGATGAAGCGGGACCGAAGCTCGGTGACCGCAGGTGACCCGGACGGTGTCGTAAGTGCCGTCAAGCCTCCAGTGTCCGGGTACTCTATCGAGTCAACTATGCGCGGGATCCTCCGGGAATGTACCTCGGTGGTCGGCTCCGTCGCCAGCCTCCATACCGTGCCGTCAACTCGGTCGTGATGGCTCGATCGGTCTCGCCTCGACAAGGTGTCGCTCGCTCGTCGTCGACAAACGCAACACGCGTAAGTCGCTTCGGCCGCCCTCAACCTCGATGGCTCGGCTCGCCTCGGCATCGATGGTGCATCGTCGCTCGTACTCGCGGCAAGCTCGACCGGGTGGCCTCATAAGCTACCTCTATAAGCGTGTCGATCGCTCCTCGGCACGCGGCCACCGGGCATAAGTGTTGCCGATACAGCATCGGCTCTCTCGCTCTCGTACTCTTTCGGGCCGCAAGGTAAGTAAGCTCTCGAGCGAATGTGTCTAAATCTGCCCCCCGCCGACCGCCTAACCACTCGAACCTGTGACGAGACAAGGTGCCCGTAGGGAACTATCTCGCACCAGGCATCTTCTACGTACCGCATTGTCTATGGTCAAAGTCGGCCTCTGACAATACGAGCAAACTGGATATAAGCTCGACCATTCTCGACCACCTGATAATCTGGAGCGATCAACTCGAAAAGAGACTGCGAGATGACGCTGCATGAAGAGCTGGACAGAAATGCTGTGGTATGCACCTCCAATGGTAATGTGACGTCAAAACTGAAGTGCCGATGTCCCGCGCAATGTAAGGATCCCGACTCGTGGAAACAAGTCGGCGCCGGCTCTGATACCAAACTGATGCGGGACAAACCGGCTAATCCGGCTAAACCGAGCGAAAAACGAAAACGAAAGCGACTTAAACTACTTAAACGAACCCAAAATGAGACCGACCAGACTTGAACTGGTCGAAACAGGCCCAAAATAGGACAAATTGGGCTCAAAACGATATGAACCGGTCCAAAACCGGTCCAAACAGGTCCGAACCGGGCCCAAGATGGACTGAACCGGGTTAAACCGGCTCAAAACACCCTGAACCGGGCTGAACCGGCCGGTTCAGTGCCCGAACCGGGCTGAACCGGCATGAACCGGGTCTGGACCCGGTCGAACCGGCCGGCTGGCCGGTCTGGGCCGCGAACCGGCGACCGGGCGAGCCGGCGACCGGTCGCGTGCGTCGCCCGCGCTCGCGGGCGCGAGCGTGCCCCGGGGGGGGGTCGTGGCGCCTTTCTGGACCGCCTCTGCTCGGTCGCGTGGCCGCGCGAGGGCCGTCGCCTGCGTAGCCGGGAGGGGGGTCGTGGCGCGCGGGGGAACAAAGCCGCCGAGGTCGCGTGGAGGGATCCATGCCGTCGCCTGTTCGTCGCCGTGGCGACGTCTCCGGGCACCCGCGAGATCGCAGGCCGCGACAAAACGCCTCCCAGGCGGGCGAGGTCGAGCGGAGGTGCCCGCGTCGTCTTCGCGGCGTCGTCGTGCGGGTGCGCGCGGAGCTCTCGTCCAGTCGGTCGTCGCGCGCAGGTGGCGGAGCAGGGGCAGCGGCCGTCCGCAGCGGCCGTCGTCTCCGTAGCCTCGCAGGCGGGCGAGGGGAAATGGTGTCCGCGTCGTCTCCGGCAGGTGCGCACGGGACTGGCGATGCAGGGGGGAGCAGGGGGCACACGCCGCCGACGCCTTGCGCCATCGTCTTCTTCCTCCTGACGCGTTCCCGCGGCGGAGCGGAGGACGGCGTCTTCGCGGTGGAGCTGCAGACGGCGGAGCAGGGGAGGGATCCGGGGATCGCCGGATCCTCTCCTCCCGCAGCTCCGTCTTCTCCGTCTTCTCCTCCTCTTCTTCTGATCTGCATCGTCTGAGGAGGGGTACCGCAGGACCTGTCCGCCGTGGGAGGAGTCCCGGTGATGGGTGCCGAGTAGAGAGGAAGCGGGAGGCGGAGATCGGGCTGCGGTGCTGTCGCGAATGAAGAACCGAGAAGGGGAGGGTTGGAAGAGCGGCGCGGAGGCCGGAGGGTGAGGAGGGAGAAAGCGATCGGCCTACCTGGCCGGGCTTGGAAGGTGGAAGGGGGAATGGCCCTCCTGGCCGATCGGGGAGGGAAAGGGACGCCGGCCTCACTGCCGGAGGTGAAGGAGAAGGAGGGCGCTCCATCGCCGGGGTGGGAAAGAAGATGGGGGCCGCAGCCCCCTGCGCGGGAGTGACACCTCCGAAGAGTTCCAAAAATTCCTTCTATTGCCTGTTTTTTTTGTACACACAGACCTCTCCTTAAATAAGGAGAAGAGTCCGGACATATTTACAAAAGGACCCTGTTTAAAAGAAATATTTACAGACTTGACAAACTTTTAAAGGTCTCAAAAAAAATGTCCCCATCACCCTCTATTGTAGTCATATGTGTTATACGCAATTGAACCTTATCAAAGATTTACTCCACTTCCATAGGGTTAAAACTTGAAACCATGGAATGCATTCTTGCGAGTAGGGATGTGCACAAACCTGGTTCAGTGCAGTTCACTGGTTTGAACTACTAGTTTGGTTCAACCGGTTTGGAGGTCTTCCAAATCAAATCAAATCGGATCAAACCAACTAAACTAATTAAGCTAAAATGATATCAAATGAATACTATATTATTAATAAAACAATATTTATATAGTTCTATAATAAAATATTATTTATTTTATAACTAAAAATAAGTATATATGTAAATAATTAATTGATTTTCAGTGTCAAACCAAACTGTACCAATTGGGTTTGATTTGGTTTTAAAAAGGGCCTAATACTGAACCAAACCGAATTGTGCATTGCCCTACTCGTAAGAAATGGAACAACAGACTGCCCTGTTCCATTGGACTCTTGGTCGGGCCTGTGAGCCCGCTGAGGATCTGAATATCTTGAATATTAAGTGCTCCATTCTCCCAGTTGATTGCAACATCGACACTTGCTCTCTTGATCGACATGGACGCGGCACAAGGCTTGGGTTTTGTATCACCAGAGCTTTGCCGGCCACCAGAACCTTGCTGGACATTCACTGGTTGCCTGAGGTCTGCCGAAAGTTAGTTGGCTATGCTTCTTCTATATCTTGAGTTTCTATGACGGTAAACTTATTTTAACTCTTTTTTATTTTTTTGAAATGTGTTAAGATTGGTTTCTTTTTATTTTTCTTTTTTCATTTATTCTTCTTCTCTAGGAACAAACATAGTTCGCATAATTGGCCGATCTAGATTGGGATTGGTTGATTCTTGTATTGGATCAGCCCTACCTATCCAATTCCCCTGGGGACTACGATCTGGAATCGAGTCACAGGGAAATCAGTTAGGATCAGATGGATCGCTATTAGATTGGTTGATCCTCTCGAATAGATTGGGAATCGGCCGATTCAGGCCAATGCCTCAGAACTTAAGTTCCAGAATCGTGTGTATCCAAGTTTGATTTCGGTTTGATCTCACTTGTTGGAGATCGGACCGATCCTCCCCTCCCAATTCTTCCTTCCAGTCTCCTCCCCTCATCTAGGGCTCCCCTCCAGTGATCTCCTTCGGTGAGACACCCTTCCCAAAGTTGATCCAGGTACCGATCCCCTCTCCCCTTCCCCCGATCCACCCTCCCCTTCCCCTGTCCCTAGACTCCTCACTCCCCACTCTCCAGTCCCACCCCCCAAGGGGAGATCATCTCTTAGGGGGTGACTTGTAGTCACCCCCGAAGGGGTGCTCCCTCTATAGCCACCACTTCGAGGGTGACCTATAGTACATTATCCAGAGCCTGTTTTAGATTTTGTGCCTTGTTATCCACCCACACCTTTGACCTCAGGGCAAACAATGTATATGATTTTAGCTAGATGGTCTAGTCATTATTTTCATATAGATATGACCCAATTATGATTGATCAGAGTCGGTGGAGCATCCAAGAGAATGAGGATAGAGCTTATGAGGGACAATTCCATGGTTGGTGATGAGAATACATCTTTTCTATTGTATTTGAGTTGTATTTGTATTATCTTTTCTATTGTATTTGAACTTTGACTTCTGCTTGGGCCATTTTCGTTATTTAATAGAATGAATGTTAATAGAATGAAAACCGGAAGATGTTGGTTTTTTAAGAGACTTGTATGTGATTGTGTTTCACTCACATATTGTTTTCTTATGATATCAATCTTTTTTGACATTATAATATTTTCAGGATTTTTATTATTTTTTTGAAGATTTTCTGATTTTTTTTATTTTTTGTTGAAAAGAACTGATCCGGACCAATTCTGGATCAATTTCTATTCTGACGGATTGGTCAGGATCAGACTGAACTGATCCGGATTGTATTAGTGCCCAATGATCTTGACTCCGATTCCGATTCTATGATCCTGGGAAACTAATGGCCAAAGCCTTTAAAAATTCTTCTTCTATTGCCTTCTGTTCACGTAAGGGTTTCCTCTTATATAGAGGAGCCAAAATACAAAAAGGGACCTCCAAAGCAACTATTTATAAGCATGCCCTCTTAAGGACTAAAGTGTAATGGAAATGACTTAAGCAACTTTAATTATTTACAAACAGGTCCTTCAGGACATAAATGCAAGAAAGGACTAAAATTTTAAACCAGTCTCCCATCATTCTCTCCTACCGGAAGAAAATCCGTCCTCGAGTTTTGAAGCCATATCTCGAACTCCAATGTTCTATTTATTCACTATGCGTTAAAGTCGACAGAAGCATCTCAAGAGTTAACTAATAAGAATTAGCCAATTCTAGAATTTAATGTCAAGATTGATGTAAGCTGATGCGGTGGAACCAGAATGCAAAGAGTGTTTGGAGGTGCGTGAAAAGCCACTTTGCATATCCCAACAAATCGTCGGGGGCATCTCGTCTTCGCACCATTCGTCACCCTCACCCATCCAGATGGTAGAGCGACTCAATCATCGCCATGGTCGGGCATCCTCCCACAGCCTAGAGGAGGTTGGGAGAGGCTGAGAAGGCCTGTGGTGGCCTCCGTGCATCGTCTTCAACGTTGTCTCCCTCGACCGTCTTATCCTTCTCCTTTGTCTTCAACATTGTCTCCTCCGTCGGGTGGCAATGCGAAGTAGGGGGCAGTGCAGGTGGATTCAGGGAGGTGGTTAAACAAGGTAGAGGTGGAGGTGAAAGGCGGGGGAGATGGTGGTGGTTTTGTAGGACTTTGGAGGAGCGAGGTTGTGCGGATTCCGTGGAGTGTTCCGGTGGGACCGGAAGGGGATGACGGCAAGGGGAGAGGAAGAGGGGCACTAAGAGGTGGTTGGCAGCCCTCTGGGTATTGTCGGATAGACTTGCTGCAGGGGGGCTTCTCGGTGACCAATGGATGGCCCAGCCAAGTGTGGTGAAGCCGGAGATGTTGACTTTGCAGAACTGAGAAGGGTCTGATGTGTAAGATCCAAGCTCGATCGATGATGTTGAAGGGGGAACCAGGAAGCATTTACCTGTAGCCTGTGAAGGGGGAAGGGGAAGGGAATGACACGAAGGTTGACTGAAGGGAGAGGGAGAACACTTGGAACCGGCCTCTTGCTGGGGATGAAGGGGGCTGCCATCTCTTGCTCGTGGTCTGCTGGTGGTGAAGAAGGAAACCTCTATCGATGGAGGGGGTGAAGAAGCTACCGGGGCCAAACCCTCTACGGGAACTGATGGCCAAAGCCTCCAAAATTTTTCTTTGTTGTCTGCCATTCACGTAAGAACTTTCTTTTGAGTGGAGGAGCCAAATTACAAAACGGGCCTCCAAAGCAACTATTTTTCAAGCATGTCCTTTTAAGGACTAAAGTGTAATGAAAATGACTCAAGCAACTCCAAGTATTTACATACAGGTCCTTCGGGACAGAAATGCAAAAAAAGAACTTAAATTATAAATCAGACTTCATCACGGGCCTAGTTGAGCCAACAATATAATGCAGCTGGGCCAACCAACCGGCAGCCTAAAACTTTTTGGATTGAACCTTGACTGGGCCGACATTGGGCTGGACTGAGCCTGACACAGTGACACCATATCACAACTTAAGTTGCGGATGCAAAGAAAAGTGGTTGCTCGATGTCGAGATTGGGGAGTGTTGCATCCTGTCTTTGGGCAAGGAAGATAGCACCATGCCCTCTCTGATGCAGCTTACCTTGTCATGTTTGTTTTCTATAGAAATTGCAGGATTGGCAGTGGATCGAGATTTGCAGGTATTTACCTGAAGTGGGGGGAGGAGGGAGCCTAATCCCAACATTGATTTCCACCAGGATTTGGCTTAAATCGGTTGGATTGGCCGATACTAGGCCAATCCAGGACTGATCTTGCATCCCGGTGGTGGACGGATGGCTTTGCCACCAACACAGTGAAGGCTTGGCAGTGGCTGCCGCTTCTTTGCTGCTGGGAGCACATGAAACTGCCAGAATGGCCCCAAAGATCATCGGGGAGTGATTTGGACTGATTTTCAAGATTGTTTTTTTTTGTTTTTTAAATTTTTTGAAGCACTGATCCAGGCCAATCCTGGATTGACTTTAGTTCCCTCAGACCAACCAATCCGATTCTAACCAAAATTCCTTGGTTTTACATTTCTTGGATCTCAGCAGCTCGCCAATACCAAGAATCATGCAAAATCTCGCCAAGATAGAAAACCATGGCCTCTAACATCTTGGCAGTGATATTTTGTGCCTTATGTAATGTTTTTTTTTTCAATGAACATGCTATTTTGCACAATGTTATAAAACTGCCTAGGAGGTTTGAGTATATAGATCCTTCTATGATTAGGTGGACTGTCTAGGCAGCAAATCAGCCTCCTCATGTTTGAGATGGGGTGGTCTGAATACTTCCTGATCATTTCTCCAATAATGAACAAACTTCATTGTTAAACTTGGAGAATTAAATACTCCTTTTTCATGGTCAAACTCGAAAAATAGTTTTTTATTTAAATTCTAAGAAAAATTTATTAGAACAAGTACATTTTTAATTATCAAGCTATAAATGTACATTTTAATTATTTGTTTATACATGTAAAGATACCTCGAAATTACAACCTAATAATAAGAAGTCTAATAATACCATTACCATCTCTACAACATCAAGGTATTGCTTAAATTGATATTTCATTTGATACTTAACTTCTTATTTCTGCTTCCATATTCAAATACAACACACCATGGTTGTCAATGCGACAAAGCGACCAAAACGACTAAGGGTCCCTTTACCACTTAAGCGTTTAAGCGGTAAACTAGTTGGGGTAGTTTACGGTTGTCCCACCAAATACAACAAAATAATCCTAACAATACGGCGTATAAACATAAAATTTATCATTTCATTCAAACAATTAATAAACTAATGAGACAACTTGACCCTAAAGTTAAAATAATATACACTATATTGTGTACAGTTAAAACAATCTAGAGTGGGAATGGAAAATAAATACAAATATACAGTCAATACAAGTTAAAATACAAGTATAGATTAAAACAATATACAACTTAAATGGGTCAAATGGAAAATGGAAATAGGCCAGGAGGACAAAACGAAATACAAGTCAAAATAGTCAATACAATCTTCAAAACTAGAAAAAAGGACTTAAAAGAAGTTGGAAATAGGTCAGGAGGAATGAGGGTTGGGTAATAGGCGGACGAATCCAGGAGGGTTCTTAAGCAGGCAAAGCAGGCACTTTTTTAAGTACCAATAAGGCGAGGCCCACTCAGAGCCTGATTTTCTTCTGCGCTTAAGCGTTTGCTTTGACAACAATGCAACACACTGTAACTTATTTGCAAAGATGTTCACAAGATCTAATAATACATATGGGTGAAAACCTGATAAATTAGCACTGGTGATTGAAGGCTGAGTTGAAAACCTATTTAGTGGTTGACCAAATTGCCTAGGTGGACCACCTATTCGTATAGGTGGCCTTTTTTTAAAAAACATTGTTTGTGTCTTTAAAAAAGAGCTTATTATGGATTTACGCCATTTATATGGACATACCACTTAGTAGTAAGTATTCTTTGATGGACAATTGACATGAGTTGGCCAAGATGGGGGATAGCATGATCAGCAATATAGTGACTTTTTTTTTCTGATTCCTGTCATTAAGTGAGAACATAAGTGGAATTCAGAGAATAGCATTTGTACCATTTTAAGTAGCTCAATATACAATGACAAGTATCAATCAATTTTGCATGCCTTTTGGATTTTAGACATAGTGTAGAGGCTAACTTCCTGATTAGCTGGTTGTTATTAGTGTCTCTGATCAGGAGGCTGGTTCCTTTTCAGAGGTGGTAGCAATCCGACAGGGTTCTTCCCCTTCAAGGAGTTGGGCCTTTTCTTCTTCAGCAGCTGCTTTTTTCTGGCTGAGAAAAGTTGTACCACCAATTTTATTGGCACAAACAGAGGAGACACATCGAAAGTAGAGTTGAGATACCTCAACCGTAGCAGTGACATAACTTAAATTGGGGTAAATTAAATTCTTTTGTTCACTCTTGAACTGAAATTACGAAGATAAATGATGGAAATCAACAATGATTACAACCTTCAGAGGTGAAGTCAAAGGATAGATATTGGCAATCCAAAGAAAATAATGAGCATGAGTCGATCAATGAGATTGGTGATGATGTTTCAATTGCTGAATTTTGTTGCAGTCGGCCATTCAACTTGTTCTCATTTTATAACATATTTTCTATACGTTTAGGATTCCTTAGGGTCAAGGGTGCATATGCAATTTTTTAGTTTAGTTAATTAGCAGGTACATTTTGTTAAATAAAACTCTGGGGCTTTTAGTTAATTTCATCTTAGTCTTTCTTTTTGTTTCAACTCTATAATAGCATTTTAGCTTTTTTGTGATTAACAAAAAGGACGCAAAATACAGCTGCTGCCATAGTGTTAGGAGAAGATTCTGTTTTGGGAACCTCTCAAGAGGGGAGAGGGTGAGGGACCCCTCATTACTTTCACTGCTGTCTTGTCACTCGTGGCTGTACCATCTGTCTTCACTGCTGCTGTTCCTTACTGCATCAGTAACTCATGTCTTGCATTTTCTATTGTAACATTTATTGGGCTTGCTTTTCCCTTGATTTGAATTGAACGTGATTGCAAATGATCTAATGTGGTTTTTGTATGAGCGTACAGATATTCAGATTCACATTAGCCCCCGGTTTGAAATCAGTGACTATGGATCCCACAACTATGTTGTGTCTGGTGGTGATTTATATGGAGATGGTGATCATCAGGAAGGTCTATTCTTGCGCTCAAAGTGGCAAATTCAAGGGTACTTAAATGGACAGGCTGACTTAATGGAGAGGTAAAACATTATTATTTAAGCTTCATTATCACACCATGCCTTATCAACCTCTGTTGATGATAATATTGTTTTCTAGGCATGCTGGATCATTTCCATTCAATACATTTGAGGCTATTCTGAAACAACTTCATAAGCTGGCCCCAGAGTTGCATCACGTATGTTCAATCGATGTTTTGAAAAGCTAATTTTTATTTGATTTTTTCCGATCACTATTTCTCTTATAGTGTGCATTTTATCTTTTTATTCTGACTGTTATTTCAGGTTCAGTACTTGCGATATTTGAATTGCCTTTACCATGAAGATTACCTTTCTGCTCTGGACAATCTCCATTGCTATTTTGACTATAGGTATCTCTCCTTTTATTAACGTTATCTCTCAGTCTATTTTTAATAGGATTTTGCTGTTACTTAATGCTTGTTTAGTTTAAAGGGAAGCGCTGCTATGTTTCAGGGCTGTTATTATTCTTTTTTCTCATGTTCTGTAGGTGAACTTCCCAAGAACCTCTTCCAACCACCTTAAATATCCATCAAAATGTTGACATCATTTCTCAGGAATACACTAGTCTTTATAAAGTAACAAAAATAATCACCACAGAATCCAAAGAGAGGCCAAACACCAAGGTGGTGAAGGCTAGTGTGCCTTAACAAAAAAAGAAGCTGCACAAAGTACACAATTGAGGGGCCCTAATCACACACCATTTTCTCACTGTATGGCAAACAAAAGTAGTTACAAGGTTGGTGGAAATGGATTCCCGCTTGAATCACTTTCTGTTTTTCTAAAATCCAAAGTCACTAAGAGAAGATGTCTTTTGCAATCTCTATTATGGGAAAGTCAAATAATCCTTGGAGGGGTGGAAACAGAGCATCGTAAACATTTTGATTGAGTATGATCCCGATGACTCCAGGAAAGTTAACCCTGAATTTATAATGATATTAAGTTTCAGGTTAATGTGTCGGCTCAAAGTGCTTCTACTCAGTCAAAACATTTCAAATTTCAACTTGATTCCAATTAATATCACCAAACCAAATTGTGGGAAGGCTTCACTGGAGAATTCTGCCTCAATCCATGTCATAAGAAGCCGAACCAATTGATGGGAAGGCTCCCCTAGTCCACTGGATGACCCTGCCTCCGGTCATGTCTTCAGGTCGCCAAACCAAATGGTAGGAAGGCTCCATTGGAGACCTCTGCTGCTGGCTATGTCTTCAAGTCACCAAACCAAATGGTGAGAAGACCCCAACTGGAGTATCCTGCCGCTGGTTGTGTCTTAAAGTTGCCAGACCAAACGGTTAGAAGGCCCTGAATGTGGTATGCTGCCGCTGATCGTGTCAAGTTGCTGCACCAAACAGTAGGAAGACGCTGACTGTGGTACCCAGTGGCTGGTCTTATCATCAAGTCACTAGACCAAATGATGGGAAGGCCTTGACTTGGGTACCCCTGCCATTGGCCATTCTGCACCATCAAGCCCATAAAATCTCTAAGAGCACCAATCCATGTTCGGGTCCAATGAAAACTGTTTGCGGCTCATTAACACTCTGGAATCAGGTTTTCATACAATCCCATTAAGAGCCAGTTATAAACTTGCTGAAGTTAAAGAGTTAGCTCAGCCAATTCATCTCCTGGGGGCTGCGGCACTAGGGACACGTTATGCTGCCTCGTCCAGAGCCAACTACTCCGACTATTGCCAGAAACACACCATATGTTTCTTCTTTGACGTCAATGACTGCGAGGAGCAACCGGATATGGATGCTGATACACAGCTCCATCCTTTTCATGTAGTGCATTCTTCACAACATTCTGACCCATAAATTGAAGCCCAAAATCATCTTTGTCGATGCCTTCCCTGTTGTGAGGTCATCATGGTATCTACAGAGTTCGGAGCAAAGGTATCTTTGCCAGGCCGGCATGGTGGAGGAAAGAAGAAAACAATCGGCAGAGAGGAAGTGACCGAAGAGAAGAGGAACTGAAGGAGGAACATAGGATCAACTAGCCACCTTAGGTTGCTCATGCACACAAGGGAAGGGGGGCAAGGATATTGTTGTCATGGAGAAAGAAGCAAAGGAGGCTGGATAGAGTCCCGGAGGTGGCTGAGAGGGAGGAAGGAGCAGGCCGTAAGATGGCGAAGAAGAAAAAGAAGGCTTCAGAGGTGCCCATGGGTGCTCAAGACAGTAGACACTAGGCCTGCTTGTGGTGTGTGCCCGTGAGAAGACAAGAAGAGGAAGGAGGCCGAGCCCCATTTTCATCAGCACCACAGTGGAAGGAAGGAAGAGGTTGAATTGAACTTTACCTCTATCGACACCACAATGGGAAGAGAAGCCAGACCCAAGGAAAGAAGACACAATGGCCCTTTGCACGACATTGGGTGAGAAGAAGATAATGAAGAAGTCGACCATGCTACCTCGGTCTTGGTCTTACAATCTGCAAGAAGGAGCATTTTGATACTCTGGCAGCAATTGAGAGAAGGAAAGGAGGCCCAGTTGCATCACCCTCTACCTCTTGCAATAGGGGGGGGGGTTAAGATCTGCTTGGATTGCCAGGTTTATACCACCCCTGCGCTGCAACAAAACGAGGTGAGGGAGAAGCTTGGGCTGGTCTCAGTTCTATGCTTGGCCAGAGAGTGTGGAAGAAAAAAGAAGAGAGTTGGTGAGGAAGACGACGAGAGCGAGGAGAAACCAAGGAAACCCAAAAGAAAGGGAGAGGAAAACCCATGTTAGAGGTGGTGCAGAGGTGCACTTGCTCCACCAAAAACCAGCTCCTCAATGATCCTACGCCTGCCACAAATGCTTCCTGTGCTGGTAGGTTCTGTGCTTGCGCCAGCATCTCAGCCCTCGCTGTGATGTGCATGCTGTGCCATTGACATTGGACAAAGGAGACAGGCGGAAGAAAAGGGGGAAAGGAATGAGAGAGGTCCTAGCATCGGGTGGTCACATTACCGTCCTGTTCGAATGGTTGACCAAGGGTCAAACACAAGTGGAAGAAGGCAAAATGAAGGAGAAGAGTAAAGGGGTGATCGGACCGTCAATCGACCTCGGTCAATGCAAAAAATGTAGGAGAAAGGTTTTAAAAGTGATAGAAAAGGAGGAAATACAAAAAGGGAGAGAAAAGAGATAATAATATTTACATAAATATTTTTTAATAAATATAATATATCAATTATTCCAAAAAATAAAAAATAACTAAATAAGTTAAGGAAAAAATAAGTAAGCAAGATTGAGAGAGAGTAGAATAGATACAAAGGAAATGTAGAAATACATAATAAAAAAGATAAAATCAAGAAATTTGGGAGTACAAATTAGTGAATGTGTGATAAAAAGGTGAAAAGAAAAGGAAAAGCAAACAAAAAAGAAATGAGAAAAAAAAAGAAAAAAAAGAAGAGACAATGAAATAATGAAAACCATTAAGATAAATAGCTTTAGTAGAAAAAATAAATATAGATGGTGAACAAGGTCTAAAAATGAATAAAAATAGTGGAAATAGTAGAAATATAAAGGTAATAAAAATAATAACGCAAAAAATAACAACCACAAAAGAATACAATGATAAATACATACCAAAAATACTAAAGAGAAGATAGAAATCAACTTAGACATCCCAAGTGAAAAGTACAAAAATAACAACAATAGAATAAAACAGAAAAAATACATACTGAAAGAAGAGAAAAAAGAGAGAAAGAGAAAGAAGTAAAGAAAAGAAAAGAGAGAAGGTGAGGGCCCAAGGTACTGTAAATTAGCCTAAAGTCTCATGGAAGTCATATAAATGGGGTCAAATCCCCTTAACTTGCTACCAGTGAACCTTATCTATTTAATTGGATCTTAATTTCATCAAGAGGGGGTATCTTGTAACGGGCCAAAAACCCATTTAATTGGAATGAGGAAATGGGTCTTAATTGGATCAAACAGGCCACATCTTGCACTTGGGCCTCAAGTATGGGAAATGGGTTAGGTTCCATGCAAAACAGAATTTTTTTTCCAATTTTTAGGACAGTCCAAATTCCCTAGCAACCTTTAAATGAGCCCAATTACTCTTAAATTACCCTTTGGGCATATGTATATGTAAAGAGGCCTTCAATCCTCTAAATGGGCCTACAATCTTTAAGTTTATAAGGCTTAAAATCCACTCCAAAGGGCCCATATGGAAATTTTCTTACCACTCCAAAAACAAGGTAATGGTGGGGTATTTTATAACCAAAATGTCCCTTCACTAAAAATATAAATGGGAGTTGACCAAAATGCCCATTTCCCTTCCTGTCAGTCTCACATAGTCACATATCAAAAAACAAGAAAATGAGAACATTTTTGGACCAAAGTGTCCTCCCTTCCTCTCACATACACAAAAACAATGAAATGGTGGAACATTTTTGTGACCAATATGCCCTTCCTTCTTTCTATAAAAGAAGCCTCAAGGCTTCATTTGCATACAACCCAAGGGGTAAGGTGCTCAACATGGAGGCTCTCCAAAGTGCTCTAAGGTGTTCTCCAAGAGAAGAAGAAGCTCCAAGGATGAAGCAACACGAAGGAGAAGAAGGGAAGCCCGTTAAGCTACAAGAAGCTCAACAAGCAAGGGATGAGGAGGAAGAGACTCTGTGTAGCTCAAAGTTTGCCTAAGTTCTATGGTATTACGAGGAGGCAAGACACACACAAGGCCCATATGCTACATCAAGGTCCAATTGGCATCATCAAGATGTGAAGACACCAATATACACAAGGTCCATTAGATAAAGAAAAGTCCAATTGACCCATCCCAAATGGAGAAGCTTAGCTGAACAAGGCCCACTTCAAAGAAGCAATACCCACTTCAAGACACCAAGGCCCATTTCAAACAAACAAGACCCAATTGGGTTATCTTCAACATTCGAAGCTACAAACCGACCCAAGGTCCATTAACAAGAGGGCAATCCCATTAAGCTAAATACCAAATAAATAAATAAACAAATACAAGCCAAACAAACAATCAAGTTAACAAGGAGTCATTAAGATGGTTAAACCCCAGTTGGGGGAATGCCTTTTAATGGATGTGAAGTCCATCAAATAATGAAAACCCATTAAGGTGGCTAAACTCCATTCGGGGAGAAAACCTCTTAATGGATGCAAAGCCCATCAAGTTAATGAAGGCCCATTAAGATGTCTTTGATCCTAATTGGGGATAACGCCCTTAAATAGTAATAAGTCCAAAAAATTAAATGAAGGCCTATTAACATAGCTAAGCCCCGAATGGGGACAATGTCTTTAATAAGTAGAAAACCTAAGAAGTTGATTGAAGGCCCATTGATGCAGCTAAACTCTCAATCAGGGACCATACATCTAATGGGTAGAAGATACATTGAAAGTAAAAAAAGGCCCATTAAGCCGGCTAAACATAATTTGGGTCAATGATGATAAATGGTAGGAATATACGAATGAAGACCTATTAGGTAGCTGAGTGATCTGGATGACACCCCTAATGGGAAAGAAGACTAGTTGGTCTAGATTCTTGGGATGACGAATGGAACATAAAGCCCCCAATGTTCACCACTCCACCCCAACCTGGACTTGACCGGATCAAAACAAAGGCCGTCAAGGCATCAACTAGCCCAAGATTTCCATTCTTGAAATATATATACATAGGGATGTCAATGGTAGCGGATTATCCGATTATCCGACCCGTTCGTTAACTTAATGGACGGTTAACGGATCATCAAAAATTTCCGAATAGGGTATCCTTAGCCGTTTACCGATTATCCGTCTTTTTAACGGATACGATCACGGATACAGTATAAACCGAACCCGATAGACCGTTTTCGAACCCGTTAAGTAAAGCTTGATCCAACGGTTGAAAATATATCAACATCTAACGTTCAAGAAATATGTCAATCTCAAAAACCTTAAAATTAATACGTGTTACACAAAAGGATGTCACTCATATTCACTTTGTTACCCAAATAAATCAAATACGTGTTATTTTTAGTCATTCTAGTTTCATCTTACAGTTATGTTATTGTGGTAGTTAATGAAGGGATGCTGAGCAACCACCCAATGTAATTAACGTCAAAATCTGCTCGAGGATTGATCGAGAGAGGTCTGTCCATAATTCAAATGACACACATCATAACCCTATTATTCATGCAATATCATGCATATACTTTCCAACAAAACAAAAAAATCGTTGTATCCCAAAACTATTATATTTATATTTTCTAAAAATTCATGAGGTTTCAACAGAAGTAACCAATCTTTGACAGAACCACCATCTAGTGGGAACTTGATAATCTTTGTGTAAAACAATTCATATGATGCTTATGATACTGCAAAGAGGATAATTGTCTTTTATCTATGATGCACTTCAGTTTGGTCTATTAAAAGTAGGTGATTTTCCTTAGCAATCTTCTAAAAGAATATTTGAACTTAAATTGTGGATTCCTATCAGTCCGGGGGACCAGGACCTTTTGATTTGCAATGATCCAACTTCCCTGCATTGTAGGGTCCAATCCTCTTTCATAGGTGCTATCTCTGCTAGGGGTGAATTGGGTTAGTTTGGACCAAACCAAACTGAAAGATGCAGCCGACCCAATTCCAACTGAACTGCTCTGATCTGGTTTGCTTTGGTTTATGCTGATAAATAATATATTATATATGATAATTTATGTTCATCTAAAACATTGATTTAAAAGCTAAAGATATAAAATAATCTATATTTGGACCATCTTATTTATATATGTACACCTATAAGGACTTCTATTATTAATATTATCACTTAGTTTGAGTTCAGTGCAGTTTGTTTTAGATTGGTGGTCTGCTTGAGTATCGTAACCTAGTGAAATCACACTAAACTGTCACTAGGTTCAACCTGAACCAGACTGAAGTGTTTGGTTCTGTTCATCAGGTTGAATTGAACCGTTAACAGCCCTAGTCTTTGCTTCAGCGACTTCTAGGCATCTATGTTGGCCTCCCAAGGATTGCGGGATCGGATTGGCTGATTTTTCAGAGAAAAATCAATTGGGAACATGGGATGCCATCTCGCCGTGATCTAGCGAGAATCTCGGTCTTGCCAAGGGGCCGAGATACGAGATCGCCGAGATCTCGCCCCATGTAGACTGATTCATAACAAAAATTTCTTCAGGGGGCTGCCCCCTTGACCCCCGCGACCTAACCACACAGGTCGGTCCACAACTACTCTGCGCCCCGTTTATGAGTGTAAACACATTTAATATATTTCACTATCACTTATACTATCACATAAAAATGTGTTACAAGTTTAATACCATATTAGTATTTAAATAAGATTACATATAAGTTTAAATCTTTTAGAAGCACAAAGATCATCTTTTTGGTATTGAAAGTGCTTTGTAATTATTCATTCACATAGTTGATGTACAAAACGTGTTATAAATTTTCATGTAAATTCATTGATGTACTCCTATTTTTATAAGATATTATGTTATGTTTTATACATATAAATATTATGATCCGAGAATTAGAGATCCGATCTCTCGAAATTTTTTTGAGATCTCTCCGAGATCTCTTCTTTTTCACCCCCCCCCGAGACGAAACCGAGATTCAAGACGGCAATCCTTGATTGGGAATCGGTCTGAATTGGTATTTCAAAAGACCCTAAAATATAAAAAAAGGACAAAATATGAACCTTAGATCGGATTTTTTGGGCTGATTTTAGTCTCAAAATAGGGCTGAAATGGCCACTGCGGCAGCAGCTTGCTGCTGTGGCTCTCAGGCGGGGAAGAAGGTGTGCTGCCACAGTGTTGCTATGGCCCAATTCACCCAGCTTGGGGCATAGATTGTGGAATCGGCCAATCCAGATCAAGATCAGCCAATTCCTGAATTGGATTGGCCATTGCTGAGCTGATCTGATTCTTGGCTAGAGGACCGACCTGAAAAAAAGTCTAGGTGGAATTGGCTGATATCGACCAGATTGGTTAGGATTGGATTGTTTTTTTTGGATTCCGGCTGGATTGGATCGGAATCAGATCATTTTTTTTTTGCTATTCCTGCCGGATCAGCCAATATCAGTCGGGATCAGATCTGATCGGAATTGGAATTGTTTTTTTTTTAATTTACCAATTCTGGATTGGTTTTCTTCTAGTGGATTGGTCAGGATCGGACTATCTAATCCTATCAAGATTAGACCGATCCAATACTCACCAATCTTGACTCTGATTCTGATCCTGGATTCTTGGCCTAGGGTTGATTCCAGTGACCGATTCAGCCGATTTTGACTGATTCCGCTAGGATTTTATCCCGGATCATCCTTCTAGATGAAAATCAGATCGGCAGGGGACAATCCGATCCGGGAATCAGCTGATCCCAATCCGGATTGGCCGATCCTACAATCTATGTGGCCTCTTCTACCATTACCTTTTCTCTGAACCCCTGCTCAGTTCAGGTGCTCCATGCCTCTCAGAACATATATATTGATGCTTTTGCTGATGCCCTTGGGTGTGTTGCCGTGACAATAGAAGCTCCAAGATCCTTTTCTTTTCGTCTAATCTCTCACTAGTTCTTATTTCTTTGGACTATTGATGGGGACATATCTTGGGTTTTCTTTTACTTATGTCCCTACGAGGACAAGTTTGTAAATAGAAGTCTTAGATGGTGTTTTTTTTTAATTAGTCATCTCCTCCCTCTTTAAAAGAGGACCCATGTACATACGAAGGGATTAATCGATAGTGGAATTTTTGGAAGGCATTGTCCTTGGTGTCCCGAGCAGGGGGCTGCGGCCCCGGTCCTCTCCTCTCCACCCCCCCCATGGCGATATCCCCTTGCTTCTCCACCCTCCGGCGGGTTGCCATTCCCCTCCTCCCTTCTCTCCCTCCGGCCTCCGTGCCGTTCCCCTCTTCCTTCTCTTGGTTCGACATCAACGTCGCATCGGCTGGCTTTCCCCCGTCTTCCGCTTTCGGCGATCTCCCTCCTCCATGAGCGCAGCGGAGTGCTCCTTCCTTCGCGGCTGCAGACGGAAGAGGTAGAAGGAGAGAAGGAGACGACGGTGAAGCGGGAGGAGGATCCGGCGATCCCCGGATCCCCCTCCCTCCGCTGCTCCACCGCACGGCTCATCCGGGCGGAGACGACGACGATGCGGCTTCGGCCGGTGCCCGCACGACGGCGACGCCGACGCCGACGCGCCCGCTCCTCCCCAATGGCTCCCTCCCGGCATCACCCCCTGGCTCCATCCGCCGTGGTCGCAGCAGCCGGAGGCCGCCGCCATGTCCTCCGCCATCGTCCGCGAGCGGCTGCCGGCCGGACACCGCCGCAACCTCCCCCCTGCTTCCCCGCGAGGCCCTGGCTTCGCCCGGGCGGTCTCCTCTCCACGCGCCACGACCCCCCCCTGCTGAGCACCGCCTGCGCCCGCCGAAGACGACGACACGGCCACGGCGTCCAGGCGAGGACGCCGCCCGCCCCTTTACGCTCGGCCCTTTGTCGCGGCCCGCGGGTGCCCCGAGATGTCGCCACGGCGACGGTCGACCGACGGCGGGATGGCCGGCCACGAAACCCCGCTCGGAGGCTCCCTCGCCGCCACCCCCCGGGGTTAAGCTCGCGCCCGCGGCGCGGTCGACCGCGCGGCGGCGCCGGTTCGCGGCCAGCCGGTTCGCGGTCCAGACCGGCAGTCGGCCGGTTCAACCGGGTCAGACCTGGTTCAGTCCGGTTCAGCCCGTTCAGGGCCTGAACCGGACGGTTCAGACAGTTTAGGCGTTTTGGGCGGTTCAAGCCGGTTCGGACCACCTTGGTCCCGGTTTTGGGGCTGGATTGACTGTTTCGACCGGTTAGGGCCAATTTGGGCCTATTTTGGGTTCGTTAGGTCCGTTTAGCGGCGATTAGCGCCGGTTTAAGTCGTTTCCGTTCGGTTTGGCCGGATTAGCCGGTTTGTCCCGCATCAGTTTGGTATCAGAGCTCGGAATCGGCTCGTTCTCACGAGTCGAGTCTTGGGTACGTCCGAACCGGTTTTAAAACTCGAGGTCGAGTTTTCTCCCGGTCGGAGAGAATGATGGGGACATTTTTGAGTATTTTGGGTTTTTCTTTTTATTTTTATGTCCATACGTGGACAAGTCTGTAAATAGGGAATTTAGGGGTCTTTTATTAAAATTTCTCACTCCTTCTTTATAAGGAGGAGTCATGTACAGAGTTCAACAAGTGAATACAAGTGATTTTTGGAACCTTCGGGTGGTGTTCTCCCGTGCAAGGGGGCTGCGGCCCCATTCTCCCCCACCTCCGGCATGAGGCCGGCTTCTTCTTCACCTCCGGGGAGGACTCCCGGTCTCCCTCCACCTTCCAGAACCGGCGAGGTGCGCCGATCCTCTCCCCCTCCTCATCCTCCGGCCTCCGCGCCGTTCCCCTCTTCCTTCTCTTGGTTCGACATCAACGTCGCATCGGCTGGCTTTCCCCCGTCTTCCGCTTTCGGCGATCTCCCTCCTCCATGAGCGCAGCGGAGTGCTCCTTCCTTCGCGGCTGCAGACGGAAGAGGTAGAAGGAGAGAAGGAGACGACGGTGAAGCGGGAGGAGGATCCGGCGATCCCCGGATCCCCCTCCCTCCGCTGCTCCACCGCACGGCTCATCCGGGCGGAGACGCGGCGACGATGCGGCTTCGGCCGGTGCCCGCGCGGCACGGCGGCGACGCCCGGCCGGCCGACGCCCGCTCCTCCCGATGGCTCCCTCCCGGCATCACCCCACGGCTCCATCCGCCGTGGTCGCAGCAGCCGGAGGCCGCCGCCATGTCCTCCGCCATCGTCCGCGGCGGCTGCCCGGCCGGACACCGCCGCACCCTCCCCCCCGCTTCCCCGCGAGGCCCTGGCTTCGCCCGGGCGCTCTCCTCTCCCGGCGCCCCGCCCCCCCCCTGCTGAGCCCCGCCTGCGCCCGCCGAAGACGACGACACGGCCACGGCGTCCAGGCGAGGACGCCGCCCGCCCCTTTCCGCTCGGCCCTTTGTCGCGGCCCGCGGGTGCCCCGAGATGTCGCCACGGCGACGGTCGACCGACGGCGGGATGGCCGGCCACGAAACCCCGCTCGGAGGCTCCCCTCGCCGCCACGACCCCCCCCCGGGGTTAAGCTCGCGCCCGCGAGCGCGGTCGACCGCGCGGCCGGCGCCGGTTCGCGGCCAGCCGGTTCGCGGTCCAGACCGGCCGGTCGGCCGGTTCAACCGGGTCCAGACCTGGTTCAGTCCGGTTCAGCCCGGTTCAGGGCCTGAACCGGACGGTTCAGACCGGTTTAGGGCGTTTTGGGCCGGTTCAAGCCGGTTCAGACCACCTTGGTCCCGGTTTGGGGCTGGTTCGGCCTGTTTCGACCGGTTAGGGCCAATTTGGGCCTATTTTGGGTTCGTTAGGTCCGTTTAGCGGCGATTAGCGCCGGTTTAAGTCGTTTCCGTTCGGTTTGGCCGGATTAGCCGGTTTGTCCCGCATCAACTATGCCTCACAATTCTTATCCTCCTATTGTCTCACCTAGCAGCTCTCCCTCATCTCCCATCAGGTGGCTTGAGGCATAAAATGGCACGTGGGAAACCCTCCTTTTGCAGAATGTGTTGGTGGCTAGTAGTTGAGGCCACAGCCATTGGGGCTTAAATGCCATTCCCAGCACCTAATCACCCAAAGCTGCCAGGAATAAATATGCATATGTTTTTCTGAACTTCAAATGGCAAGTGGGGTTATTTTTTAGTCATCCTTATCCTTTCCTTTTATGTAGCAGTAGCACACAAGAAAAAAAAACGTAAAATCCCTCTTCAAAAGCTAAACATGTGCATGCAGATGTCTTCTGTTTCTGTGTTCTTACTGTCATTGTCTGTTCAAGAACAATTTCACTTTGATACATATAACAACTTCAGGAGGGATTTGTAATGAGGACTTCTAAATTCAGAAATCACTACATAAAGTGCAGGGAAGGGTGGAATTTTTACTGGCTCATCAGCATCTTCTGTTACTGGAATTGAAGTAGGAAGATACGAGTCTGCTTTGCTATGCTTGGGAATCATGCATTCACATTTTGGACACTCCAAGCAAGCGCTAAAGGTCGATGTTTGCTATGTTTTTTTTTGCAAGATCTTCTCTTTTAGTCTTATGGTCCTCTGGCATAAAAAACAAACATAATCTGTCTTTTCAGGTTCTAACTGAAGCAGTGCGACTAGCTCAACAGGTAATGGTTGTACTGTTATGCTTGTACTGTTTACACAGCCTGTCAGGAAAAAAAGTTTAAAACATCACCCTAAGCTTTATAAAATTATTCATACACTTTTTCTTAAAATACATTTATGCTTTCATATAATTTTTTTGAAATTTTGGTTCCTTATGTCCTTATTTTTTTAAAAGGACAAATTTTAGAAAATGTACCAAAAATTTACTCCTAAAGCGTGTATTCTTTTTGTTACTCTATCGATTTTTTTCAAAGTCCAAAAGGAATTTATCTTAAATGATTTCTGTTTGCCTTTATCTTTTTTCATTTTATCTTTCTTTTCATTCCACAGTTCATTATAATTTGAATTATTCATTTTTCTGAAATTTTGTATGTTGCAGAATAGTGATGATCCTTGTCTTGCATATACGTTGGCTGCCATGTGTAATCTTTTATCTGAAATCTGCATCTCAAGCACACATACTGTTATTGGGCCGCAATATTTGATGAGACTTGGTGCTCCATTATCAACCCAGCAGCAATTGCTTGTTCTGTTGAAACGATCATTAAAGCGTGCTGAGAGCTTAAAGCTTACACGTCTTATGGCCTTCAATTGCCTTGCACTTGCCAAATTTGATCTCAAGGTAAACCAAGGCTAATCACTGTACAAGATTCCTCATTATTCTTATGTTCATGCACCATCAGATTTTGTGGTTCCTTAACAAGGTGTTACTCATTAGGTGAGATGCTGTCAACAATATTTAATCGTTTTCATTCTGGGTATAAATTGAAATGCGTGATTCCTAGTTTGATCCCGACTAGTTTCAGACTGGGATCAATTACTGTTGGTCTGATTCTATTAGTGGATATTCTACTAACTACTTAGTTGAATAAAAGAAAAAAAAACACTATACCTAAGATTATACTGGACTTCTCTAAAAGCAACAGGTTTCAGGCACATTTTGGATAGATACTGACCTATCCTAGCTCAAGATGGGGGTGTGGACAATCCCAAGCACCAGTTGGGTTGTGCAAGACTTGGGCTATGGAACAACATTTGTATTAAGTTATATAAGGTTGCATTTCCTTCATATCTTCTGAACCAGGAAATTTCAGATTAGGATTGGGGTCAGGATCAGCTAGGGCCGATCTCGATCCAATATTGGGATACAATCAGTTGGCTCGGCAGCTCCGAGGGACGAATAACTGATCTGAGATCCACCTAGAAGGGCCACAACAGTGCTTCAAAATATTAAAAAAAGACCCAGAAAACAAAATGTAAAATCTGTCTGTGATCCCCTTGTAGCTGCAGGCTGAATTTGGCAGGATCAAGTGCTTCTGGTGGCAGAATCACCACTGGATTGGATTGGGATTGACCGATTCAAGCCAATCCAACTGAGTGGAGTCTGTTCCTGTTGGAAATCAATGCTGAGATTGGGCTTTCCCTGGACCGAGTTGACACCTGTCAATCCCGATCTACATCAGCCAATTCTGCAATCTATCATCTGAACAGTTCTCCTTTTTGTTGGTTTTCAGCATGTGAAAAGGCCTTTGCTGTCATTTGGTCCAAAAGCTTCCATACAGCTCAGAACAAATCCTACTCACGTTTGCAAGGTACAAACAGGGAACGAGAAATAATTTGTAGAATACGTTAATCTAATTTTCATTACATTGCTGTTGCAGCTCATGCCTCTTTTGTTTGTATTTTTTGCAGGAGCTAAGACTGAGCTCATATCTACTGTCTGAATTTGCTTCAGATGGTCTCTCTCTGCCAAATGATACTAGTGTTTTTAGTACTTCTTGGATTAAGAATCTGCAGAGATTGATTAACTCACCAAGATCATTAGATGCTAGTAGGACGAATGATTATGACACCTTCCACTTCACTTCACAACCAAATCCAATTCCTGGATCTGTTCTGCAGCTGGCTGGTGCATCATATTTACTCAAGGCTACAGCATGGGAACTGTATGGCAGGTAAACATTTGATTGTGCCATGTTTGTTAGGAATTATGTGCTATGATCACACAGACCTGTACTAATGATGAGATCGAGGTTGGATCCAATATACAAAAAATTAGGAGACAATATTGTTCAAGTTTGGAGAAGATGACACATTTATATTTTAATAATTGGTAGAATTTATATTTGGAGAAGGTGACACATTTATATTTAGTAGTTTTGCCCATTTATTGATTGTACAATAATATTTTACTATCATTTATATTATTATGGATGTTTAAATTTTATAATTATAAATATATGATACATCTTAAAATTTATAAAATTGTTTGTTAAGTATCATTGCCTTCTCACTTAAGATTAACTCTTTCCCAACATATATTAATACAACATAATCACAAAAAAATCATATTTACTTGTATACATAGCTAAACACTCATATTCAATTATAATATAAAAAATATAATTATATTTATGTATATATTTTATGTATACATAAATATATGACATAAAAATTATTGTTTCTTATTTTTATATAATTTTTTATAACAAAATAAATAAAATCCGACCCCATCCGACCCTGTCTAACCCGGGGTCGTGACCCCGTCCGACTAGGTCGGTTTTGGGGCAGACCGACGTTGGGCCGACCCCCGACCCTACCTTCCTTGTCTAGTTTATTAGGTTTGTGGTTTATTTTGCATTGCTATTCTTAGAGACTTCTTTGTGAGTATTTTGGGTTCTTTTTGAGTCATTTCCTTTACATCTCGGTCATTAAGAGGACATGCTTGTAAATAGGACTTTTAATGGATCTTTTTGTACAGCTTGGCCCCTTTATAAGGCCTCCATGATGAATGATACATGCATAAGAAGAATTTTTGGAAAGGTGACCATCGGCCATTGGGTTCTTGTAAGGGGCTTGGCCCTGTAGGCATCTCCACCCCCTCCTCGGACAGAGGCTTTCTTCTTCACCACTGGCAGGAGGCTGATAGTCTTCTTTGCCCTCGACAGGAGGTTGGATTCTGTTCCACCCCTAACAAGAGGCCGGTTTCAGGCGTTCTTCCCCTTCCCTCTAGTCGGCCTCCATGCCATTTTCTTTCTCTTTCCCTCCATTGTCACATGTTGCTTTCATCGGTTGGAAATCCACTAGTTTTCAACAGGTAGGCTTCATCGTTGGCATCTCCGTGCATTGTGGGACCTTCCCATAGCCTTTGAGAAGCCCTCAGAAGTAGGCGACACCACCTTCAAATTGGTCCGATGATCCCTGAACAATTTGGTCAGAATCTTCAACCATATTGGCTCCATCTATAGCAAGGAACTCCAGGCAACCTGTAATACTTCCAGGGATGGCCTTCCTGTCACATTTTTCCTCGGTTCCTCCTGGATCTTGTGGATATGTTGGAGCCCTTCCTTCAGATTCCCCATCTTTTAGATATTCTTCCATTCTAATTTGTTAGAAATTTTTGGATGCCGCAACCTCCCGGATCCACTGGAGCACACCATGAAGCCCACCACCCTTCTCTTTTTCCGCATGAGCATCTTCTTCTGCCTCTCTGGCTCTGCCAGACTTTCCTCTTCTCCCGCCATCCACGACCTGTGTAAGGGTATCCTGACTGTCCCCTGCCACCCCCTACTTTACCTTCTCTCTTCCCCGTTGTTCTCTGTGGGCTGTATGAGTGAGGAAGACAAGGTGACACCAAAAATGCAAAAGCTCTCCCTTCACCTGATTGTTTTGTTAGGTTCTGCCAGGAGAGTGTTTTAGCAGCTCTGTGGGGTGCTATCGTAAGCCTCCACGACCCCCTTCACCCGGAAGCTATGAAAAGCTGCCATGTAACCCCAGGGGGGTTAAGTCAACCAACGAACAGGCTTCTTAAGCCACCAATTGAGCTGGACAAGGCCTGTACAGTGACCAAACCAGCCAATTTGACCTGATTTAGTTCATTTTAGACCGGTTTGAGACCGGTTGATCGTGGGTTGAGCTGATTTAGGTCCATTTAAACCAGTTTAAGTTCATTTTGCTACCTTTTGTCTCTTTTAGTTTAGTTTGAGGGTTCTAATTTCATTTTCGCAGCATTTTAGCATGGTTTCACCATGCCGTTCACATCAGTTACCTACTTGTGGCACCAGTGGGTGGCAACACAATGAGGGCTACAATGGCACTATAGAGCCTCCGGTAGTTGCTAGACAATGGCAGTGCCTACAAACCCTAGCAGAGGATTCCAGCTATCTCATGGTGAACAATGGAGTGGACATTGAGGATTAACCATTCTAGAGGGAAGGGGAGAGAGAGGAGGACATGGGTTATAAGACCCGATATGTAGATCTAGATATTCTTAAGGCCATAGTTTGCAAAATTGGCTGTTCTAGATGACTGATTCTAGATTAACTGATTCTAGAATCTGATAAACAGCAAGGGAAAGTCTAATCTTCCCTGTATTTCTACCCATATTGGTCATAATTGACCAAGGATTCCGGAATCGGAATCGGAATCGGAATCGGTTGGGACCGATTCCGATTCCGATTCCCAGAATCGGCCGGAATCGGCCGATTCCTGGGAAGGGAATCGATTCCGGAATCGGACGGAATCGGTTTTTTTTTTTTTGGATTTTTTTTTTCGTCAAAAAAATTCAAAAAATTCAGAAAAAATTCTAAAAAAATAGGAAATGAGTTAGAAAAATTTTAAAAAATCACCAATGCATGATATCCACAAAACCACATCATACAAATACTAATGAACACCAATTGAAGACTTGAAGACTTGAAAGTTAAGTACATATTCCAATTCCATTTATTCAAATATCAAAGAGTTGATACATCATCAAAAAAAAAAATTACATCATATCAATCTACTACCAATATCTAGGATAAAGATGCGGGTCGTCCTCCTCTCCTCGTCGCTCGGGACGCTCCTCCCTCGTGCACAGTCTTGGATACTGTCCGGGCCCATATCCATATGCAAATAATGCCGATGCCATGCCATCAAGGTCGTATGGTTCGGACTGCGGGACGACCGGGACGTAAGCAGAGGATAGTGGAGCTGGTGGTGTAATCCACTGCTGGTCAACCTGGCCAAATGCCTGGATATGTGGCTCCATAATATAAGAATGCGGTGTCTCCGCTCATCCGCCGCGTGTAATACGGCTTTCGAAATCGCGAATCGGGTGACTCGGTCGCTCGATGGCCGTCGCGCGGTATACACTCCTCGTCATCATCCGAGGAGCGAGAAGGAGCCGCGCGTCTTTGTCATCCGGGCCGACAGACGCCCGACCTCTAACTTCCTTCTCTTACCTCTTCACCATCTTCGAACTACCGAAAGTCCGGAACCCAAAGTTTTTTTCAACTTTGCAAATCCTCCCATTTTCCGTGCGCTCACCTTTGTTTTCGTTCTCCGGATCGCGAACAGATGGCCGGGATCGAGGCCAGCCGAAGCCGCTGGCCAGCCGTGGTGGTGCCCCATAGTCGTGGCCAAGAAGGCCCTGCCTGAGCCCGAGAAGTAGATGGAGGTGGAGGTGGAGCATCCTCTCGCTCAACACCATCCAACTCTCCTTCGCCTACGCACGGTCATCGGGATCAAACTCACCGTACATGATCCCCGGCTTCCTCTTCTCTATCCAGAGGCAAGTGCACGCTCCTCCCGGAAAATCTGTCCATGTCCACCTCCTCGGGTGGTGGTGTGGCGGAGGACCGCTCGCTCGTACGGGCCACCTCGCGAACCGTGCAAATCGCTCCTCGCCGATCTTCTCGTCGATCCTCGATGTTCTTTATGCGCAGCCTCACGCAGACGAGGGACCTCACTTCTCCAAACTCTGTCCGAGGTCAACCCGTTCCTCCTTTTGCATGTATCGGGTTGAATGTACTCAGCCTCTCACAAAGCGGGAGGAATCGGGTGCTCGGCTCGCATCCCGATACAATGGCCGCAAGTGGATTCCATCCACTCCCCGGGTGTTCACCCGAACCCACCACTCACCGGCAAGAAAAAACACAAAACGAGAAAAGGAAAACAATTAGCCCATCATCACCATAACTTATATGAAAAGAAAAGAAATTCCATGTCAAACTATTACTATACCAGGTGACACTTTGTCAACTGAATATTTCAGGTCAGCATCTGAGTATACGCCGACCCTCATCCTGTACTTCTGCATCTGAAAAATTTAAAAAAAAAAAATTAATGGTTCGGGTAATCTAGTCAAGGTATTTAATGAACTTCTTAACTTACTTCTATCTCGGCCTCTATTCGTCATTCTTCCCCGCCGAGATCGGCACATGGCCGGATAACGCAAGTGTACCCCGCATCACCTCGTTGTCGTTCACCACCGTCCTCCATATTGGATGCGGGGGTTCAAAAAGTATCTCGCAAGATTTTATTAGCTTAACACGCGCATATAAGATAATTATACATCAAAAATAATTTTAACCAAGTTACCTCGCAGCGTGGACATCGTGGTGCGAAGGTCTGTCCCATCGGTCATCAATGATTTTCCACCACTTTTCAGTAACCTCCGGGATTTTTTTCTTTTTAATTTTCAGCTTTGCCCGGTCCATGCGCATCATAAAGGTGTGCCCATCTCGGTCCCCGTCATCCGAGTCTACCAACCTCGCACAACTACCGTTGGCTCAATGATTGCCAAATAGTAGGCAATCCTCTCCCAAAACCTCTTGTCAGTGATCTGCTTCTCGCCCGATGAATCTCCAATCGCTCTGCAGTTGTCCACCATATAGTTGTAATACTCCTCGTACCGCGTGAACCTAACCAATGCATGTACCGTGCCGGTGTAAACTCTCACGCAATGAAGTTCGTGCGGCAAATCGCGTCGGACCGGGCCTCGACAAGATCGTGCCCTCCTCGCGCGAGATCTCATGATACGTGTAGGAGGCGGGGATGCGAATAAATAAAAGATGCGATCGGCCGCGCTCGCTCGACAAGTGTAGACACACCCTCCTCCTCGCCTATATCCTCTAAAATGAGATCTATGGAATGCGCCGCACAGGCACCCGTAAGATGTGCTTCCTCTTCTCCATCAACTTCCTCCCACCGCCTTATATGATGGTTCGTTGTCGTTGACAACCCGAATCACATTCTCCTCCCCCATCTCCTCCACCACTCCATCCATCGGGAGAAAAAATGAAGTCGGCATTTTAATCTTCCCGAAGCATCTACCGACTTCAAGAATGTAGTCCCCTCTCGAACAAGACACAAGAAGTTTATCATACTCCCTTCGGTGATACCTCGTCCACCCATCGCACACGTGATCGCGCAACCCCTCTCCTTCCACACCAACTTGAACCCGTCCATCCACTCCTCAACTCTGGACCTCCTCATCCGTGCCGCCGTATACGTGTCCGCCGTTGCCCGGCTTGCAAACCCGGTCCAGCCTCATCCACGGCATCCACCATCGTCTGGAAGTAGGGGCTGGTGGCTGCATGTGCTGGGATGCCTACATCAAGTTAAAAAAAATGGGATCAGGGTAAAATTAAGTTTTAGTAAATAAAACAGGCATAATGTCAATTTTAATTTAAAAAGTGATACCTGCATGTAAAAACCATTTGACAATGTGGCGAACGGCTCTCGCAGCTCGTTCTCGTAGCCTTCACCCCTTTCATTGCGTTCTTTATCCTCATCTGCCCAGCACTTTGTTTCCTAAATAAAAACTCGTCACTCGGTGTAAATCGAGTGCTGGTAGAAGTGGAACGGCGGTACGGCTCCCCGTCTCCGGGGTCGGCTCTCGGTCCCGGCCTCGAGGTCGGGCGAGCCGATGCCGATCGGCCCAAAGCCGGGTCAACTCGGGACCTGCACCCTCCCCGCTCCCCTCCTCCCCGTCCTCCTCCTCGCCGATGCACGCTTGCTAGCGTTCAAGCACGTCTAGCTCGGAGTCCGCGGACTCGTCCCTCGCTCTCGGCTCCGGGCCGAGCTTCTTTGCCTTCCCCTTGCCTTTCCCTGGAGGTAGGCAAATCGCGGTCCCTCCTCCTCTCGAGTAGCTCGTCCCCGCAACTCCTCACTCGCTCGATCCGACACGCCCGTCGAGAGGCTCTACTCCGTCATGTATCCTCTCATCTCCTCACTCTTCTCCCCGAGCACCTTGTCACATTTCTTTACATTCCCAATGTTCCTAAGAATATGTTGTTTCGGCCCGGAACACCCCCCGTTCATCTCCTTCCCGCACCACTCGCACCGCACCCTCTTCCCCGACTAGGTCTACCATATGCCCGTGTTCCCAACCCACGTCGGAAGCACGCGCTTGGCCGCGCCACCTTGATCGGCCATTGCTTGTATCTGCAAAATTGTAAACAATGCACTAAAAATGATTAGATAACATAAAAAATGATTTAGACGCTGTTCGGGAAGCGAGACAACCCAAGTAAATACACCATTCGGTATGTTTAAAGGGTTACGTAGTTGCCGGAAATCGCCGCAAATTAACGTACGGGATATCCGGAATTTTTTCGTGCAAAATGAACTTAAACGGATAGTTTAAAACTTGGACGGACTTATCCGGTCGGAAATCACAACGTTTAACGACGCTCGGACTCGTTGGGAACGTTGCAGAATGGACGCATCGAAGTTTTCGGCGAAGAAATCTTACCAAAAACTCGTCAAAGATCGAAGAAGACGTTGATTCAAGGCGGATCTGAGTTGATCGGCGGAATCGGGCTGAAGGAATCGCTGAATCGCCAATCGCCCGGTGAATCGTCGAAATCGCTGAATCAGTCTTGAATCGCTCCCGGATCGACGGGATCGCTGCTCGGACCGCTCGGATCGACCTTGGATCGCCGGATCGATGGAATCGGCCGAGAATCGCCGAGCTTGAGCCCTACCGCCGTGGATCGAAGGAATCGACCAAGGCGGTCGATTCCGCCCTTTTAGTAGCCGGAATCGGTTCGATTCCCGGTCCAGAATCGAACCGGGAATCGAACCGGGGCCGGTTCAACCGGTCTTCCATCGGAATCGGTCGGATCGACCGATTCCACAACGAATCGGTCGGAATCGGATCGATTCCGACCGATTCCAGTCGATTCATACCGATTCCGCGGAATTATTCCCGGAATCGGTCCTTCCGCCAGGAATCGGATCGGAATCCACCGATCCGATTCCGGAATCGGTCGGAATCAGTCCGATTCCACCGATTCCGTAATCTATGTAATTGACTGAATCGGCTATGGATCGGACCCGATATAAGCAAGGAAGGCACTTTAGACCCGATAGCCCAATGTCGCCAGATCCGTCTTGGACCAGTATAATTGCCTTCCTTGCTTGATAGGGTGGGGAAGGCAGAATTCTGCACTGATGTGATAGCAGTGCCACCTGGCCAGTGGTACTGGATTCATGCACTGATTCAACTTCAACGGATTGGATACGACTGGAATCCCATGGGGAAGCTATATGCAAGGTTTTTGTCTGTGCCAATTTCGGATCAGTTTTCTTTTATGGAATCAACCAATTCTGTTGATCCGGTCTCCAATTCCGATTCTACTTTCCTTGCTTAAGTTGCTAAAGGGGTTGCTTTGGGCTGGATCAGTTTGCTTGGAGCTTAAGTGACCCAATAGAATGCATTTTTGGGTATGCATAGAGTGTCTGATTGCATTGTTGATCTTGGGCCACTTTAATACTTGAGCATCCCTTAAGTGCTGCTTATTTTAATTGTGGTGGATCTACAACTTTAAGTTGTGGGTCCCCTACATAATTGGTCAATGGGACTTAATAAGTTCATTTTCTTCAGGTGGAGAAGACAGAAAGGGGTGGCAGCAGCACCATGGGATTGGTGTTGAATCAGTCTAAAGTGGCTGATCCAAGCTGACTTCAGAGGAAGCTTCTTTCAGGATTGGGCTCCCCCCTCGATCTGGTCGATCCTGCAAATTATGAAGCATGATGTGTGCTTTACCACACTTATTTTGACTTGGCTCTTATCAAGGAATGAAATATCGTGCATTGGGATTGGATCGGCCTGGTTGTGGCTGATCCGGATTGGCCGGACCAGGTTGGATCCCACCCAGCTAGCTGTTGGGCCTATCCGGCCCAATCCGATCAGCCGTATCTGCCAATACTATGCCATACTGTCTGATATGGCCGATCTGCTGAGCTGGATCAGCCGATCAGGCTCAGTATTGGATCGGATGACCGAAATCCAATTGGATCTTACTATACTGAAGTTATCAAGTCATTGAACTCAAAACCTTGGCATCTTGAGGAAAGAGCGCACAAGGCACAACATTATATTGTTACGTGGTTTGTCCACTTTGGGACAATTTAACAATGGGAAAGAGCATTATTTGACGTCCTTAAAAGATATCATATAAAAGTTCAATCTTATAATGTTGTGAAGGGTGTCACACATATTTTTTTTTCTTTTTTCAAAATTGACCTAATAAGAGGGAAAGAGGCCACAATTGATTAAGGCAAATATTGATTTTAAAAGTTATTATGAAAATTGTAAGGACGAGAAGAAAAAATTATAAAGAAACTGCCACTTTCTGATACTTCAAAGTGGAAGGGAAATACACAGTTCTTAAAGCAAATGCCTAGGTCTTTTGAAGATTGTTGATGACAATCCTGACCTGCCATGGTAGAGCATATCATGATCTTATACTGATGTGGCTTGCAGAACTTGCATGTTTTACAGCCAAAGGCATGAGGTGCCTAATGCAAAACTAGAAAGCACCTTGCCTCGAGCACCCAACTGCCTGAGCAGTTGGGATAACAACTTTTGAAAGAGTAAAAGGGGAGTCAGTTGGATGAGATAGAGAAGCGGACTAACAGAGCATGGTTACCCTAGTTTGAACTGCTCCATCTAATAAAATCAAAGTCTAGTGGTTTGAAGAGAGGCAGGTGGGGTAGGACATTGCCTGCGGACTGGGATATCCATAGGTGGCAGAAGCAGCTGTGGTGATTGCTGAGGTGAGATTGTATGTTGGTTCGATCATGGATCAATCAATGGTTTAAGGCAAGGTTTTTTGGGTTGAGATTGGCCCTTGAATCTGCCAGGGCCAATCCTGATCATGATTGGAATTGGATTGGCTGGCTTGATCAATTTGATGGAAGGAAACCATTCCAGGATTGGTTCTTCTAAAAAAATTAAAAGTAAAATAAAAAATATTTTAAATCAATCTCTTATGAAGGGGAAACCCATATCCGGTGGAATTGGCACCTCTGGCATTGAAAGGGTGGTGACTACTGCTCCTGCCACCCCTAAGTGGCCGGGGAAGGAGGCTATAAACCTGATATGAGCTGATTCAAAGTTGACAGATCTCTTATTTATCAGGTTCAGCAACCAATACTCAAGGACCCTCCAACTTTTATTAGTGGATCCTCTGTTTATCAGTTCCAATGACCAATACACGGGGATCCCAATACACATGAATTCAACAACTCCTTTTGTATCAGGTCCTATGGATCTATATGACAGCTTCTTCTCTCTCATTTAGGGTGAGGATGGTGCAGGGGTGGCCGCTGCCATCTGCCTGCTGCATTTTGGTAACACTCCTGTCACAATCGACCTTGGATTGGTCCAAAAGTTCCAGGACAATTCAACTGAGTTATGCCTGTTCTTTGCTGAAATTGGCCCCATGATTGGCTTCCCCCTAAGGATCGGGTCAGTACCTGCTGACCTCAATCTGGGATTGGCTGACTGCAACCTTGAGTTAAGCTGAGTTTGCAATGCCTTCCTACCATAACACCAAGGCAATCACCTCAGTCACCTTTAGATATGTATCATGCCCATATTATTAATATGGTTATTAGTTTATAGTCATTGATACTAGCATGTTACAATGGTTTACAAGCTCTGTCAATTTGGGTTTTTAACTTGCACCTTTGATTCTGCTTGATCATAACTGTTCAAACTGATTCTTGGCCATCTGTACAGGGATAGGCACCTCCCATTCTATGTGGCTAATCAAATCTTGAAAACCAATATCCTTAATAATGAGGGCAAAAGTTCAACAAATTTTCATTTACATTGATTGAAATTCTGCTCATCTGTTTTCTATCTTCAAGCTCCACATCCATCAGGGACAACTCTTCTCACTTTTTTTAGGGAATGCACTTCTGCCAGTAGGAGGAACTAACGTACAACACATGAAAAGAAATGGCGAGTACTATACTCATGTAGGTTATTTTTATTTTGTCGAACTTAGCATTGATAACATTAATCATAAAAAAGAAACGAACAATTAACTTATGGATAGGTTCGTAGTCGCATAAGTTAGCAGTTTAAATAGAATCAACGTCACCCATATTAAAGGAGAATGCATATTATCACCTTTTGTCTATTGTTAAGTAGATGAAAGACACCTATTGACTTAGTGAACCATACCAGAATTCCTTATGAACAGGTCAATTAAAGAATTAACATGTGAAAAACAAACCACAAATTATGCTAATCAACAGTCTTTCTAAGGTGATTATTCATTCATAGGCTACTTCCAACTAGGGACACTTAACTTGGAGTTCTTCTTTCAAACTTAATCTCTAAAAAATGTGTTGATAATCAATTAACATATACTTGATAAGGTATTATAATCTACCAACATTAAAAGCAGGGCATCCTTGCTAGAATCATCTTAGGTACAACACATCTCCAGTATGCAAGGAGGTAGGGATTCTAGAGGTGGCTCCCACTTTATAACATGGTCACTTATGGCATTTGTCTCTATCTTGGATTGTAGAGATGACCTTTGTGGATGGGGGAAACGGTGGTGCGGTGATTTCTGGAGGTGGTGTGGGTGCCAGGAACATGTGGGTTTAGAATGCAAATAAATAAATAAAAGACTGGCCGATATTAGCAGGAGGATCAGTGCGGGTTCTATTCTCTCCTTCAGCTGACCGAGGATGAAGAGCTCGAAGTTCGTATTCGTTCAACTCCAGTACAGGTCTGCAATACACAAATAAACAAAAGGAGAGTGACAAAATATTAGGTCTAAATAAGTGTAGTGGCTATCCACTAAAGCACAACATAAAGCAAGAAGAGGAAGGATACAAACCAAATTGGGGGTTGATTCCCAATCCTTTCTTTTGAGTTTTTAGGATTTATGAATAGATGAGTGATGCTAGAGGGATGGCAATGACGTGGGAAGGAGATGAATGCTGGTAAAGACACAGAAAACAATGATTCAGGTACTCCCTGGTACATGCAACCGAGACTAAGGTGCCGAAGTGGTGTATGCAGCTGGGGCCAAGGTGCGTTAGAAGCTCGGTGTGCTGGTGTAGGATGATCAACTCCGTTGGCCTTGTTTCCTCCAAACCTTCTAGGCTCTCAGAAGGGTGGCAGAGATCATGTGGTTGGCAAGAAGTAGAGAGGGGAGTGGATTTTATTAAAATGGACGTAGATGCGCCTAGTGAGGGGTGGTGCCTTTGGGCGTATATGGTTGTGGGGGTGGCACACAAGTGGGAAGAATGGTAGCTCTCTCTCTTAGGGCATTGGGGGAGAGTGACGAGGGGGGGAGGGGCTCTTCTGTCAAGGCACGATAACTGATGCACTTGATCTCGTCAAGCACCTGTCACCAATCCCATATTATCCCACCTTGGTCTTGGCAATATTTCGGTGTTAGAGATCTGTTGAGTGTTGACTGAATGCGCTTCATTGGGTGGGGCACTTGTAATTGAACTGCTACTGATGACACTAAGATCTCGTTGACACCCTGTCCTGTCAACTGAACGCATATGGGAGATGGGGTGCATTTAGTTAATTGACTAATGATGACATATTATTTGTCCATATGCATCCTGCTTGCTCCAGTGCGTACAAACTTGAACGTATGAGGCTGTGCCAATATTTGAGTTCTGGTTTGGCAACTTGTTCATGGAACATTTCAGATTGATTTAATCCAACAAATTTGTGTCCTGTATCCATCTTTGCCCGTGTGGCTCCCATCTTGCAACTATTATTCATACATTATCATGAAGAAGTTGCTCTAACTTAATATTTCCTCTTTGTCAGTAATTGAGTTCATGGCTACTTATTTATGTTGAACTTTCTTCAGTGCTCCACTTGTTCGAGCTAATGCACTGATTTCTGTGAGCTGCTTTGGTGATGCTTTGAGGTGCCAACTGTTCAATACTTCTTGTATTTGTTGCAAAGAGTTCATATGTTTTATCATTTTTGTTACAGTATAATGGATATTTAATATGGCTCTGGTTATTACTTTTTTTTCCATACCTCAGTTCTTCAGAGTTGTCTCTGGCATATACCAAGCTTATTCAACATCTAGCTGTATTCAAGGGTTATAAAGGTCAGTTGAATGGCTTATTATCATTCTGTGTACCCTCTTATGTCTTTGTGGATTCTGTTCGGTTTAGTTCAGGAGATTTAGGTTCTTGTATGACTTAAAATTGGTTGTGTGATTGTTAAATGTCTTGGAATTATTACGAGGGTCTTGGTGCTTTATTTTTGTCCATGTTAGGCAGTTTAAGTTGGTCATTTAGCTTGGTACTTTGGTGTATGGAGTCATGACATTTTGTTTTGATATCTGGAAATTTTGGTGCATATTGTTACATTCCGCCTTTCCGGTGATCAATGAAATGCTGAAACAAAATAGAAACCTAATGCATTTCTGTTTAACCGTCTTGGGTCATACTTATTCTAGTCTCAAGTTTAAATTGTATCATTTATTTCTTTAAACTTTAAAGAATGGCCAAGGTATTCATTTGATAGATAAGCTTTTGGTGTTCCACTTATGTACCATATGCTAATTTCCCTTGTTAAGTATCTATAATTTTTCTAATGTTAGAGGCATAGATTATCGGATCAGAATTGGTACCCGGATCGTTGGGTACCGATTTGATCCGGAATGGATCAAATCATTTGATTTTGATTGATTCTTTAGGATAAAAAATGCTTCAGAATCGGTTCGAATCAGTAATTTTTAAAAAAATTTTCTTTGTAAAATTTTATAAAGATTATTAAAAATCTTTAAAAATAAGGAACTTTCTGAAAATTTTTAAAAAAAAAAATGTAACATTTAACATACTTTTATATCTATGCTAAGAGAGTTTAAGACCAGTAGATAATTATATATCCTTTAATGACAATGAACATTTGATTAAAAAAATGTAATATGATATAAATACAGTTATGATATACAACATAATAATGGTATACCTTTCTTTTACTAATATTTATGGAATTGGTATTCATTCTCATTCTTTGAATTCTGCTGGATGCTCCATTGAGAGATATTTATCTTGATTGACATGTATCCATATGAGAATAATGAATCGACCATCTGAGTAAAATCATTGATAGTGTCGTGCATGAGAGATGTGGTTAAAATATACTGGTAGAAGTCCCCGGGGGGTTCCGAATAATTGATTGTCTCATACTGATAAAAATCTCTAATTCCAACATCGACTTCTCCACTCTAATGTTGTCTCAAGCCCAAATCATTGGCACTTACACCATTGGTACGTGTGTTGCTGGAATAACTTACTTCTCCTTCATCTTCACCTCCACCTCCACTTGAACCCTCTACATTTTGCTAGTGGGAAGGGGGAATAAACTCCCCCTCATCATCTAAGGAAGGTGCCTGCGTATTGTATGTTGGACTCATATGTCTTTGATTTCTAATTTGTTTTTTCTTTGTTACTTCCTCTAGATGTGATGAACTACCAATCCCCTTGTCATGTTAATATGCACTTTTCCACTATGAAAAGTTCCTCAATCTGCTTATTATGGTCTAGGGATGTGTCTAGGGCTAGAGCTTGAACTAGGGTTGAAGTTGGTATTGTAGGTGCTGTAGCATGGACTTCCTCTTGTACCTCTTTATCTTCAAGCTCAACATCATTAAGTTCTTTAGCCCATGTATGATCCTTAGGATCAAACTTTGGTGGTGCTTTGCCTACCTTTTCCACCCATGCAACAAGTGGGTGCTTCTCCTAGAAGATGTAATCTACGTCAACATTTTCAGTAGGTGATTCATGTGCTTGTGCTTCAGCTCTTTGTTCATATGGTCCACATGCAAATCTAGCGAATCTCTGTTTTGTAATGTTTTAGTGTTGCTTGATGTTCTTTATCTTCAGCCGTATGTTGTTATGACCATGGTATGCCGGGTCGCGACCCGGGTCGCGACCCGGCCCCGACCCGGTCGGGTTTAGGCCCGACCGGCTCGGTCGCGACCCGGTCGGGGCGACTCCCCCGGCCGGGTCGCGGAGTCGTGGCCGGGTCGCGCGAGTCGCGCGACCCGGCCGACCGGGTCGCGCGACCCGGCCGGGTCGCGCGACCCGGTGCGGCGCGGTCGTGCCGACCGTTGCCGGACCGTTGGCGGCACGGTCGTGTGACCGTTATAGCCAGGGTCTTGGGGGCGCGGCCCCATTCAACCACAGGGGCTATTTAAAGCCCCCGAGGGCTCTCCTACCCGCCCCCACTCTCATCTCGACCTCTCGTTTGTGCTCTCATTGCTCTCGTTGCTCGAATTTGTTTTCTCATTTACTTAATTATTTCATCAAGCATTTCATTAGTTCATTTAGTATATTTATTTAATATTAGTTCCATTGATTAGTGGGTTAAGTAGTTTATTCTTTTTAATACTTATTTGCTTACTTGCATAGTTAGTTAGCTAGAAGATTAGTTAGATATTTAGTTTAGTAGTTACTTAACACATCATTAGTAGTAAGGAATATTAATTACTTACTTAATCCTATATTTAGTTAATCATTCAATTTATATAAATAAAAATATACTTACGTTAGTAGTCCTTAATTAAGGTTATTAGCTATTTAAATAATTAATTACTTAATTAATTATTTACTTAAAAAATGTCTTCTCCAAGCGAAACAACGAAACTACGGCGCGACCCGGAGTGATCCGGCTTGGTTGCATTGCAATTTGATCTCGTAGGCGGAGAGAAAAGTGCAATGTAAATATTGCGACAAAGTAATATTCGGCGGTATTTATCGTTTAAAATTTCATGCTTGCGAGCGTGAAGGGAAATGTTCTTCCTTGCACACGGACTCCGCCGGAAGGTCGAGCTCGATTTCGTAGGCACTTTTACAAGCGATGGAGCGAAACGAAGGGAATCACAACGAAGACATAAAGAGACCGTCCGAGAAGAATTGCAACAACCGGGAGACGATCCGTACGCATTTACGGAACCGAACAAGAGAGGCCGGATATTTTTGGAGACGAAGAGTACGAAGGTATGGGAGGTGTTACTCATAAACGTTGTTCATTATTCTATTTTAAAGGATAATTAAGTAGCCTTGATACTTAAATGTTTTTTAAAAAGATGAACTCTCACGAGGGATGGAAGCAAATCGAAGATCATTCGCCGAGGAAGACTTCTATAGACAGAGAGGCCGAATGATGGGTCAAGGGTCTGGTGCCGGGAGTGGTCGAGGTAGCGGAAGAGGATCCAACCGGAGTTCAACCCTCAAGACCGACAATGGGCCGAAGGAGTGCTCGACGATGTCCCTTTAGCCGAAGAATTCCAGATCCCTCCCTCGCTGTGAAAGCGCCCGGAAGGGACCGGAGGAAGGAACTAGCGAGGTACGTAAAGTAGGCGAAAAGGTAAACAAGTTATGAGGCGATCCTTTTATATTGCCGGATGCGTACGGTCGAAGACGATCGAGAAGATACGCGCGGAGCCGAACATCCGAGTGCGGTACCGGACGTCCGAGGATTCGTCGTCGAAAAAGTAGCGACGATGATGGTGCTCGATACGGGGGCGCGGACACTTTACGAAGTACAAAGGACCTCGGATCCTCCCGTATCTCCTACCGCGTCGCTACGTTTTACCGGCGAGGAGCAATATACTCGTGCGACCCGAATACCGATCGTGGTAGAAGGCCGCCACGAGGTAGAGGAAGTCATCGTAGCCGTGGAGTTGGAGCGAGAATACCGCGATGCCCCCGACTATGTGTATGATTTATCCCGAAGGCTCTTGGTTCCCTACGTACGATCGAAATCTTGTGGAATGAATTACGTGGAGTCATCGGATACTTCGATCCAATCAACTTTATGGTTATGGTGACTCGTTTGGATCGAGTCTTAGGATAGTTTCCCGAAGGGGACGGACGAATATGATCGTCGTGTATGTGCATGTCAGCTTTGTACTCAGCCCCGAATGACGTAGGAGAGTACATCAACTACCTAAAGTGTACTGACACATCGTATTTGGAATAAAATTGATGCATTATTCATTTAAATCATGTCATTTAATTTATCCAATTTTTCTGTATTTTTTCAGATTTTTTTTCGCATTTTTCTTATTTTTTTGAATTTTTCAAAAAAAAAATATTTAAAAAATAGGGTCGCGACCCGGGTCGCGACCCGGTCGCGACCGGGTCGGCCTGGGGGTCCCGCGACCCGGTCGCGACCCCCGACCCTACCCTCCTTGGTTATGACAGAACATAAGTTTTTCAAACTTATCAAATGTTAGCACATTCTTTCTCTTGATATGAATTACACTAATTATGTTCTAATTCCTCTCACATTAGGAGGAACTTGTGCTCTAACTTAAATTTTGAATGGCAATTGCAACAAATGAATTTCATCCACTTCTTGTATTCACTTGTATCCACCACTCAATTACAAAAAAAAGATGATGAAACTCCACTCTTTTTCTATAAGATTGCATTCAGGGAGTAACACAAATGCTTAGGGTGCATTTGGATCTAGGAAAAATAGGTTTATTGTGCCAACTTTTCCCGATTTTATGATTGTCATGACTCTTTTGTTACACGTAAAACATAGTCAACATAAAATATTTCTTGTTGACTGTGTTGAGATCATGATTTTGGCGAACATCAACTTTCTAAGGATGTCATTTTTTCGAGCTGTGCACATTCAACAACCAACATGATGCACAGTGGTGAATGCTTCAGTGAATATATTATAATTTCAAAACTTATATATTGTTTTATATAAATTATTATATTTATGAATAAATATTAATAAATCCAAAAAATGTGTTAAAAATATTACCACTATATGAACACTCTTAAAATAATATTAGTTAGAAATTGTTACTTTTCATGATAATTCCTTTCTCTAATATTAGCTCTCTCTTCATTCATCTTGCACTCTTTTTCTCTCTCTATCTAAAAATGATGATAATTTTGTCAAAAATATAAAAAGACTTACATTTTGTGTATTTAGGTGGATATATTGTTTTAAAAAACACAAGATTTAAATTATTTTTAGTAAATTTAAATGTTATGACGGCATTATTAAAATGCAAATTACTTTATGATTTATAATACATAAAATTTTTATAATTTAAAAGAAATCAAAATATGTTTTAATAAATTATAGTACCAACTAGTTTTATAATAGTAAATAACAACTTAAAATTAACTTTTGTAAAGTTAAATATTTATGAACAATGAAATCGTAGAAATTTTATAGTTAATATGTTGAAAGTAGCTTAAAAAGTCTTAAGCTAAAAGTTAAAACGTTTTGAAATTTTTTTACAAATAACTAAAAGATCAAAAGATATTTTAAGAAAATCTTTTTCAGATGTACCAAATAAGTGATATATTTTCTTTTCACTGAAAACTTAATCCATGTAGAATGTTTTCCTCTGCTTTTCCTTTTACACCTAACCGAATATGCTCTTGGTGTTGGTAACTTGGTATGTAAAAATAAAAATAATTGATACATAACAATTCTCACTTACTTCCAACTTAACTTTTGTTCGACCTTATTTGGTTCTTGACTTTCGTTGTCTTAGTGATGAAGTACCCCTCAATACCTATTGATCATTGTTCACTTCTCTTCCATATTGTTCGCAGGAGTTTAAAAATATTTTGCATTCATTCAAGACACATTACATGAGAACATGCATATAACATCAAATGAATGAATAATTAAAATAAAGATAAGTAATAAGAAGAATTACCTGTTGCATGCACGTCATGGTGTAGTGTCCTGTCTCATCTAATATTTATGATATTTCACCACTTCTTATAACATCTATAATGCTTCTCCTTTATTTCAATTTTGTTTTGTCCATTGCATTATATAGGTATCTCATCTGAGTCCACTAATCTCAACACTTGTACAAATGGTTCAATGATAGACAAGTAATTCAGAATTCTCTCTAAGGAATGTGTCTAGTACTGGGCGTTCCACTTATGTAATGATTTCTAACTGATCCATCTTGTTATACATGTTAGCCATATACATGATATTGTTGTGTAATTGTGTGAAATGGACCAATATATGTCTATGTCAATACAAACTCTCAAAGACAATCAAGTGTGTGACAAATCTAGTGGAACCAAGCCTGATAAAATCGTGCCTTTTAGTGTGATATCATTATGTGGAGCCATCGTAAATGATTTGATTAACTGTGCCTGGCTCAGCCTGAATCACAAGTGTAAAAATTGAAGTCTCGTTGCCTGTGTCCTCCAACATGAGGCCTATGCAATGTGCTACATATGGAGCCTAGAACAGATGTCATCTCCTCTTTTTCAACCTCTTTCCTACTATCATGTATGAGGGCTCATTATATGTGACAATTTGAATAATGTTTTTCTTTTCAATTTTTTCTACTATAGCATTCATAAGCGTAAAGATACAATTTGCATTTTTTATTTTATCTAAAGCATCAATAGACTTCAAAATTATTGTGCCCTCTAAACAGTTAATAAGGAAATTATTGTACTTCTCTCTGTGATCCCTACACACTCATTACATATGACTGTAGTTTCTCTCTCTCCAAATCAACTTAAATCCTTCAATCTAGGTGTTCATCAACCTCTAGGCTGTCAACATAAATATATTGACTAGTTGAGACTTTTAATCTCAGACTGAGCTCCTCAATTGCAACATCTATGATATGTAAGTACAGACTAGTTGCATTGTATGTTGTAATAATTACATTAAGTTGAAAATGTTATTGTCAAACTCAACAATTTGATATAATAAATAGCTAAGTTAAACAAATTCAAAAATATTATTAACTATAAAAATCACTTGCAAATATGTCTAACTGTTCGTTTTATTGTTGCTATGGTTGCATTCATCCTTTTGAATGCTTGTTCAATGGTTTTTTGAGAGTTACTTTATTTCTTGAACAAATGATCATTTAGTGGTGTGAGTTGTGTCGAAACATATTCATGAAATGCCTTCTCTCATGTTCTAACACCCTCACTGGGGGTGGGTTGGGTCAACTATGATCGACGAAAAGCTGCATACTTGGCTTCATAGCCACCTACTCCCATTTCTTTCTTTCCACCTTTTCTCTGTGCTTGTTTGCCAGCATACAAAGCTCTCCTTAGTTGTTCATCTGGTTCCTAATCACTATCTGTGGATTATTGGGATTTGGCTCTTCCTTTCCCTTTACTTTTTTGGGCCGACCTCTCACCTCTTCCTCCTAGAAGTTCCTTTATTGCGAACTCTCTTATGTGAGACTATTCCTGTGAAGTAGACCCTCATAACTTCACTGTTCTTGATACCTTGTCACATTTTGTGACATTTTTATCTACCCCACCTATATGCTGCTTCAATCAGAATACTTTCCTGTTCATTTGTTTGCCACACCAGTTATAATGTACTATCTTCTTATCAGGATCCGCCAAGAAACATTGTTCCCACCCATTACGGTGGGAGCAGATGTGTCTCCGCATTGATCATTGCTTAAGTCTATAGCATTAACACATTAAAAAAATTAAAAATATTAGAACATTAACCTATGAATGATAAAAGAGGGGATGAAATAAGAGAATATCTTCTTAAGGGATTATTCTTGCCCTAAATAGGGGGGAACAACCCCTTTGCTCTTAAGGTGATTATTTGGGGTTCTCCTAAGGTGATTGTTTGGGGTTCTGGAGGGGAAGAACTCACCGGAAGGGGGAGATCGACACCGGTAGGAGAATCGGCCCTGCACAACACGTAATCACCAAAGAAATGGAAAGGCCGACTCCCTTCGATTTGGATTCGCCCTACAAATGTCTAGATCGCACCCAAATCATTGGATTGAAAGAATCACTACGAAATTGCCAGAATCACATTGGAAGAACATAGGAATCGTCAAGCCCTAAGGGAGAGTGGGGAGGATTGACGATTCCTATCTAATATCGAATTGATTTCAATCTCGATATCGATTTTAGATTGAGACTTAAAGTTGTCTCGATGGAGTCGGCTGATTCCAATCTAATTCTAGGGTTCTCGGTTGATTCTTACCAATTCCTCTGGGAGTCGAGTTTGGATCAGTGCTCCAAACAAATATCGGATCAAGATTGATCGATCCCATCTGATCCGGCTGATTCCGCAAAACATGGCTAGAGAGAAATACTACCTTAGAGAAAACATGAACCTATATTTATTTAAACAGGTAACTGATTTGAGCCAATAGAAGGACAATGCTTAAACCTTTACATTTCTCCCACCATTATCTCTTGCCCGTTAGCTAAGACGCCAATCCTTTAATTTCCTGTCTTTTTGCTAAAGTATGTGAAATTGGGCTTTCTTGTTGCAGAAGCCTTTGTTGCTCTAAAGCTGGCAGAGGAAAAGTTTCTGTCTGTATCAAGTTCTCGCATTCAGATTCTTAAGTTCCAGTTGCTTCATGAGCGTGCTTTACATCGGTAAGCCTGCTGAGTTTTATTAGTTAATAAAGGCATTACTTGATAAGGCTGCAGCTCTCATGGTTGATTCATTGAGGAGCTTTTCTAATGAACAAAACATATGCAATATATCTATTATTCAAAATTATAAGCACAATTTAGTTTTTGATCCCTGACACTCTTTAAGCATTTAATTCAAATTCAATATTAGTTCACATCTCCTAAACATGGCTAATTCGATATTAATTCAATTGCCTTGGCAACGGAATTTTTTTGGAATAAAAGGAACGAATGTGGTTATTTTCTATTTTGATTGATAATCTTAGTGATGGCTGGTCTCAAGCCCGGATGAGAAAGGAGAGTTGCGGTCGGTGACAATCAACGTAAAATGAAGTCACATTTCATGATATGGATTCAAATGATATAAACGTAGGGGTGCACTCACATAATGATGTGTTACACCGAGGTTTGGGTGTGGCAAAAAATACAGTAAGGATGAAGGCATTCTCCTCATGCTACGTGCCACATAAGGGACATAATGTGGTGTTCAATAAGCAAGGGCCACATCAAGGACTGGTGTAGGTAAAAAAGTCCGTTCATAATGGAGAGCAATATATAAGTTCTCGAACAAACTCAAAAGTAAATTGATATTATTATAGAAAGAAATCTAAGAAATAAAAGATTGAAAGAAGGATAAGAATATGTACTTGGAAGATTAGATCCCTTATAAAAAAAACTTAGGGAGCTTGTTGATAATATGGAGAGGAAAAAGATTAATATTGTGTGTATCCAAGAAACAAAGTGGATAGGAGAGAAATGTAAAAAAGTAGGAAATATAGCTTATAAACTATGGCATACAAGAAACGAGAGATAAAATTGAGGTAGGTGATAATTATGGTAAAAATGTTTATGAAGAGAGAGATAATTAATATAGTTAGTGTGTATGCTTTACGAACTGGATTAAGTAGCGAGATTAAAGAAAAATTTTAGGAGATATGGATGACCTTATGCAAAAAATGAAAAAAATAATTATTGGAGGAAATCTCAATGAACATGTTGGAAATAAGTGTCATGAATATGAAAAGGTTTACGGAGGTTTTGGATATAGAAATTTAAATGAATAAGGGGAAAATATTCTAGATTTTACTATGGCTTATGTTCTTATTCTAACAATACTTATTTTGTTAAAATAAAATCTCACCCATAGAAGAAAATAAAAGTCAAATTGACTTCATTCTCAAAAGAAAATATGATCGTGCTATTTGCAATGATTGTAAAGTTATTCCGAGTGAAACTTTAACAAACCAATATAGGTTAGTGATTTTAAGTGTCAAGATTAAAATATTAACAAACATATTTAAAAAAAATATTTCTTCTAAATTAAAATTGTGAGAATTAAAAGGTTTAAACAACAAACATTTAAGAATGAACTTCTTAAAATTAATGATTGAAAGTTAGATGTAGACATTAATGTTATGTGGATGAACATGGTTATAAAGACTAAAAAGATTGCTAAAAAGGTACATGGAGGTATAAAGGGCATCGTCCACCTGAAATGGTGACTTGTGGTGAAATGAAGAAGTGTAAAAAGTGATAAAGAATAAGAGATAGTGGTATAAAAAATTGTCCAAGTGTGATAACAATGAACTATATGAATATAGCGAAAAAGGAAGTAACAAGAACTATTAGATGAGCAAGAGATGACGTTTTTAATCATATATATGAGAAACTTGGTACTAAAGATGGCAAAAAAGATATTTATAGATTAACAAGTATGAGAGCGAATGTCTCAACATCTTAACTAAGTTAGATGTAACTTTACTAAAATTTTTGATCAAAGATAATGAAATCAAAGAAAGATGAAAAAATTATTTTGATACTCTTTTTAGTGACAACTTTACTAAAAACATAGATAACATAGAGAATGTGACAATTTAATTTGAATTATATTAGGGGAATCAATTTTCAAAATTTAAAGAAATATTGTAAATGAGGAAAACATGTAAGACGTGGTTCAAATCATGGAATGCCGGATCGGGATCCGGGTCGCGACCCGGACCCGATCCGGTCGGATTTTGGGCCGACCGGCCCGATCGGGATCCGGTTGGTCCGACCCGAGCGGGGGATCCCCTCGGGTCGCGACCCGATCGTCGGGTCTGGGTCGCGCGACCCCAGGATCCCGCAGGGGATCCTTGCCCTACGCGGAAGCAATGGTGCTTCCCCGGTGGAGAGCAACGAGGGTTCTTGATGCCCCCGCGCAAGAGGGCTATGTAAGGCCCCCGAGGGAGGCTCTACATCTCCACCCCTCCCCCTCGTTTTCTAAGCCCTCCCAAGCCTTACATTTTAAGGCTAATTCCCACCCCCCAAAGGTCCTTATTTTATTTAGTGAAGGTTAACTTGTTTTATTGTTCTTCTCCTTGTTGTTTACTTTTGTTCACCATGGCTTCTCCAGTGGTGACACCGAAGTTCTTGGGTCAACCCGGAATGATCCGGCTTGGCTACATTGCACTTTCTTGTCCGTGACGGCCGGAAGAGTGCGATGTAAATATCTTGTGATAAAGTTATGCGTGGTGGTATTTTTAGATTAAAACACCACACTTGCCGGAATGAAAGACGTGTGCTCCCGTGCTCTCGTGCTCCATGAGAGGTAAGAGCGCGATTCCGACATCATCTACTTAGATTTGGAAGCGAGCGAAGGGGAACCGAGCGGCATGGATACGGTTCGGGAAGAAATTGCCGAACCGGCGAGACATTCGTACACGTATATGGAGCCGGACAAGAGCGTTCGAACATTCGTCGTGATATAGGCCTCGAAGATGGTTTGTATTATGTATTATTTATCTCTTTCCTAATAAGTTTATTACCTTCTTTATACATGTTTGAAAATTAGAGGATCTTTATCGGGCTATGGAGGCTAGTCGGAAGTCATTCGCGGCGAAGACCGTTTGCGCCGCCGGCCGATCGGTTGGTCGAGGATCGGGAGTGGAAGGGGATTTAACGCGTCTGTGGAGGAGGAGATTCATGATCTCTCTCGAGATGATGACCCGAGTGGGTCTGTTGATCCGTTGTCCCGACCACGGCAACGCCCGAACATCGATAACGACGGCATTGAAGAATTTGAAAATTTGCGAAAAGATCGGACGGCGACATCGAGGTGGTTCTTCCATCATGGTATCTTAGCGGAGAATCTTTGCGCGAGGACCGTACTATGAAAACATGATCGACACCATCGGTGATGTTGGAAAAGGAGTGCCTGGACCTAACCCCGAAAGGAGATATACAACGTATATCTTCGATGGAGGTGGACGATACTGAAAGTACGTCGAAGTCCTTTGAAAGGATTTGGGATGAAAGAAGGTTGTACGTTGATGACGGATGGTTGAATGAAGTGAAAGCTCGCTTCTGAAACGATTTTACTTAATTTGTTTTATGTTATACTAATTTGTTAATATTATTCTTAACGGGTATATTAGAAAGACGATGATAAATTTTCTAGTTTATTGTCGGCCCGTGTTTGTGTTTTGGAAGTCGGTTGATGCATCGGGGAAGGTCGAGAACTCCGAATATCTTTTTGAGTTGATAGATGGAGTTATCCGGGAGATAGGGGAGGACGGGGTTGTCAGTAGTTACGGACAACGCGTTGCATCTGGCTGGTAGTCGAATGTTGATGGTCGAGACCGAAAATGTATTGGACACCGTGTTCCGCGCATTCTCTAGATTTAATGTTAGAGGACATTTGCGAAAGATAGTCGAATAGACCGGGTTGTGAAGTTAGCACGATTTATCTCGTCATTCATCTCTAACACGACTTCATCCTTGCTTTAATGAGGGAACGTACGAAGGAAGGGAAGAGAGCTTCTCGGACACGGTGCCACCCGCTTTGCCTCCCATTATATCTCCTTAGAGTCTATTGATTCATGGGAGGGCTCTTTGTCACGTGGTCATCTCGGGGGAATTTGGGGTAGCCCAGTTGGTTAGATGTAACCCGTCGGGATAAGCGGAAAGGGAGGAAAGTTGAGGAAACGATTGAGAGCGGAGATTTACGGAAAGTTGTGAAGAAGACGTTGAGCATTGTAAGTCCTATAGTGAAGGTGCTAAGGATAGTCGACGGTGATAGAAAAGCGGACGTGGGCTATACATACGATGCGATAGATAGAGCGAAAGGATGAGATTACGAAAAACCGTGTGTCGACTTCGATAAGTGGTGGGACATTATTATTGTCGGTGGGACGAACATTACATCGAAGCCCGATACATGCTTCGGGTATATTTCGTTTCTCTTTTACTTCATTCTTTTGTATTTGAAAATATGATTTGATTGATTAGTAACATTTGTATCTTCTTAGGTTACTTCTTGACCCTCGTTAATTACGATCAGACAATTCGGGGCAAGCGGAAATGAATTACTTGATGATGTCGAAAAGGTTATCGCGAGGATGCTTGATGATGATGATCGGTCGATAATTGCGTACAGCAGATGTATCGGCTTATTTTATGGGATGCGGTCTAATCATTTTGGGACGACGAAGTGGAGCGAGCTGTTATGCTCCTAAGTCCGAGTCCTTATCCATTAATTCTTTATATTAACATTGATTATTAATCCCTCGACGTAGTTAACGTGTGTGATTGGTGGATGGACCGTAGCGAAGCACCCGGTTATGAAGATTTGGCGAGATGTGGCTATCGAGTGCTTAGCCGAACGACTTCGGCATCGTGCGGAAGGGGTGGTCGACGTTCGGCCCCACGATCCCGCACGTGAAACGAGTTGACGTCCGAAAAGACTTGAAGACCTTGTGTGTGCCGCTACAACGTGAGGCTCAAGTTGAAAAATCTAGAATAGAATGAACGAAAATCAACGGGAAGAACAACGGTGGAGGACGACCGATTCGGGTGGTCGAATTGAGGAACCGATGATCGAGAGGAAGACATCGACTTGGATCGAATCTTTGATGAGAGAAATCCATTAGGAGCGTGGGTGAATGATCGAGGAGGATGGGCGAGCACGAGGTTCGATCACGAAGATCGACGATGGGGCTGAAGGAGTGCTTGACGACGTCCCTCTCGCCCCGAAATTTCGAGATTCCGCCCGCCGTGGCAAGAGAAGGAAGACCGGTGAAGGATCGGCGGAGGTGCACGGAGTAAGGGAAAGGGTAAGCAAATTTTAGCGGTCCTCTTGACATAGCGAGATGCGAGAGACACTCGACGAGGATCGGGAAGACACTCGGAGCACGACATCCGAGCACGCGGTATCAAACTTCGGAGGATTCTTCTTCGAAGAGCGACGGCGGTGATGGAGTGGGACACCGGAGCGAGGGAGCCACGGCCCCGAAGTGGCGAGAGATCCGCGGATGTGGGGAGAGCTCACTACTTACGGCGAACGCTTCCCTTTGGAGAAGACCGGTATACCCGCGCGACCCCGAACATGAACCGTAGGGCGAGGTCGCGAGGTGGAGGAACTCGACATACCCAACATGGTGGACATCGATGCCGTGGATATGAACAACCGACCTACGGGTATGATTCGTCTCGAAGGCTGCGGTTTCCTCTGAAATGACCGAAGTGGAGTGGGATGAGTTATAGATCACCCGTGGACACCCCGATTCAATCCCCGTATGAACATTACTTTGGTGGTTTTAGGACCCGATGCGACATTAGGGTCATTGTAGAAGGACTCCAGAATATAATATTCATCGGCGTGTGTGGCATCTTGTATGTAATACGATGTCGTGGGAAGAGTATAAGGCTCGAGTAGAAAATGTAGAACAAGTCAAGTTTATGTAAACGATTGGGTAAAGTTTATGTTAATGAATGAAAATATTTTTATTGTTATACTTCTGTTTTTTCAGATTTTTTTCGAATTTTTTCGACATTTTTTCGATTTTTTTTCGAATTATCAAAAAAAAAAATATTAAATAATTCGGATCGGACCGGGTCGCGACCCGGGTCGCGACCCGGTCCGACCGGGTCGGCCCAGAGCCGGGCCGACCCGGTCGCGATCCAGGATCCTGCCTTCCTTGGTTCAAATAGCATTTGTATTGAAGTGTGGAAATGTTTGGAAGATTTAGAGGTGAAATGGTTAATTCAAATTTTTAACAAAATTCTAATATCGAAAGAATGTCGAATGAATGGAGAAAGAGCAGCATTATATCTATTTTTAATTAAAAAGGAGATATACAAGATTGCAAAAAATAAATCATAGAGGGATCAAACTCCTGAGTCATACTATGAAATTATGGGAAAGAATTATTGAACGGCGATTATGAAATTATACAAATATTTCAGCTAACAAATTTGGATTTATGCTTGGTTAATTAACAATTTAAGTTAATTTTCTTATTAGAAGTTTGATAGAGAAATATCGAGATTTGAAGATAGATTTACATGTGATGTTTATTGACTTAAAAAATGCTTATGATAAACTTTCAAAAGAAGTTTTGTGGTGCACGTTGGAACGAAAGATAGTGCTTGTTTAGGTATATACAAATGATAAAATACATGCATGATGAAATAACCAAGGATGGTGGGGTCACGGGTCGGGAGTGGGTCGGCTAGGCCCAAATTGACTCGGGTCGGCCAGGGTCGTGACCCCGGTGGGGACTTGGGTCGGCCGGGGTCAGAATAAAAAATAATAAAATAATAATTTAAAAACATCTATGGAGTCAGGATCCTGAGGTCGAGATCGGATCACTTGGCCCAAAAATTGACCGGGTTGGACTCGGGTTGCGACCCAGATCCTGATCCGGCATTCCATTGAAATAACCACTAACATATACACAATTGAATGAGAAATAAGAGATTTTCCTATTTTAATTGACTTATATCAAAGGTCCATTATAAGTCTTTATATTTTTGCATTAGTTATGGATGAATTAATGTAGACTATACAAGATGATATATCTTGGTGTATAATATTTGTGGACAATATCGTATTGCTAGATGAGACACAAGGAATAGTGAATAGAAAGTTAGAACTATGAAAAAAAACTTTATAGATTAAGGGTTTCAAGATAAGTAGAACTAAAATAGAATATATGCATTATAAATTTATTGAAAGACAAGAAGAAGTATGTGATGATGTTTGTTTGGATAGGGCAATATCATCTCAAAGAACCCAATTCAAGTATCTTTGATTAATTGTTCAATAAGATGGAGAATGCGACGAAAATGTTAATCATATGATTAAAGTAAGTTAGATGTAATGAAGGTTGTCTATAGGATTCTATGTGATCGTAAGATTCTCCTAAGGTTGAAAGGAAAATTTTATCGTACAAGTGTAAGACTTACAATGGTAGTGAATGTTGCACAATGGAAGAAAAACATACGTCTAAAAGAAGTGTTGATGAAATGAGAAGGTTAAGATGGATGAGTGGTCATACTAGATTAGATAGACTTAGAAATGAATATATTAGAAAAAATTTAAGAGTAGCGACAATTGTAGATTAATTGAAAGAAGAAAAATTGAGATGGTTTGGACATATTAAATGTAGACTTGAGGAAATTTTAGTAAGAAAAGTGAAAAATATTAAAATAAAAGAAACAAAAAAGGGCACGGTAGACCTAGGTTAACTTGGAGGAGGATAATTTAATATTATTTAAATTATTTAAATATCTTTAGAAAAGTAACTCAAAATTGACATGAGTGGAGAAAGAGAATTCATATGGCCAACCTCAAGTAATTTGAGACTAAGGCTCAAGTTGAGTGGAGTTGAGTATGATTGAAAAAAATATCTACTTTCATCATTAATTTTGCACTACTTGGGTGTAATATGTTAATATGATCTAGGGGACAAATAAAAGTTGCTCAACATATTTGTGATGAACTTGGGGTCCTAGCTGCATCAACAACCGGTGTAGACATGGAGCTTAAGACTGAGGCAAGCCTCCGCCATGCTCGCACTCTACTTGCAGCAAATCAATACGACCAGGTACTATTTGTTTTTAAGTTTTGTTTTTCAGCTGTCTCACTCATTGGCGTTTTGTTGCATTTTTTTTTTCATTTTCTGATTTGGTCTTGGCATTCAAGGCTATGATTTACCATTTACTGTTATCAATGAATAGAAAGCCTTGTCATGCTGCAGTTAGTCATTTATAACCTAAGCATATTTATGCAATAGGTGGTACAGTTAGGGTCCATTTGGTTTCATGTAAAACCAAAACAAAAGGAAATCCTTTTCACGGAATACTATTTCCAAAAAAATCAAAAACATTGTTGGTCATTTGGTTGTCCGTAGCTACTTTTCTAAAAAAAGTTATCAAACTCCACAACGTGAGCATAACAGTTATAGATAATCTTATTAATATTTATATAATTAAATTATTTATTTATAACAAAATTTTAATAAATAATAAATTAGGTAAATTATTTTGTATCAAGTTATTTTTCATTGAAATTTAAAATATAATTTATTATTTAGATATTAGTCAAATATTTTTATGAAAACAAGATATTTTTTTTGTTATTTTAAATTATTTTTATAAATTGTTTTCAATTATTTTGATCTCTGTAAATCATTTTTTAAATTTTATGTAAAATTTTACGATTGTATCCTTATTTATTTACTTCAATATTTAGAAATAATTACTAATATTAAACATTTTATTAAAAATACTCAAAAAATATATTTTGAAAATTTATCATACACGAACAATTAAATAAAATATACAGTACGTAACAGTTTAACATAAAGTGATCTTGTAATTTTTATATATAATAATTTATTTAAAACAGTTCAATTACCTGCAAGCTCAAGTTTCAATTAAAATTTTATTAAATAATTAATTTGTATAATAAAATAAATTTTAATAAATTTTTTACTTTTCTAACACAAAGAATAAAATAAAATTTTTATATACTGAATTAATTTCAACGTGTAAACTTATTAAAATTGATAATATTTATTTAATATCATTTTATTAAATAGCATATATTTTAAAAAAGTTATTTCACCGAAAACGGCATCCGCTGAATTTTTACGGATGCCAAAATCCAGGTTGGTCTAACGTGAGAGGTATTTTGTTTTACGTGATTTAGCTTTTACGTACAACCAAATGAGTTAAGTGATGCCATTTTCCCGAAATTTGGCGCATGGGGCAGGTTCTGCAGGCAAACAAACGGACCCTTAGTATATTTCATTATGAAAAGGAAAGGACAACAGTCTTTTGAGGAAGACGCCAAAACTGAATACCACAATTCATTAATACTAACAAAATGAGATACAAAGGTAGATCAAGCGCACTAAAATAGTATCAGAAAGTAAAGAATTAAAAAAAAAGGTACAGGTGGACTCCTTTTTACATCTACTCCTCTCAAAAAGAAAGACTTGAAAATGTGGCTAAGCTTTCAGAACGTAGATGTAAACACTTCATTGGCTAGTGAAAGAACTTCCTCCAGGATGAAAATAAAATGCTACAGTGTTTGTTTCCATTTTGGAAATATCTGCAACCAAAGACCATCCTCGAATTGCTCTGCTTTACTCAATACTGAACTAATATGATGAAAAATATCTTTGAATTTTAACATCCTTTAGACCAGCCTATGAACTTTGGATGTTAATTGGAGTACCTCAGATGTCTGTGTGCTTTGAATCTGATACTAGGTACCCAAAGGAACATGGTTATCCCTGTCGAGCATGCCTTACGTTGTGACACTTGAAAGTGGAAATAAATCCTCGTTATTTTTATTTTGTTTTCTTGACTTTATGTGATGCCACTTGAAAGTGTCAATAAATCCTTGTTATTTTTGTTTTGTTTTCTTAAAGTTGGTGTAGACAATTTTATTGGATCATGGGTATATATCGTAAGGATTTTAATGGACTTACATGTCATTTTTTGTGATGGTTCACTCATTGACTGTGAGAGAGGTTTCTCCCATGGTACCTTGTTTGCCTTTGATGACGGTGCTGCTCTCAATTTGACCTCTAGCAGTCAATGATAGTTCGTTTTGAACTATTAATTTTATCACTATGAAACTGAACACTCTTGATTGACTACCATAGGTAATCCCCTCGTACAAGCATGTGATATAGTAATCGTATGAACTAATCATCTAACCATGCTAGTTGGTGGCGTTCCTGTTGAGGTCGCCTATGCAAGATTTCTCTAAGTATCACACTTAACTTTGATGTTCTTCCTAGTTTGAAAAATGGCTAGCTAAATTTATTTGTAATTCACTAATCTGATTTCTTAGTTATGTGCTGAATGCTCTTAGAGGCATAATATTTTCTTTAAGAGCATACCACATATAACACATATTCAATATTTAGGTGGTAGGAGTCTAGATGTGGCCTTCATTGGTTCAATGGGCGACTCCTGCTACATTAGGTGGCTGCCCCTTGCACCTCTTCGACTGGTCTAGTGGTCATGGGTCTGCCTTAGGTTAGCAGTCCCCCTTAGTGGTTCTATTTTAAGTTAATGATCTGGACAGTCAGACCTGGGAACCCTTCCATCTTTCCTGCTCAAAGTGGGGGGAAGGAAGGTGCAGAGGTGACTGATTCAACTCGACTTTGGTAGGGCAACTTCTTAGGCAGTTTGGCTTGAGTCGAGGGGGGCTCCTTGCTTCAGCTTCTTTCATAGGCACTCACCTCGATCGGTTTTAATTACCTAGTTATTTAGTTTTTTAATGTATTCTTGTATGGGTTTTACATGTGGTTGCTGAAACATGAATAAACAAATACAACTTTGTTGGCTTATGCTCATTTTTTTGTTTATTGTGTTCTAGAAAAGGTTAGTTTTTACACTGCATTGTTTAGAAGTTGGAACCCTCAAGTTTGGGATGTTTTTTGCGAAATTCTGGGTGTTCGGTTTTTGATGGTAATATGAGTCAACTTATGCTGTCGAATAGGGTTGAAGTGAAAGTTCAAGCGTTCTACAAACTTTTCTACATACTTTGGTGGAAAGAGGATACAGCATGTGACTGTTTTCACACTAATGCAATTTCTTAATTAAGGTTGTGATGTCACTCTTTTGGTTGTAAGGATTGTGCTATTTCTTTTTTACTTGTTCTTAGGCAGATCAAATTTACCAGCATTTTGGCTATGGACAAATTTTTATGTTGAATTGAAATTTATGTTGCTTATTCAAACAAAGAACAAAGGCTTTTTCTTGATTTAAGCCACTTGGTCTTTCTCACCATGCAGTCTTTACTTTCAAAATGCAATCATTCTCATGATTTTTTCAGGCTGCTGCTGTGGCACATTCTCTTTTCTGCACATGCTATAAGTTCAATCTCAACGTTGAGAATGCCACTATTCTTCTATTGTTAGCTGATATTCATAAGGTAAACTTTCCATCTTCACCCATGTTGAAGTCTTGTACTACACAACCCTCGGAAGGATCCATAATTATGATACAGTTATTGCTGCTTGTTGTTCATGCCTTTGAATGCTTATTTTATTTGAATTTTCAGAAATCAGGCAATGTTGTTCGAGGGCTGCCTTATGCATTGGCAGCATTGTCGTTCTGCCGCACATTTAATTTAGATCTGCTTGAAGCATCTACAACCCTGATGATTGCTGAATTATGGCTGTCTCTTGGCTCAAGTCATGCAAAACGGGCATCTAAGCTTGTTCATCGGGCACTCCCAATGATTCTTGGTCATGGAGGACTGGAATTGCGTGCAAGAGGCAATATCATGCTAGCAAAGTGCTACCTCTGTGACCCTGGTTTTAAAGGTGTGCATATTATACCTTTTGGTTTGATCATTCAGAGTGATGCCATGTTAAACATGGTACCAGAGTGTCCATGGTTGAATTTGAACCTTTTGCATATTCCATGTTTGAAGTCCATGTTAAGCCAAAGTTTGCTTGCAAAGGGAGCATGTTGAATTAGTCCCACGTGTAGATGTTTAAAAAATAGGTCTGTTAAAATATAATGCTGTGGGCTCAATGAACTTGTCACTTCAATGCAGTGAAGGATGATTGCAGCAGATCGGTTCAGATCAGCTGATTCGGTGTAGGATTTTCTGGGATTTCATCCAATCTGATTTATGAACCTTGGCCTGCATGTCTAAATCGGTCAGATCAGATTTGACCAGATTGGATTGTCCAATTGTAGTCTAATCCTAGGTGTCGAACTGCCAAATCTGGACCGTCGACCACCACTGTGCACCACGCTATCCTGTCATAACTATACTCCCTAACCCACTTGATGGGGACCTGGTCCGGTCCATTTTGGGGTTTATTTATGTTTACGTCCTTATGGACTTCATTGTAAATATTTGAAGTTTGTTTTAGTCTTTTCCTTTAATTTGAGTCCTTACGAGGACATGTATGTAATTAGTCATTTATGGTGTCTTGTTTGTAATAGGCTCCTCTATTTAAGAGGGCCACTTGTTGAAATGAAGAGAGAGAGTGTTATTGTCCAATTTTTGGAACCCTAGGGGCTGCCCCTTGTGCTGGGGCGCTGCCCCTTCCTCTTCACCCCCTCCACGATGGAGGTCTTCCGACTCCACCTCCGGTGAGGACCGGTCTCTTCGCAACCCTCCGGCGTGGGTGCCTTCTCCTCCTCCTCCGTCCAGCGGCCTCCGAGCCATTCTTGCCCCTTCCCCCTTCACCGGTTCGTTTTGCAGCCCTATCGACACCGTTCACCCCCGTCTCCGTCCGTTTCGACGTCTCCGACGACGTTGACCACCTCTGCCCTAGCCCCCTCCACCTCCGGCGATCCCTGGAGTACCCCCCCATTCCTCCCTTGCTGTTGCGCAACCCCCCCTGTTGAAACTGCGCAGCCCCCCCCCCCCCGGCTGACCCCTTCCGGGAGTCAGGCGCGGCGTAGACGGACAGGGAAGGAGAAGAAGAAGATGAGGGAGAGATAGGGGAGGTCGGACCCCCCCTAGGGGCCCTCGGCCCTTCCCGGCTTCCTCCATGCGCCGGCGGCGGTGGCGGCCTAACCGGCTTCCGCCGGTTCCTCTCCCCCCCTCTTCTGCGTACCGGAGGCCGGCGACCATCGAAGGCCTCCCCTCTTCCCTCCTCCCGCGACGGCCTCCTCCGGCGACGACGGCCCCTCCGGCCACCCTCTTCCCCGGCGGCGACGGCGACGGCGACGACTGGGCCTTCTCCCGCCCGCGGCTCCACCGCGGCCGTCGACGAGGCGGAGGACGATCGAAGGACCCCCCCCCCGATCGAGCCCTCGCGCTCGCGAGGTCGACATCACCCCCAGGGGGGTACGCGGCGGCCGGCGAGCCGGCCGCGTCTCCCACCCCCGCGGCCAACCGCGGAGGACCACGTCCCCCCCGCGTTAAGTCGCCGGCCGGGTGAACCGGCGCCGGTTCGCCTCCGCCCGGCCGGCCGGCGCACCGGCTCGCCCTGCTGGTCCGCCCACCCGCCCGGTCGGTTCAACAGGACCGGGCCAGCCTCCCAAACCCGGTTCTGGGCCCTGTTTAACCCGGTTCAAGGCCAGTTCAAGGGTTCAGGGGCCGGTTCACGGCCTAAACCGGCCGGTTCACTATGTTTTGGGCCGGTTCAGGCCGGTTCACCCTATTTTGGGGCCGGTTCAGGCCCGTTTTGAGTGATTCGGGCACGGTTCGACATATTTTGGGTCCGTTTTGACCGGTTTAAGTCCGGTTTTGCTTGTTTACTGCACTTTTAGGTCTTTTGCGCCTCTTGAAGGCCCGCTGCAGCGCCACGTCGCCGGTCCGTCCCGCCTCGTCCCGCCTCGTCCCGCATCACCACTACTGTCGCTGTCACTTCTGCTATCCCTCCCTCTGTCCTGTCTCATCATTGTCCACCCTGCTGTAGTCGCTGCTTTTTTCTGCTAGGAAGATGTGTCAAGACTCTGAGATCTGAGGAACCAGAGAAGGTGCTTGATTGGGGCTCATGGGAAGAAAGGAAATAAGCTGCTGGAGGTGAACATAGAAATGCTGGATCATCTGGGATTGTTTATATGGATGGCAGTGATCCATGCCCAAGCCTTGAGTTGGATGGCCGATTGACACTTATCATCAAATTTAAACATTTTTTTCTGATCATTAATCTGATCTTATCATGTTGTTCATCATTGCAGTATTGTAGGCAGTCGTTGCCAATTGATAAATTAAAAAGGTGGAGTTAATTCATATTGTTGTAATCGTTCACACCTCCTGTCTTTCTTATACTTTCCAGAACACTTGTATTTTTAGCTCTGTACATCACATAATGCTATACTTTGTGATAGCATGGTTCTAATGTGGATCTTGATCCAATTATTTCTGATTGTAGACCAAGTTTTTTGTTTTCTTTCTTTATTCATTGTGAAACTGGATTTTGTTTACTCAGTTTAGAAAGGATGGTGTTTTCATTATGTTAGCCCCATCTATCTTGAGATTATACTTATTTTTGGGTTATGCATCTTTGTTCTTTAGTCCTTGGTACCTGTTACCTTCAATTCTGGGCACATTGTGTTTAATGCATCATGGAATCAATGATAGTTTCCATGTTTTGTTTCCTCTTATTCTCTTGAATGGTCTTCATGACTTAGTTAAGCGGGTTTAACTATCTTGAGATTGTATTTATTTTTGGATTATGCATATTTGTTCTTTAGTCCTTGGTACCTGTACCTTGTATTCTGGGCACGTTTGTGTTTAACTTTAATGCATCATGGAATCAATGATAGTTTTTTCCTCTTATTCTCTTGAAAGGTCTTCATGACTTAGTTAAACAGGATTATTCTGATGATTTCACTGTTTCTTGCAGTTTCTGAGGACCCTGATGTTGTGTTGGATCCCCTGAAACAAGCTACTGAGGATCTACAAGTTTTGGAGGTGAGTAAACTAGAATGATGGGTTTGTTGTTAGTTCATTTACCGCCAAAGGATAGCTACGTGTCTAATCCACAGTAATTGCTCAAGGCCTCAAAGCCGTATCTTTATTTTCGTATCCTCTAAGGTTCAAACCTCTGGCCCATTCTTAGCGGAGTCTGATACGTCTGACTTTGAATCATTGAACATTTTTCAGATTGTTTTTCATCACTACACTTTCTAAACTGTACTGCTTTTGATATCTTTTGATATCTTGGTGCAGTATCACGAAATGGCTGCAGAAGCATTCTATTTGATTTCCGTCATCTATAACATGCTTGGCCAGCTTCAGGCCCGAGAAGTAGCGGCGACATCTTTCAGAAAGCATATTATGGCACTTGAAAACCCAGTTCATGAGAATAATCCCTTTGTATATACGTCATAGAAATGAGGAGACTGGAATACTAGTAAATCCAAATGTTTATTTTGCACGAATTCGTTGTATTCTTAGGTGACAAGTCTTCTTGCGTTTCGTTCATCAGTCAAGTTATTTTTTTCCCTCGGCACGCCCCCACTGATTTTCTTTTTGCCATCCGAAGTTATTCATCTTATGGTCTATATGGATTGGGGGGGGGATTCAATAATCTGTAAATTTTGTTTCTAAAGAAAGCCGCCAGCATAATGCATTTAACCGGAAGGATGTTAATAAAAAACATGCAAAATAAATCTTCGCTATAGTTAGATATGTTTCTGAAACACAACTTGTTAAAAAATATTCAACAAATATGATAAAAGAAATATTTCTATAGAAGGTTTCTTCACCCAAAAGAGATCTTGTTTTCTTTTTATGTTGTCAAAAATTGTTATTATTATATGTAAATGAACCGATTAGGTTTTTATTTTAATATATAATTATATTAAAAAAGTGTATAATAATAATCAAGGTTCAACCAAGCTTCTTATAGTCGTTTATACTTTATACACCTCTCGGATGCCAGTATATTTCAAGTTTCAACTAATGTGCACATGAGATCAAGTGAAGATGCTCATATAATCGATTTAACGCCTGGACGTGTAATGCACTCCACAGGATGCTAAAGTGATCACACCTTTGTAGGGGAAAACTAACCATTGAATCAGATTCAACTAATCATCTAATATACCAGCATGGTCAAGCAACTGGGCTGGGGGGTCAGTTGGGCGCCAATTGACCCAGGTTGCCAACTAGCCTACTTGTAACCGGTTAGCCAACATGACTTGTAGTTATTAGGCTAGCCGAGCTCAACACCCGAGGTTTGCCCGGCCCCATTCGACTCCGGGATGTGTTGCCCTCCTGGATGATGCTATCTTATCTATACACCGCCGATCCAAGTTATGATATATATATTCTGTCAATGCTTGTTTATGAACCTGCCTTGCCAGGGTAGTAGCAGCTCTCATCTGCGCGGGCGGGACGTATACATACATGGGGGAAGAATCCTAATAAAGATCATCGTCGAGGGAGGTAGTATACATACACGTTTGAAAGAGAATATGTACGTACATAAATCCAACCAAGAAATTCCCAATTACATATTGTGGCAACAGTTGGATCACTTATCAGATCACACTCGCACATCCATACGTGATACATGAACGAGACGAACCAGACGCACTCTAAGAAGAACTTACGAACTGAAGCAGCACGGCAAGAGATCTCAATCTCACACGTTTTCCGGTCCCTCCTCCTTCGTGCTCGCCGGGGGCGTCCCCACGGCCGCACCAGGCGGCGTCGCGGGCGTGCCGTAGACCTGGCAGCCCCTCCCGGTGAGCGCCTCCTGCCGTCCCTTCGTCTTGCCGAAGAAGTAGCAGCCGAAGCCGAGCAAGACGGCGAAGAGGATCAGAGGCAAAGAGATGACCACCACAAAGCCCATCTCTTTCCCCGGCCACACCGACGCAGACCCTCACCCCCCCTTGGATGAAGCTCGACGGGCGCCGCCCCCTTCCCCTTGGCCCTTTTTGGAAGCGGACGATCGGGCCGCTGGCTAGATCAAAACAGGGATCTACGGCGGCGCCGGGGTGAAGCTGGGGAGGCGCGGTGCGAGAGTGGGGCAGGTGAGCGAGCTGGGGAATCGAAGGGATGATGCCGACGGGGTGGCGTGCCGGCGAGTCTTCTAGTAGACCGCGCTCGCTCTGGAATTTGACCGTTAATTCCAACGGTCCGGTTTCCGACCCGTCCGTCCGCATGTCGATCTACGTCAGCATGTGGTCCCCACGTCGTGGGGGTGAAAGAGAAAGATAAATCTAGTTAGTTAGTTAGTTAGTTAGTAGGAATAATGATCTTTTAATAAATCTGTTTATGGTTAAAATTGCAAAATAACATAAGTTGATGAGGTATGAATTATAACAGTGTGTGGGAATCATACATAAACAATATGAGAGAGAGAGAGGGGGGGCCGTAAAAATATTCTTGTCTAAGAAAACTTCTCTGTAATTTTGTCATGATCGTCAAAACACTTTTTGTTTTTCGATAAGCTGAAGCTGTTACAAAAATATATTTTTGTATTGAAGATCTACTTCTGTTGTGCAACCAACCAAACACCAAGGCTGCGTTTGGAAGCACCCAAAGAGGAGGAATTGGTGATATTATTTGGCCAAGTCCAAACATCCTCTGAAGAAAAGACATCATAAAGAATGTGTCTTTAATCAACGAAGTCCACCGAGGTATATTTTTTTTTTTGGGATTCTGTATTCACTTGTGGTCGTGGAAATTAATATGTCCACGCAAGTCCTAATTAAGTAACTACAGTTTTGATGCATGCGTGGCCAACATTCAAAACCACCCTTCTTCTCCAAGTTGATGGGTTTGTTTAACGAAAAACATTTACCTATTATTTCAAGAAAGGAAATGAGTGCTCATTATCAGGAAGAGGGAACGTACTTAAAAAGTTATAAATCGAGCAGCAGGCAATACGGTGATAGGAAGTATTAATATTAGAATGTAATTACCTCAAATAAAGATGCGGCAAAAAGATCAAAGGGCACTCGCCTCGAAGCCCTCATGCGGACGCCAACCATCACCACGGTTCGTCATTTGTTATTTTGAGATAATTTCAGGTGAGAAGGGTTGTAGTCTTCCTGTCTCTCTAAAATTTCGTTCTTGTGTTTCTACTCCAATATTGTTTCGCCTAAACTTCGGTGTTTTGCTTAAACGTGTGTTTAAGTTTTTTTTTTTTGCACTGAAATGGTAGTGTTCCACTTGCTTAAGTCGGTCTTTGTTTATTGTCCCATGTTGTTTTGTGGTACAATTCTACCTTATCGTCTTTTGAAATGTTTTTCATAATTATGATCGTCTTCGTGAGATTGTCAGGTTGAACAATGTATCCTTTTTAATGTGATCATTCAATCTCAAAGTAATTAAGAGAATTCATATTTTTGTCATTAAAACTTTCACACCTTAATATACATGTGACTATGTTCGAACATGTGAAAGAAGATGACCTTCAACAAAATTGAAATTATATTTGTCCATGTCGTTTGTTTGTTTCTTTCTAAGTTTGCACTCCGAAACTTTCGATCTCTCTCTCTCTCTTGTATGTAATATCACATTTGTATTTTGTTACTCTAGTAGTATGAGAAGGGTTATCTGTCCAAAAAAATTCATGCATAGCAGAAACCCAATTGATAATAAAAATTATTAATGTAATCATGCCGCCTGATCATCGTCTATAAATGTTCAAAGATCTCTGTTTCTCACTCAGTGCTACCTTCGCCCATTGTTCCTCCGGGTGTGGCCCAAAATCAACTGAGCTAAGACAACACCTACTTGATTACCTCCTTCAGTGCACTCCTTGAGATGACGCGCCCGTCAGGAATGATTTTTTTTTTTCAGTTGTTGCATTTAGCAGTGTGCGTAACGATGCACATCTTTGAACAACTAGAAATCGTAAATAGAATAATTTGGGGGGGGGAAGTAGCGGAATCTTGAGGAGAGACTGACGACAATTGGCATTTTGAAACAAACGCGAAGTTTAGATGGATAAACGAAAGTTGATGATTGCATGCGTCCAGACGGTTAGATGCCTTGGACATGGAAGGCATCACCTCTCCAGTCGGCCGGGAAACTATAGATTGATATGATGTTAAACGGTGGCAACTGAATCCTAAGAACGTCCTATGTATCGAGCAAGAATTGGATCTAAGATGGCATGATTTACTGGTCAACGTAAGGTCCTCTTTGGTAACAAATATTAGACAAACTGTCAGAATTTGAAATTCATATTGATATAACTTATCAATGTGTTTTGAATATACAAACAAATCATATCATGTAATACAAACATCAACGTGTTTCAATTTTAATATTGATATCAATGTCAAAATTGATATAGTACCATTTGTATGCTTCAATCAAACATAAAATTTCTTTGACAATAGTATTGACATCTCTATCACTATTAATTTTAAAATTAATATTGATATAAATCACCAAGAGATATTTGACTAGTAAAATCAATTTTGAAACATAATACAAAAGAAGTACACATTTATATACAAGACAAGTGTCCACATGTATCGATTTTGATATTATCAATCACGATATCTATATCAAAATTGAAATAGCATCATGTCTTTACACTCTAACCAACCAGGCCATAAAGGAGTGGCCTAAAAGCAACATTTACAGGTACAAGATAAAAGAAAGAAGAGCATTAATCCAAACTCTTGAATCTTGATACAAAAGCATCTACTACAAGAAGAAGCTCGGGCTCTTCCCGTGCGTTGTAACATCCAATAGGATCAGACGAATTTCAGGAACTGCGTCATCCAGTAATGATTCCCAACAAGAGAAGACAAACTCTATCCATTTTGACCCTCCAAGTAGACACCCGGAACGTGTTACAGAACAAAAGAAGAAAATGCCACAGAAAATTTTACGTATGTAGCACGTAAAACAATTTTTAGATTCATGTGCTATATATCCGGCCCGACATAAGAGATGTACAGGATTACCATGTAAAATGAATCAGCATATTCAGTAGTCAGCTGGTTACACGACACTAAATCCACATACCGCATACCCAGCGGTTATGGCCCATCAGTCATTCAAATCCTTGTGCTCCACTTCAGCTGTATACCCAAATGAAACTTCGATTCTTCCAGCAAATGAGCACGCCCCAAATCCTTTCAATAACAGAACGGGGTAAAGAAATCACTTCAATAAGTTCTTCATGATGAAAGAACCAATCAGGAAGTTGGGCATACGCCGCTTGTACTCAAAGGAACCAAAACATTAATCCGCAAAAGTCATGTCAGTTCGTCCACAAGATCTCTGCTAAGCAGATATTCATGTTTCAGCATCTGATTATCCTCTCCATGCCAAATAACTGATATTACTTCACAGCACATCAAGACAGCGCAGACAGTAACGATTTATAATTTTCTCTGCAAGGCTACCAGTTTCAGGGACTAATGAAGAAGTTAAGCCATTCCAGAAATGAAATGTAGTCGACATGCTCAAAATTTTTGTCAAAAAAGCATCTTGCTCAGCTCTATCAGCATCATCAATCGGTGCACTGAAATATCTGGAAGCAGTCAAAAGATTGGATCAGATCTCATGGTAACACATTGTGACGCACTGATGTAGCTCAAAAAAGAAATCATGTCAGGCTGTCACCAGCTCGGTTGGATTTAGTTCGGTTCACCCGGTTTGGAGTTCTTCTAAACTGACCCAAAATGATTAAATAAAATAAAAAAAGTTATTATATTATCAATGGAAATGATATTTAGATAGTTGTTATAATGAAACATTTATATTAATTATTATTAATTTTTTTGAATATTTAACTTGAATTGATTTGGTTCGGTTCGGTAGCATGATTCGTTTGAAAAATGGTCTAAAACCATATCAAACTGAACTGTGCACTCCCCTACCTCTTAACACATTTTGGCACAAATTTCACAAGCATGCTTGACATGAGAATCATGGAATGCCGGATAAGCTAGAGACGTGACCCAATCGATCCAAATCTGTGTCGCATCGACCAATCCAGACACTGGGTTGGCTCGGTCATCTCGGATCGCCCCTGATTTCGGATTCTATCCGGGTTGGATCCAGATCAACCCGACTCCAGCACGGCCAACCCCCAATCCTTCCTTGATAAGGATTAATACATGTTCAACAATCAGATAGAGGGGAACAAAACAAATGCCATACGTAGATTCAGCAAATTTATTTATGAAATAAAATACTGGGCTGCAGACATACATACTTTGTGATACAATGAGAGACGTGCTACACCGTCAATCATGCTTCATACTGGACAAGATGCATCATGAATTATATAAAAAATATAAATCAATATAAAGCTGCAAATTTATATTTCATTTTTTAAGTAGCATCTTTTTTTGACGATGACACTAGGTCAAATTTTCTTATTAATGAAAAAAAGAGTTCATCAAAGAGATAAAAGAACAAAGCAAAAAAGGCCCATCAAGAGCATCTACTGAGATGGTAGTCAGTGCTGGTTATTACATAAAGTAAAAGATAACAACTTATTCCTGAAAGTTGCTCAGTCCAAGTGTTTTACTGTGCAAGCAAACATTCAGTCCTTGAGTAGGGTAGACATCAAGAAGAGAAAAGATCGTAGGTGTTCAAAGGGATCCTCAAAAATCCTATTGTTTCTCATCTTCCATATGGCCCAAAGCATAGCAGGTAGAATAAGTTCCCATAGTTTAGATTCAGCTATCTACGAATTAAATCTAGACCAAGCAAATAATAGAGAAGTAACATTGTCCGGTTCTGGCCAATGGACTGCCCAACCTTTAAACGATGCACATCACAAAAAGTTGATAATCCCACACTGGATAAAGAGGTAGTCGGTAGACTCATCTTTCAATCCACATAAAACACATTTTGTGGATATGTTATGCAAAACTTTAAAGCCAAGTTATTGTGGAAAACCTTCCCCTGCAAATCTTTCAGAAGGAAATTTTGATTTTTATAGGATTAGAAAAATTCCAAATCACCCGATTGCATGAGACTTTCACCCCACCTTGTAATAGTCTATCCATGGTGGATCTGACTTCTGAGTGAAAAGTTTGCATTGTTGCTGGGCCACACTGACTTATCCTCCTAATCACAAAGGCATTTATAACTATGTAAAAGTGTCGTAAGGTTGGTGAAGTCGCATATTTCAAAGTCTTTGAGGTCCCTTTTGAAAGAAATGCACCACTGCGTGCAGGAGTCCCAATTGGAACTAACTCTGGCTTAAGGATTGCAGAAAATATTAAACAAGGTAGGAAACATTATTGCAAGAGTATTCTGCCCGCACCAATGATCTTCTCAGAAAGATGTCTTCAGCCATTTCCCACCTCAATGTAGGAAGAAGCATTGAAGAAATCCCAATTTCCTAAAATATCTTTCCAAATACTGGAGATTCTACTTCTATCCTTGAAGTCTCCGATCCAAGCTTCATTCTCACCTACACCATGTTTAGAAGTGATATTATATAGCCCATTGGCAATGCCTATTAGTGTTAAGTTTCCAAATCCATTTGGACAACAGTGTTATTCAAGGTGTCTGTCGGTGCCAAGCCAACAAAACCTAGCCTAGCTCTGATACTCTCAATTTTTGAACAAATAATTTAGGTACTCTGAGAATGGAGAAAAAGTAGAGCAGGACGCTTTGCAGCACGGCTTTGGATAACAACCATCTATCTCTACAAGTAACATCTTACATTTCCATCCTTGTAATCTCCTCTTCAACTTGTGAATCACGCATTGACAATCATTACTCTTGGTGCCTCTGTCTAAAAGTGTGAGACCACTGTACTTAATAAAAAGTGTAGCCAACTTCATATTAAAAACATCTAGTATTCTGCCTTTTTGTTCATCAAGCAAGTTGATACCCACTAGTTCACACTTCTCCTTATTAATCTTAGGCCCTGTCACTGACTGCAGAAAGAATAACATTATTTTTAAGTGAAAACAATTATCAATGTTAGCTAAGGAGAATAATAGTGTTTCATTAGCAAAAAGTAGAATGGAAACTCGTTCTCTGTTAGATCCCACTTCAATGCCCCCTATCAGTCCTGCTTCTTCAGCCTTTGCCCACATAATACTGAAAACTTGACTACTGAATACAAAAAGTGAGAAGGATATGAGATCACCCTATTTGAACCTCTTGAAGAAAATTAAAATCAAAGGCTGTCCCATTAATATTAACTGAAAATGTGACAATAGAAATGTAACTTTTAATCAGACATTTTCACTTGACTATATCATATGTTTTCTCAAAATCCAACTTTAAGTCTTTAACACCAAACAATCTCTAGTCAGACATTCATGGACAGTGATGAAATTATCTAAAATGCATCTACCAATAATGAATCAAGATTGAGAAATATGTTTCAACTTGTCAATATACTTACTAAGTCTGTTGGCAAGGACTTCAGTGATGATCTTGTAACTATAGTTTAAGAGGCTTATAGCTGTAAATCTTTAATATCCTCAACAATTTCTTTTTTAGAGACCAAAACCAGAGAAGTGGAATTCAAGAATTTGATGCAATCCAGGCTCTTTTCAAACTCTCTAGTTAGTGTAAAAAAAAATCTTCCTTTATGATGTCTCATAAATAAGAACAAAAGCCTATGCCATCTGGACCAGGAGCTTTGTAGGCATCCGTCTCCTTAATGACGGTTAGAATCTCCGCATCTGAAAAATCGCTAATAAGATAATCAGCTTCAATAATCTCTAACTTATTGTACAGGTTGAAATTAAGAAAAGGGCTCCATCGTATGCCATTCCTAAAATAGGTGTGAATAAAAGTTTGCAGCTCCCATACCAATATGTTCCGTGCCTGTGCACTCATTCCCATTGACTCTAAACTTACATAATATGTTCTTTTCTTCTGATAGAAACCCGTGTGAAAATATCTAGTATTTTTGTTACCCTCCTTCAGCCAAATCTCCTTAGATCGCTGTTTTCATTTCATCTCCTCCCTCAAGCTCCATTCCTTGTATCAATCATTCAAGTCATTCCATTTAACAGTTTGCTCACAAGTAACCAGGTCACTATCTTTTAAACTCTCATAGTGATCAATCAACCTTTAATATCCACTCCTTTCTTGCAACCAAGGATAAATTGAAGCTGGATGAGGCCCACTTCATGAGACATTTTTTTAATACTCTTAACTCTTAAATTTGTTCACAAATTTTAATGTTGGTGAAGAAGTGTTGGATTCATATTCCCACCATTCTCTAATTAAGTCCTTCAACTTAAGATCCCGGCACCAAGCTAACTCAAGCGAAAATTATAAATTCAATCTTTAGGAAAAGTTACCACATTTAATGCCACTCTGAGTAAATAAAAATCCTTTGCAAAGTCATACATTTGACACCAAGCAGTAAATACAAAAAACATGTCTAGTTTGTATTTCAATTCGAATTAAACCAAGTGAACTCAATCCCAAAGTCAGAGATTTCTAATAAACCAGTCATTCACGCATGCATTGAACATTGTAATTTTCTAGGACCATACCTCCTAACCTGATCTCTCACCAGGTTTGGGTCTTCCTCGTGCATCTAAGGTGGGGAAGGTGCAGATCAGCTGATCACAGTGGCCTGGATCAGTGATAATACTATCTGATCCAGGCCGCTGCGGACAAAGCCAGAATAATTTGTTTTCATTTTTTAAGGACAGATCCAAGCTAATCCTAGGTCAGTTTCCTTTCACCGCATCGGCCTAGTCAATCAATCCAAGGACCAATCCCGACCCAGAACACCTTGTGTCCCATCTGTGTGATTTGTGTGTGCAAGCACACAGATACAATAATTGCCTTAGAGTGAAGAAGAACAGGGTGGCACCCACCACTGCTGCCCCAACTGCCAGGAGGCCTGGGTCCCGCTGGCATTGGCTCCAAGTCAGTCTGGAATTGGTCAATCCGGCTGTATGTAGCCCAATCCCGGTGGAAGTTGACCCAGGATTAGACTCCCCTCTGGATCAGGTTGGTAACCACTGATCCCAATCTGGGATCAGTCAATCCCGATCTGGATTGATCAATCCTGAAAAGCATTATCAGCTGTAAGGTGTACAACATACAGATCTCTAGTTCAACTAAACAACTGGTGGATAAAAAAAGAGAGCAAAGACTTCAGTGTGTGAAGAAAAGTCTGAAGCCCAGGGATCCTTGGAAAATGGCCAAGGGCAAACAAAAACAGAAATTTCATCAGTCCTGTGAAAAATATGAACAAGTTTTTAGTGGTGTAGATTAATGATCTTCAAGTAATACTACTCTGGATGCAACTTAAAAACTAGTAAAGCAAGAGTTAGGAGGTGTGTTCCGTGATTTTGTGGTCCACCCATGTAACAAATAGAATAAATCAAATATATGCACCTCGTAATATTCTGGGCACTAATCGAGAAGAACAAATGAGATGGCTCTATCTTTAGCTTCTTGAACTGCAGATGATGCTTATCACTCCCACCGACGAGCCTGCTAATCACTCTTGTCAAAAGATCAGCACCATTCCACCTCAAAAGGGTATCATCATATGTCGAGTAAAATTCCTTCATGCATTCCATCAAAATGGGGCTGCAAATGTTTTAATAGTGGTCTCAGATTTAACAAACACTAAGCGCCAAATCTCAAGTTGGAAACAAAGAAGCATAAAGGATGATAGAATTTTCACTAGTAACCAACTTCCAGAATTCATATATTGGTGCTTCTTAGAAGTAAAATGCTAACTGAATAATTGAATGGTCCTTGATATAGTTTTAAGCTGACTAAAATCATTTGAAAACTAGTATTGTTTGCCATATCCAATAAGCACTCACTCCAATCCACAAATGAAGGAACATGAACATATGATTCAGAGCCGTATATAAATCAAAAGAATGTCACTTTTCTTAAAGCTACGTGAAAATGTTGCAAGACTGGTAACAGAAAAAAGAAACATACGGAAAGAAGGCAGAAATAAACAAACAGAAAAAATAGAGCCATCAAAATATAAAAAACCACCCAAAAATTGCAAAAGAACGAATACCACACTAAAAAGGTATATTGCAAGTAGAAATTCTAGTGAGGACACTAGAGCTAGAAATTAATTTGAGCATGTTTATCGACGCTGTTGTAGGCGTTTGGGCTCTATTTGGCTTGGTGATTGTGGTCCCTACACATTTGGATAGTGTAGTTAGATTATTTTTATACACAAGATTTTTGAGCAATTTTGCCTAGAATTTTTAGAGTGTTTTTATATTTTCTAAACATTTTAAAAGTATTTTAGATATTTTTTATTTTCTGGCATTTTAGTAGGATTTTACTGTATGTTGATCCTATCAATAGGAAATAGGAACCCATACCAGTGTACAGACAGATGATGATAGAATTTGAATGAGTGTACTTTTTTTCCTCCCGAGATTACCCTTACGCTTCTTCCTGAAATGCCCAAGCGAGTGTCTTCTTGAACCCTCTGTTCTTCTCTCTCCCCTGATTTTTCTTGAATGGGCTGCTGCCGCTTCTCTTTTCTCCCGTGGGAGAAACCCTAGCACCTCGTTCCCCTACTCCGATCTCCTTCACCGGTGCTCATCTCCCTTGTTCTCCTTGGAGAAAATTGTTCTACACATGGTTTGTCAGGTCACCACCGGGTCGAACCGGGTTGGCCGACCTAGTCAATTTTTGGGCCGAAAGACCTAGTACCGACCTCGCAACCCCGATCCGGTGGTTTTCTTAAATTAATTTTTTGTTCTGACCCCTAACCAACCCAGTCCCGACCCGGGTCCTAACCTCAGCCAACTCAAGTCGGTTTTAGGCCCAACCGACCCAATCCCAACCCCCGACTCTACCTACCTTGGTTCTACATCTCCTCCTCCTTATTCTCTTTTGTGCAGTCTTCATCGGAGCTTGTCTCGTTGGAGATATCGGTCAACTACTCTGCTAACTTTGGTAGCTACGTTTTACAAATTGATCTCTTTCAGTGTTCATCTTCTTAAGTTGTTGAAGGAAGATCTATTACCCTCCTTCTTCTTAATCTCTTTCTTTGCTTTGGCAACTAGAGATCTCTCCATTAAGATGTTCTTTCTTCGTCGTTGACATTTTCTGACTCCCAATGTCTTGATCGGTACTCTTATTCAATAATGGAATATTTTCAAGGTGGAGATCTCCACACCAAACATGACATCATAATTTGTTGAGTCATTCTGGTGTTCTACTTGTTCGTCATTTTCATTTGACACCTCTTGTACCGGAAATATCACAACAAAGTTCCTCTCCTCCGATGCCTTCTTTGAGCTGACCAGCTAGATGAAGAACCAGTGACGAAGGAGTTGTCCTCTAATGTCAGTATTTGATTGACCTTCTTTATGCCTAATATGCAAACTCCAGTTATTCTCTCTTCTTGAATCTGAGACCTATCAGATGTTGATGATCTGCGATGTTTGGTATTTGCTTATTTCAATTAGATAAACTCTTAGTTGCCTCAACCTGTCCTATATCGACGGTAGCTAATCTAACTCTCTTATAGCGTAAGGCTGAAATTGGCAGGTTTGAATTTCTTATTCCAATCATCGTTTGGTTGAGGTTTTGTCGTAAACTGAGATCAGATTGGTATGTTAACTATTTTGGTTTAAGTAAGATAGTAATGGTTTAACAAGAGACTGGTCCTACCAGTCCATATTTATTGATCCTTGTTCAAATCATTTTGAAGCTTAAGCTGCCTCGGCCCTTTACTATTCAAAAGGTTGGATTTGTTGTCTGATTGTTTTCCTCTAATGGAATTGATTCCGTTTGAATAGTTGATTGAGATTTCTCAGATCGGAGTTACAACCTATCCCACAACTGTGCTATCCATTGGTACTCTATGCTAAGTCCCATTTTCAGTTGCTATGATGAAATGTTGAGCAGTTGATTCTGATTTCATCCTGACAGTTCCTTGTGTTTTGCCGATAAGAGATCAATTGTATTCCCCTAGTTGGGCAACAACGCTGCTGATGGTACCGTTCTATGTTTAATGAAAAATGATGCCAAAATCCTCTGATTTGATACCCTAGTGACTTTATTTTAAATGTTGCCGGTATGAGATATTGACCATATTCCTTTGAAGATATTCTATTGATTGCTAAGAGGATTCAACTGATTTCTAAAATGACAATGATGGTGAATACATTGAGCCATCAACAATGATGACACGCTGTGTGAACCTCTTTTTTCTGCGTCTGTTCTTTAGAAAGAAAGACATCTCCGGACTTTTCTAGGAAAATAGGTGATATCCTAAAAATATTATGTAGTCCGGTGATAGTTTAAAAATATTAGAACCGAGGTTCGGGTTCTTTGAAAATTTCGTTTTTTGACCCTTCTCCGCCGGATGGTGCGAGTATCCGGCGTTAACTTACATCGAGCAACGGCTCGAACGCCTTTGATTAACCGTCGTGACAACCTGTTTTCGGAGACATGCACATCCACAAAATAGAGTAAAGAACTCAAAAAGGGCAGCGGCCTTTTGGGTCCGATCAGATGCAAACCGATTTGTTCGGGTTGATTTCATTTGTCATTTTTGGATGACTTTGATTCTTTCTGATTTTTCGAGCTTCATCTGTTTTGAATTCAATCAAAAATCTGATTTTTATTTGAGGACTGATTTAGGATTTCACCGAATCACAAGGGGACTGGAGTGAATGGATTGTGATGAGCTAAAATGGGCCTGCTTGACGGACTGTTTTGGCACTGTTTCCAGAACCTGGATGTGGGCTGAACAAGGGCAGCTTCGGTCCTGTTTAGGGGTTTGTTCCGATGATTTTGAATAGACCGGTCGGGACCTGTTTGAGATGTCCTGAATAGGCTGAAACCGGGTCACAACGGGACTGGTTTAAACTCTGGACATATGCCTGCAAATGGGCTGATATGGGCCTATTTGGAGATCTACTAGATGGGCTGATCATGAGCCTGAAAATGGGCCGCCTGAAGACCTGGTCTAGACCGGCTTTAGGTGAGCTTCGGAGGGGTGGAGCATAGTCCTGCAAGTGGGCCGATTGTGGGCCTGTTTGGAGGTTGGCTGAATGGGCCGCAAAGGGGGCTGTTCAGGAGGTCCTTGATGGACTGAAAACTGGGTCTCAAAGGAGACTGTTTTTGGGCTCTGGGCATAGGCCTGCAAATGAGCTGATATGGGCCTGTTTAAAGGCCTGCTAGCTGGGCCGCAAGGGGGACCGAGAATGGGCTGCCTGGGGACCTGTTTTAGGCCAGGGAAGGGATCAGGAAATGGACCTGTCGTGGGTCTGAGAATGGGCTGAAATCAGGCCGCAAGGGGGCTGGTTTCAGGGTCTGGCCATAGGCTCGCAGATGGGTCGGAATATGGGCCTGACCGGGAGGCTGATCGCAGGCTGATTTGAACTGGACTTGGACCGGACTTGGGCCTGGCATATAGGTTCAAACTGGGCCTGAAAAGGGGGGCAGCTTATGGACCTGGACTGGGGTCTGCGCAGGTGGTTTCAGGTGGGCTGGAACCTGGTTGCAAGGGGACCGACTGAGGGCCTGAACAGGATTCTGTTGTTGGGCCGAACTGGGCTCTGGTTGGTGGTCCGAGACCTGCAGGCGGTTGGGAAAATGTGGCAGTGAAATCCCATTTCAGAGCCTGCATCGCTTTATTTTTTTATTGTTTAAAAAGTTCTGCTCATTTGATTCTGGCGGTTTGCATCTAATCGGGCCCATTGGGCTGCCAATCGGTGCCCACTTCCATGCATCGAATTGACTTGGAATTCATTTCATTGAAGTATGAATGGGGTACATCGGTGTACAACAAGTGATGGCCCTTCCCCCAATTTAGGTCCTTCACTACCTTAGAAAAATTTCGGCATTACAACGGTATACCGACAGATTTCTAATGTGATGAAGTTTACCCATCCAACAAGGCTAGTCAAAGACTTAGCCAAAATTGGGGGAAGGAACCGATGGCTACGGGAGCATGCCCGCGCCACCGTCCGGATCGACATTCCGGGGCGGACCCGGGGGGAGTCGTCCATTTCTTTTTAGTTTTATTTCTGGATTTTTATTTTGTTCATTTTTTTTGAAACATAGGCCATGGAGGCCGGTTCAATTCCATCGGCGTTCCGAGCCGGCCTTCAGTCTTCATAGGCCCGCCGGGCCTGTCTTGGACTGTCTTTGGGCCGGAGGGGCCTGTTGGGAAGCTGCTGCTCTGTTGGCCCTGCTTGGCTGGACCGGCTTGGAAGGCCACCCGGCTATGCCCTTTGGCCCGTCGGACGGTTTCCAAGGGGTGCCGGGCTGTCACCTTCAAGCCGGCCCACTTTCTGGCTGCTGTCCACCGCTTCATTGGACCTCTGCAGAACCTGTTTTGGGAGTTCTCTCTCCTGCTGCAGCGGCCTGGAGTGTGGGCGGTAGAGGCTGAGACATGACCTGTGTAGGGGTCTGATTTTGGGACCGGACAGGGCCAGTGTAGGGGTCTGGTTTGGAGACCGAACAGGACCTGGTTGGGGTCTGATTTAGGGACCGGACAGGGCCTGTGTAGGGGTCTGGTTTGGAGACCGAACAGGACCTGGTTGGGGTCTGATTTAGGGACCGGACAGGGCCAGTGTAGGGGTCTGGTTTGGAGACCGAACAGGACCTGGTTGGGGTCTGATTTAGGGACCGGACAGGGCCAGTGTAGGGGTCTGGTTTGGAGACCGAACAGGACCTGGTTGGGGTCTGATTTAGGGACCGGACAGGGCCTGTGTAGGGGTCTGGTTTGGAGACCGAACAGGACCTGGTTGGGGTCCGATTTAGGGACCGGACAGGGCCTGTGTAGGGGTCTGGTTTGGAGACCGAACAGGACCTGTTTGGGGTCCGATTTAGGGACCTGTTTTGGGCCTTGGTGATGGGCCGAACATGGGCTGTATATGGACCTGGATTGGGGTCGAGCATGGGCTGGGAATGGACCTGTTTGGGGACCTAAAAATGGCCTATGCTGGGGGTCGGCCAAGGCTGGGATTGGACCAGCAGGTGGCCTGCTTTAGGGGCCTGAACATGGACTGATTATGGGCCTGAACAGGGGCTGATTATGGGCCTGAGCAGGGATAGGCCATGGGCTCGCAGAAGGGGCCTGTACATGGGCCTGATCATGGGTCAGCCATGAGCTGGAATAGGCCTGCGCAAGGGAGTTTTTAGAGGGTTTGACCTGGGTCCGAACATGGGCTATACAGGCTGATCCCTACAGGCCTATGGAGGGCAGGAGATGGGCCTGGAATAAGCAAAAAAGAAGGCCCCATCAAGGGGCTGTATGGGCGCACCCAGCAGTTCTCTTTACCTTTTTCTTCTTTCCTTCTTCTCCTTCTTTCCCTCTGGCGGCAGCAGGTTGCAGGCAGCAGGTGGCAGCAGGTGCAGGTGCAATTTGGCAGCCTCCCGGCGTCTGAAGCAGCCCCCCCTCTGGCTGGTGCGCCCCCCCTCTTCTTATAGAGGCTGGAGAGGGAGGTGAAGAGCCAGCAGGTGGCCTGTACGTAGGCCTCTTGGCCTCCCCCATGCAATTACTCCATTTATTGCAATTTAATGGCTGGCTGTCCCTTGATATCCCCTGGCCTCTTCGGTTTCCCCCCTCCATAAATTGACTAATGAATTGGCTGAGGTGGCAGGTGGCTGGTTTAGTGCGTACAGGGCTTGCTGAGGTGGCAGGTGACAGCAGCTGGGCCTGTTCTCATTGGAATTGAAGTGGGCCTGGCCCAATTGGGCCTGGTTTCTGGGCCAGCGGACTGAGGAGAAGCCCAGGCCCTCCTGTGGGCTGCGCACATGGCCTGAACATGGCCTGAACATGGCCTGATTATGGGCTGGCCGGCCAGAGCTGGAAATGGGCTGCCAATGGGCCCAATTTAGGACCTGTTTTGGGTCCTGATTTGACCCAATTGAGGGTCGGTCCAGCCAGAAATTGGCCTGAACCTATTCTTTTTTTTTTGCTGCCCCCCCCTCCTGTTTTTTTTTTCTGAAAATTCTGACGCCAACACACGCTAACATGCCATGATTTGAGTCCTGCTGTTTTAAATCACTACTTAGCGAACATTGTTGTTGTGAAGTCTGAACACAGGACTCCTTCGAAGCAAAATGATTGTTGATCAAAGAAGCACTATGGTATTCTGGTCGACTTGAAGATAAGTACTGCCATTTAATTTTGTGAGATCTAATACCACCCAACGAGTGCTTATCTCTTAACAGAAGATTGACTTCCCCACACTAGTTGTAGAGGTACACTCTAACCTCTTGCCTTGCATGGTGCATTTTGCTTCTCTATTATTCATATTCTTGATGCCATACCTGAGAGTCCGAGTAGGTCCTAGCTAATTCTTTAGGTTGCTGTTGGTCAAAGCGAGCACATTTGAGTGTAAATCCAGATAATTAAATATGTTTCGTTAAATGTTAGAACTGACTTTCAAACTTAAGAAGGTTTTCAAACTTGGCATTCTCAAATTCTAAATTGACTAAAAGAGATAGTAACTTATTTTCTTAAAAATTTCTAATCAGATCATTTAAACTTTGAAAAAGGCCTTAATCTATCCTATAAGAATAGTCTCTTAGAATATGTTTGATTAGCCTCAAACCTTTTAGGATAATCCTAGAGTCTGTCCCCCATCAAATTCAGCCAGCCCATCAAAATGTCCAGGAAGTTGTTCAACGTCGCTGTCACTCCAATTACCTGTAAGAGCCCAATCTTGAAGAAGCTCCAGAGCCTTGAGAAAAAAGGTTTCATAGGAGAAAATTGTCAAATAGCCTTTTGTAAAAGCCAATCAACAAATTCAAGAAAAACTGGAACATCAGTCATTTCCCTTAGTTTTAAAAAGCTATAAGCAAATCTTTGACATAAAAAAAATCCAGCTAAGGGTAAGTCTTCGGGAATACATGCCAGAATTCTCACGACAGCAGTTGAGACAAGATGGCTATGATCTTCAAATAACTGCAAAAAACTGAACCTTGGTTATAAACGTCTTCTAGCAGTTGGTAGTCTTTCACAAGCTATCTTTCATATAAAGATCAACATTAGAACCTCAATCTCAACATTTTAGCAACAGAACTAGTGAAGAAAAGCTTGTGTCTGTCCCACTCCACTGTTTACCATCCTGTGTCAGTGCAGAATTAAAAATCATTTGACAGGTTCCTCATGTGAACAAATTACTTTTCTTCATAGCTAAATGGACTCATCCAAAATGAAACTTCCAGCTCAAACTCAATTGAGGGAAAATAAATCCTAGCAATCAGTAATGACACACCATTTTGAACTGGAGACAGAAAGATTATCAGAAACAAGGTGGCAAGGGGCCGCCTCACCTTACTTTGTTGCCTAGGCAGTTGCCTTGATCGCCTTCAATAACAAAGACGAAGATACAAAGGGTCTACTTGTCCACGTCTCAAGGCACAACCAAAGTAGACAGATGGGTGTCCATTAATCAAGACTGAAAATCTTGCCATTTCATGAGACTGCTAACCATGTATCAAAAGGCAATGAAGTCCATGAGGTGCAAGGCCCTACCTAAAATCTCCAACAAACTCTGTCACATGCCTTCACTAAATCCATCTTTACTACCAGATATTTGTTATTCCTGCACCATCATGAATGCTTTCATAAGCTGCAATAAAGCTGTCGAGTGTCATCCTATTTTAATAAAAGATGGTTAATTATGGACGACTCTATTGGAAAGAACTTCGACTCTGCAGGCTAAAATATTAACATTGTGGATCCCATTCAGCATGTTGATAGGTTTTAAGTCTCTCATACTCTCTGCTCCTGTATAAGCACAACGTAAGTGGACTTTATGCTGAAGATCTTGATGTGCCAGGGAAACTTTTGAAGATGTTTAGTAACCCCAATATCAAAAAATTGACCATATTATAGAAGTCAGGAGAAGAGGCCTTCAATATTTGGGATTCTTTGATATTTGAAGAAGTGCTGCAGAGGCCCTTCTAGGAAAGTTTGTCAGGAAAATAAAAACTCAGTGAAGATCCTCATCCTCTTCCTCTTCAATCTTTATGAAAGCAAGTCTCTTGTTCTCTCCTAATGGGTTCTTCGGTAGAAATTTCTTCCTAATTTTAGGATAGACATTCTTTTTCTTTTCTTTTTAAAGGTAGCACCTTTTATTACTTAATCAAAGAAACAGTATAATAATTACAAAGGGAAATGAAAGAAAAGAAGAGAGAAAGAGGGGGGCATTTACCAAGGAGGTATATGTAAGGATAGCATAGATCTTCCATTACTCCTTTTTCTAGCAGTTGCAGCTGTGCAAAAAATTTTGGTTTGCTTGACCCTTTTTTTGAACAAATTTTCTGTGGATGTTTGACCCCATTTAATTTCTTCATTCTACCATATATATGACACTCTTCCTTTGTCACCATTAATACACATCTATTTTTGTCAGAAAGCAAGTGCTATTCACTCCATGTTTCAAGTTGGTCCAATTTTTCTTTCATGTTTGGTGGGCAGCAAAACGCTTGGAGGATGAAGTTTACTTTTTCCTTTCAATATTACCCTATGTTTATAAAGACTTGATATGGTGAATACATGCTTTCTCCAAGGAATAGCAGGTCAAGATCGGCCATTGGATTGCCAAGGGCAATTGTATCAGATTGGCAGGATAGGCTGATCTGCCAGAAGCCCAAGATCCGTCAGTAGTGGGTTGATTCTGCCCCAACTTGGTTCAAGTCAGACAACGTCAAGCTGGAAGTGGCCAGATCAGCTGAACTTGGCTGATCTCAGCAAAGATCTGACCCATATAGTTCAATCCATATCATGAATTGGTTGATCCATGCTGATTCTGACCGATCCAGCCAGATATAGGCCAATCTTGAGTGAAGTTCACTCTGGATTGGCCTCCTCCTTGGGATCAGATCAGCTAAAGTTTGGATCCTGATCTAGCATTGACAAATTATGATCCGCATAGAACGACCCTCCAAACCTTGATTTTTTTTCAGTGCCCCATGAGGCGTAAGCCTCATGACTTTTTTTAAGGTGGCAACCCACAATTCAATTTACCGCATAAGACTAATGTTACAAAACAGAATGAAAAGTGCAAAGGAAACCTATATTACTACCAATATGATAATAATCTAGAGAACTGTAAGTAAAGATGCTTCCAGTTGGTGAGTTTGCCATCAAAAGAAGCCCAAGCCACATGCATTCCAGAACGAGTGAAGAACCAATCTCAGACAAAGAAGGCCATGTGCTGGAGAATCCTTGATGTGTCTTTAAAATTTTCCTCAAAAATCCTCATATTCCGAACTCTCCATATAGCCCACAAAATTGCTGGTAAAACAAGATTCCATAACTTTAAAACCCTCCTCCATGGATTTTTCTTGTCCCACAGAAGGAGCACAGAAAGAACATCTTAATAATCTGTCCAGCAATGTTCCACAAAGGTCCCACAGAGGAAATGCTACGAGTGGAAGTTTATCCATACCATACTCTAGCAGGGTGAGTACTTTTTCATACCATCTTCTAACAAGACAAGAGAAGTAGGCAAGTCTGGTCCAAGGCTCCAAGCAAATTCAAATCTGAACCCGGGAAATATGTTAACCACCTTAGAATCACAATAGCTGTAAAGAAACCATACAATGCAATTGTGTTTGGACGACTATAAATGCTCATACTCCTTACACAATCATTTTGTGCCCACAAATAGAAAAAAAAACTGCAAAAAATTCTCACCCCTAACTGCAAATGAAAATGTGCATATAATACTGATCTGCTGGGAAATAAAAAAAACTTAAAAAATAAAATTTCCCCAATAGAATGGTTTGATTACCTTTGTTTCTCAAACGCCATGACTGCCCCATTATAAGTAGGACTTCCAGTAGTTTCAACCTCTATACCAACGGAATTCTTCAAAGAATATAAAGGCTTCAAAATTATTACATCAGAATCAAGGTAGACTCCTCCATATCTAGTAAATAAAAAAGAATCAGTAAAATTACACAAAACAAGTGCAAAAATAAAAATAAAAAAAGCCAGAGGAAAGGGTGTCGATCTTTCATCCTAAACATAAGATTGTGATGGGCTGTTACAAAAAATCATGTTTATTAAAAAAACTGGTTATAAATGCATCTTCTAAATAAAGAAAGTGTTATATTCCACCAAGCATCATACTTGTCACTCATGTTAATACAAGAAAGGCACATATACCTATAGAGAGCAGCAAGTCGTATTAGCTCACTGTAATGAATGGGGTAGTGTTCAGTCTTTCTCCACTCAAACCACACCGATGCAAACACATTAGCAGGTGTATCCTTTAAAAGCTCGTCAAGATTTGGCATGGCAACGGCAACTTTGAAGCTGGCAAAGTAAATGTTTTACGTTAACATAGGTTGTGGAAAAATCTGCAACAGGAAAGATAAAACCTAAATTACAGAATTGCAAAACAAGGTTAGTTATTGCTAACCTTTCTATTGAAGTTGGAAGTAGAGAGAAGATTTTTTTTAGATAAAGGTCAAAAGACCATATTCCATTAACATAATGAAAAGCAGATACAAAGCAGTCTAGTGAACAGAGCAAAACAAGAACAACAACAAGAACAACAAAACAACTAACGTGCCACATTCCTCTAAAGAGATGGTAGCAGGAGCGAGCAAACTAGAGGAAAAAAGGATTTGAAACACAGAGTCTCTCCCCAATGATGGTAGGATCCACAGAAAGTCCTGAAGAAGCCGTAAACAAATCCTCAACATGAGCGGCCATAAGATGCATAATCATGTTTGGGTTCAGGAAGCATTCATCAAAGATGCATTTATTACTCATGCGCTAGATAGCTGTTGGCGCACAATTTTTAGAAAAAAAAAAAGAAGAAAAAAAAAAGCAGGCCAGCAACTAAAAGGAGATCGATTGGGCCAGGAGGAGGTCCGAAACAGCCCAATCGGGCCAGCATCCATGGAGCCAGCAACCGGCCCATGGATGTCATCTCCTCTATAACCCATCCGCATCAAAAAAAAAAAAATGAAATGACAAATAAAGAGGAGAGGGAGCTGGGTAGTCGCGACCGGGATGGCCCAGATGGAGCTAAGCCATCCACGGAAGTGACGATACTGGCCCATTCACGCCCATCTCCTTTTGCTGGCCCATTCAAAAAAAAAGAGGAAAGAAAAATACGGGAAAAGGAGCTGGCGGATTAGGGAAGGGGACCGAGTCCCGGCGGATTCTCCCCCGGAGCCGGAGATAGCGGGGGACTGCCGTAAGAAGGCGATCGGCGGATAAGGAGGAAGGAGAGGTTGATCCCAAAAATCCGGGATTGCTCCGAGTCCCTCTCGGGGCCGCAATCTCCATTGCGGGAAGTCTCCCGACGGAGGGAGGATACGGCGGAGGCCTATAAGAACCCGGGGGAGAGGGAGAAAAGAAAAAAAAAAGGGGGGAGCGGGAGAGGAGCCATGCCGTAGAGGGGGAGAAAAGAAAAAAAAGGGGGGGGACGGAGGAATTACGGCAGCGCCGGGGGATCACCTTCACGCAGGGCCTTCGGGTCCGCCTTCTTCTCCTTTCACGGCACCGCCGAAGCCATCTCCTACCTCCGCTCGAGCCGTCGGGTCACGATCCACTGCGGGCAGCACCGCCGGAGCTATTCTCTTCCTTCGGCGCCGTAAGGCCCCTTGTTCTCCACCCGGCGATGCTCGGAGGCCTCCCGAGTGTCCGTCCGGATCAACAAAGACTGCGCGATGCCTCCCCGATCAAGCCGCCAAGCTCGTGCCGCCTCCCGTTTCCGCCGCGTGCCGTCGGCGCCGGAGAAGCCGAGGCGATCGCGGCGGGACGCGCGGGGGGCAAATAATGTCTCCCCCGAACTATGGTCCACGTGGAAAAGGGCGGGGCCCCACCGGAGGCTGCCGCGTCAAAAAAAAAAAAAAGAAGAAGACGGCCGGGCGCAGCCGACCGGCCCTCCTCCCGGTGTCCGCCGGCCCCGCGGCGCGCATCCGCCGGTCCCGAGGGAAAGAGCCGGCCCGGTCAACGGAGTGGACCGGGCCCCGTCTTAGTTGAAGCGAGAATGCGCGCGCGCGACCCCTCGAAAAATAAAAATAAAATAAAAACTCAAATTAAAAGGATCTTCACCCGGGAGTCTTGGGATAGCCATGCGGCCCAAACCATGAGACCGACGAGTGGGGTCCTTGGGGAGATCCTCATGAAGTCATACCGGGTAGGGGCTACTCTCCCTCAATTTGGTTAATAATAAATGTGGGGTTAATTTCCAATTTTCCCCAAAATCTATTCATTTTAAGTCTCTTAATGCCTATAAAAGGCCATATGAGATTTAATCTTCATTGTGGGGTTAATTTCCAATTTCCCCAAAATCTATTCATTTTAAGTCTCTTAATGCCTATAAAAGGCCGTATGAGATTTAATTTTCATTGTGGGGTTAATTTCCAATTTTCCCCAAAATCCATTCAATTTTAAGTCTCTTAATGCCTATAAAAGGCCGTATGAGATTTAATTTTCATTGTGGGGTTAATTTCCAATTTCCCCAAAATCCATTCAATTTTAAGTCTCTTAATGCCTATAAAAGGCCGTATGAGATTTAATTTTCATTGTGGGGTTAATTTCCAATTTCCCCAAAATCCATTCAATTTTAAGTCTCTTAATGCCTATAAAAGGCCATATGAGATTTAATTTTCTTTGTGGGGTCGATTTTCGATACCCAAAATTCATTTGAGATAAATTTCTTAATGCTCACAAAGAGCCATGAGAAATTTAATCTTAAAAAAAAAAAGTTGTCATGTAAGTCAATTCTTTTATGCCCACGTAGGGCCATGAAAAAATTAGCTCGGAGTTAAGTTTTGTGGAATGTCTCCATACATGCAGGGTATTCATGTCTCAAAATTTAGTTTCAACTAAATAAATTCAAAGGGATTCCAAATTAAATAAATTCAATTTAAACCAAATCAAGTTAAATCACATAAATCAATTTTAACCAAATGATTAAAATAACAACCCATAAATAAAACTTAACTTCTCAAAAATAAACCAAAATCAAATTCCCAAACAAATTTTAATAAACAAACCAAATCCAAAGATAAGTCAAGCAAATTTAAATCAAACTTCTTAAAATAAAATTCAAGCACCAATCAAATTCAATTTAAATCCAACTCTTAAATTAAACTCAAGATAATCAAAACAAAACTAAATCAAACAAATTTCAAGCCAAATCTAACTTGAACACATTTAAATCAATCCAAATCTTTTTTTTTTAAACCCTCAAAACAAGTTAACTTTAACCCAACAAATTTAAAACAAACTGAAATTAAATCAATCCATAAACAACTTTTAACTCAAATCAATTCTAACCAAATAAACCCAAATTCAAAACCTGCAACCAAAATCTGAAATAAAAAATACAGCAATTTGTAATTCTGAATTTGTAAGATCCGAAAATTGAACTTAATCCTTTTAAAAGCCTAAAACCTGAAGATGGGAGGTGCAGGAGCCGCAGCAAGATCTGAAGTCTGCAGGGTCTGAACTAAAAAAAATCTGTAATTGAAACTCTGAAGATTAAAAATCAGAAATCTGTAAGTCTGGAAGTGGTGCAGAATCTGGACTTCGAAAAAATCTGAAATATGGGAGATAAGGTTGAATCTGAAATCTGAACACCCAGATCTGAAACTGAAAATCTAAAAATCTGCAGTTTCTAATTCAAAAATTTGAACTCCAATGATTTAAATCTGAATGTCTATCCAAAGATGAGAAAATCTGCAAATCCAGAAAATTGTAAAATCCGAAATCAGAATCTGTAAAGCCCAGAATCTGAAATCTAAATCTTCACATAATGTCCAAATCAAACGATTCCAAACAAATCACAAATTCAATTAAATTCATAAACAAAATCTGAGAATCTGAAGTCTGAAATCTGCAGGAGATCCGAACCAAAATTCTGAAATTTGAATTTCAAAGATTGAAACTAATACAAGTCAGAGGCTGATCCGTAGATAGGTGGTCCCAAACCATTCAAACCCATAAGAAAATTCAAATTCAAAGTTGTTCCAAATCATCCCACATAAAATCTGAAAAATTGCATAAGAAAATCCAGAAGTTGTCAAATCTGTTAAATCTAAATTCCCACAGAATCAAACAACCAGAATTTAATTAATTTCAACCAACTCCAATCAAACTAAATTTAAATAATTCAATCCCAACAAAAATCAAAAAAGAATCAGCTTTAACTAATCAAATACAAATCAATTCAAATCAAATTAAATTCAAATTAACCAATCAAATCAAAATTCAAACTAACAAATTTAATTAAACTAACTCAATTTTAATCAAATTCAATTCAATCTAAATCAATCAAAGTCAATCAAATAAATCTCTCAAATTAAATTCAAGTAAATCAATTCCAAACACATCAATTCCAAACAAGCTTAAATCAATTAATCAACCCAAATTGAATCAAATTCAAATCAAATTAAAACTCACACTAAAATCCAAATTTCAACCAATTTAAGTGAAACTTAAATTTAAACTAGAATCAAATCAAACTCTCCAAATCAAACCCTAATCAAACTTAAATTCAACTCAAACTAAATTCAAAACAATCAAACCAATTCAACTCAAATCAATTTTAATCAATTCAATTCAAATCAATTCAATTCAACTTAAATCAAAATACAATTCAAACAAAATTCAAACAAATCAAATGCTTGCCTTCCGTCAAATTCATGGGACTGTTTTTCTCCTATGTGTGTGTGTGAATGCTTATTTTGCGGATGTATGTTTTCTGTTCCAACGGATTGCTATGACGTTCAATCAAGGGTATTCGAGAAATCTCGACGTAATTAACGTCGGATCTTCGCACCATCCGACGGGGAGAGGTCAAAATTAATTTCAAAGAACCTAACAACCTCAACACATAATTTTGACCCTAGTTAGTACTTTTATGAAATATCATCTATTTTCTTACAAAGTCAATGCTAAGGTCGAACCTAATTCAAATTCAAGAGGAAAATGAATTTCCAAAATAACCAAAAGAAACAAATTCTTTTGAGATTTTTGAGGTTACATCAATAGCCCATAGCATAACTAGAAAAAAGTTAATAATCCTACCTTTTAAAAATAGATGGTCCAAAATTTTCTCCCTTCAGTCACAGAAAACACAGCACAATGACATAGAAGGAAAGACTCTATGCAAATAGTTTCTAGTAGGAACCCACTGTCTCCCAATCTTACATAAAAAGATCCAGATCTTGATTGGGATGGGTTGTCTCCACACAACATGATGCCAAGAATATTCTACTCCACCATAAATCAGCCTTGTCAAGGTAGACTTCTCCGAAAAAATAGAATTGGTAGTCTGTCCTCACTAGTAACCAAGCACCTTCTGCCCCCAATCACTCCAAGCAAAGAAGCAAAATCACGGATCTCCTCATCCTTAAGGTTCCTTCTAAAAGTAATACTCCATTTAGAGACCTCGTCCCAAGAATCATCAACTCTTACATCAGGATTAGTTCTCAAGTCATAAAGAAAGTAGGACACCTATTACCCAGCATAACATCACTGACCCAGCAATCCTTCCAAAAGGAGGTTCTTCTCCCATCCCCTATAACAATCAATGTTGCTAAATTAAAGAGCTCCCAATTTTAAAGAATTTCCCTCAAAATGCTGGAAAGCCCACTAATGTCTCTAAATTCCTTGATCCGAGCACCATCCACACGAATGCTGTATTTAGAATAAACAACCCTTGCCCATAAAGAATTTAGGTTACAGTTTCCACAACCATTTTGAAAGAAGAGCTTCATTGATGGCAGCAAGTGGTAGAAGACCAACTCCTCCTTTCTCAGGTGGCCAGCTTTCTCAGGTGGCCAGCACATGATTCCACTTGATAAAATGAAGCTCTCATTGTGCTATTACCATTCCAAAAAAAAACTTGCTCTGATACCTTCAAATTTATGACAAACACCATTGGGAACTATGAGAATATAGAAGAAGTAGAGTGAAAAGCTTTGCAAGATAGTTTTTGACAAAATTCATCTCCCCCCCCTCAAAGAAACATTCTTCCTTTCCATCCTTAAAGTTTATTGTCAAACTTTGGAATAATGCACTACCGATACTTACTTTTAGTACCTTTATTAGATAATGGGAGGCCCAAATATTTAATAAGAAAAGGATGCACGTTGCATATTAAAAATGCTTTGCATCTATTCACGTTGATGGTCATTCAAGTTAATGTCAATGAACTCCATAGTTGTCAAGGTGACAAGACACCCAATACATTGAAGAGTACCAATTCCGCTTAGGCGACAAGGTGACCCAAGGATCGCGGGATCGGAATCGGTCCCTGGATCGGTGGGGACCGATTCGATCCGGATCGGATCGGATCGGTCCGATCCAGGCCGATTCATCGGAAGGAAAATCGATCCGGATCGACCCTTAAAAAAACCCTAAAACACCAAAAAATTAACTAAATAAGGAGGTAGATCGGATTCCGATCCGATCTACCCCATTTTGGGGCGATTTCGGGCCCAAAAATGGCCCGAAATCGGCGCCACGGCGGCAGCTTGCCGCCGTGACATCTTCCCCGCCCTATCGGGCGGGGAAGACGACCTTACCGGGTCCATCGGACCCGGTAAGGCCAGGATCCGGTGACTTAAGTCACCGGATCCTCAACCGGTAGGAGTATAACCCTACCGGTTTGCGTATCGGGTCCATGGGACCCGATACGCTAAAATGCCGGATCCGGTGACGGATCCTTGCCTTACCGGGTCCGATGGACCCGGTAAGGTCGTCTTCCCCGCCCGATAGGGCGGGGAAGAGGGCTGCCGCGGCGGGATGGCCGCCGCGGCAGCCTGTAGGTCGATTCCGGCGAGGGAATCGCCGGAATCGATCCGGAATCGACCGAATCGGTCGATTCCGGCACCGATTCCACCTACAAACATCGATCCGGACCGATCTTTGGTCCGGATCGGTAGTTCCGCCGGGAATCGGATCGGAGGGGTCCGATCCGATCCAAGAATCGGCCGATCCCGATCTGGATCGGCCGATTCTGCAATCCATGAGGTGACCACTTAGGCGTCACCTAGGTGGTCAAGGTGGTATCATTACATGTGTATATATATATGTATATACATATATATACGGATATATACAATCATATATATAATTAGATATTAATACTATATATGCATGCAAACATACAAACATATATACAAAAATATAATTATATTTGTATGTTATAATTGAATGTATATGATTATGTGTACATACATATAAATGTGATTTTATATAGGTAATTATGAAAGCATAGGTATTTATTTTTGGATAAGGAGTTAATCATGATAAATTAAGTGAGAGAGAGAGAGAGAAAAAAAAGAGCTAAAAGAGAACTTTATAAATTTTAAGTATATAATATGTTTATAATCATAAATATTAAATATGTATGATAGTATAAGTGATAGTGAAATATATTAATATGTTCAAACTATTATTAAATAGGTGTCCCTTGTGGAAGGTATCAAGGGGGGCAATACCTCAAAAATTATTTTTATAATCATGTAAAAATACCTAGGGCACCTTGCATGGGCACCTCGGGCACCTAGGTGGGCGCCTTGGACGCCTTGGGCACCTTTTTGGGCTCCCCAAAAGACGCCCTGCACCCGGCAAAGGCACCTTGGTGCCTAGGCGCCGCCTTGTCCACCTTGACATCTATGATGAACTCACATTTGTTCTGCTATCAACCCTAGCAGAAGGAAAAATGAATGTATCATAAGGGAATAGAAGGTGAGTAATGTGCTCCCTGCCATTCCTCACTTCTCTGTCTTCAATCAAATTATGATTTGACGTGTTTTCCTACATGACACTCAAGATTTGGCTAACTACTACAAAGAAGTGTGGCGAAATTGGATCCCCATGTTTAAGCCCTCTCGAGAATTCAAAAAACCCAAATCCTTTCCCATCGATACTGACTATGAATTTGGCAGTGCTGACCATTTGATCCAACTAATCCATTTATTGTTAAAGCCCAAAAGTCACATGATTCTAGTGAGACTAGACCATATAACTGTGCCATAGACCTTTTCAAAATCCAATTTAATAAGAATACATTCTTTTTTTGGATGGAAGTAAGAATACATTCTTAATGCCTCTGTTCTGAACATGATAGTTGTCCAAGAAGATATACCTACCAAGGACAAAAGTTGACTAAGTACTATTGGACAAGTTGGTACTTGACAATGTACTTACAAAGTCTAGTGGCAAGAAGTTTTGTCACAATCTAGGAGCAACAGTTCAAAAGATTGATTGGCCTTAGGTCCCTAATGTCCTCAACACTGTCCCTTTTAAGTACGAGCACTAAAGAAGTAGAAATTACTAGCATGATACTAGGGCTGTTCCCTGTTCAGGCTGACACGATAACCCGAACCGAACCAACTCAAAAGTGTCGGTTTGGTTTGGTTCAAGATATAGACCCGGGTTGGTTCGGTTTGAAAAAATGAACCCGAATGAACCGAAATCATTCATAGGGGTTGACCCACTGCACGGAGTACACAGAGCGAAGGAGAGACTCCATGTGCGTTTCTGTCCATGGTTACCTCAATAAATATATGAATAGCCCCATTTCTTTGATGCAGGCGATGTGGGATTAATGTTTCTTCCTTCTTATGCTCCACCTGTCCACCCACATGGCCACATGCACAACACCCACACAACTTTGTCCCACATCACTCATCTCAAAAACCAAGGAAGCCAGGACAACCTTGTATGTATAGCTAAGGGGTATGATTCACGGTGTGTAATTTAACACCTTAGCATATTTAGGTTAAGATCATAAAAATTTTAAAATGAGTTATTCTTGTTCTGAAAATATGTAAATAAAAAATTCTATTTTCGGTTCAAACCGAACCAAATCGATTTTTTTTTGTTCAGGTTGAATGATTTAATCGGGTTGGTTTGGGTTGACAAAATATCCCTTCAACCCAAACCAACCCGACCCAAGAACACCCCTACATGATACAACATGGATCATCTTCAAACTCCCTTATAAAAGTCATAAGGTCACTCTTGATAATATCCCAAAAATGCGAGTAGAAGGAAGATGTCAATAAAAAAGATGGTTAACAAAATACATCATTCTAAGTGAAGACTCGATGCTTCCATTCCATGCGGCAGGCATAGATCAAATGCAAATAAACAAAGAGAAAAGGATTGATTGGTGGTATTTACTTTCTTCTTTAGATAAACTAAAGAAGTAATATTTCATTGATAAAGAAAAGATTATAACAAATTGGAAAACTGAGATAAGAAAAGAAGTAAATATTATGTTGCTGGCTTGCAGATCTGGAATAACTCTTTGCGATATCCCAATATATACATATAACCACATATATATGCCATGCAATGCAATTCTTCACAAGAAAAAACCTCATGTCAGATCATCTCTCCAACAAATTGTTCAATCATCACAGATATGCCAAAGAAAAGAATAGGATAAAAGACAATGTGGTCTGATAATAATAACAAAATTATAATGAAAAAAATCCCGAAACACATTCTCTGAAGAATAATTTCCTTAACCTTTAAATATGGGAAACAAGAGAAACAGAACGCAAATTGCAAAAAGAAAAAAGAACAACCTTCTTAAATTTTCTCATCCATAATCAAATCTTTTAGATGATACATATAAATTATGTTGCCAGATTATTTTTGCAAAAGCAAACAAGTGTTCCATTTGAAATCAACCAATGCAGGGTGGCGCCAGGAAAATAAACTTACAAAGTTCTGTGTTTCCTACAGATTACAGAATATCAGGTTACCATTCTTGTCTATTAAGCTAGCACTTAAGATTGGAGGCTAACTGCAGGGAAAACAATGTATATCAGAAATCTATCTGCATGAGAAGATCAACACAATTTAAAAAAAAATAAGAATGCTGAAATAAAGCTATACTAAACAATTGTGGCTGATTTAGGATGAACAAATCAATTAGTTGGGCAAACAATCATGCTAGTTGATAACCTTCTCAGGGAGATGATCTATCTTGGAACCACTCAAAGTTGAACACTATTAACTTCAAAAGTCATTTCCAACTTGATATCTGAAAATGACTATCAAAGATATTGGCAATCTACTAATTTAATCTCTTATCCAGACTAATTGTCCTGATTTTTAATGTGGGAAAAATCAATTCATCCTCAGACTTCGACAAGAGGTGAACACACAAACTATAACATTATATACCATCATTCTGCAATAACCCCTGACGTTGCCCTTGGGCACACTAGTGACTCCAAGTGCTCCTTGGGCACAACAAAAACTCCACAGTACGGCGTTCCCACTAGTTATTCCCAATTGATCGTACACTAGTAGATACAAAATAAACAAAGAAATGAAGAGAATAAAATACCCATCCTTCACAAATTCTCTGAAGAAGTTCAGTTCCAACGTCTCAGAGAACACAACCACGCAAGCATCCTTGTGGTGATGCAAAAGGCTCTCCAGTCCCCGCTGGTGTCGGACGCCATATGCCCACGGAGGGCTGTTCCAGATCATGAAAACGCGAACAGAACACCGTTGTGTAGCGAGGAACCTTTCGATGAACTCCGAGAAGGACGAGTGCGACTCCAACCCTGGGAAATACCCCCAATGCAGGCCATCGGCATACTTAGGTTTCTCTGCAGCATTTGAAGCAACAGTGTGCTTCGTTTTCTCGGAACCAAGGGCCTTTCTCTCAACCCGCTTCATCTGGGAGGATCCTCCAGGAAAGGGAGAGCTCTCGAGGTCCTTCCAGAAGACCTTGTGGAGCAAGCGGTCTCCCCTGGTGAGGCCCGAGGGGAAGGCACCCGCGTCCGGGTCCTGGAGCAGCGGATGAGTTCTCGGGTCTACACGCTCCATGCCCGAACCAAACATGCGGTCCTGCCTGAGATACCTTCCCTTCGTCTCGAACCACGGCGACCACCCGTCCCGCAATGCAGATGCCGATCGGCCGCCGCCTACCTTGAGCAGCAATGCCTCCTCGATGGAGCGAATTGAAGCCAGCTTTAGCCGGATCTCCTCCTCGACCGGCTGGTCGTCGGACGCAAAAGCGAGCCTTCCCAGATCGCTGTAGGACACGGCGTTCTCCGAAAGAACCGGCAGGCGACGACGCTGCTGGGCCCCCCCGCCGAAGAACCGGCGCCGCACGCCAAGAGCATGGTCCCAGAAATAGCCTTCCTCGCCGTCCCTTGAAGCGGCGGTCGTGTCATCTTCCCATGGAGCCTCGTCGGCCTCCTCGACCACATCAAGGGCGTCGATCCTGTCGTCGAGGGCCGCAGCGGCATCGTCGGCGTCGGCGTCACCTAATAGGGGACCGGAGTCGCTCGCAGCACGGATAATGGCGGAGGGATCCCGGGAGTGAGGGAAACCGGGAGCCGAGGATGAGGACGAAGAGAGGCGAGAGTAGAGGACGGAAATGGAGATAAGGAGCAGGAAGGCGGCAACAACAGCGCAGCAGAGGTGAGCGCCGCAGCAGCGAGGGCGTCCTCGCTTGGCCTGGTGCGGACGGAGCATGTCGGCGCGCGGGGATGGCGGTTCTCCTCCCTCCGAGAAGAGAGTGAAGACCCGGAGATGAGGTCCGGAGGAGCAAGATCATTTTGGTCAGACGCAGACGTTTTGACTCGGTAGGCGGACCGGAAAATCAGACCCGAAGCCGAACCGGCCCTACTCTGGGCCTGTTCACGATTTAATTTGATTTAATTTTTAAATATTTTTATCAAATTAAATTAAATTTAAAAAATTAATTAATTTAATTTAATTTACTTTAGTTCGATTTAAATTATATTTTATTAAAATATAATAGATATATTAATATATACTTTTATTTTATTTTATTTTAAATTATATTCTATTAAAATTTAGTGTATATGCTTATACAATTTTATTAATTTTATTTTTCATATTTTAGAAATAAATTTACTTTTATAATAAAAAATACATAAATATTATATTAAATATATATAAAATAAAATATTTAATCTAACTCAGATTATTTAATCTACCGATTTGATTTTGTTTTAATAGTCATAGAAATCAAATTAAATCGATCGATATTTTAAATTAAATTAAATTATTTATTCGATTTAATTTTTTAAGGTAAATCGACTAGTGAAACCCCTACTCTGAGCGGTCTAACGGGTCGGATGGTTCGATTAGATGGTAGTTCTTTTGGGGCACGAATGACATATATATATTACTAAAAGAAAACAGTCACAAAAGACAAAACCATCAACCCGACGCTTCAACAGAAACCTGATCAAAAAATTCATCAGGTAGACCCCCAAGCGATGAAGTCCAGGGGAAGGACCACCCAATGCGTAAAACCCACTTCGCAAGACAATGGGCTGCCGCGTCCACGCTCCTAGGGCAAAAGAGTACAAAGCATTCCACTCCTTCCAGCCGGCGACGACAGGCGGCAACGAAGAAGGATGCTTTCCAAATATACGGCCTGGTGTTCTTGATGGCATTCACCGCCGTAAGTGCATCACTCTCAATAGTTGAAGAGCACCGGTCCAGAAGTTCCTAGGATGAAGCCTCAAGAATCACCTCCGCCTTCAATATTTGAGGATCCATGAAGGTGGATATGCAAGCCTTCCAAGGTGGATATGCAAGCCTTCACCTGTATCATCTCTGATCAAAATATCAATCCCCCCTTTGTCAAAATCCGTTGTTACATCTACATTTATCTTGAAGTGTTATGATGTCGGAGGGTTCCACTTCGAAACAGAGGAATGATCAAGTATGCTAGCTTGGGAAAGAAAGAATTGAGCATCTTTTTTTTCATCAAGGTTAGTCTCCAACTTGGACTCCTTTTCATAGCCTGAATAGTACTGTCGCATCTGTTTTTTCATAACTGCCATATGATTGAAATGTCAAGAACCCTTAAATATAGAAGATGGGATGTTTTCGACACAATTCAATTGAGGAAAATAAGAATAATACGATGAAAAATCTTGTGAAGACCAGCATTCATTAAAGCCCAATTAAGAACCAAACCAAACATTCCTACTCCAAGGGCACCTAAAGAAAAGATGTTCAGTATTCTCTGGACAAGCCTGGCATATAGAGTATCTATTATCAGTATGTGGACATCTTTTAGTAATCTTGGCATTTGTGGGAAGAGCTTTAACTAAAACCTTTCATATTAGAATAACAATCGTGGCTGGAAACAACTTTGTAACGTTTGGATGCCATAATTTCCTACATACTGATTGAAAGAGAGAATACCATTTTGTGAAAAACTTCACACCAATTTATCCTGATCTTCATCTGCATTTATGAGAGTTCGCGAAATTCTAATAACAGGAAAAGTATAAAATGTTGTATGCAAAGTGTCATTATTCCAATGTCCATTATAGATCAATTCATTAACCATAATCGGCAGACTATCAACTCTCAGCTTTGGAGAGGGCAAACCCAACTTGTCTAAGATTTATTGATCCTTCCAAATATTGATTAAAGTACCATCTTTTATTTTCCAAATATATTCCTTATGTAAATCTAGCCTTGCATTTAGTATGTCCTTCCAAAACTTATAATTTTTCACATACCGATTTCTTAAGATCTTTGCCCGTCATTTCTCTTTGCTATGAATAAAAGACCAGGCAAGTGAAAGCAACAAAATTTAATTAACAATGATATGATCTCTAATCCCCAGTTCGCCTTGAAACTTGGCCTTTTAACAGACTCCCAACTTTGAAAATGAAAATTTCTTTTACCTTCTATAGGTTGACCCCACCAGAAGTTACGTTGACAGGATTCAATCTTCTGAACTATAGCTTTGGGGATTCTTTTTAAAGCCCTAATATATATGGGTAGTTAATTCAAAATAGATTTTATGAGTGTAATCCGTCCTGCAGTGGAAAGCAAGTTTACTGTCCAACTAGCTAGTCTCTTTTGGAGTCTATCCAAAAGCCATTTATAGTGATTAATCCTATGATCTGAGATCGAGATGCCAGGGGGAATACCCAAGTAATTTTCAAAATGAGAAGCCTTGCCAAAACTAATAAGGGCACAAATTTGTTTGGACAACTCTTCGAGTACATTTCGACTGAAGCTAATACTATATTTGCTAAAATTAATATATTGACGTGATAAAGCTGGATAAATAGTCAAGATATTCATCATACTTTTTACATTCTCTGGAGTAGTCAAATCACAAATAACCATATCATCTAGTAACATCAGATGAATATTATTTGACCCACCTCTACTCAATGATATCCCCTTAAAAGTACTTCGGTCAACTGAATCTCTTATGGTGATTAGGTGGTGGTGTCGAGTGGTAGCGGGATTTCAAGATTTTGAAAGTTGGATTAGATTTACATAAAAATGAGAAACTTAATCATCGACCTAATTACTTAAATAAGATCGTAATAAGGTCGTTCACCCAAATTATTTAACATTAATGGCTGCTCCCTTTGATTGCTGACTAGGTCAGAGGCTTGATTATTTAAAGCATTTGAAGATATGTCTTAATTAACCGCAAAAGATATCAGTTATATCTTAAAAAATATTTTTTAATTGATTTGCATATTTAACCTTTTCTTTTTAGAAAAAATCTCTTACTAAAGAATCCAAATACCATATACGATGTAACTTTAAGTAAAAAGTAAAGTAAATAAAATGTAAACATCATACTCAAATGAAATACTTTTTATCCACAAACCAAGATGACACTTGTTTTAGTTAAAGTTGAAATTTTGAACTATTAACTTCACCTCTAACATGTTAAAAAAAATTGTTTAATTCACATGTTTATCTTTTAATCAATTTAATATTTACTAAATGTTATAATGTAATTTTTTATCATAGATAGATAGATAGATAGATTATGTCTGAAAATAATAAAAATATAAGATACAACTTAAGATGTATTTAAAGGTTTTTGAGACACATTATCAAACACCTTGAATATGACAAAAGGCCGCTCCGGGACAAAGCGGGGGAATCGTTGCGCGGCGCCCGTGCACGTGCCGCCATGCTCTGTCCCGAAGTCCCGACATCACACAAGTGGATCTTCACCCTCACCGCCTCCGCCTTCGTCAGCGGCGGCGGCGGCGGCCGCCTTATCCTTGTACTCCTGTTCCTCGAGGGTGTCGCAGATGCCGCCGCCTCTCGTCTCCGGCAGGCACACGACGAAGAGCCCGCCGCAGGCGATGACCAGCCCGAAGACGCCGAGCGACGTGAATCGCCCAAACCTCCCTCTCGCCGCCGCCACCAGCAGCGGCGCGAACACGCCGCCCAGCACCAGCGCCTGCCTCACCATCGACAGCGCCGAGTTCCTTACGCTCGTGGGGAAAAGCTCCAGCGAGTAGATGACAATCACGGTGAAGGCCGTGCAGGTGCAGAAGAAGGACGCCACTTCCACCGCCATCCTGACGACCACCGCCTCGACGAAGACGCACGCCACGCCGAGGACGCCGCTGGCGAGCGTGGAGACGAGCACGCAGGCTCGCCGGTTGATGCGGTCTATCAGGAAGAATATGAGGAGCGAAGAAGGGAGTTCCGAGACGGCGTTGATGGCCACGCTGAGGAAGACGTTGAAGCCGAGTGTCCCTACGGCCAGCGGCACCCCGTAGTACATCATCCCGACGCCGAAGCTCGCCGCCATGATCGCCGCCAGCCGCCGCCGCGCCCATCTCTTGCCTAACAACAGCCTCAGCGCGGAGTATAGATCTACGCTGCTACTCCATTCTTCTTCTCCGGCGAACACGTTGAAACCGGAGAAGCTGTAGGTCAAAACGTCCTTGCCGTTGGAGACCGCCATGTCTTTCAGAGTCTTGATAGCTTCGTCCTTCCGGCCGCGCACAAGCAACCACCTCGGCGACTCGGGGACCAGGTAGAAAACCAGAACAGAGTAGAGCAGCGCCGGCGCCGACGTCCAGAGATAGAGAGCCCGCCAAGACGAGTTCCTCCCGGCGTAAGCCAACATGGGAAGGGAGAGGAAGCCGAGCGTAAAGCAGAAGAAGCTGCTGATGCCGACCTCGCCGCGCCACCTTTTCCCGACGAGCTCCGTGGACAAGACGATGGCACTGGTCCCGACGGTGGCGCGACAGAACCCACCGACGAACCTCAGAACAGAGTACACCCACACGTCGGCCGCCGCCACCGTGAGCAGCCCGGCGACCGCCATGCCGAGGCTGCAGAGGAAGAGCATCTTCTTGCGCCCAAGGGTGGAGTCCGCGAGCGTGGCGAGGGCGAGCCCCCCGGCGAGGCAGCCGGCGAAGTAAGCCGACGCGGGGAGGCCGGCGACGAGGGCGCCGGCGCACTCCAGAGACCAATCGGAAATTATGGACACCTGCGGAGGGCGGTCCCATGCCCAGGTGCCTTCCGGGAGGCCGCAGGGACACCCAGGATGCAGAGAATTACAGGGGATTCCGTCGGCGCCGTCGGCGGTGCAGTGCCACGACGGAGCGGCGTCCGTGAAGACGTTGATGAACGTCTGCTGGGCGTCGAATACCCAGGCGAAAGATACCAGGAATGCCTGAAAGAGCTGGGCGTAGCAGTGGTTGCCGCCGACGCAGCGCTCGATCATGTCGTCGAGGGTGGCGGCGGCGGATCTCTTCGGCTGCCGGATACCAACGTCGGTCGCCGGAGGATCTGCGGAATAGGACTCGAGGAGGGGCGTGGTGTCGGCCATCGCCGGAGCGGATGTACGCGGGCTTACAGCCTTACACAGTTGCTAGGAGGAGAGCAGCTTTCCCCATTTATAGCAGCAGCGCGCTCCAACCAGTGTCCTTCTCAGCGGCGCCCGGATCCTCTGTATACTCGGGTGTCCGCACGGTCATCTGGTCCATTTTCTTGCGTGAACAGCTGGGTTGCCCAATTGGAACCGCCGATTTAGAGAGAAATAACATAGTAACATACCGTGGGTCCGTCTGACAACTCATTGAAGTACTTCTCCGGTCACTTAAAATAGAAGACCTTCTAACGTACAGAAGTGAAAGTTATTTTGATTACGTATTTTGAATTATAGAAGAAATATTTCTACGATAAACATATATTTATTTCGTACATAAATATAGTTCTCTCACCCCAAGAAAAGACATGTAACTCAAAATCATCAACCAAATTTACATTCTATTTTTCAAATATTTGAATAGTTAAAGAATCTCCGAAAGAATTCATTACTCGTCGATCTTTTTTGCGAGGAATTCAACCCGATGTTGTTTGTAATATTGATGCATTTTCTATTTCTTCATTTTCAAATTCTTTAAATAGTTCGTCACCTAAATCAAACTCTCCTAATGATAATGATGCATGTTGTTGAGCATGGGTTTTTTAAAAAAAAACTAGCATACTTTTTAATTTTGACAATGCCACTTTATCTTTTAATTTTGCAAAACTAGCACCTTTTCAAGTTGAACTAAGTCGGACATTTTAAGTTCAACTTTATTAAAAAAATATTTTTAACAAAATTTTATTTAAAATTGTAAGATAATAAAGTCGATGTAATAGACATGGACTTTTAAAATAAAAAATAAAGTCAGAGTATTTTAATCCGACTTTTGTATCAAAGTTAGACTTAAAATGTCTGACTTTTAGATTTTTACTTTAAAATCAGACTCAAATACTCCAACTTTAGATAATGATGTTATAGTTGGAGTTAAAAACTCTGACTTAAAAAAACATGTACAAAAATTAGTATCTAATTACAAGTTGGATATCAAAATTCTGACTTTCCTGTTAATAGGGTGTTTGGATAGGGTTTTTTACCTATTTTTTCTCTAAATTTTAAAAATGAAGAAAGGAACCTGTTTGGTTACTTTTTTGGAACGTTCTCTATTTTTTAGAAACAAAGAGTCCTACTCTTAATCTCTCCCTCAGAAACAAAACAAGGTAATGATTGTTTTATTTTCAAGAGAGAAGCGCTCGACACCCTGCACTCGCCGTCTCCTCCGTGCTCGACCTCCTCACCGTCTCCCCGCTCTTGTCTCCCCCGCGCTCGACCTGCTTGCCGTCTCCCGGCCATCGTCGTCTTCCCCCCTCGCCGACTCCCCGCGATTGTCTCCTTGCGAGTGCCTCCAGGGGAGCACCGCGGCGGGGGGCGCCGCCGTGGCGGGGGGAGGCGGACAACGCGGGGGCGCCTGCCGCCAGGGGAGCACCGCGCGGCGGGGGGGGGGGGGAGGGGCTCCGGGGCGCCGTCGCCGCGGGGAGCGGACAACGCGCAGGCTTCACTAGTCGGTAGACGACGCCGCTGCGGGAGGGTGGGGGGGGCGCTGGGAACGACGACGCGGTCTTTTGCTGACCACCGCCGCCGCCGGACGAGTGCCGCCGCCGTGAGGGGAGGGAGGTAGACGAGTCCTCTCTGCGAATGGAGCTCGAGAGAATTTCGCAGAGTGCTAGTCATAACCAAACACTACTATTTAATTTTTAAAAATTATGATTATTTTGCCAAACACCAAATAATTAGACTGTTTTGATTTTAAAATTAAAGTTGAGAAGTCAAATAATTTTGATTTCAAAAATGAGGTTGCCTTAAAATTAAGAACGTTACCAAACACCCTATAAAGTTGGACTTTTAGCCGAACTTCAAAAGTCCAACTTTAACATTTTGGTGTAAAGTCAAACTTTTTGACCATGATTTTGATCAATCAGTATTAGTTTTGCAAAATTAAAAGTTAGGGTGCTAGTTTTATTTTTTAAAAAAAATGGTGCTACTTTAAAAAAATGCTTGCTGAGCATAATACCCATGGCAACTTCTCGTTGGAGCTGACGGCAGAAGTCCCTTGAAGTGATCCACTCTCAACTTACAAGGGAGGCTTGGGGACGGAACGGAGAATTTGATTGGTAAACTTTCAGCGGTCGCTTTGAATTTTGACTTTGACGTTGGATGGCTTCTTACCACAAGCAAACTAATAATAGAAATGTAAATATTACTTAATATCGATGCTTAAAATAATGAACAAGTAAAAATAATTTGATTATGTCCAACAATTTAATAAAATTAATAAAATAAAATATATTAATGAATAAGAATAGGTACATCTTAAATAAAATTTATTATTTAGTTATGTTATATTATCAAATAGTTATTTTTGGAGACAACTCAGTAAATAGTTGATATCTTAGGTGGTTTCTCGATAATTTATCTATATTGGTTATTGACCATGCATGTATTATCTTAATGGATATGAACAAAGATATATCATAAACCAATGACTCACATTCTAAGATAGTTAAACATATGCATATGTCCCATGTGTACATTTGGTCATCCTTGACTCCCTAGTTCACCCTTCTTCCTTGGGTCTTGACACTCAACAAGTCTCACCTTAATATTCGATGGCGATGTTTCATTCCCCTCCCGCGTTGTGATTGTGTAGTACATATACGCGATGACAGCTCCTTCCCCTCCCTAATCCATTTGTTGCCAAGTTTGACATCTCGCAAGGCCCACAAATACAGGAGGAACATGTCCACGCATAATCTATTGGAAGGTTGACGACAATGTAAAATAGGAGTGGATAGTGCAATTGCACATGAAGATGCTTCACCTGTCGCCACATTCAAGCTTCCCTATCTATTGACTATGTAAGGAATCATTCTATAAAATAGGGTGCAACAAAAGCGACGATTCAATGGTTATAGATTAATCAATCTACCAATCATGAAGGGTACAAATCACATCCTATGATCCCAAATGACTATATAGATATTCTTATTTTTATTGAGCATTTTCATCATTAGTTACCACATGGATATAAACTCTCATCCATTCAATGTCCCGGTCGGAAATGAGTACGGCATCGACTGTCAACTTCTTAGTATATCAACACTACGAGATCTTGTACTCAGTATCAAATCAATTGAAAAACTCATTTTCTAATTATTCTCTCTATTTTGGTCAGAGATTTAGAGTACTATCCCATAGGACATTCACTCCCACTTATCGAAAGTGAATGATTCTTTGTTATTTGCTCAATCACCTCAACTAGAATTTTCTTGTCCTAATCCATCGCTGTATTAAACTTTCTAAATGATGATTCATAAGTCAATAGTTAAAACACAAGTTTCACCTAACAAAGACATCTTTGGTGACTCAAGTCAAATGTCTAACTATGCAATCGTAATGATAAAAAATCCTGATTGAAAGTTTAGTAAGATACCATTCAATATTTCTAATTTGGTCAATTTAGTGAATTTATTTGAATAATAAGTAAATATCTTAGTGTCTCTATACTAATGATAAATGAGATCAGTCATAACCGTCATGTAAGAAAAAAATTACATATACTAATCTATATGGATCTTTGATATCTCGTCTCAAAGATCATATGACAATGAATAATAAGATCATATACCTCTAAATGATTGATTCTATTATTATAATATCATCATGATTCAATCATCATTTTATATGATTAAAGACTTCATTATAATGTTTGAAGAGCTAATTATAAAAATGTTCTATTTAATTAAATATGATATTTTCAGAAATATCGAATCATATCATATATGATTGACTTATAAAACATATTTTTATCAGACTAGCTAGCCTAGTTGTACCTCCATAACCCCCTTCTCTCTCTTTCTCCACAACTCCCCTTACAGTCCATTATTCTATCGTAATTCATTTTTAAATGGATACTACAATATAGCTCATGAATAAACATGCTCCCAACAGTTAGCAAACAGTAAGTGGATATCCCTTTTCCTTATAGGATGTAGATATAGATAATACTATTATTTGACGTATATTCAACCTGTTGACATCCCTAATCATGTGATCATTTAAACTAGTAGAGATGCAGCCCCTCCTAGTTAGCAAGATCTCTTTGTTGATCGATGGGGGTGATTCATACTCCTCTTGATAGCTTTTCATGTCAATCCATCTCGGGTCGTGCCACATAGATCTAAAAAATAATGTGCAATCATTTTTTATAAAATTTTTAATTTACACTAAATTTAATAACAAGATTTATTTTTGATATTTTTTAATTTTAATGGAGCTAGCATGAAAAGAATAAAAAAATTTAATAATTTGATTTGATTTTACGATAGTTAACCATTTTTTAACCTACTTTTATATCACATTACTATAAAAATCAAATATCTTGATAATTTATCTAAATCAAAGTAACACAATTTTTTTATCAATTTGTATAATTTTTATTAAAATTGTATAATAATACATGGTAATAATTAACATAATCAAAATTTTTATGTATGAATAATATAAAATGTAGAATTAAAATTTTAAGAGAATTATATCAAATGTTAATAGTAATATAAAATTTAATTGTTTATTTAAATAAAATAAATATTTTAATTTTTTTTACATTTTTAATGAAATGAAAATCGTAATGAATCTAGAATATCATGATCTTGACATTTTTACTGTCGACTGAATAAATCATTACAAAGTTTTGATTATTTAATTTTTTGTTAAGAATAAAACATGAATTGCAATAAAATTATCCACTTGCATTGATGTTCTGTCATCTAGAAATATCGAAATCAAAATTAGTAACATATTGTCTTTAATATTCTAACTAAGTTGGGTATTAGAGTGTGCATTGGGTAATAATATTAAACACCCCTATTATTTTGAATCCCCTAACCAAGCAAGCTGCCACACGTTTTGAATAGAAGAAGCAGCGAGCCACAAGATTAATCAATCTCTTTGACGATGAGAGGAGTGAGTCGTGTCTAAATTTTTTTACGAGTGATCGATCTCATATAGATCTCTCGTGGTTATAAGCAAACTCTGACTTGCATACCTTTCAAGTTGCATAAATTTAGGGAGCATTTAAATACTCTACTGAGCACTTGCATGACTCTCAGATATAATACTAGATCGATAATGTCTATTCTAATGTTAATATATGTATATTTGTCTTCACACCAAAAGTAATATAGGATCAAATTTAATACTACAACTATTGGGTTGCACGATAGATTTTTACACACTAATTTCCTATTAAAAGGTTGTACTAAATAAAATGTGAAAGGACCAATGTCACAAATTCTTCATTTGTGCAGAGAGAGATGCAATAACAAAAAAGAAGAAGAAGAAGAAGAATGAGAGTATCATATATGACCGAACCAAGCGGAGAGGCCCTGAGATAAAAAAAAAGAGAGTTACCAAACCCCCTTTTTTGCCTAAACAAAAATTTTCTTTAAAAACGTAAACATTCAGTGGTTATTCTTTTAACAAGTTTCATTACAAAAACTCACTCAACCAAACACGGCCTTAGCTATATATAAAACTGACTATTTCCCTCTCCTTGAATACCATGGATCACTGACCTAAAGGGTACAGGGGGTCATCCCCCTAGATTTTCTACCAAGTCATAGCAATTATGCATTGTCGTGAATAGTTATCTTCTCCAAAGCCCGGGATAAGAACAGTCGTCGGAATGATTATATCTATGCACATACGTACAAAGTTGTGCACGTACGTATACAACGAGATGAGATGAGACACCTCTCTGACCGGAAGGCGGCAAGCAGACGATGAGATGAGACACCTCTTCGACTAAAAGATAGACGCCCTCGAGGAAGCATCCCGCCAGAATCGACAGGGCGGAGGCGGAGCTGCCGGCGGGCCGCCGCCGCCTTTCCTTCCGCCGACGGCCGGCCGCAGTAGACACCGGAAGACAGATCCCGTTCTTATCCCGGTCGAGGTCCGAAAACAGCAGCGCACACCGTCGGGGTTCGCAACCGCGGCGGACCGAGGGCTGCTCGCCTTACTCCTGTGTTTGCCGTGGTTTTTTCCGGATAGAGTTCGGATGTATAATACGTGATCGATGATGGGACAGTTAATATCCAAATGTGAGCGACCTCAAGAGACGGACTCCATCGGAAAGTCTGTTGAAGTGATTCGAACTCAATCACGGTTAAACTCGGACAAGTAACAAACTCGGAGTTTTTTGTGGTGTTCGCTGGGAAAAGGGCGTGATAGGATGAGGGAAAGGCGTTTTCTTTTGGTTTGCGTTTATCTTTTCTTCCTATCAACCTGATTTACTGGTGGACACGGTAAATATTCCTCTTTGTCTCCTCGAAACTCTTCTTTTTGGGAGTTTTGGAGCTCGTCAAGGTTTTTACCTCGGAATCTTTGTTTTCCCTTCTCCTATTTCAGTGTTTTTAGGTGTCTGCTTGGACTAATCCATCTCCTTTGTTCTCTATTTGTGATCCATTTTATGTTCGGAGGTGAGTTAGTTTTGTCTATCCACAATTCAACTTTCGAGGTTTCTTTCTATTCAAGTTTATTGTCATGGTGTTATCGGCAGGGGCTGTTAGGTTGGGCATCATCCACGTCTTCTGAGCGTGATCATCCAGCCTCCTTGCTTATATCAAACTCTTGGAAGAGAGTCCGTTTACTTGGACCGTCAAAGCACAATGTTGCGCAGGTCCAACACTTATCATGGCAATGCTCCGTCAAGTTAGTGTCAAAGTCTCGGAGTTGTTCTAATGTTAGTTTTCGTCTGGTCTTGTTGGTGTTAGTATCTATCTTTTGTTTTTTTTTTGTTGTATTTGTGTTTGGGTCAGTCGTTTGTTTTTGTCTGAATTTTAGTTGAATGGAAGTCGTTTTTCAAAAAAAAAAACAAACAAACTCGGAGTTCGCCGATCGACTCTCAGAGGATCTTTTGAGAGGACTCACTCACATTCGAATATTTAATACGTGATAGGACAGTTAATAGATACATGACGAGACGAGACATTTAATATCTAATAAACATATATTGGATATTATCCCTAAATCACGTGAGAAAGGAAAGAATAAAACAAAGAGAAAACAAACAACTCTCTGGATAAAGACCTCCGGTAACACATTATCAGACTCATTCGTTACCTTAATAGATAGTTAAAACATCGTCGAAAGTTTTTGAATAAGATATTCGTAACTATCTATCGATTATCTATCTTTTAGTGGATATGGTCGTTGATGCATTATAGACCGAAGCTAAAAAACTATCTTCGTATCCGTTAATTAAAATATGATCTAACAATTAAGAAAATATACCGATCTCAAATATGATCCAATGGCCAAGAAATACATCAACAATAATCCTTACGATTATAACCTCGAAAATCTTAAAATTCATGAGAAACACCAACCTCAACTTGGGAACTATGCTCTCGTCCCGTTCCTGTTCTGCTAGGCTTACGGCACAGTCTCTGTTCCTCTTCCTCCTCGAGATACTTAGAGTGTGATATATTGCCGGAGGGAGCAACTGTTTGGGTGTCTGTTCCTCCTTGACGTCCGACGGAGTAGAACCGAGTCACATACTCGGTCACCAGCATGTTCACTACTGCTGCGATCACGCCATTCACGACGAGATAGTCAAATGCATAAGTTATTTTCATATGTTAATAGCGATGATGTTAGTACAATTATATAATTCATAAACAAATCACAATCATAGGCAATGTCTACGGGGGCATTGGTTGAGAAAATAGTGTAAATACGTTAACAAATTATCTTGTTAAAATGAGGGACAAAACACTTCTTAGGGCTGCGCTATTAATGTTTGTATACGTAGACAATCTTTTTGACCTGGGCGAGACTACGGTCACGGTGAGTATGTAATCGAATTTTTTTTCTAATATTGCACTTTTACTTTACGTAGATCGTAGATATTGCTGATTTTAATATATATTATATTCCGATCATCAAAACTACGCGTCAAAATTTACATCGTCTTGCGCAACTATTTTTTAACCATTATTCTCGAAAAAAAACGAAAAATTACTAGTAATACTGATGTATCTGTTAATTATAGTACTGAGGCCATTATCTGATGGTGTGAATACATTATCGTCGTCGTCGTCATCGTGATCGCGAGAGAAGTCAATGGGGGCGATGGTGGGCCCTCTTTTTTTTTACCCGCCCACACTTAGTTTTTTATTTCTTTATTTCGATATTTTTTATTTCTGATTTGAAACATTATCTTCGGGCGGGCGACGGACCACATAGAAAAAAATCGCAGAAGGTACTGTCCAGACAATGCCTCCCATCGCATTCACCTTTCTTTTTTTTTCTCTCTTTTGAAAAGTTTTGAAGTGATTGATTGAAAGGCTTTTTGACTTTTATGGTTTTATGGGCTTAATAGCCAGGCGTTCACAAAAAAAAAATAAAGAAAGAAAAAGAAGCATGACTTCGAGCTATTATATATTATGGCTTCTTTGTAATCTGTTGTGAGATAATCAGATTAGAGTATCTGCAATAAATCTTTACTCTTTATATTAATTATAAATGAATTAATCAACAAAAGTTACATAAGATAAGGATATGAAGTTAGATACGCGGAGAAATAAGTTTAATTAAGTTAATTATAATTGAGATAGAATATATGTAGTATAGATCCATGAAAATCAAATGAAGGAATACGAGAAAGTTGATTTGGATGGAATAAGATTATCTTAAAATATTTTAATCAAGTATTTTGGGTTTGTTATTCAAAAAGATGGAGAATGTGATAAGGATTGCCAACCATAAGAGTAGAGTATGTTAAATGAAGTGGAAATCAACTATAAAGTTTATAAGTGATCGTCAAATTTTACTAAAGATGAAACAAGATTTATATCATGTAGGTATAAGACTCAGAATATTGTATATTAATAAATATATGATAATAAAATAAAAATATGTCTCTAAAATAAATATTACCAGATAGAATATTAAATAGATATGTGGTCATATTAGATAGAAAAGACAAATTAAATATATCAAAAATTTGGAAGCTACGACAATTTTAAGGAAGTTGAAAAAAAAAGGATTTTGAGATTGTTGGGATAGGTTAAACGTAGACGCAAAGAAGTTTTTGTTAGAAAAAGTAAAAATGCCAAAGAAATAGAAATAAAATGACTTAGTAGGCAAGGATAATCAAATATAATTTAGATGATTTAAATAACTCCAAACAAGTGTATCAAAATCATAATCAACTACAAATAACTTGGGATTAAGACTCTGCAGGTTTGGTTGAGTTAAGTAAATTAGAGGAACCCAATTGTTGAGTGATGTTAGATAAAATGTAGGACCCTTATGAGTGAGATCCAGATGAGAATATAGAGATTTTTGATTAAATGGGAGGATACACATTTTCTAACGGCTATCAATCATAAAACTGATGGATGAGGGACCTGACTGAACCCAACACATATATATTAATATTGACTGTATGCATTTCAAAGGAATTTAATTAGCTGATCTAAAGACATTTGACACCTAATGCATTCCATTATAGGGTGGCACTTCTCGGGTTCGAGCCCGAGACCGTCCCCGTATATATATATTGACAACAAGACCACCTAATTCATTCGTAACATAAAAATATGAATATACACACTTCAGACAGAAATTGATGGTGGTTTTTTTCTTAAATAACACCATTTTTAATGAGAATATATAATAAGGACAGCAGAGTAGAAAAATAGTGAGGCAGCAAACATTAGCTTGAACTTGGTTTACAAGTATGACTTTAAGTCCAACCTAGAAAGTCAGATCACTAATAGAGTCCGACTTTAATATTTATTTCTTAAAAAAATAATAATCGCCATCTAATGATAATCAAAGACTAATATTAGACATTGGCTTCGAACAAAGCGGGTGCGATAGACACCAACTTTTAAAGTCAAACAAAAACACTTTGACTAATTACGAATAGAGGATGTTAAATTACGACGTAAGTCGAATTAAATAACTCCGGCCGTAGACACCAACTTATGTTTACATAAGTCGGATATTTGTAGTCTGACTTTAAAGTCGGAGTATGAATAGCAGAACAAAGTGGGAGTATACTACTCTTATTTATAAAATTAAACTTGATTAACGATAAAGTCGGACACAACGAATAGAGTTTTCTCGAAGTGGGACTCATGAAAGGTACGATGTGGTCTTTTTTATTTCTTAAGGTGAGATTCTTATAATTTTAATTAAAAATTGGATTATTTTAAAAAGAAAATCCACGACCGTGGCACGACGAAGATGGCGGCCGCGGGATGGCATCCGCAGGAAGTTGGCTGAAGGCTCTGTGCGAAGAGGGCGGCCGCGGGATTGCATCTGGGACTCTGCGTGACGACGGCGGCCGCCGGATGGCCGGACTCTGCGCAAAGACGGCGGCCGCGCCGCGGAACGTTGGCGCTGGACTCCACGCAACGACGGCGGCACCGGGATCGCCGGACTCTGCGCGAAGACGGCGGATGCGCCGCGGGACGTTGGCGCCGGTGAGGGCTCTGTGTGAAGATGGTGGCCGCGGGAAGGCGGCGTGCAAAACAAGTCCATGCGAAGATGGCAGATGCGAGAGCATCGGGAGCGAATTTCTTGTCTCGAGAAGGAGATAATTTCTCCTTCTAACTCCCACCTTCCGAGTGAAGTGGAAGCGTTTTTTTTTCTCACCAAACGGCCATACGAAATTGGGAATACATTTTAAAAGAAGAAGAAGAAGGTAAAAAAAAAAGTACTTCCGACTTCCGAGGCGTTGTCGAACAGACTCCACGTGATAGAGCCAAAATCGGCATACACGAGCACGATGGAATAGTCTCACATTGGGGGGGCATAAAAGAATCGATGAAAAATATAAGAAAATGTCTACTTCACTCTTTGTCTTAAAATTTCGAGTTAGATGTTCTATTTGTTTAACATGGGCTGACCCAATAAAGTTAGGACCACGGTGGTTTATTTTGGGCGGCACCGACGAGGCCCAACGATGTGGCAACAGAGGTTCGTTGGCGGGGCTCAATTGCGCCAAGGACAGTGAAAAAAATCAGAAACCATACTAATTCTTTATATTCTTATTAATTTAATATTTAGTAACACCTTTATTTATATTTATATTTATTTTAAAATGTCATGTTATTTTTATAGTCACAAAAAATATTGATAATACTCGATTTGACTGTTGGTGAAAAGAAAACAATTCAAACCACTACATTTGTCTTGCTGAATGTGATTTGCTAGGGTTGCAAATAGATAATTGTTGATATCCGTAATGTATACATCAATTTTATTAAAAAACAATTAATAAATATCATTTTATTGTTTTTATATGATATGTATTAAATCTTATTTTTAATGTTTTAACCTTATGTATCATACGCATACAGTTTTTATTATTATAATATTAATTTATTATTGAAATCGGATAAGTATACGGAAATAACCGTTTGTTCGTGGTTCCAACAATTCCAATAACTTATAAAATATAAAAATACGTTTCTAACCAGTTAAGTTTTTTTAGAACTCGATCAAAATATCAAAATATCAAAATTTGTCCCCTAATTTTGCACTTTACTAGGTCTTGACAATGTTTGAATATCAAAATTTGTCCCCTAAACCCTAAACCCTAAATCTACAACGGCCCCACTGAATGACCGATGGCTTTGCTAATCCTATGCCAATAAGTTTGAAAGCCAAAATGATACTATTTTCTAATAAAAATGATAATGTTTTCACATCAATATTTATCTACTAACTAATAGAAATATATGTCCTATAAGTCAATCATATATAATATGATTTGACATTTCTAAAAATATCTTATTCAACTAATTAGGAAAATCTTCATTACAAACTCTTATTAGATGCGAATATCGTAATGAAGTTCTTGATCATATGCAATGATGATTAAATCATGATAATGAAATTGATCATCTAGAGGTATGTGATCTAAATGTTCCTAGTCATAAAATCTTTGAGACAGACATCAATGATCCGGATAGACTAGTGTTTATGATATCTTCTCATGTAATGAAGATGATTGATCTCATTGGTCATTAGTGTGAAGACACTGAGATGCACATATAGGTGATCATTAGTTGAATGAGTTCACTGAACTGACCGAATTAAAAATCATGTATGATATCTTACTTAACTGTCGATCATGATTACTATTATCAAAGTTGCATGGTTAGACCTTTGACCTGAGACGCCAAAGATGCCTTGTTGGGTGGAACTTGTACTTTGACCGTTGTCTTATGAATCACCATATAGATGGTCCAATATAGCAATGGATTAGGTATAAGAAAAACCTGAAGGAGGCAATTGAGTAGATAACAAAGGATCGTCCACTCTCAGTAAGTGAGAATGAATGTCCTATGGGATAGTGCCCTAAATCTCTAACCAGGGTAGATATGATGATTGGAAATGAAGTTTTCTGATTGATCCAATTTCGAGTACAAGATCCTATACAGTCGGTATACTAAGGAGTTGACAGTGTGCTATACTCCCTTCCAACCAGGACATTGAATGGACGAGAGTTTATATCCATGCGGTAACTGATAATGGAAAGGCTCAATGGATATATGATTATCCCCATAGCTTTTTGGGATCATGGGAGGTGGCTTGTACCCTTCATGATCGATAGGCCGATTAATCTGTAATCGGATAACAGATTTAAATAAATTAAATAAAATTATTCTAGTTTAATTAGGCCTCAACCAAATAGATTATTGGGCCTAATGGGTCGCATACATAAAAACTTATCCATAAGTATAGGGGCAAGGATGTAATTTATAAAGATTTTAGATTTTTATGAAAAATTCTAAAATTTTCTATAAATACTAATAGTTTCTATCAAACTCTATCAAGCCAAAGGTAAAAACTATATCCTCAACTTTCTCCCTACCTCTTTCTCTCTCTAGAAGGCATCTATGGGCGATGGAGCTCCGTTCGGGAACAGTTCTCGAGACCGGTATGAAAGGAGAACCTGCTGTGGATGAAGTTCGTATTGATACCGCTGGAGACCAGACACTTAAACGGTTTGAAGAACTTGAGAAGCTCATTTCATTCTCCTCCATGGAAATATATGAATCATTATAAGGTATAATTCAACCCGATTTGATCGATTTTCGATTTTCATCGTTTAGTTCTAATTGAGACAGATTATAAAGGAACTCATAGGAATGATCACTTCTGCTGCACCATATTTTATAAGACTATTCCATACAACGGCCACGTTGAATCACTGATCGGTTGTGTTAATCCTATGCCAATAAGTTTGAAGCTAAAATGATAATGTTTTCTATAAAAATTGATAATGTTTTCCCTTCAATATTTATCTACTAGCTAGGTGAGAGCTATATGCATATATTAATATATAATATACCCCTCTAGATTCCAAAATGAAGACTACAGATATATGGATTATATATGGATATATATTACTATGCATGAATCTCCGCGCAGTTGGGGTGAGCAAACATATATATCAATGATGCATCTTAGTTTTTATTGATTCGTTTTATACTATAGATTTTAGATACACAGTTGTAAGACAAAGAGGACAAGGTGTTCAAGGCCGTCAAATAGGCTATTTTAGCTTGGACAATAAGGCAACTACTTTAGGGCGTCCCACCATTAGTAGAATTGGATGATGTTAATATAGATAGGTAGAGACACATTATAACTTAATAAATTTCGAAGTATATATGTATTGTTAAAATTTTAAGGAGCAATTTAAAGTATATATGCATTATTAAAAATCTTATACATATAAAAACAATATAAGTGATGGTGAAAGACTTATAACATAATGCCACCGTCCTTTGGTGGATGCCTATGATTTGTGGTTCGACCAACGCCCTTAATTATAGGGTCGTGGGAATGATGTGGGATTAAAACCAGCGCCTGATAAAAACTTTTTATCAATCATGCGAAAGAAACAACAAGAAGGAGAAAAAAAAAAGAAATAATGAAGAAGAAATATGAAACAAACCGGATAAGAAGAAGAAGAAGAAATGCTAAAATACCAACTTATAGGTATATATATAGATATCATCTACCATTTTGCGCCATCTTCTAAAATACAATTAGCAATTAGTTAGCAGATATTTAACGTTCATAAAAAGAATTATACTAGCTACAAGTTGAGTATAGATAATTAAGGCATTTGTGCCAAGTTATTCTCATATAAATTAGTAGAATCACATGCAGCGGTGCTTGTATTGAAAAGAGTATTCTTATATCAAGGGAAACTATATATATATAGAGTCGACTATGAGATAGTACCCATGCATCTTTTCTTATAAAAATAAATTTGTTCGAAGTATTTTTAAGGTAAAATTAATGTAATCTATAAACATATACACAAGATTTTAATAGAATGTGATTTAAAATGAACAAAATAAAATTATATATCGATATATTTACTGTATCTTAATAAAATATGATTTGAATAAATTTAGAAGATAATTCGATTCGAGAAAAAATACTCGAAGATTAAACTAAACCTGAACAGCCTTCCCCGCCACCGCCGCCTCGCAACGCCCCCCCCCTCGTTTATTTATTCCCCCCCCCCCCCGAAATTCGCACCCAGTCCGGTTCAAAGAACAGCCTTCAATGTACAGTCCCATGTCACAATTGTTATAACTGTGGGTCCGAATGATACAACTTCCGCCCCAATCTGAACTACTCTCGTTGATATGGTGGTAAAATTGATGTAAATTGACCTCTTTGCCCCCTCACAGTGCACAACACGATGGCATCAAATGTCAGGTTTCAAAATCGGATGGCTGGCCGCAATGCCCATTTAATTTTTAAAATTAATAGACAGTAAAATAATAAACACTTATTTTTAAATATTGATAAAGAAATTGGGAGGTGGATGATTTTATACGAAATTTCAATTTGATAAGTAAATAGCGTTTTCTAATAAGAAAAAATATTAAATAAATTTGTGTGAACAGTTTTATTTCGACGAATACTCTCCTAGTAGTGTGCTTAAAAATAAAAATAAATAAAATTAAAATGAATAAAAATATTAAATATTCTAAAAAAATATAATTTTATATGCTCACATTTCAATAGTACAGATTATTTAAACATGTAAATACAAAATAAATTAAATATAAAAAATAAATAAGATGTTTTTATCTAAAATAGTCAAATATTCATCAACTATTTAAAAATATCAAAGGTATGTCATAAATTTAAACATAATAAATAAGAATATATAACAAACAAATAAATAAAAACCATTATATTTGAAGATGGATTTAATATATGTAATGTTATGTGAGATGGATTCAGGAAGTGGGAGTGTCTAAAATATTTTTGTTTATCTTAAATATAATAATATTTTTAACATTGTATCAAAATAAATTAATATTTATTAACTCATGAAGAAGTAGATTTATATTCTTACATGATAGTAAAATAACAAGAGAGATTAGTAAACCTGCTGCGTCCATGCCAACGTAGTTTTGAAATTTACGTCTCGAAGCAACGTTCGGTCGGCAAGAGCTCGGTCGGAAATGGGCTCGATTACGGAAGGGTACGTTTGACATTTTAAAATCATGGTAATGCCCACTTAACAGAGGCCGGCGGAAACGGATCACGCGTTAAAAGTTTCTTGGACGCCGGACTATCCATCAAATAGATTTAGTCAACGGATTGATCGTTAAACTGACTTTCTTAAACGGAGCGGAAGTTAATTTTCCCTAAAATAAATGAGTTGAATTTGAATATCACACCACTCCCACCCACGCCCCCGCAACCCCTGCCCAGTGCCCCCCCCCCCCCCCCCCCTCTCTCTCTCTCTCTCGTTCATATTTTATTAATTACATCAATCATTTGTCATTTTTTATATTACGAGGCTCGAGGGTTACCCAATCTCGCCGTTGCCTCGATCGCTCCACGTGTCGATATTTTTGGAACTTTGCAAATTATCAGCTTTGTCAGGGTAGAGATTCTGATTTATCTTTAGTATATATCGATATATTAATTGATATGTTAAAATATATTTATCAGATAAAATAATAATTTAATTATTTGATTATCCGTACGAGATTATTTAAATGTCGATCGCACGTGTTATTCGCGCGTAGTTGTATTTGTTTTCGTGAACCGGATTAGTTAATCACGAGCGTGATTAATCGTGATTTAGTAATTATAAAAATTAATTAAATATTGTGACGATCAATCACATCCTTTGAATTAAATTATGGAAATAGAAATTACGATATTTTATACTCGTATTTATAACCGACTCATGTTAAGAATAACTTTAAGTCATTAATATTTAAATCGAAACCAAAGTTAATTTGGCATGTTAACTTTGGAGAAAAATTGATTGAGATTCGTAGTTGCTTGAATTTATGTATAATCGAATCATGTGCATGATTCGGTACACTTGCGTATCACTCCTGATTGGGTCTATTGTATGAAAATGTGAAATAAAGAAATGATTACGCAAGGACAGTAGAAAAAATCAGAAACCATACTAATTCTTTATATTATTATTAATTTAATATTTAGTAACACCTTTAGTTATATTTATATTTAATTTAAAATGCCATGTTATTTTTCTAGTCACAAAAAATATTGATGATACTCAATTTGACTGTCGGTGAAAAGAAAACAATTCAAACGACTACATTTTGTCTTGCTTAATGTGATTTGCTAGGTTTGCAAATAGATAATTGCTGATATCCATAATTTATATATATCAATTTTATTAAAAAGAAACTAATAAATATCATTTTATTGTTTTTATATGATATGCATTAAAATTTATTTTTAATGTTTTAACATTTATGTATCATGCAGTTAAAGTAAAATATTTTTTGATATAAATAGGATGTGATAATTTATTATCTTAACCATAATAATTTTTATTTATAAATTAAATTAATTAACATGATGTAATAAATAACATAATATCTAATAATTTATATCATATATAAATTTTGAGACGAATAAAATATGATGAATTTTTATTGCAAACACGTCAATATTTCGAGGTCATAAATCAGTTGAAAATTATAAAGTAGTTCTAAAAGTTGAAAATAAAATTGAAGATTCTAATCAACTATTAAATTTTAAATTTATTGAAATCTAATATTAAAATAAGATACTAAATACTTTGTTTAATATGAAAGGGTAAAAACAGACATTTTTAATGAAAATCAGAATGAGTGTGTTGATATTTTGCAGAAACGGACCTAATCATAAAATGTTTTTGAGAACGAATCTACTGGTAAAATGCTCTCCTTAAAATGGACCTAGTCTCCATTTTGCCAAAATTTTTCTCTCCGACACATTCACGGTGTTTAACATAATAACCTTCTTTTCGTAAATGGTTTCGAGCAACTATACCAAAATCGTCGCAGGTATTTTGCATATATATGTTCGGGTATTTTACATAATAACGAACCTTTATTTTCAAAGTCAGCGAAGACCCACCGACGGTCACACCACGCAGCGTCTCTTCACTTCCGATCGGAGTAGGTGGAGGCAGTCAGCCTTCCCTCTCCGGCATTAAAATCGGGCCTTCCCAGGCCAGGACCTGCAGCACCGATCCTCCTCCGCGATGGCCGACGCCACGCCCCTTCTCCTCCAGCATCACCAGTCCCACGCCGAAGCTCCTCCCGGGACGACCGATGCTCGCATCCGGCGGCCGAAGAGATCCGCCGACGCCACCCTCGACGACGTGATCGAGCGCTGCGTCGGCGGCAACCACTGCTCCGCCCAGCTCTTTCAGGCATTCCTGGTATCTTTCGTCTGGGTATTCGACGCCCAGCAGACGTTCATCAACGTCTTCACGGACGCCGCTCCGTCGTGGCACTGCACCGCCGACGGCGCCGACGCTGGCCCCTGTAATTCTCTGCATCGCGGGGGTCCCTGCGGCCTCCCGGAAGGCACCTGGGCATGGGACCGCCCTCCGCCGGTGTCCATAATATCCGATTGGTCTCTGGAGTGCGCCGGCCCCTTCGTCACCGGCCTCCCCGCGTCGGCTTACTTCGCCGGCTGCCTCGCCGGGGGTCTCGCCCTCGCCACGCTCGCGGACTCCACCCTTGGGCGTAAGAAGATGCTCTTCCTCTGCTGTCTCGGCGCGGCGGTCGCCGGGCTGCTCACGGGGGCGGCGCCCGGCGTGTGGGTGTACTCTGTGCTGAGGTTCGTCGGTGGGTTCTGCCGCGCCACCGTCGGTACCAGTGCCCTCGTCTTGTCCACGGAGCTCGTCGGGAGAAGCTGGCGCGGCGAGGTCGGCATCGGCGGCTTCTTCTGCTTTACGTTGGGCTTCCTCTCCCTTCCCGTGTTGGCTTACGCCGGTAGGAACTCCTCTTGGCGGGCTCTCTATCTCTGGACGTCGGCGCCGGCGCTGCTCTACTCCGTTCTGGTCTACCTCCTGGTCCCCGAGTCGCCGAGGTGGTTGCTTGTGCGCGGCCGGAAGGACGAAGCTATCAAGACTCTGAAGGACATCGCAGCCTCCAATGGCAAGGACGTCTCGACCTGCAGCTTCTCCGCTTTCGACCTGTTCGCCGGAGAAGAAGATCGGAATAGCAACAGCCTGGATCTGTATTCTGCCCTGACGTTGTTGTTAGGCAAGGGGTGGGCGCGGCGGCGGCTGGCGGCGGTTATGGCGGCGAGCTTCGGCATCGGAATGGTGTACTTCGGCGTGCCGCTGGCCGTAGGAACTCTCGGCTTCAACATCTTCCTCAGCGTGGCCCTCAACGCCGTCTCGGAGCTCCCTTGTTCGCTCGTCATCTTCTTCCTGATAGGCAGGATCAACCGGCGAGCCTGCGTGCTCGTCTGCACGCTGGCCAGCGGCGTCCTCGGCGTAGCATGCGTCTTCGTCGAGGCGGTGGCCGTCAGGATGGCGGCGGAAGCGGCGTCCTTCTTCTGCGCCTGCACGGCCTTCAACGTGATTTTCATCTACTCGCTGGAGCTTTTCCCCACGATTGTGAGGAACTCGGCGCTGTCGATGGTGAGGCAGGCGTCGATGCTGGGCGGCGTGTTCGCGCCGCCGCTGGTCGCCGCGGCGAGAGGGTGGAGCGGGCGATTCACGTCGTTTGGGGTGTTCGGGCTGGTCATCGCCTGCGGCGGGCTTTTCGTCGTGTGCCTGCCGGAGACGAGCGGCGGCGGCGGCATCTGCGACACCCTCGAGGAACAGGAGTACAAGGAAGAGGCGGCGGCGAGGGTGAAGATCCGGTCGTGTGATGATCGGGAGACAGGTCCCTCCGCGCACGGGTGAGAGAGGAGAGCGGATCACCTCAGTCCCGGGTGGAGGAAGAAGTCTCAGTCCCCAATCAGAGGCGGCCACATACCCCTATCACTTAAGTGAACCGAACCGGTTCAATTTCAGATCTCGGTTCGGTCCGGTTCACCAAACCGGTTCACTTAAGTGACGGGGGTATGTGGCCGCCTCTGATTGGGGACTGAGGCTTCTCCCTCCACCCCGGGACTGAGGTGATCCACTCTCGTGAGAGATGTATTAAGCGATAGCTCAATAGCGATTCAATGAGATCGAATGACTTAGGGCTCATTTGATAACTTCGAATAAGATATCTGATTTGGTCACACATTAGATGTTTGATGATGTTCGATAACATAATTGATTAGGGTCTGACCGAAACTTTGAAATTTGATATTGCTCTGAGTCATTCAGTAATTGTATATTATTTTTTTATTTAGACGGTGCGCGTTGACGTTCACAGTTTCACATTTAACATCTGTTCTTGCATTTAATGTATTGATTTGACAATTAAAATATAATTATATTTTTATTTGAATAATGAGAAAATTATTTATAAATCTAACGTTCGTGTTATGTCATGCACATGTATAATAAATTTATTAAAATATTTATAATAAATGTAACGTTGATGTTACGTCATGCATATGTATAATACAATTTATTAAAATATTTTTTGACTCATTATATAATAAATTTTAAATGTTACATTCAAATTTAAAATTTTTATATTTTCCATGGTCACGTGCATGATGCCAAGATTCAATGTGAAATTAATTTAATTAGACGTTGATTTAGATGTTTCATCAAACGTACTTATCCCTTGTATCTTAATAAAATTAAGTACTTTTTTAACCACAAGTTAAAATATTGGAGGTGAAATTAAGAGATTAGATTTTTAAATTAAGCATAATCAAACGCCACCTTAGTTACTATCGTTTCTGACAATTTATATTAAGTTCGATAACAGTTCAACTCTCTGCGGTGGCGAGTTAGTAGATGTCAATAACGATTTAATTTTTCTCGATAGCAAATCGGTGAACTGTTACGGACACTTTAGCAACTCGCTATCGAATTTAATACAATTTATTACTAACGGGTAACGACTTGAAAAGATATCGGTAGTAATTTAACTTTTTTAGATAGTGAGTTAGGGAGTTAGTGAATCGTTGTTGAACTGTTATCGACGTTTCACTAGCTCGCTATTGAACTTAATACAACTCATTATCAATGAGTAGCGAGTTAATAAGACGTCGACAGTGGTTTAGCGCTTCTCGATAAAATTTCCTTGAACTATTACCGAATCCACACTAAAACGGTACGGGGTCGTGATTGTTTCTGATCGAAGAGTGACTAGAATTCACATTATATTACGCAAGTCTCACCCAGATGAATGGAGGTCGAGTTCTCTTAGTTACCGGAGCGAGAAAACTCTCGCTACTGCAGACACAGACACCTGTGCAATATTTGTGATTTATGTATGATTTGATCGGTGGAACTCAGGTAACATAAGTGACACCGTAAGAATATTTATTTTTGGTGGTGAAAAAAGTTTACTTAGTTAAATGATCCAGAAAACAAGAACTCGTCTCGGGGCAGGAATTAATCCCGCGTGCAATCTTACGTGTGCTTCTTTGGTGCGGTGTGAGACCGCCTGCCCCGTTTCGACTTAAAGTCAGAGTCGACCACGTGACCCGCGGAGGTGAGGAGGGAATAACTAAATATAATATTTATATATAATTTATGTTATGAAATTTTCAAAAAAAATATCTAAATATAATATTAACTCCTTAATAGATTATTTAATCTTAAGTAATTCATTATATTTTTATATTTGGAGGTGAATAACTTAAATTTTGTGTTGTGCAAGAAAAATCAGAAATCAAATTAAGAATTTAGACACTATATTAAGTCAAATCAAATGTCACCTAAAAATATGTCATTATATATATATATATTTTTTGACATATATCATATGAAATCAAACTAAACAGAAAGCATATAATAATTTTTAGTTTTTGTCAATAACTTATACCATTTATTATTAATTTATTTGTGTATTAAGAACTCTTTATATTTTATTATTAAGTCTTTATATATATATATATTAATTTACCCAAGCTCATTCACCAATCACAAGTCCTCTATTATTAACCCCTTAAAATATTAATTTTTACCTATGATACTAATTAATTGTCCGCATATAATAAGTTACTGACTATCTGCATATAATATTCATCCAATATCGTACTAAGATTCTGTTTGTTTGAGTTTATTTGGCATTAACCTCCGATTACACAAGAGATTTGATATTCAGATTATTTAGTAAAATATTTGAGATATATATATTTTTAAAAATCACTTCATTTAAGTGATCCATTATATATTTTTTATTTTCTATTGATTTGAATTGGTCGAAGAATTTGCATGGTTACTGCAGGAGGGTAATCCATGTGATCGTATAAATCTCTGTGAAGAGTATATTTTAATTTCTTACATATTAATGAAGTTCCGTAGATGGTTTAAACACGCAGGTAATGCTAAAACGATTAATATATATATTGTCCATATGCATTTATGAGCACCAAAATGTATGTGGGAACATTTTTCTCTTTAAATAATATTTATCGTTTTTATTTTCTCTATGCATATGTACTCTGATTTGTTGTATGTGATAAAAGCAAGCCGAATTCTAGCGAGGGAAGAGCAATGAAATACTATAAACTGGGTAACCTTGAAATAAAATTATCGAGTATTTTGTAAGAGAAGAATATATGCTCCCACCGCTGGCAGTCGAAACTTCTCCAAGATGAGAATTTCTGGGAGACACAAAAGATGAAGGGGGAGAGAAGGACGATGGGTCATTGGGTTATAAACTTTGTATGGATAGCCAGATTATAAAAACATTACAATTCTTATATTCAATTAATTAAAATATATTTATGTAACAAATATTTATCATAAAATATAAAAAATAAAATTAAATATGCAACGACAGCAATTTTTTGCCGCGAAATCAACGGATGTTGTTGTTGCCAAAAATAATTCGAAACTAAGTTGGACTGTTTATTACATGGTTAAAGTCGAAAAATCAAATCGAATCAGAAGAGTCGTTCTGTTTGATTTGAATCATCAATCGGTTTGATTCCATTTTTGAGATCGGTAGAGTCAAAAACCCATAAACCACATAACCAGAATAAGATTAAAAATTTTAGTTTAAGTTATACTTTTAATAATAGTTGGATACTATTTTTATAAAAAAATAAGTATGTTTTATGACGGGTTGTATTGGTGGATTTTGGATGTTTTGGAACAGAAAAACAAGGACCTTGTTAATCTGACAACTAGGTTAAGTACGAATCATTAATAGGGTGTTTGGTTGCACAATGTATTTTTTATACATCTTCGTGATAAAAATTTATATTAAAATAAAATATGAGTTAATCAATGGCATAAAATTATTATACTTAAAAAAATATGATAACAAAAAAGGAGTAGATACCATATATGACTAAACAAGGTGGAGGGGGGACAAGATAAAAGAAGAGTTGATACTCTATTTTTTTGTTACATAAAATTATATTGCTGTAGTCAAGCACCTCTTTCAACCAATTTTGTTACAAAAATAAAAAATGTAACAAATTCTTAATTTATCATGCAACCAAGCTGGTTAAAAGAGGTGTTCTTACAATTTTACTTTTTGAAAGATTTTTTTTTCCTAGACAAAGAAAAAGAAGATCTCGCATTCCTTTTCTTATCTCGTGCTCCTTTTACCTTATTTAGTTATATATGGTACTCGTTCTTTTTTATTATTATATTTGAGTCGACATGATACTTTTATACCATTTGTTAGGTCATATTTTATTTTAATATAAATTTTTATTATTAAAAATATAAAAATTTATTATACAGCTTGTAAACTTTTGCAGAGTTATTGTCTCCGTCTCGTATTAATTACTACCACTGTCTATTCTCCCGTGAGCGGTTCATTCTGACAAGATAGCCTACCTTTTACTCTCTCTACATTGACGGATGAAATTGGGAGCCTGTCAAGATAAGAACGAAGAAGTGTTGTCTTTTGTGTACGTAGGGGAGATCATCCTGGCTCGCCTGGAACATCCTTTTCAAGTGGGTGAAATCTATTGCCCAAAAAATATAGTGGGTGAAATCCGATTGTCACCAAGTGTCCTTTAATTGTTTTGTGCAGCCTTCTAATCATATATATATATATATGTCCACTAGTTGACGTACAGAAATTTATTAAAAGATATTTGACAATCATTATCAAAGTATGTTTTCATGGAAAAAATTTAAGGGACAAAAAATAGAGATGATATCTTCTTCTTCTTCTTTTCCTCCTCTGCGACCCACATCTTTTATAGTTCTATGTGATTCCATTCTTTTTGGTATCCGATCTCATCAAACACACAGTAACTTTATCTTAAATTCTATTTTAATATGAAACTTTGTCATGGACGTGCACTAACATTATTATGTAATCAATAGCTTTATATCATGTTGAAAGATGGACTTACTTTAATGAAAATAGTGAGAATTTTTTTATAATCTTTAACCAATTTTTTTTTGCTCATCTTCCCTTCCACACCAAAATGATAGCAGGTGATTATCTTAAACTAACATATCATGTTGTCACAGAAGTAGATAGAAATCCATATCCCAACTAGATGCCTCCATAGAACTCAACTTGAAGCAGCTAGCTAGATAGGAATTCATATCCCAAAAGATTTCGATGAAAAATATATATCCCAAAATCAAATGTCATCGTGTCCTTGATGATGAGGGAATCCTGAGATTAATTCTCGACGTTATAGGGAGAAGAGATCTCACCAAGTAAGAATTTTGGCTTCAAGATTTGGTTAAATCATACACAAAACTTTGTGAATTAAAATCAGTCAAACACCCTACAAACCTTAGTGCAGTTGCATGCATTTTAGCGCCCACGTAAATAAAAAAAATCTGAAAAAATGCATACTCAACTTCATCATATATATGCCATGATCAACTCGAATGTAGCATTTTCAATAATAGAATGATAAGTAATTTACTTTTTATACATATTCAAAGAAAATTTATAGATATTGGTCTTGTTGTCTCGTGTATTTGGATAATTTTGTAACATTAAAAGTCCCCATTTTTTTTCGATTCAAAAGTAAGTGTCCTTACCATCTCAAACCTTCAAAATTATTATTTAGACATTATTTTTTAACTTTTTTGACGAAATATGCCTCTACGAGGTGAATTCCTCTTCCTCTATCCCCCCCCCCCTCTATCTATCCTTCCTAAAAGAAGGAAGACATTTTTGTCAAAAAGAATTAAAAATAGCCTTGCTATCAACACCCCCTCCCCAAAGATTCAAACGACTGTTCAGCTCATTTATTTTAAGGAGTTTGAATTTGAATTTTAAGAATATGATTTACTCTTGTTCAAATTTAACTCATGATTTAATCACAAATTTGACTTTTTTCCACCGTTTTTCCCGTAAGATACCTGAAGGATTCGTTTGGATCTAGGTAAAATGACTACCTTATTTGCTTGCATCGGTCAATAAACTTCCACAAGGTTAAACATATATGGCTATGAATGTTCAACTAATTTCAAATCTTTATAAACACATACGTTGAAAATGTATGTGATTGGTTATGTATCTCTCTAATGTCCAAATTCTTGCTGTATTGATTTTGCTTCCGTATTTTACTTTTATTTTTAGTGCTAAGTCTAAATGTGCATTTAGGCATTTTGTTTATTGTTCATGCACTAGAACCGTCTAGCTCTGTCTATCTATGTTTGTGTCAGTTACGTTCTCTTGTGTCTTTACTTGTTATGTTGTGGTTGTGTTCTGTCTCGTTGTCTTTCCATAATTTGGTCATTGTCACGTTCTCTCTTTCGGGATCGTTTGTCTCTGCGATATCCACACTTTTTTGGTGTAATCTTCGGATCTCGTGACAGTTGTCAAACTCTCTTAGAGGAGTCTCTATCTCAAGTTTTAGACCTTTGGTCAATTCGTGGCTATATCTATGTTTGTTGGACATGACTTCTAATAGTGTTTCACTTATCCTTGTCATTGTGTTGTGTTTGTTCCTTTCTATTTGTGTCTATGTAATGTTGGGTTGTATTTCCTTATCATGCCATGAATAAGAATGTTTTCTTTTGACCAAGAAAAAATTATGCTTCCGTATTTTATATATAAATACACACGTGTCGGGGATGTCACGCTTTCAACGTAAAGCCCTATAACTTTATGACTTATAGGTTTCTGTTAAACTAACATAATTTTGTAATATAACAAAATTAACACTGAAAAAATTACGAAACAAACACATATTGATAATGCTGTAAAAATTTGAAGTCTGACTCAAAAATTCAGGCTTTAACACTGTAACCTTTATAAGTCATAAAGTTATATACTCAGACAATGTATGCTTAAACGGGTGACGTACACCAATAAGATCAGCAGGTGCCATACTCTGTCGACTTACAATTCAGACTAATAATATCTGACTTATGTAACGACTAAACCACACGTGTGTCCTCACAAAGTTAAGAGTTATCTCATTCTTCGACTTATGTTAACATAAGTCAGAGTAAGTTGGTCTGACTTTATGATTAACTAGTCGGTGTCTATTACAGCAACTCGTGATTTTAATAGAGGGTGATTGCTATGTTTTTAACAACTTGTTGTAATGTGCTCGGCTTTAGAGTCCCTAGAAACTCGGAAACACCGACTTCTTTGACATGGACTTCGAGAGCGAAGTGTGCTTGTTTTGTATTAGTTTTGTAATATTAAAAAACATTGTTAGCTTAAAAAATTCTATATGTATTTTCTCTCAACATTTACACACGTACTCTTGTCGCACATCTACTAGATTGCAGCCAGTTATATATATACACACACACATCTATTATATATATATATTTCTTTCGCTGTTTCTCATTCTCTATATTTCGAGAGACTCAAAATTAAATGACTCCTATAATTAACACCACCATCATTAATTGTCGCGTGGTACATTTGCACAATCATGGCCCGGTGATAGCGGCTTCCAACTTCACAATCATGTACAACCAAGCGGACCCACTTTGGATGTGAAGTAGTTTAATGTTTATGGGGGTGTTTGGTTGCATGATAATTTTTTGTACATTTTCATGATAAAAAAAATATTAAAATAAAAAGCAAACCAATTCATGACACAAAATTATCATGTTTGGAGAGATGTGATAACAAAAAAGAGTAATTATCATACATAACCTACAACAGGTGTAGGTGCCAATCACGGTGTTCTTATTAACGGAGGAGAAGCTTTGGAAAGAGCTCAGAAGGTCCGTTGTGTTGTATTTGATAATATTGGGACACTTACACAAGGGACGGCTTCCGTGACAACTGCCAAAGCATTCGGTGGAGCAGATTTTGGGGATCTGCTTACACTAGTTGCCTCTGCAGAGGTAAAATTAAAATTATTCTGGCTGACTTGTTTCATTTGCTTGCTATTGAAAACTGACGGTCTCTTTTGTTCTGCGATCTCTTGGCTCAGGCTAACAGTGAGCACCCGCTAGCAAAAGCAACCGTACACTACGGTTACCATGTCCATTTTTTTGGCCAGCAAGGAAAGCAAATTGGGAAAGATGGCAACTTTTCTGACTGGCTTCTTGATGCAACAGAGTTCACTGCTTTTCCCGGCAGAGGTGTCCGGTGCTTCATAAAGGGAAAACGCATTCTTGATTGACAGCGGGGTTACCATACCTGCAGAGGCTGAGAGATGTTTGATAGAGTTGGAGGAGAGCTCGAGGACAGGGGTACTTGTTGCAGAGAACGATTCCCTTATGGGTGTCTTTGGAATTGCAGATCCTCTGAAGAGGGAAGCAGCTGTGTTGTTGTGGAAGCATCGAAGAAAATGGGTATCGGATACCAGTGATGGTCACCGGGGATAATTGGAGGACGGCAAGGGCAGTTGCCAAAGAGGTTAGAAGACTTTTTTTTTTATGCTTCAACAAATTTTCCTATCTGAAGTTTTCTTTTTGGGATTCTCAGTTTGTTTTTTTTTTTTTTGAGCGTTGTGCAATGTTGAAGGCTGCCAGTGATTCTTGGAGTCCCGAAGCTTTAATTTCCATGCCTTCGGTGAATATAATGCTTATGGTCATTTCCCTAAGCAGATTCCATTCATGCAAGGCAGATCGGCATCGAAGACGTGAGAGCGGAAGTGTTGCCCGCTGGAAAGGCCGGTGTCATTCGTGCGCTGCAGGACGAAGGTTATGTCGTGGCGATGGTAGGGGACGGCATCAACGACTCCCCTGCGCTTGCAGCTGCGGACGTCGGCCTGGCGATCGGTGCAGGAACCGATATATATTAAAGCTATCGAGGCCGCAGACTATGTGCTGATGAGGAACGATCTTGAAGACGTCTTGACAGCCATATATAATAGACCTGTCGAGGAGGACCTTCGCTCGTATACGGTTGAACTACGTTTTTGCTATATATGGCGTACAACCTCGTCGCCATCCCGGTGGCCGCAGGCGTCCTGATCTACCCGTCCACCGGGGTCCTGTATGTATGGCGCTCTCGTCTGTGAGCCTTGTCTGCTCGTCTTTGCTCTTGAGAAGATACACAGAAAACCCAGGCTCACCACTTTACTGGAGATAACTGTGTAGATCAAGACGACCGATTGCAATGCCCATCACCAGCCATTGTTCCCTCGTCTCGTCTAAGTGTCCATGCCCACGTACGTCCATCCTCGCAGAATTCCCCTTCATCTGATGTATAAGTTAGTGCATATATACTTCGTCCCCTCCTTGTTTAGCGGTGAATGGGTACTGCGAAAGCTGCGCTTTTGTGATAGTCATCCTAACTGGGTGGTAAGCGAAAAATTAGTACATCAAACTTTTATAAAAGTTCAAATCTAACATGAATTGTAATATAGTAATTATTCTATTACCTACCCTTTATGATTACAAAATGTCGATACGTTTGGAGTGAAAATCATTATTACGATCTATTTCGGTATTTAAAATTAATAAAAAAATTTATTTAATCGTTTTATTGTATTGATTGTGTCTGATTTATGGTTGTAAAGTATTATCATGTTTGGGGGGTAAAAGTTTATTACATTTCAGTCTTGTCATAATTTAGCTAGATTTAATCATAGGAAATGATTTATCATGGAATGTTACATTTCTTATAATTTAAACCGTAGAAACAAAATTAAAGTACAACAAGAAGACAAAAGCATTAATGGTGTAAGGGTCACATCCTTTCAACGCTCAAACAGTTCCACATGTCTCGTCCAAAACCGGAGAGGATATGTTACCGAGATTTCAAATAAAGGACAGAAGGTAAAAAAAAAAAATGGAAGCACCGTTAAACCCGGCCCTCTAAGATGGACCGGGTGTTAACATAAGATAATATTTATTTGTTGATTTCTTGACGAAATTGATATATTATCATGATTACCATATTATTATCAAAGTTGGAATAGAATCCAAATGTCACGGTTTTGATATAATCGGAATCAAAACCACCCAACTTTAGAGTTCATTATTTGTATAGAAACAATCTCTATAACAACAGGATATCTAATTTTACAATAAGGGTCTGTTTGTTTATCCCGAAAAGAAGCGCATGTATCAACTTTTCCGGAAAACATATTTTTATCTTTCATTTGTTTACATGTAAATAATATTATTTTCTATTTATAATAGAATAGAAAATTTTATATTATTAAATATATACTTGTGCGCAAACGTTAGTATTTTAACTTTGAGTGAGAATTTGAACAAAAAATTTATGAATAATTGATTTGTAAAATAGTTTTAACTTTTTACTAGATAAATAAAATAATATATCACATTTAAAATCCTAAAGTTTTATCTGCAGCATGTTTGTACTTTCACACACTAAAATCTTGTAAGTTTGAATCAAAACTTGATTAGACTATACTAATACAAGCATTAATAATAATATAAAAATATTGATATCCAAAAAATAAATAAAAATATTTAAATATATATAATTGTATTAATTTAAATTTAAGCATTTTCATAAAAAATAAATTAAAATAATTATTAAATTTTTTATACAACAAACTAAATACTTTTTAGTATTTAAATTATTCATAAAGTAAATATTGACAAAAAACAAACAAATTACAATTCTAATAATTATTTATTTATTTATTTTTCCTATTATTTGATCATTTTTATTTATAAAAAATAATATTTATTAATTTTTACATTACTTTTTTGTTATAAATAAAAATTTTACTTTTATATATATTCATAAAATTATATCTATCACTGATATATTCTTGTCAAAAACGTTTTTCAAAATTTTTCTGGGAAAACAATTTTATGACAACCAAATAACAACAGATGTTTTCCATTTCGTTGAAAACAATATCCTAGAAAATCATTTTTTTATTTTGGTTTTACGTGTAACCAAATGGACCCTAGACTCCGGCTCTAAGCATAGACGATGACCACCTGTCCCCTTGCAAGGTGGTTGGTTGTTTTACATATTTATATACGAAAGAGGTTAAATTATAATAAAGTGTAGAGTATTAATCAAAAAAATATTTTTAACAAGTTAAATTATTAAATTATAATAAGGTAAGGAACACTTATGGGGTGTTTGGTTGCATGATAATTTTTTGTACACTTTCATGATAAAAAATTGTATTAAAAGAAAAAGTGAACCAACTCATGACATAAAATTATCATGTTTGGAGGGATGTGATTACAAAAAAGAGTAACTACCACAAATGACTAAACAAAGTGGGGGACCACAAGAAAAAAGAAAGAGGTGAGACCCTCTTTTTTTGTTTAAGAAGAAAATCACTTTCAAAACATAAAATTATCATGGTTGTCAAACACCTCTTTTAACAAGTTTTCTTACAATTTTTAAAAATTAAAATTAAAATCTCAATTATCATACAACCAAACACCCCATAAGTGTTCCTTACCTTGGATTGAAGTTAAGAGAATTTTCATTCTTTTATTCCGAAGAAAATATCATATTTAAAATGTCTCTCTGGTTTTTTCCATGTCTTTAAATGGCCCAAGCCAAACATCTCCTTGTCATGTATTTTGCACAAATGTTTGTTTTATAAAGTGTTTAAAAACATTATATTAGGCAAAAATATAGACAGATACTTTTAATTAGGAATATATTTTCAGATGTACAAAATGGCAAATCTACTTCACCAGTGGTCCTCCTTTTACCTGGAACCAAATACGTTCACCCATTAATTTGCCTTGTATATATTGGGCAACAGACGTAGATTTGAGACACGTTTGGTTAAGATTATGAAAGAAAATTTAAACGTAAAAAACTTCAACAGCCCATACATAATCCCATCCGAAGAGTACATTATTTCACCATGTTAACTTCTTTTATTGTAACGATTGAACTTCAATTTTACGGAAGTGAGAGATAGACTCATCACCTGCCTTCTCTCTCAAATTTCGAAGATTATCAACGAATATATTATAAAAATCATCGGCCATTATAAAATTTCACATTATTTAGAGAGCGAAGAAAGAGATCCTCACACAGATGATCTGCTTTTGTATTCAAAATAATTAATTTCGTTACGCTCACCACCTCCCCTCATTTTCGACGTCATCACATCACTCTCTCTATTTATATATATATTTTTTTATTTATAACCTATGTATCTATAAATATACACATATGTATATTCAAAGTGGGAAAGGGAAATGTTGTCAGGTAATTTTCTCGAAGAGAAGATGAACCAAGACTAAGAGAAGAGCTCGGAGCATCTGCGTTCGATTCGAAGTCCACCTATCTGCGTATGAACAACGATCGCCGCCGGAAGATGGCCGCTTTCCGGCGGAGGAGCAAGGAAGAACCCCAGAAGGATCAGCGGACGAGGAGGAGAGATAGATACGAAGGGAGGGAAGATCGAAGAAGCAGAGAGGGGGAAAATCGCCGCTGATCTACGACGTGGCCGGCGCGGGCAAGCGGTGCGTGGAGGCGGCGGCGGCCGCCTGGACGGTGGCGGAGCACTTGAAGGACGCGGGGCAGACGAACCGCGACGAGAAGGAGCAGTGAGCGGCGTCGTCGCCGAAGCCGTGGCCGTCGAAGTTGAGGGCGTAGCTCAGGGGGTCGTACTGGCAGCGGAGGGTGGCGGCGGGGCACGGGCACAGCCCCTTGCTCTGCCTCGTCAGCTTCCTCATCAGCCTCCCGATGCGCGCGCAGCCGCCGGGTCCGCGGTGCCGCCCGGCGGCGCTCACCGGCACGCCGCGGCTGCGCCTCCCGCGGGGCTCCGACGCGGCGGAGGTCTGCCTGGCCGGGCACCACAGCAGGCCCATGTGTGCCATCGTTCCCGGGCAACCGAGCGCGCGCGCTCTTTCTTGGAGGGACTCCAGAGCTTCGTGTCCGGCTCCGGCGGCACTCCCTTTTAGTCGCTCACCAGTCTAACCGGCGGCGAGCTCCTCCGGAGGGGTGGCCTGTGTGGAACCCTTGATTTATACCGGGCGGATGAACAGTCTCTGTTAACTACAAGAGCAGGCCTTTTAAATTCATACGCTTTTGTATGGATATTATAAAATGAAGACAGCGTGTTTGGTAGCGCTTTTAAATTTAAGATAATCTCATTTTTGAAATCAAGATCGAAAGACTTCTCAATTTTGTTTTTTAAATTAAAACAGTCCAATTTTTTGTGTTAGGCAAAATTGTCACAATTTTAAAAAATTAGATAGTAGTGTTTGGTTATGACTTTAAAATCAAAAGAACTTCTTCGACACACAGTACATGTCAATACAACATAAAATATCACAACCTCCGTATTGTATATAATGTCAAGTAACATGATTGAATAATGAATCCTATAACGATGAATATGATGGAGACGTCTGCGCAGAAATCTGGTCAAACTGAAGTTGGACATGAGCAGAACGCCGTTGGAAGGAGACCCCCTTGTATAAGTTGCTGATGTTTTGATAATGATACGCGGACAGATAATAGTGGCCCACTCTATCATCTCGATAGCATTGCATGATAAATTATCAATTCATCGTGCTCAAAACAGGATGAAGTGAGTGACGACGAGCGTCATCTCCGTCTCTGGCCCCCACGCGTTCCCCGGTGGCCGTCGCGAGGAGCTTTGTGCCGGCGCCGTCTGGCTGTGATCCCAAGTCAGCATCCCCCGAGCCCGCCCCCCTACCCCCGCGGACAGGGTCCTGCCGGAGTCCTACTCATTCCCCCCGCCGCCGCGGCGAAGAGCAGGGGAACTGGTTGGCATCGCCGCCGAACCACGCCATGGCTGCACAGCGATGGCCTCTTTCGTTCCCTCCCTTTGGCCTGGCCGGCCTCCCCTCCACGGAGCGCTCGGATAGAGCCAGCATCCTCCTCGCCCCCCCCGGACAGACAGGCTCCTGCCGGTGTCCGCCGTCGTCCCCCCAGGAGACGGGTGAGAGCAAACGTGCGCCCGCGTCTCTCTTGAAAATAAAACAACTCCTTCTCTATTTTATTTCCGAGAGAGCTATTAGGAGTAGAACTCTTTGTTTCCAAAAAAAGGGAGCGGGAAGAAGACGTGACCAAACACCTCTCTTTCTCTATTTTCAAATTTTAGGTAAAAAAAGGGAAAAAATGTTACCAAACACCCTATAATCTTCTTCTTCTTTTTTCGGGTAAGAAACAACACATTCGACAAAAATCAATGTCTCAAAAACACCTGCTTCGAAATAAAAAAGTTATAGTTGGAATGATCAAGTATGATCACTTAAATTAATTCAAATTACACCACCAACTTGCAAGAAGGTTGTAGTGTCCATCAAATCTCAATTAAGGTCACAAGATAGATAATAAAGTCGTCACCAACTATAGCATTGGTTTCGATCAAAGTGGGTGCATGGTATAATAGATGTGGACTTATAAGGTGAGACAAGTCCACTCCGACTTCTAGACCAAAGACGAAAAGATATAACATAAGTCAAATTAGATAACTCCGATTTTATAAAGGAGAATAGGGTTTAGCCCTTATATAAGTTGGACATTCCCAACTTTAAAATCAGACTATCCAATCCCAACTTATTAATGAGTTAATGGGAATGCAATTGTTTCCCACCCTTTCAAACAAAGTTCGAGTAAATAATTATGACTTATTAAGTTGTACTTGTGTTAAACCACATTTGCCTTGAAGCCGTACTTTTTAGATTCAACTTTAATTTATTTTGTATGAAGTAGTGTTTGGGGCACCATTTTCCATCGAAATGTGTTATTTTTGCACAAAAAATTGGCGAGTTAATTTTGTAATATTAATGTAAAAGTGTTGTTGAGAAAAAACAGGAGCATATGGTTATCATCCAAGTAAAATGCATCTGGGTAAAGGTACATGACATGGATTTCTAATTAGGTTACGGTTCAAATCAAGATATATCACACTTTTGCGCCATTCACAATAAAAATTCGTTAAAGAAAAATAAAAATGTTATATTTAAGTTTGAGCTCAAATATTTATATACATAGTTACATACGTATATATATGTATGCAATATTCATGCAAGCACATATACAATATATATAGTTACATAAATATGTGTATATATAGTTTGTCTACGTATAGAGACGTTAGCCTTTATAAAGAAGCGCCTATTGGCATGTTCACTCTCGCTAATTTCAAAATGCTGTTGACGTGTATTTTATACAATAAGCCCTGCCATTTATCAAAATTTCAACACTAGCCCAAAAGAAATAGAAGGCGTGCGTGGGCGACAGACAATAAATTAGATGCAAATTTGCTGCAGGTTGTTTAGTTGCGTGCAAGTTTATATTGAAATAAAATATAAAGTAGCTAATAATTAACACACAAAATTGCCATGTTTGAGGAGATGATGTGGCAATAAAAAGGGGTGAGGAAACCATGTAGGGACCTAAAGAGGTGGGGATGATCACAAGGTGAAAAAAAGAAGGATCTCATTTGCTTTTGTTCAAGAAAAAAAATTCTATAGAAACATAAAATTGCAATAGTTTCCAAACACCGTTTTTATTTTTTCACGCAACCAAACCCCGAGTTAATTAACTAGGGATTAAGTTAACCTGACATATGTACAAACAATGTTAATTGGGTATACAAAGACAAACATAAAATTGTGATTTTTAGGGCGCACATACGTAGAAAAATTACGTACATACGTATAAAATACAGAGCCACCCTTTCTTCGTTATTATTCATTACAAATGCTGCCTCCAGAGAGAGAGAGAGAGAGAGAGAGAGAGAGAGAGAGAGAGAGAGAGAGAGAGAGAGAGAGAGAGAGATACATATATTGGTCCGCACGAAAAGCCCACCGGACCCAGCACGTGGTGGTGTCACATGCAGCTAAGAAGAGGCGTACGTAGGTCAAACCTTGTAATCGGTGTCGAGCGGGTTTTAACAATTAATAATTGAATAATGTGGCGGTGCAGTTATATATATATATATATATATATAAATATATTAAATGGACGTGGAAGCAGTGGGTCCCACCGGTGTAGCTAGCTGCCCGAGGAGGCACCAATGTCTCCCCCCCTGTTTCTGGCAAAGCCAGCTTGATGCATGGCAGCATGGGCTTTGGCTGTCTCTGACATGTCTCTCTCTCAAAAAAAAGTAAAGAAAAAGAAAGACATGTCTGCTCACGAGCACCTCCGGTTAGATTATCCCCCCCCTCCCTATTTTGGGGCTCGTTTGATTCAGATTATAAGCAAGAAGTTTCTGCCAAAACCCTTCGAAGTTGAGTTTGAGAGACAGGTTTCATCTCTCTGCTCGTTTGATTCAGATTATAAGCAAAAAGTTTCTGCCAAAACCCTTCAAAGTTGAGTTTGAGAGACAGGTTTCATCTCTCTGCTCGTTTGATTCAGATTATAAGCAAAAAGTTTCTGCCAAAACCCTTCAAAGTTGAGTTTGAGAGTTTGAGAGACAGGTTTCATCTCTCTCTCTCTTCTTCTTCTTCTTCTTCTTCTTCTTCTTCTTCTTCTTCTTCTTCTTCTTCTTCTTCTTCTTCTTCTTCTTCTTCTTGAACGGTGATCAGATGCTCCAAAATATATATATATAAGGCATTTGGTCGAACAATAAATTTTCGTACACTTGGTGATAAAATTGTGTTAAAATAAAAAAATGAACTAGACAATGACATAATTAATTGTCGTATATGAAGAGATGTGATAACCACAAAAAATAAATATCGTATGTGATCAAACAAAGTGGGGGAGGATCACAAGATAAAAAGAGAGGTGAGATCTCAAGATCCTCTTTTTCGTTTACAACAAAAAGTTATTTTAAAAATATAAATTTGTAATGATTGCCAAATACTCTTTTTAACTAGTTTTATTTTAAAAATATAAAATTATAACCAAAACTCAATTTATGGTGCAACCAAACACCTCTATTAATTAGAATGTGGTCCACCACGCAATGGCCGGCCACATGATATGATGGTGGGACGATGGAGTGAGAAAACCAAGAAGGTAGGTCAGATTTCCGCACAAGTCTAGAACCATTGAAATTGAATATATATATATATATATATATATATATATATATGTATGTATATATATAGAAAGAGGTTGGACTGAGGTCACTTTTAGTAGTTGCTAAGTTAAAGCGATCTAGTTCACTCTCTTATTTAAAACGGTGATATATATATGATCATTTTAAATAAAAGAAACTTATTAATATACATTGCATTTCTTAGTAACAGAATAAAATTTATAGCATCTCTGGGCAGTCCAACTTCACCCATGGGTATTAGACTACCACCTTTTCAAACAAGGGACTTCAACTAAATAAATAATTTATAAAATAAAAATACTTGACAACTACTATTGGCAATGAAGATATACATATAACACTATTTATTAAATTTATAATTTATTTTTCAAATATATATTTTGAGTCCACTTCGTATTATAGGTTTAGTTTGAAGGCTGGGGGAATTCAGCCGGGACGTCGGGTTGAACGGATTACGTACTGAACAAGTACCCATATATGTATGGTATATTATAGAAACAAAACTATTTTTGTTTCGGTCATCATATCTTATTGAGATTAATATATATATAATGGTTTCATGTATTTTGATTTAAACTATAGTTATTAAGATTTAGTATAATTTTTTATAGGGATATAATTATTTTTACTTTAAAAACTCTTAAAAATTTTATTTTTACATGAAAAATATGTAAATATTTTTGTTTATATGAGTTAAGAAAAAAATTTTAATCTAATCTAGATTATTTGATTTAACTCAAATTATTCGACCCGTTCACCCAACACCAAACTAAAAGATTTATGGTGATTTCTTACGAATCTCGAAAACATGATATTGAAGTAGAAGTGTCCAGAACATATAAACACAACATCAAATCTCAAATAGTCAATACTAGACTATCTCCATGGTTGTTGGGTTAAACCGAAAATCAAACATATGTAATTATAACACTAATTTTCTCCTCGAAGCTCTTGAATTTCCACAAACTAATTAACTTCGTAAATGTTCGGTTCCCGATAGAAAATTCACTTAATTGCCGAGTGAAAAACATCATATATATATATTTGTATGCCACATTATTGTCAAAACGGTGCTGTTCATATCGTCACTAATAAATTCATCTGCGCGCGGTTAATAAATAAAACCCGAAAGACAGTTTAGTAAAGCATTAATAAGGGTCAGCAAAGCATAAAAATATTGCAGTAAATATGGATAATAATAGTGAAATATGTTGTCAAATTCTTAATGGCCATAAAAACGTATTTGTAAAGATGGTGCCTTTTTCAATTTTCATTAACATATGAGAGAGAGAGAGAGAGAGAGAGAGAGAGAGAGAGAGATCTTAATAACATACATGAGTGTGTGTGTTTTCCCCAAGTGCCAAATGTAGTGATCTTAACTTATCATAGATACATTTCTCAATACATTAATTGTTTTGTTTTGAGGAGTCAAGAATGTAATATTTTGATTTTTTATTTTATTATTATAATTTGAATATTTAAAATAGATTATATATTAATATTTTAATTAGATTTACTCTCCCCGGGGGTGTAAACGGAATCCGATATTCCGATATTCCGATTCGATTTCGATAAAAATTAACGGGTTTGGAACTTGTTTTCGTATCCTATAAACTATCGGAATCAGAATCGGATATTCCGGTAACTTATCGGAATCGGAATCGGAATCAGTTGGTTCCGTTTCCGTTAATCCGATTTCGATAAAAAAATAATTATATATAAATAAAATCAAATAAAATTTAATTAAATAAATTATAATATATAATATATAAATTGATAAAATAATAAAAATAAAATTTTAAGAAGATTATATCAAAATTTATTAATTATATGTAAATTATTGACTTACTTTTGAATAAAAATTAATATTTAATATGCATTTCGGATTTTATCAGATTCGGTTCGGATTTCGATAACGGAATCGGAATCGGATCGAAATCGGAACATAGTGATTCCGAAATTATCGAAATCGGAATCAGAACCCCTTAACCCTTATCGAAATCGGAATCGGATTCTGGTGAATCCGCTACCGAATCTGACCTGTTTATAGCCCTAACTCTCCCTTTAGAACTCTGTTTTCCCTCTCCCGATCGAATTCGACTTCCCCTCTCCCGATCGAACTCTACTTCTCTTCTCCCGTTCCCGATCGAACTCTACCTCTCTTCCCCCAGTCCCGGTTGGACTCTCCCTCCCCCCTCTATTTATTCCCCGCGTGCGCCCCCGCCTTCCACCCTCCCTCTTCTTCTCTTCCACGAGCGCACGGCCACTCGGACGCCGCCCTCCCTTCTTCTTCCTCTTCTCTCCGCTCACACGCAAGACCGGGACCCTGCACTCCCCCCGCCGCCGCGGCCATCCACCCGAGCGTCCCCCCTCCCGCGGCTTCGTCCCACGAGTGCCCGCCTCCCTCCTTCCTTCCTCTTCTCCCCCCCTGCGCGCGTGCAGCGCCCGCCCCGCCGGCCAGCGACCTGCACGGCCGCGCGACGCGCCACCTCCCTCCACGACGCCTGCGCTCTCTCCCCGCCGGCCACCGCACCTCGCCACCCTACGCCGGCGCCGCCCGCCGCGCGCACCAAGCTCCGACGCCCGCATCGCCAGACTTCCCGCGCTCTACCGCTACTGCGGGATGCCGCCGCCATCCTCTCGGCCACCTACTGCCGTCGCGATCGCCACCGCCCGAACGACCGCCGACCTCCCGCACCTGTCGCAGCCCTGTTGACCGCCGTCGTCGCCCGGTTGCGGCACGCCGGGCCGGCGCCTCCCTCGCTCGCCGTCGCCATCGCGGCCGCCCGCCGGCGCAAGACCGCCGCCCGCGCGAGCTACGCGCGGCCGCCGCGCGCGTGTGCCGCCCAACCAGCCCCTGCGCCGGCCGCCCCTTGCGCCGCGGTGCGCCAGCAGCCCAGCCCCCTCCACCGGTCTCTCTCTCCTCTCTCATATCGCTCTCTATCTCTCTCTCCTCAATACCCTCTCTCCTATCTATTATCTCTTTCTCTAATCTTTATTTAATTGTGATTTATTTATTTTGACAGATTGTTAACCGGTTCTTCTTGGATTTTAATTAATTTGATCGTCGTCAGTCAGGTAGGCTTCTCAACTATCCCTTATCATCTGAAATATATTAATTAAGATGTTAAAATATGATTAGTTAATTTTGGTTAGAAAAATATGTTTAGTTAGATAGATGGGTATAGTCGTGTGCTTAATTTCAATTAGAAGTTAATTTAGGTATTTTTACTTAGATGGTTATTTAATATAAATAATACCATGTTTAGATAGTTGAGTGTATTTAATTATGTAATTGTAGCATATCATGATCTTATATATATATATCTTGATTCATGTTAATATTAATTGTTAAGAGTTCATTAGTAAGAAACATATATTTGATTAAATATATGTAAGTTGCAATTGATTAACATTACTAATTGCATGGCATATTAATTCATAGTAGATTGCATGATTTTAGAATAGTGCATTACCCTATTAGTTGTGTATTAGATTGATTAGTCATGGCTCAACATGCATGTAAGTGTAGTTGTAGACTTTTTAATTATGTCATTGCATAAGGTTGCATATAGTTATATTTTATGTCAGTTTACCCTTAGCATGTCTAAGTGGATTAATTGGTGTATGTCTGAGTATTATATGCCTTCAGCTTGTGAGATGTAGTTGATGCAGTGTGCTGCATTTTGTAATGTGATTTGCACTTCACCAGACTATGGTTAGTGGCTCGTGGGCAGCGGATGAAATATAATAGTCCGGAGCATCCTTCGATCTCGGATACCGCGGTTCATCCTAAGTACACCCCTGCCTAGGTGTACTATAGGATTTAACTTACTATATGTTACATTCTACTATATGGTAAATCTGATGCTAGTCCTGGAACATAACTGCAATGTCCAAGTGAAGCATATATTTTACTCAGACAAACGGTTCAGTGTTGTTTATGTTATGGCATGTAGATTAGTGTTGTTGCATTTAATTCATCTGTTATGATAGGTCCTGGTGGTAGGTGCATATAGAGTCATGTTAGGGTTGTTATGTCATGATTAGAATAATATGCATTTAGTAAATCATGTCAATCTATGCAATGGTAGAAAAAGTATCATATTAAATTAATTGAATCTTGATAATTAGCTTTACTTATAGTTGTTATAATCTGATTTTGTTTGGGGTTTATATCTTTATTATTAGTAGGACTTGTTTATTATAGTGGGGGTGGTTGGGTGTAAGTCCTACTGGGTCCGTGTGACTCACCCCTTCCAATCTTTAACATTTTTTCAGGATTACAGGTGTAGCGCAGCAGAAGCGTAGTGGTGTTTTGGAATCAGAGGAGTTAGTTGATTATTTGTTCAATGTGAGTATTTAAATTGTAATTTCTTAGAGACAGTTTGGATAGAAATATTTGAGTTATTTATTGGAATTCGATATTAATCTTGCTTTGCTCCAAACCGATATATTTCAAGGGTTACGGGCTGTGCATGTTAAAATCCGGGTCGTGACAAAGAACATGCACCGAGGTTTAATTTATATGTATTTATATATCCGGCCAAGATAAAACAAATGAGTGTCAGTTGTATAATTTGAAAAAAAAAGGGTGTGTTGGTAAAAAAAAAGAATCAATTAGCACATGGAAATTCGCGGAGAGAATCTTCAGAGACCATGCTAGCTAGCTTGTCTAATAATAATGCATGTGAGTCCTGTGATGATTAGAGACAAGGGAGCTGCTGTGGTGCGGCCTTGCCTCTTTCTCAATAAATAAATATAAATATAAGCATATATATCTTAGTTTTACCCGGTCAAAGCAACAAGTCAACGTTGTCAGGTGGTGAAGAGATTAATACAGCTCTTATATTCCAGTCCAAGGTTAGGATGACAGGGCCAGAGCGGGCCGTTGATAATATTAATTAATTGTACAGCTGCCAACGAACAAAGCTGCAGGTAATGTTTAAGAGAGAAAATTAGGGTAATTAAGTTCATGATGACGGAGGCTTTCTTTAGGTCAGTGAAACACCTAATTAATTACCAACGGTTGTGTAGCTGTGGCTAGCTATGTGATGCTGGTTTGACGAACCTATATATATATATATTGACTCGAACATGCCCCGCTTGCAAACTGTGATCGGTCCTCTCTCTCTCTCCTCTTCCAATATTATATATATAGGATCGAACGGATCAGTTTAGCCTGGCTAGCTAGATTCAAGCATAATTAATTGCATTCGGGAATATAATCTATTTTTGTAAGGATTAAATTAGTTGATTGACCCAAGTGTGTTGATGAACAATAATATATCCTTTCAAAAAAAAAATCATTCGCCCTGGCTAGCTACTAGCTAGCTCTAACAAGGTAGGTTAAAAATTAAGAAGAGTTATCAGTGGTACGTAGTATAGTGAATTCATTTCTTTACGTGGGTGCACATGCCTGCTTCTTCTTGATCATGTGAGGAGGACTCCGCAGGCGAGAGAGAGAGTATTGATATATATAAACAAGTCTTATATAGTGGGTGTACGTGAAGCCGCGTAGAGATCGATGCATGCAGCATCTCGAGGCTCTCCGGCTCTTTTGAGAGAGAGAAAAGGACATGGTATTAACAAATTTTTGTTAATAATCTCGAGAAAAGGACATGGTGACAAAATACTATTATATGTATGTATATAGTGCAAGAAGAAGAGCTCGAATCTATAGGCGGAATGTCCTGCGGTAGACAGACCATTCAAGATATATATAGCTAGAGAGATGTGAATAATCGAGTGGGTCTCGACCACCGGGGCAGTGTAATTAAAGTGAAGCAGATCGCGGAGATCCAGCCAGCTGCCTCCCGGGGCCGCGCGATGCATGCAATGGCACAGGCACGCTCACCACTGCCCATGCATGCATGTACGAAGAGATATGCCTGCATGATATATAGATATATATATGTCTCGGTGATGAAACCAATCTCATCTAAGAGACGACGACACATGTACCGTATCTTCCCTTTATTCACGAGATGAACACCTTGTATGTATATATATCCTCGACACGCATACCCAAGAACGTCCATGCATGTATGTATATATATTTTTATTTATTTATTTACGTGAAGAGTGTAGATCACCTTAGTGTGCGAGAGGAGGGAACTCCCACCAATCGGTGGGAGGGGTGGGTTTCCCTGCCCCCCCCCCCCCCCCCCCCCCTTCACCGTGAAACGGTCAAGTGAGAGGGGTTTCATTTTGTTTTTGTTTACCTTGTTACTAACTCCTTATCACATGTTACTGATCGTCCTATTTTTAGATGCTAATCCTATGCCATATATTATTAAGCCTCATATATTCTTTTGTTACCAATCCTTATCATATGTTACTAACCACATATTTTTATTTATTAACTACCTACCATATATGTTACTAACCCCTAATTAGTGATTATATACTAAAACACATTGACTCTTTGGTTGGTTGCACAATAATTTTTATAGATTTTGTGACAAAATTATATATTAAAAAATTTAAATATCTAAAAACGTTAAATTGTCATGTTTGGCGAAGTATGTATCTAAACGAGTGAAAGCATATATAACTATAAAAGGTGGGTGACGAGAAGGAAAAAAAATCTTATCTCTTTTTTTAACGAAGAAGGGAACCTCAGTAAAATATATTTTTTTATTATTCGTCAAATTTTTTTAACAAATTTTGTCACAAAAATATATATTTTTAACAATAACTCAATTTCTCGTTAAACTAAACAATCATTTGCATCGATATTCAACTCAACTTGATACTCCCGCTAGATGTGTAGTTTTATGCATGGTTTGGTCTTTAAGGATTTTATTTTCCTCTAATCAAACCAAACATGTCTCTCCAACCCAATCAAACTAATTCATTTATATCTGGTTGAAATCATATTTTATTAAGACACGGTAAATGTCTATGTGTAGTTTTATTTGATTTGATCTACTCATATTTTTATTAAAATTTGTCATACATGTGCATATGTATGTAATTAGTTTTATCTTAAGATTTCTTAAAATATTTATTTTTAGATAAAAATATATAAAAACGTTGTTAATAATGTCTGATTTAAAATAAATGTTCAAATCTAATTCTGAGTATTCTATTTCTCAGATTGATTCGAAGGACATTTGAAACTAAACCAAATGATCGGTAGCTCAACCCAAACTAAAAGGATTCAAATTTCTTGTTTGGTTTAAATTTTTGGATTGAATCTCAACACAGTTTAACTAGTTTGATTTGTTAAGGTGTAAATAGTCAAGTGCATATCTCTATTGGAGAAGGCTACTTAATGATATATGGTGGTAACTAACTTATGATTGTTGGAGTTTAGGCATACCTGACGACGATCCAAACTCCATAGCGCTGCGGAAGATAAGAACGAGGAAGATCCGCCGGATAGGAATCGCCTGTCTCCTTTGACGATCCTCTGGTTTCCTCTCTCTATTGAGCCTGTATGGTGTAACCGTATGGGGAGTCACAGCCCTGCCTGTGCTTATATAGAGAGGAGGGACCAGTCCGAGTTCGACTAGGACTAGGATCCTACCCATAGTCGGATCCTGGGCTAAACAGGAGATTAAGCCCAATAAGCCACGTTCCATCTTATAGACCTAATAGTGTGCTAAGCCGAGCCCATTGACAAGTGGATCACTAAATAAATATCGGGCTAACCCAACATTCTCCCACTTGATCCATCTTGTTCCTTATACATCAAATCTTCTCTTTGAACTATACATATAATACTAATATATATAATTTTGAAAATGACTCTAGAAGATTTAACATCACGGGCTCAGACTTGAAACGAGAAAATCGATATGCACGCGTGCGATAAAACTGAAAACCAGCACACTTTCTCTAATAGATGGAACCCGAATTGCCCAGTTATAGTAGGTCAAATGACAAGGGTCATGGCGGTAAATGCATTCAGTCACACACCACCTTCCATGTACCACGTGCCACCAACTTTCCCATAACCAAACACTGTATATGGCTATCTGAACAAACGTACACCTGATGTTTATTCAATGGTCACCACTTTAAATTACATTCTGCATACCTGAAATCCATCACTGAAATGTATACAAATGGAACAAGCAGAATATAACAACAATGAAGAATCAATTTCATAACTGAATAAGTGTCAACCAAAATTACAACATATCAAGAGAACTGACAAGACCCATCCGAATCACATGACTACAAAAGATGCTAGCAGGTAGTCCCTTAGTGAGAGGGTCTGCCACCATGAGACCTGTCTCGATATGTTCAATAGACACTTCTTGATTCCTCACACGATCTCTAAGAGCAAAATACTTTATGTCCAAGGCTCTACCACCCTTAGACGCTTTATTGTTCTTAGAGAAGAAAACCGCAGCGGAATTGTCGTTGTAGATCTGTATAGGTCTCGAAACAATGTCCACAAAAGGTAGAGAACCAACCAAATTCCGCAACAGAATAGCCTGTGCACTAGCCTCATAACATGCAATGAATTCTGCCGCCATGGTGGAAGTAACTGTAATGCTTTGCTTCTCGCTGCACCAGCAGATAGCACCACCTGCTAGAAGGAAAAGATAACCCGAAGTGGACTTTCGGGTATCCAAACAACCACCATAGTCTGCATCGGCATATGCAATGACCTCTAACTGATCAGACCTCCTGTATGTGAGCATAAGATCTACTGTGCCTTTAAGATATCGTATGACCTTCTTGATAGCCTTCCAATGATCCATGCCTGGGTTACTCTAAAACTTGTTGAGCATACCCACAACAAAAGCTATATTTAGACGTGTACAAGTCTCTGGGTACATCAGGCTACCAATGATTGAAGCATAAGGAATGGACCCCATTTGCTTCCTTTCTAGGTCATTCTTAGAACACTATAACTTATTGAATGTATCACCTTTAACAATAGGTACCTTATCGGGAGCACATGACTGCATGTTAAATCTTTCCAGAACCTTTAAGATGTAAGACTTTTGAGAAAGACCTAAAGAGCCTGATGGTCTATCCCTGGTGATCTCTATACCCAAGACATATCGGGCTACACCTAAGTCCTTCATCTCAAAGTTCTCAGACAAAAAGACCTTAATTTCATGCAACAAACCGAGATCACTACTAGCAAGCAAGATATCATCCACATACAAAAGCAAGATTATGAATTTACTCCCACTGACATTTAGGTATAAACACTCATCAATAGTGTTCTCCTTAAACCCAAAAGACAGAATAATCTCATTAAACTTGAGATACCATTGCCGGGAGGCATGCTTAGGTCCGTAAATGGATTTCCTTAACCTGCATACTAGATGTTATCTTCCTTCAGCATGAAACCCCTGAGGTTGTTCCATATACACCTCTTCATCTAGATCCCCATTAAGGAAAGCCGTCTTCACGTCCATCTGATGCAGCTCTAAATCAAAATGAGCTACTAGGGCCATGACTAATCTGAATGAGAGTTTTTTAGAAACCGAAGAGAAAGTCTTGTTATAGTCAATGCCCTCCCTTTGAATGAAACCTTTAGCTACTAGTCTGACCTTATATCGCTCAACATTATCATTAGAGTCCACTTTAGTTTTGAATACCCATTTGCATCCAACAAGTTTGGACCCTTCTGGCAAGTCAACGAGATCCCAGACATGGTTCTTGATCATTGAGTCAAGCTCATCTTTCATGGCTTCAAACCAATAGCCTGACTTTTCACTCTTCATGGCTTGTGAAAACGTCATTGGATCCTCAATGCTACCCCTCGTCAACACTATCCTCCCGAGATATACAATAAAATCATCGGATATAGCGAGTCTCCTAACTCTCTCAGAGCGTCGCAAAGAATGGCCCCCGATCCACTTGGACAAGTGGTTGGTCAATCGCTATATCCATCGGCTGAGCTATATTGGGAATATCATGGGGTGGATCAACTTCAATGCCTTGTTCCCCTAAAGTATCATTCCGTGGAATGAACAATGGAACATGGCTAACAGTAGATGCAGGAGATCTATCCTGATCCTGCAACTCCTCAAAACAAATCTCTCGAGAAGCCCCACTCCCACTAATTCCACCATCCTCAAGAAACCTTGCTTTATCTGTCTCAACAATGATGGGCACGTGAGTAGGACAATAAAATCTGTACCCCTTTGACCTCTCTGGATAACCAATGAAAAAACCACTGGTCGTTTTGAGAACAAACGCCTTTTCTGTGGTGTATGGCCTAGCCTCGCCCGAGCATCCCCAAGTGCGCATATAGCTCACCGAGGGTTTTCCTACCACACCACAACTCGTAAGGAGTTTTAGGTGCTGCCTTCGTAGGAACTTTATTTATTATGTGTGCAGCTGTCTTAACGGCTTCGCCCCACAGGGATAATGGTAAGGTAGAGTGACTTAACATTGTCCTGACCATCTCTTTAAGAGTCCGATTCCTCCTTTCAGCAACCCCATTCGATATGGGCTACTGTGAGTTGGTGTACTGCGCTACAATACCCTCTTCCTTAAGGAATCGAGCTAATGGTCCCGGCTTTTGTCCCATCTCTGTATACCTACCATAGTACTCGCCACCTCTATCAGATCTGACTATCTTGATTATTTTACCTGATTGTTTCTCTACTTCCCTCTTAAAAACCTTAAAGATGTTAAAAACATCTCCCTTTTCCTGAAGTAAGTAGAGATACATAAATCTAGAATAGTCATCTATAAATGTGACAAAGTACCTCTCTCTAGTCAATCAGGGTGAAAAAGGACCATAGATAATGATGTGAATTATCTCTAAGATCCCAGAACTTCTTGTGGCATCCTTATTAAACATGGTGTCTGCTTTGCCTTAATACAGTCAACACATATCTCAAAGTCCTTAAAGTCGAGAGGAGGAAGGACTCCTTCTCTCACTAATCTTTGAAGCCTCTTAATGGAGATATACCCTAATCTCCTATGCCACAACATGGATGACTTTTCATCTACTCTACCACGCTTATTGCCGACCACAGCTGAAGTATGCAAGGTATCATGAACATGTTCTACTGAAGAAGAAAGACACAATCTATATAAACCATCAGAAATATTGCCAGTACCAACTACAACTGAATCCTTAATTAAATTAAGGGAAGAGTTTCCAAGACTGAAATGAAAACCTTTTCTATCAAGTTTTGATGCGACACCAAATTTCTACTAAATGATGGCACATAAAAAGTATCCTCTAAGTCTAAAACATATCCACTACTCAAAATAAGTCTAAAAGTTCCTATGGCCTTAACTTGCGAGCGAGTCATATTTCCCGAGAGAATAGACTGCTCACCCTCATTAACTGGCCTTTGGAACAAGAATCCTTGCACGGATGTGGCAATATGCACAGTAGACCCAGAGTCAATCCACCAGGAATCTAAAGGAACATCAACTAGATGAGACTCAAAACATACATTTACCATATGTCCTCTAACACTCCCATTACTAGTGTGATTCAATTCAGTTAAGTTTGTCCCATTAAGAAAAGGCACGTAAGTAGGAAGAGGAGAAGCAACTGCAATAAATAAATATGCTCACATGAGATAATGCAACTTAAACATGCATGAGGCAATAGGCTAAAAGCTCAAAGTAATTCTAATAACCGAAAAGAATTACGATCAGTCCGGTGCATCATTGTAATTTCTCCTTTGGGAGGCAATCACAACATGCTAATGGACCAACTCCCCAAATAAACTGAATGATAGAACTAACATCCATATATACTTTGATATCAAGAGAATTTATACCTTTGGGTACCAAACTCCCAAGAGTCGACGTATACATAAATATTATTCTATCCTACTTTTAACTTGAAAATAAAGCACTCCTTTGGGAGTTGGACTTTATCTCCAAATTAAAAGCACAAATTTAATACTATTCTTATTTTCTTTATGAGGATTATTCAATATTTTTCATGTATAAGGCCACTTTGGTGATCTACTCACACACTTCAAATATTAAATCTCCCTCCCTCCACATAAGAATAATATTAAAACCGTATGCTCACTTGATGCTATTTAAATTAAAGAGTGACAAATTTTATTATTCCTCATGATTGGTGCCACTTTGGTGATCTACCCAACCATTTAGAATGCAAAAATTAATCACTAAACTATATAACAACATCAAATAATGACTTTATGTGAGCTAAGGACATAACCATAATATTATTGCAAAAGGAAGAAATATTCATGCATAAATAAAACTTTAAGAGGTCATGATTGCATGCTTGATATTTCTATCCAGAAAATGCAATAATCAATGTCCAAATATTTTCATGCTAAAATTCACTGAAATAACTTTAAACAGAAATCTTAGCAACCTGTTTACATAAATATCCAGTTTTATTGTAGAAATATCCACTGAAATTAATTTCTAATCCACTGTTTTGCATACATATCCCTATCCTTTAAATTGATTTTCTTAATGGATTACAACCCTAGAATATGCTTAATGGGCCCATAATCCTTTAACCAATTCAAAAGATAAGAAAATTAACTTTAATGCAAAACGTTTGACTTAATGGATAAAAGTGATAAGGATATTAATAACCGGATGACTTAATGTCAGATCCTAATTTATATTGGATTCTAAAACTTTAAGCAACCCAATATTCAATCGGATCCAAATACCTTACGTTGCAACTATTTAAAATTAATAGATCATGGGGCAAAAACAAGAATAACCACCGTCTCCTACCACACTGCCCACGGTTTCTCCGTTTGGAGAAACCCTAGCCGCCATGGCGTGGGCAGCGGTGGGATCAAAGGCCGGCCGTTCTGGCCAGACCGTCGTCAGCCAAAAACAGCACCAAACCAGCCATCCGTGGAAGGAGATGGCCGCCAGCCCTCCCTTTTCCCTCTTTTTCTACTTTTTTTTTTATTATCTGAAGGCCTTCCCCAGCACATGTCCGCGGGAAGGAGGCACGCTACGGGCGGCGCGCCATGCCGCATGTTACGGCCCGGCTGCCCAAGCGCGCGAGTGCCGCTCGCGCCTCCCCGGCTGCATATGCTGGCTGCCGCGTACCAGGCAATGGAGCATCGCATAGTCGCTGGCTGGAAGACGCCGTAGCAGCCAACGCCGCTCACGGACCCAGCCGACCGTCGCGGGCCGTAAACACACCATCGCTGGCACCGCGGGGCAGCCGCGAACATTCGGGTGGACATCCGCCGCCAAGCAGAATCGGCGAACATGGACAATGGAAACGAAAAATAGGAACCTCGATTCCATACAGAAATCGGACGGCCACCGGAACTGATTTCACCGTATCAAATCCCGTGAGATAGAACACGGGCTCTGATACCACATGTTGGAGTTTAGGCATACCTGACGACGATCCAAACTCCATAGCGCTGCGGAAGACAAGAACGAGGAAGATCCGCCGGATAGGAATCGCCTGTCTCCTTTTGACGATCCTCTGGTTTCCTCTCTCTATTGAGCCTGTATGGTGTAACCGTATGGGGAGTCACAGCCCTGCCTGTGCTTATATAGAGAGGAGGGACCAGTCCGAGTTCGACTAGGACTAGGATCCTACCCATAGTCGGATCCTGGGCTAAACAGGAGATTAAGCCCAATAAGCCACGTTCCATCTTATAGACCTAATAGTGTGCTAAGCCGAGCCCATTGACAAGTGGATCACTAAATAAATATCGGGCTAACCCAACAATGATACCCCACTTTATGAATATGTTAAGAGATTAAACAAGTGACTACCAACAACTTCAATTAATCATTTTACAGAGGTTGTGTTGAAAAAACTAGAGTCAAACATGTTTTGTTGAGAGTTGGTAAAGGATGTCAAGAATTTAAAGGGGTAGATTGTAGCACTCCGGTATGCGAATATGCTAAGAGATTAAATCAAAGGATTACCAACAATTACGGTTAACTATTTTTCAAATGTTGAGTTAAAATAATTCCGAAATTAAGCATACTTTGCTTAGGGTAGGTCAAGAATATATAGGTGACCTTCCAGTAACATTATTAATTAGTATGGTTGTTGGCCCAATCAACTGAATTAATCATTACATAGCTAGCATGATGGTTTTTATCCAGGGTGTTTTTGATTTGGTTCGGTTTAGTTCAAGCCATAAATTATTAAAATACAGTATATCGGTCTATTTATGATTTTATTTTATTTAAATCATATTTTATCAAAATTTAAAATATACGTACATAATTAAATATACTACAATATTTTTTCAAAACTTAAAAACTCTTAAGATATTTATTTTTACATAAAAATAATAAAATACATTAATAAATGTAATTTAATATAAATATTTATTATAGTTTCTAGTTGTTCAGTGTATTCATGTGGCTTGCTTTGAAGGACATTTGAAATCCAATCCAATCACTGGATTAATTAACACACCCCTATCTAAAATGTTCTTAGTAATACATCCCTACTAGTGTTGCTCCCTTTGTCGTCTTGTTTTTTGTAATATGTTTATTATACTGGTGTACCCCCACATATTTTGATCTTTAGAGAGACTTTCCTTCAATCTCTTAATTAATTGATGGATTAATCCTTATCGTTGAGAAGAACTAATTATGTGGCATATGAGTAATTATGATGAAACTACCACTACAATGATATGGTCTGTACTGCCATGGTAATGACAATAAGTGGACTTACTTAAGATGAAGGTTAATATAGTGTTAACAAATAATCTGGATTGTAGCTTTAAATTCGCCGTGAAAATGGGATTTGGTCTACAAAATAAGCTATTACTGTTGACTAATATCTGTATAAGACCAGACTAATTAAATCGGGTTTTCTCTGTTGAAGGAGATGAAATGTGAAGAAGACCAGCTAGATAGCTGTCGGGGTTATGCAAGGTTTTTCTTGGTCCGGTCTTTAGTTTTTTATTTTTTATTTATTTCCAAAACCAAACCGAACTTAACTGGCCTCTCAAACATAACCAAACCTAACATGAGACAAAAAAATAATTAAATATTTAAAATAATAGTTTGTCTGTATACACATATTTATAATTATATATAATCAAGAATTATTTTATTATGAAGCTTATGTAGATATCGTTTTTATCACTAGTATAGTATGTGGTAAATTCTTTTAGTTAAAAATAAATTTAGTTGGTTTTGGTTCCGTTTGAAAGATCTTCAAATCAGTTGAACCAAATTACTAGTTCAAACCTTCTATATATATACACGGTCTCTCCTCTTTGTTATCACATCTCACCGACCCCAACGATGATGATTGTTTTATGTCTCAAGATACCTTAGATTTTATTTTATTATAATTTTTATCGTCAAAGTGTGTGATAAATTAATTTGCAACCAAACACCGGGTAAATTTTTAATCGGGTTTCTGCACGGTAAGTTTTTAAATTTCATAGTATTTCGTGGGTTTTCATCAGCACACTTTTGGACGAGGGGTGAAGGCGTTGCACCCCATTTATTTCTTATGCTTCTAGAAAATATTTAGGTATATATACCTCACATCTTTTTTGTTCTTTCCATATTTTATTATAATTTTTTCATTCTTCTTACACTCTTGATTTACACCTATATGATGTCCATAACTCGTGTAAATGGTGTCTATTATAACGTCAAGAAATGAGGTTGTGAATTATAAGGAGAATAAAAAAATCATTGGAAACCCTCATGTATTCTCCATAATTGCCGACTGATTTTGAAAATGACATGCAACCTACAAGCATAATGATGAATGCTTGGCCCTATTTTTGAAGTTTCCTAGCAGAAATCATCAGTGTAGAAAATAGATACTCTAGTCCCTTTGCTCACATATAAATTATAATGCATACCACCGGCTGCTTCAATGAAGGAAAGTGAGTTGTGAGATACATCACAGGCTACTCGATCCATCCATCCAATTTAGATAGATATTGAGGTATTACTGGGATCATCAAATTAGCCTCAGGTAAGTTCTGCTTGAGGCTCAAGCAAACATCACCCATGATTTGATTCTTCAGGTTTAACTACATTGATCCTCTCTGTCACTTTTCAGTTGTCCAGGATAGCCTTCCATCAGGAGGAAGATGAAAAGCAGTGTTTCAGTTTGCATGAAAATGATCAACTATATATCAATATTACTGCTCTTTTCACTTACAGCTGTTTATCCCATAAGAAGGGAGAGATTCATTCCACCAGAAGGTATGTCTGAGGATTAATGTATTTAAGTGTGTCAGTGTGACAAACATGTTGTTCTCTTCTCGTTAAAGGGCCTTTTATTTTCATTAACTTTTCTTATACAGATTCGCTATCCCTGTGTTGTCCAATTTTCTGGTTGTATCTCCCTGTTAAAGAGCAAGCTTGGGAAGTTCTGAAGATAAAATTGATTATAGGTGATTTCCACTAGAACTAACTGTACGAACCTCGCGATTTACTTCATCCATCGCTTAAAAATATATATATTTAGGTATGGAGATATGTATGGGCGCGGAAACATGTATGGATGATTTTTGTTTGTTGTGGCGCGGACATCCCTTTTTGACGATAACAGCAACATTGCTTCCGGCTTGATTCTTCTCTCCTTTTTTTGACATTCATATTTAGCGAGGTTGTAGTGAGTTCTTTGAATTTGATCGGGCCTCTCTCCACCAATCCACGAATGGATTCGGTGGTAATTACACCGAGCGACGGCTCGCAACCCTTGATTAACCGCCATAACAACATATCCGCAAGACGAATTTGAATGTTGAAAAATGATCGTATGTTCAATCTTTCTTTTTCTTGATTGAATGAATATACATGCCAACTTTCTTGACTTTTGTTTCTTTTGTACATGTATTTCCTTGAATGGTTTTGTACAATCGACATTTCCCCGAAGTGGGACTTGACCGACTTAATGGGGCTTCATGATTTGACCGACTTGATATCCATCATGCAACATTTCCTCGGAATGAGGCTTGGTCGACCTAACGGGTCTTCATCATCCGCTAAGTGGTATTTTCCCAAAGTGGGACTTGACCGACTTAACGGGGCTTCATGATTTGACTGACTTGATATCCATCAGGCAACATTCCCTCGGAATGAGGCTTGGTCGACCTAACGGGTCTTCATCATCCGCTAAGTGGTATTTTCCCAAAGTGGGACTTGACCGACTTAACGGGGCTTCATGATTTGACTGATTTGATATCCATTAGGCAACATTTCCCCGAAGTAGGGCTTGGTTGACCTAATGGGTCTTCAACATCTGTTAAGTGGCATTTTCCCGAAGTGGGACTTGACCGACTTAACGGGGCTTCATGATTTTTGGCTCTCGACATCGCTCGTTTGGGGTGAGTCAAGTTGATGGGATTTGAATTTTCATCCATTATCCGCATTTCCCGATCGGGGATCAACCGGATTAATGGGCCTTGAATTTTGTTCGTCGGCATTGCTTGTTCTGGGAGCGAGCCGAGTTGATGGATTTGGGTTTTCATCCATTACCCGCATTTTCCCGATCGGGGATTAACCGGATTAATGGGTCTTGGATTTTTTGTCGTCGGCAATGCTCGTTTGGGAGCGAGCCGAGTTGATGAATTCGTTTTCATCCATTACCCGGTATTTTCCCGATCGGGGATTAACCGGATTAACGGGGTCTTGGACTTTTCGTCGGCATTGCCCGTTTTCGGGAGCGAGCCGAGTTGATGAATTTGGGGTTTTCATCCATTACCCGGTATTTTCCCGATCGGGGATTAACCGGGATTAATGGGTTCGGACTTTTCGGTCGGCATTGCCCATTCGGGAGTGAGCCGAGTTGATGAATTTTGGGGTTTTCATCCATTACCCGGTATTTTCCCGATCGGGGATTAACCGGATTAATGGGGCTTGAAATTTTGTTTGTCGGCATTGCTTGTTTGGGAGCGAGCCGAGTTGATGAATTTTGGGGTTTTCATCCATTACCCGTTATTTTCCCGATCGGGGATTAACCGGATTAATGGGTCTTGGACTTTTGTTCGTCGGCATTGCCCGTTTTGGGAGCGAGCCGAGTTGATGAATTTGATGTTTTTCATCCATTACCCGCATTTTCCCGATCGGGGATTAACCGGATTAACGGGTCTCGACTTTCATTTCCGGCATTGCCCGCTTTGGGGCAGCCGAGTTGATGAACTTGGATTTTCATCCATTACCCGGCATTTCCCATCGGGGATTAACCGGAATAATGGGTCTGACTTTTCTTTGTTGGCATTACTCGTTCGGAGCGAGCCGAGTTGATGGAATTTGATGTTTTTCATCCATTACCCGCATTTCCCGATCGGGGATTAACCGGATTAATGGGTCTTGGACTTTTTGTCGGCATTGTTTTGGGAGCGAGCCGAGTTGATGAAGTTTTTCATCCATTACCGTATTTCCCTGGGATTAACCGGATTAATGGGTCTTGGACTTTTTTCGTCGGCATTGCTCGTTTGGGAGCGAGCCGAGTTGATGAACTTGGGTTTTCATCCATTACCCGTATTTTCCCGATCGGGGATTAACCGGGGATTAATGGGTCTTGGACTTTTTTGTCGGCATTGCTCGTTTGGGAGCGAGCCGAGTTGATGAATTTGGGGATTCTTTCTCTCTTTTTTTTTTTTAGAGCCGTTGGGGCTTTCTCTCTCATCCATCGACCGTTGGTACCTCCCGGTTGGGGATTGACCGGATCGGTGGGCCTTCATGGTCCGTTGGGGGCTTCTCTCTCATCCGCTGGCCGCGTATCTCCCGATCGGGGATTAACCGAGCGATGGGCCTTGATGGTCCGTTGGGAGTTTTCTTCCTCCACCAACCATCGGGAGTTCTTTTTTTCAACCGTTTTCAGGGGTTTCTCTCCACCAACCGTCGAGAGTTTTCTTTTTCCAACCGTTGGGGGTTTTCTTTTTCATGGTGGAGTTGGGTTTTTGCTCATGTGGGTTCAATTGTAGTTTGATCATCACGGACTTAATGGGCCCACTTTCTCTATGTTAATGGGCCTTGGGTCGATCTCACGCTCATCTCGGTTAAGACCGGATTGGGCCTTGTGGACCGAGTTTGATGTGCTGGGACGGAGTCACATGGCATTGAGCTTTCTTTAAACATGGTTAATTGGGCCTTGTAGACCTTAATGGGCCTTGGACCTATTTCTCTCGTTCATGTTGGTCCGAGGCCTAATTGGGCCTCACCGATTGGACTCGTTCATTTGAGATGGGAGCACACGGTCTTGCACTTCATTCAAGATGATCAATCGGGCCTTGAAAGCCTTAACGGGCTTTGATGAATGATTTCTCTCCTTAGGGCCTTAGTTAATTGAACTTGATTTATTTGAAATGAGGTCACACGATCTTCGATCCACATGGATGATGGCCAATCGTTTCGAGAGCCTTAACGGGCCTTAATGAAATGAATGATGTTCCTCCTTGCCTAATGGGCCATTGATCGCTTGATGCCTCACATGCCATCACGGTACGAGATGATATGATTTCATACGATCTTCATGGTGTGAGATGACGTGATCTTCATACGATCTTCGCTGGTGCGAGATGATGTGATTGAGCCCATGGTACCTTTCGGGACTTAGCCAATTCCACGAGAAATGGACCTTTGACTTCCTTCTCTCCTTGCACTCTTCGGACAATGGGGCAAAGGGGGAGCCTTCGTGCTTGGCGTATGGAGCTTGGGGGTATGTTGCCTCTCTCTCCAAGAGGAATTCATGGGTTTTTATATGCCAAAAGAGGGGGGTATTTTGGTCCACAAAATGCCCCAACTTCCTCCTTGTTTTCGAGGGTGCGAGAAGAGGGAGGGTAACTTTGGAAATATTTTATTATGCCTTTTGCTTTTGGGGTAGGTGCGAGGGGAAAAGATGGGGGCATTTTGGGCTTTGGTCACCTTTATGGAGGGTCGGGGTGGCTAATTACACAAAATATCCCTCAAATCATTTTACAAGGGGATTTTCGGATGTCCCATTTTAGATGATTGGCCTTCTCCTTTAAGAATTTGAGGCCCAAATGGCCAAAATAGAGGCCCACATGTATACGCATGGGTCCAATGAACCAATTGGGGCTATTTTGAGCCCATTTAAGAGCTATTGGGGGGTTTTATTCCCTCTTAAAATCTAAACAAAATATATGGCCGGGAATCGGGTCATACACATGTGCAGCCCTCTTGGCATATATTTTTTATTTCTTTTCCTTCTTTCTTTTTCTACTGATTTTTTTCTCACTTTTCTTTTCTCGTTTTTTTTTCTTCTTTCCTTTTTTTGTCTTCTTTTCTGTTCCTTTTTTTCTTTCTTCTTCTCTTTTTTTTTTTTGCCATCCTCTCTTCTTTTTTTTCTTTCCGGAGGATATACACTCTCCCCCCTTTTTTTACCTTCTTTTCTCTTTTTTTCTTATTTCCTTGTCTTTCTTTCTTTCTTTTTTTTTACTTCCTTTTATCATCAAACATTATGATCTCGCGGTTGAATCAGAACATTAGACAAACATCCTATTTATCCAACTAAATGGGCCGAGGCTAGGGATGCTTGGCTCAATTTTGACCCAGTCAAAATCAGAATCAAGTGTACACCAACGGGGGAAATGAAATATCCCAACCCGGCGAAACCCCCTTGTCCTCACGGCCCAATTTTGACCAAGGTCAAAATTAACCCTATGGCCACCGGAGGGCACGAATGGGGCACCGGTTCGCGACGGGGGGAAGCTTCCGGAAGGGGCTGTTTGGGCTTTTTCCGCCCCTGGGCGTTTCACCCCTGTCCTGCGGGCGACTGGGCTGGCAGGCGCGGCAGAGGCGACGGCGCCTCCTCCTCTCCGTCTTCGCTTCCCGCCGTCCCCCCGCAGGCCCTCCGCCGTCGACCCCCCTGGCGCGGGCTGGTAGGCGTGAAGGCAGCCGGCGACCATTCTTCTTCGAGCTCCCGCGGGCTCTCCTTCTTCCTGAATCTCCTTGGCGATCTTCTTTCTTGGCGCGGCCTTCCCCCACAAGGTCCCTCGTCTTCCCCGCTCGGCGCACCTGTCTTCTTCAGCGAACGTGCGCACTCGAGCGGCCCTCTTCGTCGTCGAACGGCTTGAGCGGGACCGACCGCTCAGTATCTTTGGCCCCGACGCTTTGCAGGTCTTCCGGTGGCTGCGTGGTGAGCTTTCCCTTGCGAGGTGAGGTCCGACCCTCCCGGCTTTTCGCAGACACTCCGGCGGCGTCCCGAAGAGCCTCTTCTCTCCTTCTTACCGTACGGGTCTCTTTGCCGTCCGGTCTTTGCAGGAACCCCCTCGCGGCCCCCTACGTCTGGTTCCTCCGTGAAGCTCATCGGGCGGGGGTGCCTTTTCTACGCGGTCAGTCCTCTGTCCCCTTTTTTTTTGTATCAAAGCTGGCCCGACGCGGCTCCCCCTTTTCTTCATTGCTCCTCTTCCGCATGCCAGGAGGGCTTCAGTCCCGTTCCCGTCGGCGTTGGCTCGCGCGGGGGCTCTGTCCTGCTGGGTCTTGCGGGTGACGAGTTCATAGAAAGCAGAACAGAATACAAAGATCGGACACAGACAACTCTGCAACAGTTGAATCAAAACGCGTTCAGGTGATTTCCATTCCTTCGAAACCGCCTCGACCAAAATCCGTTATACATGTTCGTCCTCGATTTTACTTGGCAGCCTGCTTGGCCTTCGTATGCGCTTGAAGAGCGTTGTCGTCTTTGAACGTCTTGGGGCATGACTTGCCCGAGACAGAACCTGGCAGAAGACGGGTGTTTGCTGCTTCGGTTTGTCATTGGTGTTCATCTCCCCCCCCCCCCTTTTTTTTTTTTTACATATATATACAATTTGGCATGTATTGAATGTTTAGCCAAGACAACGGACTTTCGCTGCCTGTCATAGGCAGATAGGGTGACCAGCAACCGGAACCACTGCTCTTTCATTTGTAATCTTTTGCCGTCCATGCTTTGTTTTGTCTAGTGTGTTATGAACCTCCCCCCATGCTCTTTTGGGATTCTGAATGTTGTGTTTAACATGGTGTTGAAGGTGGTCGACTGTTTCTTTTTTTCATGGGTGGAATGGCCTGGAAAACTCACAGCATGGCCTGGTAAATGGATACGGTCGTCGTCGACCCCTCAATCAGAGGACCGTCGGCGTTCCACTTAGGAGAAGATGACATTTGTCATCGACCACCCTTCCGGGGAACCATGGTCGATCGACTTAAAAAAATAATAATAATCAATGAAAAGGCAGTCGTCGACCCCTCCATTGGAGGATCGTTGGCGTTCGGCTCAAAGAAGATGACATTTGTCATCGACCACCCTGCCGGGAAACCATGGTCGATCGACTTAAAAAATAATAATAATCAATGAAAAGGCAGTCGTCGACCCCTCCATTGGAGGACCGGTGGCGTTCGGCCCAGTAGAAGAAGACATCTGCTGGCGGCCCCTTCTTCGGAGGATCATAGTCGATTGGCTTAATGAATAAACCATAAACATGAGCTGCCCCGTCTGGTTGTGTGCTTGATGAACATTTTTTTTCTTTTTTTTTTTTGGTGACAATTGCTTCGCTTGTAGTCACTTTTTTTTTCGTTCTCATGTTGTGCATAGACTTCTTATTTTTTCGCCTCATAGCACCATGCTAATTAAGCTGATCAAACCTGATTGATTCAATATATGCTGCATTTTTCTTGTATTCTGTAAGATTATTTGATCATCTTCTTTTTTTTGGCGGGGTTAACACTAACCAAATGATCAGTTCTGGCCTTTACATTCCCATAGTGACAAAATAGTGAAGATGTATACATGACGACGATAGGTTCTTATAGCTTTGGTGATATTATTAATTCCAGATCCTCCAAACGAGACAATCATTATTTTAGTTTCTTACCATCTTTTGGCATCAAAATAAATGAAAATATTTGTATGTACCTTTATGCCTGAAATAACAAATTAGTTTATGACAATAAGGGGAACGAAGAAAGAACCTGTTTTCGACGGAGAAACAAATTATCAACATCCTGAAATTCATGAAAGCCAGTAGCTTTAGAAAGATCTTTTGCTTAAATTGTTAACTGGTTGTTTCAATGTTGAAATAAATGCAACTCAAGAAGTATATATATTGAATGTGGAACATGTCAATCTACAAGAGATGCAAAATGTAAATGACAATCTGTTTTTAACTTATTTTTCAGGAGGTTTCAAGCATAATAACCATTCATTAGAGTTTACCTTGGAGAACTACTATTGTAACTCTTGTCCAAGACTCACCATAGAAGATGAAGAGACTTTAAATGGGCAAACACCAGGCCATGAATTTGACCCAACTCTTAATACAATTTGTCATGGTATATCTTCTTCTTCTCAAGAGACAAAGGTAAAAATGTTTCTTGAATTTATTCAAATTTTTATGTAACACTTTATTGTGTTAAGCATTTTCTTTTTTCTTTTTTGATATTTCAGATGTGTATGCAAATGGGGCAAAGATACTTATATGAAGCATCGTTTTGCTTAAAGTCTTTACTCCTTGGAGAAATTCATTGTAGAAATATAGAGTTCAAACAAGAAATTCCAAGAGCACTTTTATCATCTTCTACCCAGAATACAAGCTTATCAGAGAACGCAATAGCTGACAATATTTCACAAGAAGCACTGAAAGGATTTCTCCGATTCTCCTTAAAGGTGACTTCATATATTGAAAAAATGTATTGATTTACAAGAACATAATCTTATGCATTTGCGTTTATCTAAATTTGTGTACCCCATGTAAAAGCAATCAAGACAAGATTAAACCCCAAAATTTAAGCTACTATATACCAAGTGTTTTTCATCTAGAATGTCTTTATAGGGTGTTTAATTAGTGTGGCACAGTAAAATATTACACACTGTCACTTAAGCTAGTTAATGACAAAATTGTCATGTAACATGAGGATAAATGATAACAAAAGATTGAGAAACATGTATGACTTAAAGGGGTGGAAACCACAAGATAAAAAGGAGGGTCTCACGTCTCCTTTTTGTCCGAGAATAAAATCTTATGGGGTGTTTAGTGGCACGATAAATTCTTATACACTTTCATGATAAAAGTTATTAATATAAAATTTAAACTAGGCAATGAAATAAAATTGTCATGTAACTTGAGGATATTTAAAACAAAAGAGAGAGAACCGTGTATCACCAAAAAAAAGGAGAAAATGACAAGATAAAAGAAAAATAAGACCCCGCCTCTATCTTTTTTTTGTTTGTTTAAGAATAAAATCTCTTTAAAAGCATAAATTTGTAATGGTTGTCAAACATCTAATCTTTTAACAACTTTTGTTACATAAGCATATTTTTGTAACAAAACTCAATTTCTCATGCACGAAATGCCCAAGTTCCTTCACACACTCTCTGGTTCGTCAACAAAGATATGTGAAGAACATTTCTTGATACAAATTTATCAAGATTATAATGCTGAATTATCAGTCATGTCCTATTTTAGTTTGATCAACTAGGATATTACACTGTATGTCAACAAATAATAAGAGGTATAGTTCTTCTTATGGTTGCGAAGAAAATCGTTATAGCCTGAACTTTAATCCACGTCCTTAAAAAGTTTATAACCTTTAAAAATAATGAAGAAATGAATATTAATCAATTATCATCACTCAAATGATCACTTTATATTGATTGGCGTGATCACAAAATTTAACACGCAAGTACATTAACTCTTGCAATATATAACTTTGTACTGAACATGGATAAAGTAAAAATGGTTTTCCTTTTTTGTATATTAATCACACTTCAAGGAAAACATCATGTCTATTTTTTTTTTCGTTTAGCTAAAATATCATGATATATATATGGATGTGCAAAAGTATATAACAGTCACATTTGGTGTATATCATAAGGGTCGGATTATGTGTATATATATTAACATAAAAAATTTGACTCCATATATTTCTTTTAACAGCATAAGGAGTACAAGAGCTGTGCCCCTTGTCGCAGTTTAATGGAAGACATACAAAATGCTGTTGGGAACACACAAAAACAGGTAAAACATAAATGACTATATATTTTGCTTGTTTATATATATATATGTATGTATGTATGTATGTATCAACTTCAGACATTATTTTATGTTATCTTTTGCAGATTGCGATAATCAAGATTCTTCATGAAGTGTGCAACGTTGCCGATACATATGCAACACAAGTAAGTTGTGATAAGCAGTATGTATCTTATCATTCATTTTATATATCATGCAAAAATGATTATTATTTTTTAAAATTCTTGCAGTGCAAGAAGATGATTTTGATGTATGGCCCACTTCTCTTGGGCAATGTTCAAAAGATGGTGACTGTGAATGATTTATGCTACATGGCAAACATGTGCAAGGATCCTCTACCACCTCCACCTCCACCACCCTCCCCTCCCCAAGAGAAAGGATACATATATAATTATATTTGAAGTGGGAAGAAAACAGCAAAGCAACCAGCTAGTTTTTGACATCTAGTCATCACATATATATATATATATATATATATATTCACATCCAGCATAAGTTTTTGCTGATGGCTTTAATAATAGCCTTTTATGTATTTGGGATTAAATGTGTAATATAAAGCGAAAATAAAGGGCACATCTTTATATTTATCACGCATGATATCTTATTTTTTATTTACATCACCCATTTTGGTTTTTCGAAATAGTTGTTCTAATTAATACTATCTTCCTCGGGCAAGAGCTTCATTAATTATTTCAGTGCTTTCACTATCTATCAGCCGTCTTGTCGAAAAACTTGATTCTGCTTGATCTCACTTGGGCATGAAAATTTTGAGATCAAGGGATAAATATGCTCGACACAAATTTTTTTTTTACTGTCGTGTCATACACAGAGAATTAAAAAAAGTATGAAATGTAGATCAGTTTATATTTTCGTCTTGGACGAGTATTTTCGAGTTAATTAAAAAGTTGAAGCATGCTTTTCACATTAAATAAATATATATGTATCCTCTAATATTCTATTTATCAACTCACACTTAGTGGCAATTAAGTCATACGTTTTTCAAATAATAAAATAAATTTTCTAATTTTGATAGATCGCACGTATATTGACTTGATATTAATTTCGATAATTACCCGTAAACAAATTCTAAATTTCGCAGAAATAAGGTTGACGGTCTAAAATCCATTTGAAATTAGAGATGTCAATAATGACTTAATTATCTCATCCTAGTTCGTTAAGTTTACAAAGAGTTATAAAATATCTAGTGTGGTAACTTTCGATAGGGCAAATATATCGATAAATGTCAATTTAATAAACATGAAAGAACATATCTCAATTAAGATTTGATATTTAATAATTATATCGATTTATCCAAATATATCATCAGGTGTGGCTTAATTATATTCTAAGAAAACCCAACACACAACATGACAGCGTATCAACATATATGATATATATATATTGTTATAAAATCCGTATAATCACATTTTTACAAAGCTAATAACCAAATAAAAACGTTTATTTTAAAGTTTGGTCTTTAAATAAGTGCTTTTGATATAAGAGAATGATAATAGAACAAACAAGTTCTTCAAGTGAACATATGTAAAAATTTATTGAAGAGGAATTAAGATATAGCTCACAGTCGATCACCAAATGCATCATGCGCTGGACTGTCCGTTGAGTTGAGAGCACACCCCTTAATTTGAAGTGGATGGGGTGCTGATTTCTCCAAAATTATTTTTACCCAGTCTTCTAATTGGGGTACATTCGACCGCCATATGTATGTCGTCATTTATGGATTACTTAACAACTTCAAGATGTCAAAAGATGGGGGCAGATCTGGTTAATGATTTGGTAGAAAAAGGTCAACGTAACACCCCCATATATAGTAATATTGTGCTAAGAGATTAAATAAGTCACTACAGGAAACTGGGTCATTGGCGACGGGTTATTGGCGACGGCTTTTTTAAGCCGTCGCCAATAATGATAAAAGCGACGGCTAAACTAACGCCGTCGCTAATAATTGGTAAATAGCGACGGCTAAATAAAGCCGTCGCAAATAATGTTTTTGGCGACGGTCGAAGCCGTCGCAATACCCAGAAAACGACCGTGCGGGTTTTTTCCTCGGAAACGGCGACGACTTGATACGCCGTCGCTACTAATATTAGTGGCGACGGCTTGCCGTCGCAATACCCGTAAACGCCCCGTGCGGGTTTTTTCCTCGAAAAGTGGCGACGGCTTCATACGCCGTCGCCAATAATATTGGCGACGGCCTGCCGTCGCCAATACATGGTGACCGTTGAACGGTCGACTTTTGTTGGCGACGGCTACGGCGAAAGCCGTCGCCAATGTAACTTATCTCGTTATTGGCGACGGCTTTTAAAGCCGTCGCCAATAAGCTTGGCATTAAAAAAACCTCGACGCCTTCCTTTCTTCCCCCGCCGCACTCTCTCTCTCTCTCGTGCTCACCGTTCGGTCTGCCGCCGCCGCTTCGCCGGCCGCCGCCGCCGTGGCCGGCGCCGTCGCCGCCGCCGCCGCCGCCGCCGCTTGCCCCCTCCCCGCGTAGGGGCACCTTGAGGGAGAGCTACCTCCGTCACCACCGTGGGTGTCACCGGCTCCGCCGCCGCCGCCGCCGCCGCCGCCTCCTTTGTGCCAGATTTAAACCCTACTTAGGGTTAATCGAACCTCCTTTGAGGTATACATCTTCAACAAACGAATTTTTGTTTAATTTTTTTATATACATCACAAAGCATATATGTGCCAAATAGCCCTAACAAATTAATAGGTTAGGACCTCCTCAAACCAATTATGTAGCACCTTGATCACTTTAATTATTTAGGAGATAGAACAAAGGTAGATAGGTGCATAATTTATTTAATCATGGAATGAGCCTTAGAATAATATTTCATAATGCATTTGAGAGAAATACACAAGGGTAATGCCCCTTTGCATATAAATTCCCTTTAATTTTACTGACATTTTTAGAGCTTGGTAGCATTAAATCATATTTAACCCATAAAATTTCGTAATAATAATTATTTTACATAACTAATATGTTTAGAATATTATTAGAAGACTATAATGTATTATTTGAATTTATTGGCATGATTGAACATGGATAACTCATCATAAATAGTAGTTTGGAGTTGGACAAAGATAGGGTGCGGCCTTGAAGGCTAGACCCTTCTAACTATCGCTTTTGTATAATTTTTTGTTTCGTTTTAACTTAATATAACAAATCTGAATTCTTAGTTTTCATGTCTAACTCTTCGTTTGTGATAAAAATATTTAATTGGTATGTATAAACATTTATTGTTCAACAACAAGTCTAATTTTGATCATTTTATCTCTTTTTCAGGAAACTTCAATCGAGATATACACTTGAGAGTTTCTTCTTTCGGTGGAGGTTCGGTTATATATTGATTTATTTATTAAATTAACATTTCTTCATTGTATTTCAATCTTTTAACAAATTAAGATGAGTAACTTAGACAAATCATGGATGCATATTCCTAATAGATTAGATTCTAGATATATTGAAGGGATCGAAGAATTTTTAAACTATTCTTTTCATGATTCTAGAATACAATTTAGACATGGACAACATAACGATCTAATACAGTGTCCTTGTAAAAAATGTTGTAATACATTTATTTTTAAAAGAAATGTTGTCAAAGAACACCTAATATGCAATGGTATGTGGTTAAATTATCAAAAATGGATATGCCATGGTGAAATTGAAGTCAATATGATAAATGATGACATTTCAATTTTAAATGAACCACAAGATAATTATGTAGATGATGAGGTAATGGAAATGTTACAAGATATTCAAAATAACGAATCTTCTATTCGACATAATGAGGAAGAACACAATGAAGATAATTTTCAATATTCCAAATTATTAAAAGATTCCGAAACACCTCTATATGAAGGTGTTAAAAATGTATCTAAATTAAAATTTATATTAAAGTTGATTCAACTTAAGTCCATTAATGGTCTCACTAGAAAATGTATGGATATGATATTATCTTTATTTAAGGAAGTCTTACCTAATGGGGCATGTGTTCCCGATAATTGGTATGAGCTTAAGAAATTAGTTAAGGAATTGGGACTTACTTATGAGAAAATTCATGCATGTAAAAATGATTGTATTCTATTTTGGAAAGAGAATAAAGATAAAAATGTTTGTCCATATTGTAACACCTCCGAGATATAAAAATGATCCTAAAAATCAAAATAAAAAATAGCACAAAAAGTTTTACATTATTTTCCATTAGGAGTTAGGTTGCAGCGTTTATTCATATCATCCAATACGGCTAAGTGGATGACATGGCACAGTCAATCACGATCATATCAATTGAGAGGTGAAATGAGTCATCCTGCCGATTCTCCCGCTTGGAAAAGGGTGGATAAACTTTATCCAGATTTTGCGTTAGAGAAACGCAACATTCGGATTGGATTGGCTTCAGATGGCTTTAATCCATTTGGTCAAATGTCTTCAAAATATAGTGTGTGACCTGTTGTTACAATGGTGTACAACTTACCACCGTGGATGTGTATGAAAGCCACATACACAATGATATCATTATTAATACCCGGTCCGAGAGCTCCCGGAAATGATATTGATGTATTCTTACAACCATTGGTGGAAGAGCTAAAAGATTTGTGGGAGATTGGATTAAAGACTTATGACGCCGAAAAGAAAGAGATTTTCATAATGAAAGTCATACTTTTTAGTACGATAAATGATTTTCCGGGATATGCACATTTATCTGGATGGAGTACTAAAGGAAAATTGGCGTGTCCTATATGTAATGAAGAAACACATACCATTCGACTTACCCATAGTCGAAAACAATGCTACCTTGGTCATCGTCGGTTCTTACCAGTAGCACATCGGTGGAGAAAGAACCGTGATAAGCATCTTTTCGATGGTCGACGATGTGTGAAGGGAGCACCAAAGATACTTACGGGATATGACCTATGGAGGCAACAAAAGGAGATGGACACTATTAGGTTCGGAAAACCGTTTAAGAAAGATTTAGAGAACTTAAGGAAAAATTTGTCAAAGAATAAAAATTGGAAGAAGAAGAGTATATTTTTTTGAGAAACTCCCATATTGGTCATCTCTTATCATCGTCACCATTTGGATGTCATGCATATTGAGAAGAATGTGCGACAATATATTAGAGATGTTTAACTTATCGAAATTGACAAGGACAATTTGAACTCACGGAAAGATTTAGTAGATTTAAATATTCGTCCCGAGTTACATCCGTACGAGGTTTATCAAAGTTTCCGGATGCAATTTATAAACTTAGCAACGATCAAAAGTCTAGAATACTTGAATTCATTAAGAATGTTCGAGTGCCGGATGGTTATTCGTCGAATTTTAGTAGATGTGTAGATTTAAGTGTCCGAACAATTAGTGGTTTAAAAAGTCATGATTGTCATGTGATGATGCAAATAATTATTCCTTTGGCATTTCAAGGAAACGTGCTCAAGGATGTACCGAGTCCTATCAGAGTTATGCCAAGCATTTTAAGATCATCCGCGCTAAAGGTTTTGAACAGTAACTTTTTGAAAGATTGGGAGGCAAAGATTACAGTAACATTGTGCAAGTTGGAACAAATTTTTGCACCATCATTCTTTGATGTAGTGATTCACCTAGTTGTGTATTTGGCTTATGAGGTAAGAATGTCCGGACCAGCTCAATACCGATGGATGTATCCAATTGAAAGATATTTAAAGAGGCTCAAAGATTATGTGGGCAACAAGGCGAGAGTTGAAGGTTCTATTGCCCGGGCTACTTGGTTGAGGAGTGTACGCATTATTTCAACATATATGCGTGATACGAGTGAATATAGTAGAGATCGGAACTATGACGGTGGTTCGGAAGAAGTCGATACGGATGATAGTTCAATATTCAAACCAATTGGTCGCCTTTGAGATGCGAGGGCGTGTGCCTAAAATTTTGACGGAAAGAGAACAACTTAATACATGCATACGTGTTAAATCAAGTTGATGACATCGATTATTTTCGTCAATCTCATAGTGATGCTCTTAAAAATAGATCAACTACGGAAGAAAACTTCTTCGTGTGGTTCAGAACGCACATTCAAGAGTTAAGAAATATAGATTCTTCTAGATATACCAAGGAGCTGGAGATTTTATCACCAAATTCCGTCGAGATTTGCTTTCGTCATTAAACGGTTATATATGTAATGGATTTAGATTTCGAACATTGGAATCCGATTCAACCAAATCAACTCAACTAAGTGGTGTTATTGTAAATGACCATCTTCAATCTGGTTGTGACGATTATTATGGACGAATATTAGATATAATTGAGATATCGTTCGATCGGAATAGCCGTTTAACACTTTTTTGAATGTGAATGGTGGGATGTACATGATAATGATCGAGGTTTTAAGGTTAATGAATATGGTTTTATATCATTAAACACACAGAGAAGATTAGAACGGATGAACCGCTTGCACTAGCAAGCCAAGTGGAACAAGTTTTTTTATGTAAATGATAACTCTAATAAGGGATGGGTGTTAATAAAGACGAGCACTACCTCGTAACTATTACAACATTTCCGAAATGAGAGTGAAGATGAAAACGAACCAGTATCAAGAACAACTTATTAACGTACCTATAACATTCGAGTAATCGACGAAGATGTACAACTTCAAGAAACTTAGCCTATACAAATAGAAAGTTAATCTAAAGCTCCAAGTTCCTCAAGAAGCCGGATTGCCCGATCGGAACCCGGAACGGGTCGGATTGGGCAATCCGGCCCTGATTGGCCAAAAATCTAAGTTTCTCAATCTGGCCGGATTGCCCGATCGGAACCCGGAACGGGCCTCGGATTGGGCAATCCGGCCTCGCATTGGCCAAAAAATCTAAGTTTCTCAATCCGAAGCCGAATTGCCCGATCGGAACCCGGAACGGGCCTCGGATTGGGCAATCCGGCCTCGGATTGGCCAAAAAATCTAAGTTTCTCAATCTGAAGTCGAATTGCCCGATCGGAACCCGGAACGGGCCACGGATTGGGCAATCCGGCCTCGGATTGGCCAAAAAATCTAAGTCCCTCAATCCGAAGCCGGATTGCCCGATCGGAACCCGGAACGGGCCTCGGATTGGGCAATCCGGCCTCGTATTGGCCAAAAAATCTAAGTCCCTCAATCCGAAGGTTAGACTTTTTCCGACAATGAATTGAATGAAATTTTGATGTTGAGAGTACTTGGCTCATGGTATCAAGATGGATGGCCTTTCCTTGAAGATTAAGGAATAAGGATCAGCAATATTGTTGAGTCAGCACAATCATATATGACCTAGCTATTTGATTTATGTACAGTATTTGATGCATACATATATATATTGGTCTTGAGTCTTGACAAGGATGTCAAATCTTTAATAATATGGTAAACTGTGACTACTTGTTAATTAAGAATATGTTGATTATGAGATTGCATTAATGGGTTACTAATAACTCTAACTAATTATTTTGGGTGCTGCATCGAAAGAAATTATAGCATTACATTAGTGGAAAGTAATTTACTCATAGATGAAAGTGACCAACTAAATGATTTTTGAATGAGTTGGACAATTTGGTTATTGTGTATGTTGTAAGCACCCGAAACGGGACATCCGTAGATCTCCCTCTTCCGGCGACTACGCTTATTTTGGGGTCTTGGTGGATGAGATGTTAGTGTGTGTGGTCGTCAGTAGCCAAAGGCTCCAAAATATAGTAGAATGAAAAGAAATGAAATGGAGAAATGACCGTCGTACCTTTGGAAGCGGGGAGATTGTTGGGTTCCGACTTCTCCTCTCTCGGCCGGCCGAAAGAAGAGAGCTTAGTGAATCCTTCGTCTTTGATCTGGTTGAAGCTCCGCCTCGGCCGGATTTACCTACAAATGTCCATATGAAAACATAGAAACAAGTGAAAAGATCATTAGTTCTAGTGAAAGTGTAGTATCATGCTCAAATTCGAATGTAAACGTGCAAGAGGGAAGGAACTGACCGGATTGGGACTAAATCCCAACCCCTATTTAGAAGGTTTAAATATGCATGAAAAATGCAAATGAGTGGCTCAATATATGCTAAATGACATGTTACTGAGGGTTAAAATGAAAGGGGGGAGTAAAAGATCGACCGGAAAGGTAAATAAACTCAAAAAAATGCAAAACATGGTCTGCCCCTGCTAGTGCCCCATATATGGGGCACCTGCTGCAGGTGCCCCCTTGATAGGGCGTGTTGACCAAAATCAAAGCGCCCTATATACGGGGCACCAGGGACTGGCTTCAGCAGATTTTCTTCCCTTCTTCGCGGCGTCGCCCAGGAGTGTAGGAAGACCTCCAAAACGGAAAAAGGACTTCTTCAAGCAGCCAATACTCAAGTGAAGCTAATGGAAGAGTGTTTTGGCACTAGATGTAAGGGAAATGGAGGGTAGAGGCTCTCAAAGTCGGAGAAAAATCATATTTCTGAAGAAGGAAACTGCAGATTTTTTGGGTTTTTGGGAGAGAGTTTTGAATCGGTTTAAAGGCTTATGGGGGGTGAAAATGGCTTAGAAACGTGGTGTTGGATGAGCTCTAGGGTGGCACGAAGTTGGAACCTCCTCTAAGCTCCAAATGGAGGTCTATTTATAGCTTAAAAGAGGGTACTTTGGCCATTTTCGAAAAACAGTGCCACGCGGCATGGCGCCCTATATATGGGACGCCAGCATCACGAGGTCTGTCAAGTCGACAAGACGAGTCACTGCGGGGGGTCAAATCAGCTTGTCAAATCGATTTGATATGGTGCCAGACACCCTGTATATAGGGCGCCTGGCGCCCTATATACAGGGCGCCAGGTGCCCTGTTTATAGGGCGCCTGGTGCCCTATAAATAGGGCGCCAGGCGCCCTCGCCTGGTGCCCTATAAACAGGGCGCCAGGTACCCTATACACGGGGTGTTTGGCTCGGCTGATTGCTCTATCGATCCCCTTCGGAATGCGCCGAAAAACTTGATTTTTTTGGAAAACTCGGTTCTCTTGAAAGGTTACTCAAATATACTTCATAAAAACAAGAATTTAAGCTCTCCAATTGGACCAAAATTGCGTGTCTACATATGTCACGACCCGAAAATTAAAATAGGATACCACAATTACATAGCGAAAAATACACAACATTGTGATAGTGAGAGAAATCCATTACTCAGATTTCAAATCCCATGTAAGCATGTAAATAAAACTAACAACCAAGTATACAAAGTTCCACAAGACTCCAACATATAGACTTGAACATTTAAACAACCTATCACAAGACTAAGTTCATCCACAAGTTCCATCTCTAAAGGAAAACAAACATAAGATAGAGTCCAACTAAACACATTTACTCCAAAAGTACAACAACAAATGACTTGATAGGAAAGGATCACCTTGCTCCAACTTCAGAAGATTCTGGTTCTTCCATGGACTCCTCTTGAGCCTCCAAACCAAGCTCCTGATTTCCAATACCTACTAAAAAATTTTATTCACAACGGGTTGAGTTCGAGGACTCCGTAGGATTCACACCCTTATCTTGCCAACCAGATTACTAAAATATAATCAAGTAATGATAAATAACATATTTAATTTGAGTTATGATACAAAGATATAGAATGTCTTTTGTATCACTCTCACAACCTATAACTAAACAATGATTATCTGTAAGGAAAAGATAATGCCAATACTATACACTTCTAGATCGACTCACACTAGATCATACTAACTAGACAAACATCATCTAAATGAGCTCAAGACTTAACTTAACATAACCAAACCAAAATCGGATAGATCTAATTTTTCTAACATAACATGAACTAAAATCTCTACATGACATACAAGCAACACAACTTCATATTCTTTCCAAACACAGCCAAATAGTAAGGAATTGATCGTCTTACTTTCACACATCACATGTACAAAATATTATCACCAACTCTAATATATATAGTAATACCATATGCTAATTAAGCTAGACCTATAATACACTTAGGCAGTAGTGACACTTGGGGCAAATTACGATAATACAAGATCTGTTGAAGGGTCAGATTCATCTAATTAGTTACACGCTGCTTACGGGCAATTGACTAACATAAACTGGTGGAGCCTTCATAGCGTGTTGTAACAAGAGTTCATAACATAAATTTAGATCATGATATCCTTGATCATACCATGCACACAAGACATAAACATCTCATTCTAATGCTTTCATGCAAAAAAACTATTTTACCATAAACTAGACAAGACTTATACTAATCGACTTGGTTAACATGTTCTAAACAAACATATATCAAACTTGACCATACGAATATAACCATATCAGCAAGACATATTACGTAATCTAAAACAAAATTAAGCATTAGCCTATATGAACAACTTACATGTGATGACAACAAGTCGAAATTAAATGTGCCTAAACCTATACAAAATGATTAACTTAATTCAAAATTGACATAAACCAAACATCTTAGGTCCCGATCATTCCTTCAAGGTTCTGACCAAAATAGGGTGACAAAAGTTAAATTTGATGATCTAAGATTTTCCAAGCCTAAACATAATTAACTTTCGATTCTACATCTGAAGTAGCATATAGTCAAATAAATAACTAACAAAAGGTCAAATCTCATAGAAAAGACTTCTACCAAAATATAATCATGCTAAACATGTTCCATAGTATACAAAATAACAATTTCAAGTTACCAATTTCAAAGATTTTGAGAATATCATTAATTATAAGTCTAAAGTCAAAAATCAATCAACTTTAGATTCATAAGCTAAATTATACATATTTAATCATCCAAATGAGATCAAATAAATAGAAGAGCTTGTGAAACCTACATGAAAGCTTCTATAAATTTTATGTATTTTTTGCTATTTTTCAGCCTTTTCTCTAAATTTCACAATTAATAAAATCAGGATATCCTAATTGCTGAACCGGTGATCGAACCAGTTGCACCAGGTGGCTCAACTAGGGCTGTGGCAGGGTTGGATCTAGTGGGTGATGGCGCTGGGCTGGCGGCAGGGCCAGGCTTGACCGGCTGGACTCGACCAGATGCATCCTCGCACGCGAGCACGGCGCTCGCGATAGGGGAGGTGGCCGACAGTCAACGGTGGTTGACGACGAGGGGTGAGGTGGTGGATATGGTGGTGATCGGCGGGGACGATGCGGGTTTTTTTTAAATAACACAGTTATTTTATTATATTATACATCTAGCACACTTTTTTTTTGTAAAACTAGCATAAGTCGGGTTTTCGAACCTCGACTTTCGGCTCGAAAACAAGTCGATTACAAAGCTATCGACTTATGACAGAAAATAACACATCTCGTTTAAAACTTATACGAGTTGATTATTTAAAAAAGTCGATTCAAACACATTCGACTTTCAGCACTTTAGAACAAAAGTCGAACAACTATAGCTCGACTTGCCGGTCCCAGAAACCTGGTCACGTTGCAGGTTTTTGGGACGATACAAGTCGATGCATATTGCATCCACTTGATTAAATTTTTGTATGCAAGTCGACTTCCCGGGCCCAGAAACCTGCCCGAATTGCAGGTTTCTGGCACGATACAAGTCGTACTATGTATGTTCTGCCGGCTCCCAGAAACCTGCCCAGATTGTAGGTTTCTAGGACGGTACAAGTCGATGCAAATTGCATCGACTTGTAATTTTTTTTGGAGCAAGTCGAACTACATATGTTCGACTTGCTGGCTCCCAGAAACCTGCCCGGATTGCAGGTTTCTGGGACGGTACAAGTCGATGCAAATTGCATCGACTTGTAATTTTTTTTGGAGCAAGTCGAACTACATATGTTCGACTTGCCGGCTCCCAGAAACTTGCCCGGACTGCAGGTTTTTGGGAGCATACAAGTCGATGTCAAATACATCGACTTGTAATTTTTTTTGGAGCAAGTCGAACTACATATGTTCGACTTGCCGGCTCCCAGAAACTTGCCCGGACCGCAGGTTTCTGGGAGTATACAAGTCGATGTCAAATACATCGACTTGTATTTTTTTTTGGAGCAAGTCGAACTACATATGTTCGACTTGCTGGCTCCCAGAAACTTGCCCGGACCGCAGGTTTCTGGGAGCATACAAGTCGATGTCAAATACATCGACTTGTAATTTTTTTTGGAGCAAGTCGAACTACACTTGTTCGACTTGCCGGCTCCCAGAAACCTGCCCAGATTGCAGGTTTCTGGGACGGTACAAGTTGATGTTAAATACATCGACTTGTACCTATGTTTTTATTAAAGTCAAACTTTGAAAGTTCGACTTTGTTGCAGAACTCAAAAAAAAAGGCCAACGCAGCAAACAATTCATACACAATATACGCACATTCAATCCACATTCCATACTCAATCCACATTCCATACACAATCCACATTCTACATTCCATACACATTCCATACATATCCATACACAATCCATATTCCATACACATTCCACATTCCACATTCCACATTCCATACACATTCCATACACAATCCACATTCCATATCCACATAAAGGCAAACCATACACACCCCACAAACTATCAACATTCCACAAATCGTACACATTTCACAAACTATCCATGCATTCCACAAACCAAGAACGGTATGTATACACATACCACAAACTACAAACTATGTATATCAACCACAAACTATGTATACACATGCCACAAACTATGTATATCAACCACATACCACAAACTACAAACTATGTATATCAACCACATACCACATACCACAAACTATGTATACACATGCGTTCCACAAACCACAAACTATCCATGCATTCCACATTCCAAGTATATCAATCCAAACACAAAAGTTTACATATTACAAAATGGTGGTAGAGTCATTCAAATCATAGAAAAAAAGAGCCATGTCCACATCGAAAGTTAAAACAGAAAGACATGTCCACATCCAAAATACATTAACAAAATAGAGTACAACCAATCATCTCCTTCCTCTCTTTGGAGGACCCTTTCTTCTCACCGTTCTTGTATACTCTTCTTCCGGCGGAGATAAGTCAAACCTTGTGGGAGAAACATCCTCCCTTGTCCTATCACTACATCCTACCTCATATGAAGAATTCACATATTCTTCAACGACGAACAATATAGGCTCATATTCCAAACATCTTCTGATCAACATTTGACTGGAATGATCATCCACCACATAGGTCACACCGTCAAAGTAATTGTATACCAATTTCAAGTTGGTTAATCCTGACCCACGCCCAATCACACTGTATATATAATCCAGTAACTCTCCATAAGTGCAATATTGGGATACCTTAATGTTTCCCTCGCACCCACCATCATAATGTGCATAATTATTTGTTATTGAGATCATTGCATGAACCATGAGACGAATGTTGATATCCCTTGATGCCATTTGTTTACTATATAATTCCCTGTACAAAATACACATCTCTAAATCAAATTAAAAGAAGTGTTAATTTATGTATATAAGTTTTTGTAGCCACCTGGTACTTCCTAACCAAGTCTATACTGAATCCGGTACTTTTAAACAAAACCCTTTTTAGTAGGCACACATATAGTACTATCTTGTTAATCTAGAATGGCAGACCCTATGACTTATTTGAGTAAGCCTTTTAAAGTGGGCTTCCTCTCTTTCCAAATGATAAAGAAAATGTCAGATGTTGCCTTTGCTATTTCTAACTGTCATTTCTATTTAATGGGCTGACTAATTTGTAAACAAAACCAAAAATCTATGCCTCGGATTTTGGCTTCATAATGAGATTTTTCTCATACACCAGGTTAACAAAAATAGTTGGTTAAGTTGATTGTTATGGTTTTGTGGAGAAACAACCATTCCCTCGTGGGGAATTGGCAATTCGGAAGAGCGATAACTACAAATTATTGGACACTATATTGTATTGAAAAATCAACAACTTTAACTCAAGTTCTAAGTCAATATCCCAATTCATTGGAAAACAGTAGACCCACAATCAACTTAAAATGAAAACAGTAGACCCACAATCAACTTCATTGGATTGATAAAATGCACCAATAGCGGTGGAAACCCACACATAGAAAAACAAACAAATTCAATTGATAAAATGCAGCCATACCAAACATAGCATTATCTTATTATTTAAATTTAATAGGTAACTTATTTTAAAATTTTAACGTATTGCACCATCAGCACTTCATGGGAGATTGTGGATATATTGTGGTGTGTGGCATTTGAAATATTAATAAAATTAAATGCAGCTTCATCAAGTGATTGGATAGTCTCATGGTCTGTGCTTGAGTGGCAAAGCAGAGCTTTTTTCTCAGCGGAATAATTTAGTGTGGGTTTGTAAGTGGAGATCAGTTGAATGGGTTATGTGTTATCAACATGCTATTTGCAAATTCTAAACATATATCTAAGCATTAATTAACTTGGCTCACCTTGTATACGTAAAATTATCAATCTCTCACCTTGTATGGCGCCGGAGCAGGAGACGCAGGGGGAGCCGCCGGGGGAGATGGCTGCCGGAGCAGGAGCCGCTGGGGGAGCCGCCGGGGTAGATGGCCAGCGGAGCAGGAGCCGCCGGGAGATCGCCGCCGGACTAGGAGCCGGAGGGGGAGATGGCGGGGGAGATCGCCGCCGGACCAGGAGTTGCCGCCGGAGCCAAGGGGGAGACAGCCGCCGGAGACGCGCAGGGGGAGAAGGCCGCCGTTCATTTGCCGAAGACAAGCAGGGGGACAAGGCCGCCTTCGCCGGAGCCGCGCAGGGGGAGAAGGGTAAAGGTAAAAGCAGGCGCGCGCGGGCAAAAGGGGCACGGGGTGGGGTTAAAGACGACAAGTCGATATATACAAAATCGACTTTTAAGTCGACTTCAAACAAATCGACTTGTACCCTTTTAAAATAACATGGCTAACATTAATCGACTACTTTGTTAGTACTAATACAAGTCGTCATTAGGTTAATCGACTTTAATACAAGTCGAGGTTCGAAAATCAGACTTGTGCTAGTTTTACAAAAAACAAATGTGCTAAATGTATAATATAATAAAATAACTGTGTTATTTAAAAAAAACCCGGGACGATGCTGGCGTGGATGACGGTGACGGCGAGGAGGGCGAAGGCTGCGGCAGCAACGAAGAGGACTCCCTGGGGCTGCAGTTTCCGGCGGAACAGGGGGGCTCGCGGTGGTGATGACGATGCAATGGCAAGGGAGGAAGGCAAGGCCGCCGGTGAGCTCACGACGGTGGGGAAGAAGGAAGGAGTGGCGTCTGGAGAGGAGGACCACATGAGAGAGAGAGAGATCAAACGGGGTTACAGTGACAGAAGGGGGGGGGAGAGAGAGTGAGAGAGAGATCAAACGGGGTTACGGTGGCAGGAGAGAGAGAGAGAGGTGGGGGGCTATTGGAGGAAGGGGGAGACGGCGAGGCTGTTAAGATATTTTCTTAAAAAAAAAAATAATAATAATAATAGAAACGGACGCGCGCGAGCTTCGCGCGTCCGTTTCCACGTTTCCCCCCTTGCCGTTGGAGAGCATCCAACTTAGGGAAACATATATTTTATTTGCGCTTTTCTTTTCTTTTTGGAGACGGACGCTTGCTCTCTCTCTCTCCCTCTCGCAGACGCTCCCTCTCGCCCAAAACGTCGGCTCTCGCTCTCGCTCTCTCTCGGCTCCTGCTTCCAGCGCTCCGAGGTTTTCTTCCTCTTCTTCTTCTTGGCTAGAAGCACTCAAAGCAAGATCGGTTCGCATAGCTCTCCTGAAAGACGTGCTGACGGGAGAGAAGGGTTTCGCCTACCCGAGGGTCGTCGTATCTCTAGGAGGACGTTGCCGCGAGAACCGCACGTCGGTTGGCAATAGAACTCTTAGTTCTAGCGATTACGCGCTTCGACCCAACAGGCTATGTTTCTAACCTCGTTTATTTAATTTTAATATGTTCGTATAGTTGTGTTTTTGTCGATTTTTCAGGAAGACGACCCAACAATCTAAGAGTTCTATTTTACCAGCATATTAGTTTTTTGTTAGAAGCATATATACATGTGAAAAAAAAAAAACGTAGTCATTCATATATACGTTAGCGTATGTTTTAGTTAAACGTTCTTGTTCGAACGTTGTCGATTAGACGTTCTTACTTGAACGTTGTCGTTTAGACGTTCTTATTTAAACGTTGTTGTTTAAACGTTTTTATTTGAACGTTCTTGATTGAACATTGTCGTTTAATTTTTATTTGAACATCGTTGTTTAAATATTCATACGTTCTTGACAAGACGTACGTAAACGTTCTTGTTAAGACGTATTTAATCGTTCTTATTTAAACGTGCTTAGACGTTCATGTTTAGTCAGCATAAATTAAATTGTATGCTTTGTTGGTTTAAAATATTGACAAACATCTTGATATATTTATTCTGATTCTTTGTTCTCTTTATTCTCCTCATGGCTAGTTTAATAACTAGAGAAACTCTTAGCGCCAAACCGGAAAAATTTGATGGAGATAATTTTAGGAGATGGCGAGGTAACCAAATGCGCTTTTGGCTGACCACCCTTGGTCATATTTCAGCCATTAGCAATAGCACAGCGAGGAGTAGGGAATGCGATACTTCACAAACCATCACTCGTAGAGTTCAAACAAGATCATCTCGTCCCCAAACTGAACCTGGAGCTTCTTCTTCCACAACAACTGAAGAAGTTGATTATCATTGTCTTCATAGGATTTTAGGATCTCTTTCAGATAGACTCTATGATCTTTACTACAACTCAAGAAGTGCTAGTGAGTTGTGGGATTTATTAGAAGCTAAATATGGACTTGATGATGCTGGGCTTAAAAGGTTCAAGGTATCTGATTTTAACAAATTTAAATTTGTTGAAAACAAATCAATGAATGATCAAATACATGAGTTTGAGAACTTAGTCCGTGTGAGAACCACGGGGATCCCAACTTGATGAATCATTCCAGTTGCATGCATTACGGATAAACTACCCCCATCGGGTCCGACTTCACTAGGACAATGAGTCACACTCAAGGAACTCTTACCTTGACCCAAGTTTGGTGCACTTAGAATTGAAGAACAACATAGGGTAAGGGAGAGTTCGACTCAAATTTCTAAACCTAAGGCCAAATATAGTTGAGAACAAGCCTTTTAGATCTTATAGAAAATCCTTTCATCCTAAGAATAGGAATTTCAAGAAAAATCAATGGCAATCAAGGAAAAAATTCCAAAACTTGAATCTTCACAACAACAAGCCAAATGAGAAGAAAGAAGAGAGATGTTGCTTTGTTTGTGGAAAAACAAATCATCTTGCTCATCAATACTTTTATCGGAAGAGGCATCCAAAGCGGGAAAGGACAAGATTCTTCAAGCAATGGCCCTCAAGTCAATATGGTTTCTGCGGATGGTGGAGCATCCACTCGGATTTAGGCAGTTCTTTTAAACCTTGAATCAAATTCAATTTTTGATTGGTGGATTGACATTGGAGTTAACATTCATATATGTACTAATCGTTCTTGGTTTTCTACATATCAGGACTCAAGTTCAAGAACTGTGATGATGGGAAATAATGATGAAGCAAAGGTGCATGGGATCGGAAGAGTGGATCTTACTTTGACTTCTGGGAAGACATTGACCATACACAATGTTCATCATGTTCTAGATATTATGAGAAATCTGATTAGTGGATCTCTTTTAGTTCAGCAAGGTTATATATTAGTATTTGAGTCAAATAAAGTTGTAATAACCAAAAGCCTATCCTTTATTGGAAAATGATTTATGTATGATGGGCTTTTTAGATTGAATGTAAGTTCACCTTCTATTAATGAGAAATCTATTGTATTGAATGTTGAATCATCTTCTACTTGGCATTCTAGATTGGGCCATGTGAATTATAATTCTATTAAAAGGTTGATGCAATTAAATGCGATTCCAAAAGTTAGCATTCAAAATGAAAATAGATGTGAAGTATGTGTTGAAGCTAAGCTACCTAGGCAACCATTTAAATCAGTTGATAGAGATTGTGATGTTTTAGAATTAATACATAGTGATGTATGTGATTCTGGACGTTTTTCAAGAGGTGGTAACAAATATTTTGTGACATTTATTGATGATCTTTCGAAATACTGTTATATTTATTTGATAAGGACTAAGGATGAAGTGATAAATAAATTTCAGATTTATAAGGCTGAATATGAAAATCAACAAGAAAAGAAAATTAAGATACTTAGATCGGATAGAGGAGGAGAATATACCTCTCATGCTCTTACTCGATTTTGTCAAGAACATGGAATAATTCATGAGATAATGCTTCATATTCACCACAATCTAATGGTGTAGCGAGAGAGGAAGAATAGAACATTGATGGATATGGTTAATTCTATGTTAATTAGTTCGGAGCACACGAGAATTTGTGGGGGGAGGCACTTTTAAGCTTGCATGTTTTATTTTAAATAGAATACCCTTTAGACAAGGTGATTTTACTCCTTATGAAATTTGGAAAAGGAGAAGACCTAACTTGAATTTTCTTAAAGTGTGGGGGTGTCTTGCGAAGGTCAAAATTCCTGAGGTTAAAAGGAAGAAAATTGGACCTAAGACTGTGGATACTATTTTTATTGGATATACCATGAAATAATAATGCTGAAAATTTCACTAGCAACACAAATAGATTTTTAGTGATTAATTCTGAAATAGGAGATATTTCGAATAATACCATCATTGAGGCTAGAGATGCGGTTTATTATGAGAACACATTTCCATTTAAATGCAGGAATTGAATCTAGTGTCGAAGTAGCGATTCTGGATCTAACCCAAACTTAGTTAGAAATAGAGAAGATCAATGTGAAGAACCTTTAGAAATAAGAAGAAGTAAGAGAGCTAGGACAAAGAGTTTTTGATGATTTCTATGCATTATTAGTAGAAGATTCTCCAATTACTTTTAATGATGCTATGAATTCCATAGATTCACCTTTTGGAAGGAAGCTATAGAAAATGAAATGAATTCGATAATTCAAAATGGAACATGGGTGCTTAGTGATCTACCTCCTGGTTGTAAGACAATTGGATGTAAATGGGTTTTACGAAGAAATTGAAACCTGATGGATCTGTAGATAAATATAAGGCTAGACTTGTAGCTAAGGGGTTTACACAAAAAGCTAATGTAGATTATTTTGATGTGTATTCTCCTGTGGCTAGAATTACCACCATTAGGGCCTTGATTGCATTAGCATCCATACGTAAATTGATTATTCACCAAATGGATGTAAAACTGCATTTTTAAATGGTGAATTAGATGAAGAAATTTATATGGATCAACGTGAGGGTTTTATTATTCAAGGACAAGAAAACAAAGTGTGTAAATTGATTAGATCATTGTATGGATTAAAACAAGCACCCAAGCAATGGCATGAAAAATTTGATGAGATTATTCTTTCTTATGATTTTAGAATCAATCAAACTGATACATGTGTTTATTACAAAATGTTTGGTTATCATATTGTTATTTTATGTCTATATGTTGATGATATTTTGATCTTTGGATCTAACATGCATGTTATAGATAAAGTTAAGGATTTCTTATCTTAAAACTTGACATGAAAGATCTCGGTGAAGCTAGCTTGATTTTGAATACAAGAATTATAAGAAATTCAAATGGAATAGCCTTGTCACAATCTCACCACATAGAGAAAATCCTTAGAAAATTCTATTATATAGATTGTGAGCCTTTATAAACTCCTTATGATGCATGTGTCCACCTAAAGAAAAATTTAGGTAACCCTACATTACAATCTGAATATGCTCAAATCATAGGCTCACTTGGTTTTCTCACTAATTATACAAGGCCAGACATTGCATATCGTAAATAGACTTAGTAGGTATACTATAAATCCGGATGTAAGTCATTGGAAAGCATTAGAAAGAGTACTTAGATATTTAAAAGGTACTTATATCATATGCTTTACATTATAGTGGATATCCTTACGTATTAGAAGGTTTTAGTGATCTTGATTGGATTAGTGATTCAGTAGATGTAAAATCAACATCTGGATTTGTTTTCCTTTTAGGAGGAGGTGCTATTTCATGGAAATCTACTAAGCAAACTGTATTATCTAGAAGTACAATGGAATCTGAAATGATTGCACTTGACACCACATGCACCGAAGCCGAATGGCTAAGGGATTTCTTTATTGATATTCCATTGTTTACACATCCTTTGCCTCCTATATCTATTTTGTGTGATTGCGAGGTCGCTATTGATAAATGTATGCGGGCCAATGTTGATGTCAAGATGAATAGACATGCGAAAGTGAGGCACAAGTCGATAAGAGATAAAATGAAGCAACGAGTTGATAGCCTTAAATTTTGTGAAATCGAAAGGAATCTTGCGGATATTTTCACAAAAGGCTTGCCTAGAACGGTGGTTCTAGAAGCGTCGAGGGGATGGGATTGAGCCCGTAAAACAAAAAGTTACCACGGTGGCAACCCAACCTCTGAGAGGTTCAATGGGTAGAAACAAACCGATGGGTAACTATGTGTGAGCACTTATATATAATGCTCCCATCCCTATGGCGATAGTGCTCGTAGCAGAAGCAAGTGGTAGGATGAGTTTTAAACTCTTAATGAATCCAAGACCCAGTGGCTAAGCGGGGTGGTTCCTTGCTCTCTCACCTTGGAGGATTCACCGACATGTGTGTGGAGTCGTGAGGCCGCGACTATGAGATGTGGGCTATTTTCTAAAACACACATGAGATACCTGCGCAAGGCCATTAATAGCGCAACCCGCATGAAATTTGATCTTACTATACTATGTGTGGATTTGGGAGAACTTGAATCATGGAACCCGATTCAAGGTGAAACATCCATCGAGTGTTCTACAGGCGATTCCAAATATCACTAAGTGGGGTTCAAACCGAAAGGTACCTTCACCTATTACATAGTATAAGAGTGCTCACTAGTATTTGTTTGTTGATATTATTTTCTTTTGATTTGATATATTTCTGCGAGTTTTAAGAAAATATGTGGGGGATTGTTAAGATATTTTCTTAAAAAAAATAAAAATAATAATAATAGAAACGGACGCGCGCGAGCTTCGCGCGTCCGTTTCCACGTTTCCCCCCTTGCCGTTGGAGAGCATCCAACGTAGGGAAACATATATTTTATTTGCGCTTTTCTTTTCTTTTTGGAGACGGACGCTTGCTCTCTCTCTCTCCCTCTCACAGACGCTCCCTCTCGCCCAAAACGTCGGCTCTCGCTCTCGCTCTCTCTCGGCTCCTGCTTCCAGCGCTCCGAGGTTTTCTTCCTCTTCTTCTTCTTGGCTAGAAGCACTCAAAGCAAGATCGGTTCGCATAGCTCTCCTGAAAGACGTGCTGACGGGAGAGAAGGGTTTCGCCTACCCGAGGGTCGTCGTATCTCTAGGAGGACGTTGCCGTGAGAACCGCACGTCGGTTGGCAATAGAACTCTTAGTTCTAGCGATTACGCGCTTCGACCCAACAGGCTATGTTTCTAACCTCGTTTATTTAATTTTAATATGTTCGTATAGTTGTGTTTTTGTCGATTTTTCAGGAAGACGACCCAACAGAGGCAGGGGAACCTTGGTTAGTTAACATAAACTTGCATGTATATATATATAAATTAACGTTTCAACTAAAAATAGGTAGTCTTGATATTTTTGAGGACCCAAAAAAGGATAGCCAGATAGTTTTTAAGATATTACCTACTCGGGTTGAAAGAACTACACTTGTTATAATATTATACGTGAAATAGTAAGAACTGATCAGGATGGCCTTAATTAGCTAGATACCAGTTTGGAGGGAGCCTTCTCAACTTCTAATGGAAAAACGCAGTCTTTACTACCAGCATCTTAATTTCAACTCAAGGAAAACACATTAATTAACGTCCTATATATACGCGGAACTATAGTAAAATATAGGAGCGAATCAGTAAAACATGAAGAGTTGATAAATTTTAGACAGATAGTGTTGGACTCTTTAACGGTCGTAAATACGTGGTTTTGAGTTAAAGACCGGCAATAAAAGAGTTATTTAATTTCTCGTCGACAACTCCGACGGTAAGATATATATATATATATACCTGTCGCCCCCTGAGGTGATCGACACCTGTAATCATCACACACCAATGAACAACCGCATGATTCTGACGTGGACGCCGACGTGTCGACGTAGATGTGTGTCCGCCTGTCCCGATCGATCCTCATGGCCTGCGTACGTGATCACATGCATGCTCTCACAGACACCCTCGTGACATTCATATATATACAGAGAATATCCACACCAAACTGCAATTAATTGATTAAAAATACGTACGATTTTGATATTTGATCCGTTAATTAATTAATTGATCTACACATGGGTAATATATATGCATATATATATATATAGAATGTCCGGGAAAACGAGATGTAGAGAAACGATAAACAGCTGGTTCTCCATGTTTTCAAGGTTCCTTTTAGTACGTCTTTTGCCCCCACGCAAAAAACAAGCAGCTGATCAGAGCTGTGTACGTACGTGCCTCTCATGATCAGTATATATAATCTGCGGTATCCATCGTACGTGCAGAAAGCGGAAATCCGAGCCAAAGAACAAATCAGTGTGTTCACCTTCTCAAACACACGATGTACACTGTTAATATACAATCGATCAGAGACGGATATGTATATGATTGCGTTGCGTCTGACAGATTAATTCAAGACCATACAAAGGCGAAGATGAATGCTTTACATAATTAATTATAAGGGCCGGCGCAACTGTCCAGACCACAGAGCATCCGATACGAAGCTTCCTAGGAAGAAGCACCGCCACCCCAAGACAGCCCCCTCTCTCTCTCTCTCTCTCTGATATGAACACATCCCCCCCCCCTAAACAATATGCACCCACATATTCTGCTCCAACTCCACAAGTGTTGTACGTTCTACGTACGCTGAGATCGATGTGCCGAGTGTGTTGTGGCCTCAAACATGAAGGGCGGTGAACTGGGCTGAGAGGAGAGGGAGACAGGGTGCAGCTAATTAAGCTAGCTAGTTTGCTAGACAGACATGATCCGCCGTTTAGACAGAAGGAAGGCGGGGACGACTGCGGCGTTCTGGTCGGGGCAGCTTCTCCTGCTGCTAGCGGTGATCGGAGCGAATGGCGCCGGCGTATCGCCGCCCACGTCGCCAGGAGGTGGTGGTGGTGGTAAGTGCAACATTAATTAATATATATATAGATGCCTCGATCAGTCTAATTAGAGTTGTACGTTGTTGTAACTGTTTAATTTATTGGGTTATATCCAGCTCAAAATTTTAATACCGATGAGTATAAGGAGGATGATCAGTGTGTGTGTTTTTATTTTATTTACACACATTATTTCGGAGTATCCAGTATATTATTGAATCACTTCAACACAACCTTTAGCTGATTTATGTTAGCTAGCCATGTCTTCTGGTTTTGATTTTCACTCTCCCTCCACTAGGGGGTGGTGCAAAAGGGCCAAGGAGTTCTAGACTCTGGTTGAATAAAAACTCTAATTCAGTTCGTTTATTATGTTAACCGAACAAGTTAATTTTAACAAAAAAAAAAAACAAAGCTCGATTGGTAAAGGAGTTGCTCGACTCGATCAAACTCGGGAGCAATACATTTACTTGATTAATGACTTGGTTATGTATTTTCATGAATAAATAAGTTTGCACCCCTACGTACCCTTCACTAAAAATAATCAAAAGTCTTCCATGTGTTGGATTTAGTTTGGCATCACTTTACAACCAAACCAAGAAGGTTCATACATATCGAATTTCCGAAATTAGAAAACTTTTGGAAATCATAGATTTTAAAATTCATGAAATACAACACCCCCAAACAGTCCCTAAACCTAAAGGCCCGGTTTGGAATGGGCGTAACATCTTGAATAATTAAGGAGCATATATACACCCAATCGCAACCTGCTTTGGATTAATTCTTGTGGGTGAAACCTGAACCCCTTTTCCCGAAAGGCTGGCCTTGCTTACAGATCAAATATGTAAGGACATGTTTGGATGACTGTTTTATTTAATGAAATTCTTGCTTTTATGTTCAAAAAAAAAAAGTTACACCCTCTTACTCAAACAGATTGTAGGTGGAATTAATGAGTGACCCCACCGAGGTGGGGTAAATGAATTAAAAGATTTATTAATATACTCAGATTATTTATTATACATTAATATTTTACATCATAACATTAAATGGATAAGTAGTATCAACATTTATTATTTTATATTAAGTTTTATCTTGTTTACGATACATCATTTTATTATTTAATTTTATGCTATATATTATGTAAAAATGATAGGATTATATAGTAGGTATGTTAAATATCATATTCATAGTATATTAAATTTTAATTAATTACTTTTTATGTGTTACATATATCATAAAATAATCTACTTAATATTTTAAATATCATGATACATAAATATAAGGAAATAGCATGTTAAGTAATATATTTAATCAATAAAATAAAATATTTTTACATCATACATTTTAATTATTTTTTTATTTTTATATGTTTGTACGATTATAACAGTTATTTATACTATACCATAAAAAAGCTACCGTGTCACAAGTCAAAATTTACTCTCCACTTCTCTTTACTCTTTGAGAATAAGTCAAAACGTAGCACTTCTGAACTGCTCTTAATTAAACTACTATAGAATAGGTGGCGTATTACTTATTCCCCATATTTCATACCTCGTGGCCAAATCAAACATCTTCTCAATCTAATGTAACTGATTCCCATATTAGTTGAAGTCCTTAATTAATTTCCCGTTAACAAGAAATTAATGATATTGGGCCTAATCACTGTATAGTTTGCAAGAAGATTTCCACTCGACAGAAGATAATTAAATGAAATGAAGCGTAAATGCACACTAGATCCATTCTAAGAAAACCACTTTACCACTATGTTCGTTTTCAAAAACACTTTTTCATTAGGTCCATTTTTTCAAATTATCATCACACCCACTCCACTTTGGATTTGAAATGTCTTTTTTGCCCCTGCACATTGAAGAAGAGACGTAACGTACATTCTCTCTTAATATTAAAAATATAAAGACTTGAAATAACATTTTTTTAATATTTAAAAAATAAATTAAAATGTTATAATTAAGTTAACGTTAATTACTTTCTTGCAAACAGAAATAAATAAAAAAACGTTAATTACGTTCTTGTTATATTAAAAATATAAAGACTTAATTAAGTTAATGTTAATTATTTTCTTACAAATTAAAATAAATTAACATTGAACCTACGGTTATTTTAACAGATGAATAAATAAAAAAATGTTGAAACGTATGTAAGAAATAAATTAATGTTTGTGTATGCTGAAAGATATGACTGTATATGATGTTATATGACGTTAAAACAAACTCTTAATATATAACTTAATTAAAATAAAAATCAATAACACACATTCATATACAGATATCTGATTTAATTTCTTTTTTGTCATGCAAAAATGTTTTCACTAACAACGCTAATCCGATTCCCTAATGTTAGAAACAGGAGAATAGGGACAGAGCGATTTGAACGGGGGGTAAAAGTGAGATTTGAAAATGACGGAAAGAAGAATCGGACTGGGTGATAATGAAATTCAGTGTCAATGGATTAAACAGTAACGAAACGCGGTCAACGGAGTTTTTACTAAAATCATTTTCTTAAATAGACCTAATAGTAATTTTTCCTTAAATGAATGACCTCGAAGTCACACCCTCAGCTGCATGCGCACTGCCGCAAAGGCAAGCAATTAATGGTGTGTAATCCAACTGTGTTATATACATATTAATGTTTTATTTACTAGCTAGTGTAAATATGCAACAGCAATATATATACCAGCACCAACACTTAGCTGCAAATATATCACATCATATAATTAATTAATCTCCCTTGAACTCTTCATGATGATGCATCGTCAGAAGCCTCCCGGAATATTAATCAAGCAGCCGTGAAGGATGTGCCCCAGGACTTCTTCTGCCATTCGTGCCAGGAGGTCTCCAGGAAGGTCGAGACATTTTTATCCGATCCAAGCGTGTATGCAGGAGCGAATAACCTCTCCAGCGACATTTGTGGAATCATGCATTCCGCTTTACAAGTGAAGGTATTTCAAATATATGTTTATATACATACATATTTCAAAACCCATCTGATCTCTGCATATATCTTGCCGGGTCGCTGTCGATCTTTCCGTTCACCGCCCTGGTTCGTTTTGATTTCATTCCAGTGCAGGGAGCTGGTGGGGCTGTATTTGCAGGAGGGTATCCTGTTCTTGCAGATGACCTTCGGCGAGGAGAATCTCTGCAACAGCACGGGGTTCTGCCCTGCTGGGAACAAGACGGCTTCCGTCTCGATGAGCTATCATGAAGACACAAATAGTAGTGATGGTAGTAGTACTTCAAGCTCGGCTTATAAATCAAACCGTGTTCTTAGAAAGACGTGGAAGCAGTCGCTGCTGAAGCTGCTGATCGCCAAGATAGAGAGGGCAGAGGTAACGAGCAAGACTTGCAACGCCTGCCATGCTGCCACGAATCAGATACTGAAAGATCTTGAAGACCATGACCAGCAGGTACGTACCTAATATATATATATATGATCAGTTGATCACTAGCTAGCATCTCAAACAACATTTATTCTTTGATGTTGTGTATATATATATGTCCGTGTAGATGCGTATCATGGAGGATCTTTTAGATGTTTGCGAAGCATTTAGAAGATATGCCGACCGGGTACGTACGTATATATATAAGAACTGCTAGTCCGGTCTCGGACAAGCTAGCTAGATCACATAATCCTGAGCTTCCTTCGATCGGTTGGTGCAAATTAATAATAGCATCAAGATGGTCATGATCCCTTCCGCCCTTCTTAATTTGCAGTGCAAGCTGGTGGTGTTTGAGTACGGCCCCATTTTCTTGTCCAACGTCCACAAGTTCTTGATGACCAGGGATGTCTGCCGATTCATACGCATGTGCGGACAGCAGCCGCCTGTGTCGAGCAGAAGGAGATCAAATGGCGGCCGCCGCCGGGATGATTATTTACGCGGTGTAGAGGAATTATATTCTCTACGATAACAGTATCAATTATTTATTGTTGGATATAAATTTATTTATACACGCGCTTGCTGAAGAGAGGTCACTTAATTTGTAAATGGTCACTGTGTGTCATTGAGCTTGATGAGATCGTACCAAGTTAAAAGATTGTTTGATGAATGGTTGTAACATTAAACCCAGCTGATATGAGGTACGTTATGGTTTCATAAGCCACAAGATCTATATAGATATGTCTTTACCCAATTACATCAAGCTACATAGATATATATTGAATGGCATCTAAGGTAAACGACGATATTGTTTCCATGTGTATGTATATATGTATATATTATAAATATATATGTTCCCATAAAGAAAATGGTAATTATTAATTACTTGCCTGGATGTATAAACGGGTGCTGGAGTAGGGCAGTCCTCTGCTAAACCAGATGGGCGCTGGTCAAATGGGTCCTCTGACACTGAAAAGGTTATTTGCTCTCACTTTGCAGCTCTGATGATTGTACTTCATACCCCTGGATGAAAAGCAACTAGTCTTGTAACCCCTCTTAGGTTGGATGAGATCAGAAGTAATGTCTTCTATGTGAAGCCCAAGAAATGCCCGGTCCCGATGGTCTCCCCCTCATCCCATCTTCTTTCATAGAATCATATGTTTTCTACCCAAACCATGCCCTGTGGTATGAACCATACCCATACTATTATCTCCTTAAATCCCAAGTTTGACCATCTCACGTCCCCTAACCACTGCAGACTAATCGGTCTTTGTAATATCTCTATAAAGATTCTAACCAAAGTCATTGCCTGAAAAGATAAAACACCTTCTCCCCAACCTCATTTCTAAGCCCCAGGTAACTTTTGTTCTGGGTAAATAAAACTGCCATTGACACTTTTATTATAGCCTAAGAAATTCTCAACCCTTTCAGATTTAAGAAAGAGAAGATGGGGGTTGTTTTATGCTCAAACTTGACAACAGGAAGGCCTAAGACAAATTAAGATGGCCCTTCATTTTCTCTGTTTTAACACAATTTAGTTTTTCGACTCCACTCATTAGCCTCCTCATAGAATGCACCAAGTCTACTACTTATTCCATCAATTTAAATAGTTATATTGAGGTGCACATTAGACCTACATAGGAATCTAGCAGACTGTCCTTTATCACTCTACTTATATATATACTTTGCACTCAAACTTTATGAAACCTTTTTATCATCTACTATTCAAGAGAAGCATTTGTCTAGTGTCACCATATATAAGTAGGGGTGGACCGGTCATTAGTCATCTCATTTTTGTAAATGACTTGATCATCTTCGGCACCACCACCACTTTACCTGAAATTACAATGCGTATGGATCTGCTTACTAGCAATGGGCACAGTCGGGCAAGCCATCAATAAAGCTAAATCAAGTTTCTTCTTCAAAAACAATGTACCTATGCCTGTCATGTATGCATTGATGCAATGTAATGTTACTGTTTTTAGGAAAAGAAAAGAAAAGAGAATTAATTATTTATTTATTATAACCTTTATTATTTTTACTCCCTATTCCTTCCCTATTTTCTTCTTCCTTCGGTTACGCCCCCTCCCGAAACCGCCTCCGCGAGCACCCTAATCTTCTTCTTCCCCGTCGCCGCGACGTCTCCTCTCTTTCTTTCCCCCTGTCGACCTGCCAGCGCCGCACCCGCCAACACCCTGCGCAGCCACCGTCCCGGCCACGCCCGGCCGCCGTCTCCGCCGCCCTCCTCCGCGCCACGCCGGTTGTCCGCGGCCGCCCGCCGCCGTCGGCGTTGACCCCCTGCGCGTCGCCCGGCGCCGCCCGCCGCGCACGGCACCAGCCCGCGGCCGCCGCCGCGCGAGCCCGTCGCCGTCCCCGCCACCTGCGCAACCGCCATCCCGGCCACCCCGACCACCGCGGCCACCCCGCGCGAGCCCCCGCCGCCGCCGTCCGGCCGCCCGCCGGCGCCGCCCCGCGCACACCCAGCCCTCGCCACCCGCGGCCGCCGCCGCGCGAGCCCCCGCCGCCCCGTCGACCTGCCGGCGCCTCCTCGCCGCGCCGTCACCGCGTCGCCCGCCGGCCACCGCCCGGCGCGCCCAACTCCGCCGGTCGCCGCTGCCCGGCGCCCGGCCCGCCGTCGCCGCCGCCCGGCGACACCCCCCCCCGGCGCCCGCCGGCGTGGCCCCCCCCTCCGCGCGTGGTCCGCGCGTGCGCCTCCCCCTGCGCCCCGGTGCGCCAACCCGCGCCCCCCCCCTCGCGGTACACTCTCCCTCTCTCTCTCCTATCCTCTCTCCCCTATCGCCATGTGCATATCATTCTTATTCTTATTATCCCCTTGTTCCAACAGATTTTTAGACACCTCCGGATCGATTTTCCAGCGCCGTCGTGACCGCGGCAACACACTCGCCGATCCGGATCGATTCCGTTGGAATTCCGTGCGCCGTTGTCGTCGCCGTTAAGGTAGGCGTCTCGGCTATTCTTAGCATCCCGATATGATTAATTTAAATCGTTAAAACGTTGTTAGTTAACTCGGGTTAGATGAAATAAAATATTGGTGGGCTACCTGATTTATTAGCTTACTTGGTTATAGTTAACTTATTTTGACCAATGTGATTATTTTAGATTGATTGATCATGCATTGTCATCATATTAGACATTAGATTAGAATGCATGTTAGCATATTAAACATCATGTTTTGTATTAGATTATGGTTAGTACAGCATGGTTAATGTCTCGATGACCTTAAACGATAACCCGATTTAATAAATAGCCGGAGTAGGGATTATGGCATTGATGCATTTAATTTTCAGCTTGTTAATTTATGTAGTAGTTAGATGGTTATTGTTATTGCATGTATTCATCATGATAGTATGTTAGAATTGCATGGTTCAAAGTTTAGAGTATCATGATGTTAGCCAATTGGTATAGTTTGAGTTTAATTTGGTATGGCATGCATATGATGAGATAGACATCTATGATTGTTCAACTGTATGTTCTATGTTTAGATTATCATGCACATTTTGATTGGTTACTTGTCTGAGTTATGTATGTGCTTTCATCTTGAGAGATGTAGTATGCAGAGGGCTGCAATGTAATGGAATTCTACTTCACCAGACTACAACTCGGGCCCGTGGGCGACGGATGAATTAGAACGATCCGGAGCATCCGTCGATCCCGGATACCGCGGTTTATCTTAAGTACTCCCCGCCTATGGGGTACTATGAGATTTAGCTTACTATATGTTACTTTTATATATGGTAGATCTGGTGTTAGTTTTGTGACATTTGCTACAATGTCCAAGTGGAGCATATAACTTACTCAGACAGATGATTTGTTATGCATTTTGGCATGTATGATAGTGGTTTAGATTGGTCATTTTGTCATGATAGATTTATGTAATGCATGCATACCTAGTCTTCTTACAGCTCAGGTTATGTCAGGTTAATGTTCATTGAATCATGTCAACTCATGGGGTAGTAAGAAAACTCTTTAATTAGCTTAATTGAAGATATAGAATTAGTTTAAACCCTATATTATAATCTGGATTTTTTTAGGCTTATTATCTATTATACCATTAGAAATTATTAGTATAGTAGGGTAGTTCGGGTGTAAGACCTACTGAGTCTGTTGTGACTCACCCCTTCCCATTATAAATTTTTCAGCTGATTTCGAGGAACCTCTCCCTGAGGAGGAGTTTGGAGAGGACTACGAGGAGGACGTTGGAGGTGATCCAGAGCCACTCGAGGACCCAGAGGACGAGGAGTTTGGTGACGAGTGATCACCACATATATCTTTTAGGTTGTTGATTTTCCTCCTGATTGTGGTTAATAATTGCTTGGTTTGACTTATAGTTGATGTTCGGACTATGTGTTGAGTCCTTCTTAGTTGTTTGATGTTGGTTATTTGGTGGTATTTCTTGGAGTTTGAAATTGTTTGGATCATTACAGGTTGATTTAAATTATTCAGATTTGATAGAGTGTTTTGGAGTTAGCTTGTTCTCCTAAACTGTCCCGATATTCCGGATTTATTTTCCGCTGCGCAATTGTATTTTCCGGGTCGTGACAGGAGTTGGTATCAGAGCATTATTCCGGCCTGAAGATCCTTCTGGATCTGCCCGGATGCGTTATTTGGATTTTAGGAGGACAAAGTTTGATTTAGAGCAAGTTGATTTTGGATTTTAGATGGAATTTAGATCTTTTTGCATTATTGGAAGTTGTATGTTGGAATTATCTGATTGGATGCTTATTTCTTGGAACAGGATGGCCTCCAGGGGTTACAACCGTAGGCGTGGAAACGGCGATGCACGGAATGTGCCAGAGATGAACGGGGATCAGCAAGGTCGTCGCCAGCAGGACATAGTGCAGGGTGGAGGTCAGGCACCAGTGCAGGGTCAGGATGTAGGTCAAGCGCCAGTGGCAGTTGGAGGTCAGGTACCAGATGCAGCTGGCATCCTTGGTGCCATTCACGAGCTCTTCCAGACGGTTCAGGCTCAGAACCAGGCCCAGCAGGTTAGGGCACAGCAGGTTAATGCCGGAGCTGAGAGACCGCAGATCAGTACCTTGGAGGAGTTCAAGAGGCTGGGTCCACCAGCTTTCCATGGTGAAAGGGACCCGGCAATGGCAGAGAACTGGCTAAGAGAGGTTGGCAAGATATTCAGGGCTATGCAGTGCCCACCTGAGGACATGGTCCGTTTAGCTGCGCACATGTTGTCTCATTCCGCAGGAGCTTGGTGGGAGTCTTTACTCCGCACCCGTTATGCTGAGGTAACAGAGGCAGAGATCGAGTGGGAAGACTTTGTCGGAGTCTTCAGGGACAAGTATGTCCCTTCGCATATCAGAGATGAGAAGAAGCTGGAGTTCCTACTTTTGGAGCAGGGCAGTATGACTGTGATGGAGTACGAGAGCAAATTTGTTGAGCTGGAAGCCTATGCACCGAACCTGTACGAGGAAGAACGCGAGAGAGCCAAGAAGTTCGTGGGTGGACTTCGTGGAGCTATCAGGGACAGGTTGGTGTCCAAGGTCTGGCGCAGTCTAGCAGCAGTGTATGAGGCAGCTTGTAGGGTGGAGCAGAGTATGGGAGCTTACAGGCAGCCATCTCCATACCAGAGGGCACCAGCACGTGCTTTACCCCAACAGGGGGTGGATCGCAAGAGGAAGAGGGCAGAGTATGAGTTACCATGTGGTTTGTGCAGGAAATACCATTCTGGCACCTCTTGTCACCGTAGCAGTGGAGTTTGTTTTGGGTGTGGGCAGCCTGGTCACTTGATTGCAAATTGTCCCCGGTAGGGGTAGAGGTGCACCACCACCGCCGGCTCGGATTAGAGAGGAGGTTCGTCGTCCACGGCTTACCCTTCCAAGACACCTCCTCGGCGCGTAGCACCCCAAAGAGCGGCGGTTTGTGCCCCGGCGGCGACCGGCACCACCCGGGAGGCGGTTGTAGCACCCGGGCACCTCGAGCACCACGGCCCACCACCACGGAGCGCTCAAGCTAAGGTATTTGCTATGGAGCGCCAAGATCTCCCCGAGGCAACAAATGCGGCGAGAAGGTACTCTTTTAGTTCTTTGGGTACCATGCTAGAGTATTGTTTGATTACGGTGCTACGGATTCCTTTATTTCTTTCCGATTCGCTACATTTCTGTTCAAATTTTGCAAGCATGAGGTTAAGGATTGTAGCCCAGTCAGTGTTAGTATGCCCTCAGGAAAATCAGTAGATGTATCTTTTTGCATGCCCCAGTGTGATATAGAGATTAGTGGTCATATTTTGAGGGCCAGATTATTTGTGCTTGAGATGGAGGGTTTTGATGTCATTCTTGGGATGGATTGGCTAGAACATCACCATGCCATCCTAGATTGCTTCAAGAAGAGGGTGATTTTCCAGATACCTGGGGGTGACACTTTCTCCTATAAGTGTCCTAGCTATGGCAAGTCCAAGATGTTGATTTCTGCATTGAAGTCTTCCAGGTTGATTGGTGCCCAGTGTGAGGCTTATTTGGCATGTGTTACCCAAGTGGAGGAGTCAGGAAATAATCTAGCATTGGGGGATGTGGCTATAGTTAATGAATTTGTTGATGTGTTTCCAGATGAATTGCCAGGTTTGCCACCACCTAGGGACATTGATTTTGCTATTGATCTTGTCCCTGGGGCTGCTCCTATTTCCATTGCTCCTTATAGGATGGCACCTGCAGAGCTGAAAGAGCTGAAGAAACAATTGGAAGAATTGCTAGATCTGGGTTTTATTCGCCCTAGTGTGTCACCTTGGGGTGCACCAGTGTTGTTTGTCAGGAAGAAGGATGGATCACTGAGGTTATGTATTGATTACAGGAAGTTGAACCAGTTAACCATCAAGAATAAGTATCCCCTGCCTCGCATAGATGATTTATTTGATCAGTTGCAGAATGCCAAGATATTTTCTAAGATTGATTTGAGATCAGGTTATCATCAGTTGAGGATCAAGAAGGAAGATATTCCCAAGTCAGCATTCAGGACCCGGTATGGCCATTATGAGTTTTTGGTGATGCCTTTTGGCCTTACCAATGCACCTGCAGCGTTTATGGGTCTGATGAACCAGATTTTCAGGGCATATCTTGATCAGTTTGTGGTTGTTTTTATTGATGACATCTTGATTTATTCTGCTAGTGATGATGAGCATAGTCAACATTTGAGGACTGTTTTGCAGATCTTGAGGGAGCACCAACTCTATGCTAAGTTCAGTAAATGTGCCTTTTGGCTCAAGAGTGTTAACTTCTTGGGTCATATTATTTCTGAGGCAGGTGTGCAGGTTGATCCAAGCAAGGTGGAGGCAGTGCAGAATTGGGAACGGCCTACCAACCCCACTGAGGTGAGGAGTTTCCTTGGTTTGGCAGGATACTACCGCAGGTTCATTGAGGGGTTTGCTTCCATATCAGCCCCACCGATCGCTTCCGACCAAGACAGGAGGATTCAAGTGGACAAAGAAATGTGATGAGAGCTTCCAGTGCTTGAAGGAGAAGTTGACCACGGCTCCTGTTCTTGTGCTACCTTCTGGTTCAGGAGGTTTTGTGGTCTACACTGATGCATCCAGGGTTGGTTTGGGTTGTGTACTCATGCAGCATGATAGAGTTGTTGCCTATGCTTCTAGGCAACTGAAGCCTCATGAGAAGAATTACCCTGTGCATGATTTAGAGATGGCAGCTGTGATCCATGCCTTAAAGGTGTGGAGGCATTACTTGTATGGTGAAATTTTTGAAATGTTCACAGATCACAAGAGTTTAAAGTATATATTCACTCAGAAGGACCTGAACCTGAGGCAAAGAAGATGGGTGGAGTACATGAAGGACTATGACTTTAGCCTAAACTATCATCCAGGGAAGGCTAATGTTGTAGCTGATGCACTTAGCAGGAAAAAGATTATGGCTATGCAGTTGCACCAGACATGGGAAGGTATGGAAATATTGATTGATTGTGCACCCAGAAGGGAAGTAGATAATTTAACATCTTTTATGGCACAACTTTCTATTGGGTCAGCTTTAGTAGACAGGGTGAAAGAAGCTCAAGCTGGGAACCAGGCAGTGCAAGATTTGGTCAGAAGATCAGATGTCTCCAAGTATGAGGATGGTACCATCAGGCATCAAGGAAGACTATGTGTGGTAGAGGATGCAGAGCTGAGGCAGGATATATTGGCAGAAGCTCATAGATCTCAGTATGCTATTCATCCAGGGGCAAACAAGATGTACCAAGATCTTAGAAGACAGTTCTGGTGGGAAGGCATAAAAAGGGATGTGGCTGACTATGTATCCAAATGTTTGATTTGTCAACAGGTGAAGGCAGAGCATAGGAAGCCAGCAGGGCCACTTCAGCCACTGGAGATCCCAGAATGGAAGTGGGAGCATATCACCATGGACTTTGTCACCGGTTTGCCAAGGACCAAGAAGCAGTGTGATGCCATATGGGTAGTGGTGGATAGACTCACCAAGGCAGCTCATTTCTTACCTATTAAAGAAGCCCAACCGACAGAGAGCTTGGTGAGACTGTACTTTGATGGGGTTGTCAAGTATCATGGAGTGCCCGTTTCTATAGTATCTGACAGAGATCCCAGATTCACTGGGAGGGTGTGGAAAGGTTTGCAGGATGCCTTGGGCTCTCAGCTCAAGTTCAGCTCGGCATATCATCCCCAAACAGATGGTCAGTCAGAACGCACTATTCAGACATTGGAAGACATGTTGAGGGCTGGAGCACTGGAATGGCAGGACAGTTGGGATTTGCAGTTGCCGCTCATTGAGTTTGCTTATAATAATAGTTTTCATTCCAGTATCGGTATGGCACCGTTTGAGGCATTGTATGGGAGGCCGTGCAGATCACCTCTTTGCTGGGAAGAGGTTGGAGATCGCAGTCTTATTGGGCCAGATTGGGTGCAGGATAGCAATGAGAAGGTCAAGTTAATTCGCCAGAAATTGCTTACTGCTCAGAGCCGCCAGAAGAGTTATGCTGATCTGAAGCGCAGAATTGTCCAATTTGAGGAGGGTGACCATGTGTTCTTGAAGGTTTCTCCTTCAAAGGGAGTCATCAGATTTGGTCGGCGTGGGAAATTGAACCCAAGGTATGTGGGTCCGTTTCAGATTGTGAAACGAATTGGTGAGGTTGCTTACAGGTTGGCTTTGCCCCCGGCAATGGCGAGGATACATCCGGTTTTTCACGTCTCTCTACTTCGGAAGTACGTGTCAGATCCAACCCATGTTATAGATTTCCAGGAGATCAACGTGCAGCCAAATCTGAGCTTTGATGAGAGGCCGATCCGGATCACGGACCGGATGGTGAAGCAATTGAGGAGAAAGCAAATTCCGATGGTCAAGGTTCTTTGGAAGCATCACTCGTCGGAGGAGTCGACGTGGGAAGTGGAGGAGGATATAAGGCGTCTTCACCCGCAACTATTCGGTTAGTTAATTTAATTTTCGAGGTCGAAAATTTTTGTTAGGAGGGTAGATTGTAATGTTACTGTTTTTAGGAAAAGAAAAGAAAAGAGAATTAATTATTTATTTATTATAACCTTTATTATTTTTACTCCCTATTCCTTCCCTATTTTCTTCTTCCTTCGGTTACGCCCCCTCCCGAAACCGCCTCCGCGAGCACCCTAATCTTCTTCTTCCCCGTCGCCGCGACGTCTCCTCTCTTTCTTTCCCCCTGTCGACCTGCCAGCGCCGCACCCGCCAACACCCCCGCGCAGCCACCGTCCCGGCCACGCCCGGCCGCCGTCTCCGCCGCCCTCCTCCGCGCCACGCCGGTTGTCCGCGGCCGCCCGCCGCCGTCGGCGTTGACCCCCCGCGCGTCGCCCGGCGCCGCCCGCCGCGCACGGCACCAGCCCGCGGCCGCCGCCGCGCGGGCCCGTCGCCGTCCCCGCCACCCCGCGCAACCGCCATCCCGGCCACCCCGACCACCGCGGCCACCCCGCGCGAGCCCCCGCCGCCGCCGTCCGGCCGCCCGCCGGCGCCGCCCCGCGCACACCCAGCCTCGCCACCCGCGGCCGCCGCCGCGCGAGCCCCCGCCGCCCCGTCGACCCCCGGCGCCTCCCCGCGCCGTCACCGTCGCCCGCCGGCCACCGCCCGGCGCGCCCAACTCCGCCGGTCGCCGCTGCCCGGCGCCAGCCCCGCCGTCGCCGCCGCCCGGCGACAGCCCCCCCCCCCGGCGCCCGCCGGCCGTGGCCCCCCCCCTCCGCGCGTGGGCCGCGCGTGCGCCTCCCCCCGCGCCCCGGTGCGCCAACCCGCGGCCCCCCCTCGCGGTACACTCTCCCTCTCTCTCTCCTATCCTCTCTCCCCTATCGCCATGTGCATATCATTCTTATTCTTATTATCCCCTTGTTCCAACAGATTTTTAGACACCTCCGGATCGATTTTCCAGCGCCGTCGTGACCGCGGCAACACACTCGCCGATCCGGATCGATTCCGTTGGAATTCCGTGCGCCGTTGTCGTCGCCGTTAAGGTAGGCGTCTCGGCTATTCTTAGCATCCCGATATGATTAATTTAAATCGTTAAAACGTTGTTAGTTAACTCGGGTTAGATGAAATAAAATATTGGTGGGCTACACGATTTATTAGCTTACTTGGTTATAGTTAACTTATTTTGACCAATGTGATTATTTTAGATTGATTGATCATGCATTGTCATCATATTAGACATTAGATTAGAATGCATGTTAGCATATTAAACATCATGTTTTGTATTAGATTATGGTTAGTACGGCATGGTTAATGTCTCGATGACCTTAAACGATAACCCGATTTAATAAATAGCCGGAGTAGGGATTATGGCATTGATGCATTTAATTTTCAGCTTGTTAATTTATGTAGTAGTTAGATGGTTATTGTTATTGCATGTATTCATCATGATAGTATGTTAGAATTGCATGGTTCAAAGTTTAGAGTATCATGATGTTAGCCAATTGGTATAGTTTGAGTTTAATTTGGTATGGCATTCATATGATGAGATAGACATCTATGATTGTTCAACTGTATGTTCTATGTTTAGATTATCATGCACATTTTGATTGGTTACTTGTCTGAGTTATGTATGTGCTTTCATCTTGAGAGATGTAGTATGCAGAGGGCTGCAATGTAATGGAATTCTACTTCACCAGACTATAATTCGGTCCTGTGGGCAGCAGATGAATTAGAACAGTCCGGAGCATCCGTCGATCCCGGATACCGCGGTTTATCTTAAGTACTCCCCTGCCTATGGGGTACTATGAGATTTAGCTTACTATATGTTACTTTTATATATGGTAGATCCGGTGTTAGTTTTGTGACATTTGCTACAATGTCCAAGTGGAGCATATAACTTACTCGGACGGATGATTTGTTATGCATTTTGGCATGTATGATAGTGGTTTAGATTGGTCATTTTGTCATGATAGATTTATGTAATGCATGCATACCTAGTCTTCTTACGGCTCGGGTTATGTCAGGTTAATGTTCATTGAATCATGTCAACTCATGGGGTAGTAAGAAAACTCTTTAATTAGCTTAATTGAAGATATAGAATTAGTTTAAACCCTATATTATAATCTGGATTTTTTTAGGCTTATTATCTATTATACCATTAGAAATTATTAGTATAGTAGGGTAGTTCGGGTGTAAGACCTACTGAGTCTGTTGTGACTCACCCCTTCCCATTATAAATTTTTCAGCTGATTTCGAGGAACCTCTCCCTGAGGAGGAGTTTGGAGAGGACTACGAGGAGGACGTTGGAGGTGATCCAGAGCCACTCGAGGACCCAGAGGACGAGGAGTTTGGTGACGAGTGATCACCACATATATCTTTTAGGTTGTTGATTTTCCTCCTGATTGTGGTTAATAATTGCTTGGTTTGACTTATAGTTGATGTTCGGACTATGTGTTGAGTCCTTCTTAGTTGTTTGATGTTGGTTATTTGGTGGTATTTCTTGGAGTTTGAAATTGTTTGGATCATTACAGGTTGATTTAAATTATTCAGATTTGATAGAGTGTTTTGGAGTTAGCTTGTTCTCCTAAACTGTCCCGATATTCCGGATTTATTTTCCGCTGCGCAATTGTATTTTCCGGGTCGTGACATGCAATGTCATAGGTATATATCCCTCTTGGTTCGCTTAATGATCTCTATCTTGGTATTCTAATCAGCTAGATTAGTAACAAGTTAGAAGTTTTGATCATGGTATGCCGGGTCGCGACCCGGGTCGCGACCCGGCCCCGACCCGGTCGGGTTTAGGCCCGACCGGCTCGTTCGCGACCCGGTCGGGGCGACTCCCCCGGCCGGGTCGCGGAGTCGTGGCCGGGTCGCGCGAGTCGCGCGACCCGGCCGGGTCGCGCGACCCGGTCTGGCAACGGTCATGTGACCGTTGCCAGACCGTTGGCAACGGTCTCAAGACCGTTGCCAACGGTCTTGGGGGGGCGCAGCCCCCCCATTCAGCCCCTTGGGGGCTATTTAAAGCCCCCAAGGGGCTCTCCTTACTCCCACCCCCCCACTCTCACTCTCAACCTCTCATTTGTGCTCTCATTGCTCTCATTGCTCAAATTTTTTGTTTCATTTACTTAATTATTTCATCAAGCATTGGATTAGTTCATTTAGTATATTTATTTAATATTAGTTCCATTGATTAGTGGGTTAAGTAGTTTATTCTTTTTAATACTTATTTGCTTACTTGCATAGTTAGTTAGCTAGAAGATTAGTTAGATATTTAGTTTAGTAGTTACTTAACACATCATTAGTTGGAAGGTATAGTTAATTACTTACTTAATTATATAATTAGTTAGTCATTTATTTTACATAATTAAAAGTTTACTTAGATTAGTAGTGACTAATTAACGTCATTAGTTTTTTAAATAGTTAATTACTTACTTAAGTAATTATTTAGTTAAAAAATGTCTTCTCCAAGCCAAACAACCCAAACTACCGGCGCGACCCGGAGTGATCCGGCTTGGTTGCATTGCAATTTGATCTCCATGACGGAGAGAAAAGTGCAATGTAAATATTGCGACAAAGTAATATTCGGTGGTATTTATCGTTTAAAATTTCATCTTGTAGGCATGAAGAGAAATGTTCTTCCTTGCACACGGACTCCGCCGGAGGTCAGAGCTCAATTTCGTAGGCACCTACAAGCGATGGAGCAAACGAAGGGAACTAGCAAAAGACATAAAGAGACCGTCCGAGAAGAATTGCAACAACCGGGGAGACGATCGGTACACATTTACGGAACCGGACAAGAGAGGCCGGATATTTTTGGAGACGAAGAGTACGAAGGTATGGGAGGTGTTACTCATAAACGTTGTTCATTATTCTATTTTAAAGGATAATTAAGTAGCCTTGATACTTAAATGTTTTTTAAAAAGATGAACTCTCACGAGGGATGGAAGCAAGTCGAAGATCATTCGCCGAGGAAGACTTCTATAGACATACCGGCCGAATGATGGGTCAAGGGTCTGGAAGTGGGAGTGGTCGAGGTAGCGGAAGAGGATCCAACAACCAACCGCAAGAGATGGTTCATGATCTCACACAAGACGACGACCCGGCAGTAGGTCCCGTGGATCCCGTAATCACCAGACCACGACAACGTCAAACAACAATCACGACGGCGATGAAGAACCTCAAATTATGTAAGGATAGGATTGGCCGGGCAACGTCAAGGTGGTTCTTTCACCACAGCATTCCGGCAAATGCCGCGAAGGGACCATACTACGAGAACATGATCGACACGATCGCATACGTCGGGAGGGGAGTGCCTGGTCCAAACCCAAAGGAGATATACAATGTATATCTTCCTATGGAGGTGCAAGAAACAAAGAAGTACGGGCAGTCATTTGAACGCATCTGGGAGGAACGAGGTTGCACGTTAATGACCGACGGATGGACCGGTAATTAAATTTTCTTTTATTCATTCATATTAGATGTATTAACATTATTTTTTGGTATAACTTATTTATCATCTTATACTTAACAGGTATTACTAGGAAGACTATGATCAATTTCCTAGTGTACAGTCAAGCCGGCACGGTCTTTTGGAAGTCGGTCGACGCATCAGGACAGGTAAAGAATGCAGAGTATCTTTACCAATTGATAGATGGAGTGATAGAAGAAATAGGAGAGAGCCGGGTAGTTCAAGTAGTCACAGACAATGCGGCCGCATACAAAGCGGCCGGTCAGATGCTTATGGTCAAAAGACCAAAGTTGTATTGGACACCCCGTTCCGCCCACTCTTTAGACTTGATGTTGGAGGATATATGCAAGGATCCTCAAATAGACAGGGTAGTTAAGCTAGCCCAGTTTATTTCTTCATTAATTTATAACCACAACTTTGTCCTTGCACTTATGAGGGAACACAACAAGGGGTGAGAGTTGTTACGGCCCGGTGCAACCCGGTTCGCCTCCCACTATATTTCCTTAGAAAGTTTATTGAGTCAAAGGAGAGCTCTAACTCAAATGGTCATTTCACCGGGTTGGGGTAGTTGGATGGCTAGATGTAACACATCGGATAAGAGAAAGGGGAGAAAAGTAGAAGAGACAATAGAGAGTGGAGATTTTTGGAAAGTTGTGAAGAAGACGTTAGACATCGTCCAACCCATAGTGAAGGTACTAAGGATAGTTGACGGAGATAGAAAAGCAGACATGGGGTATTTATTCGATGCGGTTGAGAGAGCGAAGGAAGAAATGTCCAAGACCGTGTCGGACTTCGCCAAGTGGTGGGATATTATAGATCGTCGATGGGAGTGTCCATTACATCAACCCATACATGCAGCAGGTATATTTTCTTAAACATTTACTAATCTTTTTAATTAATCAAAGTTGTGTATAACATGTTTACTAATACTATTTGTTTCGTAGGTTACTTTTTCAACCCAAGATACTGCTATAGTCCACATTTCAAGGCGACGAACGAGCTATTAGATGACGTGAAGAGCGTCATCCGACGGTTGCTTGGTGACGACGACCGGGCTATTATCGCTTGCAACAAGATGTATGATTACAGAATGCGGAGTTATCACTTTGGAACGAGCAGAGTTGAACGAGCTGTGATGATACTAAGTCCGGGTACGTAGAAATGTTTTTCATCACTTAATTAATCAAAGCTTACTTAGATAATAATCTACGACATTCAATTTATGCAGCTGATTGGTGGATGGACCATGGTAAAGTACCGGGGTCCGAGGACTTGGGGGACGTAGCCATCAGGGTCCTAAGTCAAACCACATCGGCTTCGGCCGCGAGCGAAATTGGTCTACATTCGGCTTGATTCACACAAAGCGAGAGAAATAGGTTGACATCAAGGAGGCTTGAAGACCTCGTGTATTGTCACTACAACATGAGGTTAAAGTTGAGGAATTTGGATAGAATGAAGCGAACCGGATGGAACAAAAGAGTTGGATAGCACAGGCAGTGGGACGTTCGGTGGACGAGCCGCCAATTGAAGAGGAGGATATCGATTTGGATCAAATATTCTACGAGAAGAACTCCTTAGAAGCTTGGGTAAACGACCGAGAAGGGTTGGGAGAACCGGAGTTCAACCCCCAAGACCGACAATGGGCCGAAGGAGTGCTCGACGATGTCCCTTTAGCCGAAGAATTCCAGATCCCTCCCTCACTAGCAAAGCGCCAGAGGACCGGAGAAAGAACTAGCCAAGGTACGCAAAGTAGGCGAAAAGGTAAACAAGTTATGAGTGATCCTTTTGATATTGCAGATGCTGATACGGTCGAAGACGATCGAGAAGATACGCCGGAGCCGAACATCCGAGTGCAGTACCAGACGTCCGAGGATTCGTCGTCAAAGAGTAGCAGCGATGATGGTGCTCGATACGGGGGCACGAACACTTTACAAGTACAAGGGACCTCAGATCCTCCCATATCTCCTACCACGTCGCTACGTTTTACCGGCGAGGAGCAATATACTCATGCGACCCAAGATACCGATCATGGTAGAAGGCCGCCACAAGGTAGAGGAGGTCATCGTAGCCATGGAGTTGGAGCGAGAATACCACGATGCCCCCGACTATGTGTATGATTCATCCCAAGGCTCTTGGTTCCCTACATACGATCAAGAGTACTGTGGAATGAATTATGTGGAGTCATCGGATACTTCGATCCAATCGACCTATAGTTATGGTGACTCCTTTGAATCAAGTCTTAGGATAGTTTCCCGAGGGACAGACGAATATGATCGTCATGTGTACATGTATCAAGCTTTGTACTCAACCCAAATGACATGGGGAGAGTACTTCAACTACCTACAAAGTGTACAACACATCATGTTGGAATAAAATTGATGCATTATTCATTTAAATCATGTCAATTAATTTATCCAATTTTTCTGTATTTTTTCAGATTTTTTTCGCATTTTTCTTATTTTTTTGAATTTTTCAAAAAAAAATATATTTAAATAATAGGGTCGCGACCCCCGACCCTACCCTCCTTGGTTTTGATAAATTTTTGAACACTTGTCAAAGTAAATTGGCGAGCTGGAAGACTAAGCTATTACCTACTACACGCAGAACAACTCTCATCAAAAGCACCTTGAACAAAATTTCTATCTATTTGATGATTGTAAAGAAATTGCTTGCTAGAGTCCTTAATTAGTTGAGCGGTTTGCAAAATGCTTTCCGGTGGGGGCATGATAGTCAAGAGAAAAAAATAAAATTTATTTCATCCGTTGGATTCTATTAAACAAGTCAAATCAATTGTCGATGTCATGTTTGTGCCCTAACTTTTGCCCCATTTTGTTGTCCTCACATCGGGACATCCTCGAGGATATTGCAAAGGCACCATGGATTCAACTTCACCACTATCTTGATCCCCTCTTAGCAACTAGCCAGCAGCGCATTGACGTCGCACCATGGTGTCATGAAGCCAACGCACTGCAACAACACATTTATTGTCTCATTGCATTCCTTCACCACAACTAGTGTCGCCTTCTTCCCCTTCACCGCCTCCGAATTCACGTGGAGCGCCACCACCACATTGACGCAACAAACAGGTGACACATCGTTGCGATGTTTGCGCCCTAACTTTTGGCCCCCTTCTCCATTCTATTGTCGGCACATCAAGACCTCCTCGAGGACAGTGCAAAGACACTATGGGTTAAACTTCACCAAAGTCTTGGTTCCCTTGCAGCAGCTAGTTGACAATGCCAAGGCATTGCTCCACGACATCATGAAGTCGAGAAACTCCAACAACACATCTATCGCCTTACCACATTCCTTCACTACGGACAGCGCTGCCTTCTTCTCCTAATTTGCAACCAATGGACTTACGCAAAACGTTGTCAGAAGGAGCTCTGTGGTGCAAATGAGTGCCCGATGATCATCAAAGATTTACAATAAAGATTAGGAAGGAGAGAGATTGAGTTTGGTTGGAAGATGGATTGTTGCTATCCGTGGTAGATCTGGGTAAAAACTAGTGGGCTCAAGTGACCTTACAAAATTTTTAAAAAAAGTATATAAATTTTTAAAATGTTTATCAAAGTATATTGTATAAGAATATTTTAATAAAAGTGATCCCACTAAAATTTTGAGTAATCCACTAAAACCAAATTCCAAATTTGCCACTGGTTGCTACCCCGGAAGTCAAACATTACTCCTCCACCATGCTGCCACCCATGTGCCCACCTATCGCTTCGATCACTTCCACCTTCAAGTCTTATAGACATCTTCCATGGCGTTTACGGAGGGAAAATGGATGGGTGAGAAGGGCCACTAGATGAATCATTGAGAGTTCGGGTCGTCTCAGGGAGCTAGCAGAGGACGGACCCTCCACACAAGATAAAAAAAATGGGATCCATAATGATTTAAATACTGATTTAACTTGCAGGGTTCACCTCTACTATGTGGGTCCCACGATGTTTGTTTAGGTGAAGGATTATCTCTCTGCCTACCTCCTGAGATGACCTGAACTCATCATTGAAGATTCAAATATGAATATAATTGCATATTAGAGTTTTGATCCGAATTCGTAAGATACTCCTTTGTTGAATCTCTTATTGGACCTGTTTTCTACTTATGAGATTTGGACTTTGCCTTTATGCATGATTAGATTCAAGCAGTGTGATTATATATATTTGTATATTCCCCTTAACATGGTTTCACATTACGTTGTATAAATCCAAGAAATTGAATGTCACATTTCCTACGCCAAAATAGAGACCAACGTAACTTAAGTTGTTGGTAGGAGTGTCTAACTTACGATTCTTCCGGAGATTCTTCAAATCAAATTAAATGGGTGAACTAAATAATTCAAATTAAATTATATATTTATTTCAAATTAAACATGTTAATAATAATTGCATCATTTTTATGTAAATGTAAATAATTAAGAATTTTCAAGGTAAAATTAATTATATATAAATTTATATACTATATATTTAATGAAATATAATTTCATAGGCATATCTAATATATTATTAGTTTTAATAAAATAAAATAATTAAAACTATACATAGGCATATCTAATATATTCTCATACATAAAGTTTGAACTATAATTGTTTTGGTTTGGTTTGGGAGACAATTTTAGCTTATTCTGAAAAAAAAAAATTCATCAACAACCAAACCATGAACAGGCGCCGTGGTTGTTGGTCCTCCTTAATTAATCGGTTTGCATCAAGGGATGTTTGACATTACTAAAAGACACACCGCTCAAGAACATCCAAATGAATCAACCATATAATACAGATGGATGGTTGTTTTCAACGTTAGTATCTTTTGGTGGTTGTGCTTGGGAAATGCCAAGGTGGCATTTATTTTATTTAATTCAAAAATCTAAACTCTTAATTCTACTCGTGGTGGCTTATTTCATGATAGAAACATTTAACTTGACTAAAGTGATTTTGCAAACAACTTGATTAACTTTTGCATGTTGCTTAGTTTTATGTTTAATGAAAAGATTAATTGTGAAAATTAAGAATCTCCAACTTACAGTACATGTTTTGTTTTGAACTCATGATTTGCCACAACGAGTGTTGCAAATATCTCTTAAAATTGTTTTGATTTGTTTGGTTATATTATCAGATATTCTTATCATTATCAATTTTAAAATAATATCGATAATATTTATCAAAATATATGTGATTAATAATATCAATTTTAAAATTTACGGCGAAACGGAATATGTTACGTAATACAAGTGCCAACTTGTATCAATTTTGGTATTAATTTCTTAAAATAGTAATATCAATATTATTATAATATTATTTTTGAAACTCTTCTAACCAAACAGGTCAATAATATTATAATATTTTTGTGTAATTTTCTAATTTCTTTCTCTCTCTCCACCTTCGGTTTTGCTACTTCTTTATTTCATAGAATAGAGAGCAGCATCATATTATACAAGTACTAACTTTAGCAAGCTTGCCAATCTAACGAAGATGGAATTTACCTTATGTGGAAAGATAGTCTTTAGGTTAGGCGTAGTCTCTCATCTTTTATATATTTTATTATAACCTCTCACCATTATTATTATTATTATTATTATTATTATTATTATTATTATTATTATTATTATTATTATTATTATTATTATTATTATCATTAATGCCATGGTCGTCGTCGTCGTCGTCTCATTATTGTTGTCTTGCTATAAACCGTTTATTGAAAGTTTTATTTTGAATGTCGGATGTCAGCTAATCGGCCTACATAATTTCTATCCGGTGCAATTAAATAAAATCGGAAAAATCCAAGGAGGCAGGTGTCCAGCTGGTTTTCCGCATGTTTTATTTATTATTTCTAACATAAAAAAACATTCTTATTTATTTGTGCTAGATTCCCGACAGTAGGAAAAACATACTGTTCTGGGGTGGCATGCCGGACAGCGGATACATTGATCAGCCGGATGAGTCGGATATCCGCTTCCGGATCCGAAGTCTCGTGACGGCCGCAGCAGCGGGTAGGGGTGCAAACGAACCAATACACTCGACAAGTAGCTCGAAGCTCGGCTCGATAAAAACTCGACTCGGCTCGTTTATTATGTTAAATGAACAAGCTTGAACACAAAATAAAGCTCGACTCATTAAACGAGCCGAGCTTGAACAGACTCCTGCTCGGCTCGATAAGCTCGCGAGTAGCTCGATTACATATTATAATATATATTTATTTTTAAAAACTAAATTATGAGTATTAATAATTATATATTATCACTTAAAAATATTAAATATTGTAAAATTTGAGTTTAAACTTAAATTGAATTTCATAAATGAGCTAAATGTAGAGTTTCACAGATGACTTTTCATTGATTTTGAATTTTATAAATGAGTTTGTATATAGTTTAAGCTTGAATGTGAATTGAAATTTTGTCTAATACTACTCGAGTTCGAGCTCGACTCGGCTCGATTAATAAACGAACCAAGCTTGAACAAGGATTCCACATACTCGTTAAAACTCGAGCTCGAATTCGAACTCGTGTAAAATAAACGAGCCGAGTTTGAACACCATACTACTCGGCTCGACTCGGCTCGTTTGCACCCTTAGCAGCGGGTGATGTTGGGTACAGTAGTAGGTTGCCGGGTCAGGTGATTTTAAGTAATTTCTTTTTAAATGAATTACTTAAATTTCAGTGGAGACCCCATGTCATGAATGTTTGCGAACAATCTATTATGGCCGAATAATTGGTAACTATGTGCATGATAAATATATATAGTCACCGCCACGTCGGCCTACCTTTTTTGTTGCCGCTAACATACAGATTTTTGACGACGATGCACCTACCTGCGTCACCGATGACCTGGGCGACATCCACGTGGCACCTGACGTGTACTAACTGCCACTTATCCTCCTCGTGGTTCACCCGATGTTGATCTTCGAGTCAGCAGTCGCGTCGCGACCATCAGATGGACGTGGAGTCCTCGCCAGCGGCCACCACATTCTTGACAGTATTAGGCGAGTAGGAGTAATCGATCTGTAACCTCACATGATGCTAGAGCGTAGCAGAAGCCAGGTCATTGGAGGTGAGAGGTAACTTAGGAGCACGGCGAGTGTTCATCGGCGGGCCGCGACGGGAACCGGCGGGTCGCGTGATATAAGCGCTGGTCGCGTCCGTTCCATCCCACTGCAGAATTTCCGGGGAAGGGGGCGGAGGAGTGCAGGCTCCTGAGGACCGCTGGTTTTATCGAAGGGGAGATGGGGTGGACGACAACGATGGGCGGTCGGCTCCTCCGATCGAGGGCCCGTTCACAGGTCTGTGTAGATAACTGTTCTTTCTTCTGCCGCTCTACCGTTTTTGCTTCGATTCTTCTTCTTCTTCTTCTTCTTCCACTTTTTCCGCTGCCAGTTTCCAAATGTCAGCTCTATGAATCGTTTTGGCTTTTCCCGTGTTTCTATGAATCATCTTAGCCTTTCTCGTGTTTCTCGTTTGGTCTTCTGGCTTCGTCAAATCCTGCTATATCGGAGATCATCCTTTTTGTTTTTCTGGTTGACGAAGTGATCAGGCAAAACACTAGCGCAAAACACTAGTTATTTTTCCGAACTGTGGAAATATTCCAACACGAGTAGACTGAATTTTGCTTCCTCGTGGATTTTGTTCTATACTGTGTTTCTCTTTTCCAGGTAAGTAGCACAAGTTCGTCACATTTTCCACGTGTTCGATTGAATTCCGTTTTATCCTCCTCCATACGTGATTATTTGATTGGTTTGCTCCTTGCTTCGCATTGCAGCCCGGTTCATTCTTGGGCCCCATTGCAGCTACCGTAAGGCTGCAGGAGAGGACGTCGCAGTCTGATGCATTTATCCGATATAACAGCACTCAGGCGTCTCTCGAAAGTGAATCCGATGGCGGAAAAGGGTACATATTCAGTGTGTTTGTCCGACTGATTACCATGCATTTAGGCGTGTTGAATGAGAGTCAAACTGAGTTTACATGCCCCTTCTTTGCTGTTCTTCCCTATATTGGCTTCCATCTCAGGTTTAAGGGACATGATATGCTAGCACCTTTCACGGCTGGGTGGCAGAGCACCGACTTGCATCCCCTTGTTATTGAGAAATCCGAGGCAAATACCTTACTTTTCTGCCTCTATATCCATTTAATTCAGTATCTTGTATACCTGCTAATAGATTATGGGTTTCTTATATCCATGCAAATGTAAGATTGTTCTTTTAGTTCTGATGAGGGTTTCTACAACACAATATCAGTTTAATTTGAAGGTAAATTGTGAATATTTATTACTTTGTTGCTACATGTTCACCTCAATATTACAAACGTATGCTACTGCTTTTTGCTACAGTTTGTTTTAGTTTGAAATTTTCTTGTACCAGTGAGCAATTTATTTTTATTGTTCTTTAACAAGACCATTCTTGAAGCCTTTATTTATTTGTGCCTACTGTTTTGTTTGATATCACTGATGTCTGATGGTGCAGGGTTCTTATGTGTACAGCTCTGATGGTAAGAAATACCTTGATGCCCTTGCTGGTTTGTGGTGTACAGCATTAGGTATCCAAACCATTTCTTGAACATTAAATTAAATTTCCTTTATATTGTATTATCTAATTCATATTCTCTTATCTATTTTAATGTTCATCTAGAAGCTGTTGTATACAGTTCTTTTCTTAATGGATTGGGGTGATTAAGGTGAGTTTCTCCTGTGCAGGTGGGAATGAACCTCGACTTGTTCAAGCTGCAACTTCACAGTTGAATACCTTGCCATTTTATCACTCCTTTTGGAATCGTACAACAAAACCTTCCCTGGTATTTTTCTTTCTTTTGTCCGACATTTTAACATGCCTCCATTTCATAAAATGTCCAGGGTTCAAAAAAAAACTTAATCTCAATCTGCTGAAATATTTTACATTCTAGTTTTCAATAGAAGCAATGTATACTTTAAATACAATCTGTATACCTCCAGCTGCAAAAGATCTTGCACAGATGACAACAGTCTCAGGATCTATTTTTGTACCTTTTTGTTTGTTCTTCTGTTAGGCTGTGATGTTGTTCCTGACTATGTCCTGGAATGAATCATTTTAGGATGAGGGTACTGAAAATTTTGCAAGGATCTATTTATTACTTGTGCCTCTTTTAAAGTTAATCATTCTGTTTCTTTAGGATCTTGCAAGAGAGCTTCGCGATGTCTTCACTGCAAGAGAAATGGGGAAGGTCTTCTTTACTAACAGTGGATCAGAAGCTAATGACTCTCAAGTATGCTGTCTCAATCCATGATTATGTTCTTTACTTCTGTCTTTAGTAACTTGTAGTGCTCGGTTTGTGATGTTCCTTGGTATAAAGTTCCCGAGCATCCAGATTGATTTAACCCTTCAGTTTAAAGGCAAGATGCTCTATTAGCAACTTAGCATTAGCATTTTGAAACATTTGGTGGGGATTTAGATGGCTTACATTGGATACTTTTGTCTTCCTATGCACTTCGAAGATAATGCACTGAAGGACATATATTTTGAAGTAAAAATCACCAATGATATTGATATATCAATAATAATAATAGCTTTGGCAAACGGTGCACCTTTTGACAATTGAATTTGTTGACTTGGGATACAGGAGAATGAACATCCATTAGAGGTGAAGATCATCACCATTTTTGCATGAGTAGGGGTGCAAACGAACCAATATACTCTACAAATAGCTTGAAATCCGGATTGATAAAAACTCGACTTCTATTATGTTAAACAAAGCTTGAATAAAAAAAACTCGATTCACTAACTAGTTGAGCGCAAACAAACCCTTGCTTGAATTGACAGGCTCATGAGTTGCTCGACTAAATGCTTGATTTACTTATCGATTGAATATTTATAAAAAAATTTAAATTATGAGTATTAATAATTATCTATTGTCACTAAATATATGAAATAAGTTGAAATAAAATTTAATTTGATTTTAGACATAGATTGAGCTTTATAAACAATCTCAAGTTCGAATTTCACAAATGAGTTTAGATCAAGCTTGAGTGTTATAAATGAATTCATATTGAGTTTGAATTGAGCTTAAGTTAAGCTGCATTCGAGCTCGAGCTCAAGCTTGAATTCGGCTTGATTAAGTAATTTACTAAGTTTGAACAAGGGTTAACTCTACTTGCAAGAGCTCAAGCTGACACTTGAAATTGAGTAAATTAAACGAGATGAACAGGGTGTTACCCGGCTCATTTGCACCCGCATGCATGAGAAAGGAGCACCATTGATGTTGAACAGAGCCAGAGGGTGAGGAAAAGCATGATAGTGGTGGGGATGATGATATGGCCTCTCACCCTCTCCCCTCTTGTGAGATCCTCATCTCTGTAAACTTCTCTCTCAACAAATATGCAGCATCATTGTTGAAACTCTTGTCCTTCATTAGCTTAACAAGCCATTACAAAGGCCGATTCTAAGCCAGAATCTGACCAGAATGGCTGAATCATTTTGATTGGTCTGGCCTTTGCGAGCCTGTCCAACTCAGCCTTGCAGTCACTCAATGTCATTTTGTCTAAAGCTTTGGCGGGACAAAGGGTGCCAGGGATCTGCAACAGGTACTGGTTCTGCAAAGGCTGCTACAACATGGTGCACTAGTCGACATCTTTGGATCTGGCAAGCATCATTGCAACAGTTGACTACTGGCAAGAATTTTGTGGGCACACAAAAGATGTGGAGAGAATGGCCATCATAGCTTCTATGCTTCTATGTGGTTGCAGCAAATTTCAAGAGGCATATGGATCAGGGGAAAGTTGTAAGGCCTTTTTAAAGAGTAGGGTTCACTGGCAGCTGGGGCAAGGGAAGTGAGAGAAGGGAGGTGCGGGCATGGTGGCAGAGAAGTGTGGGTATAGAAGGGAGGCCAGTGCCAGAGAAGAAGGGGCTGCAGCATGGAGGAGGAGGTGGCTGGCCACTGGTGCACTAGGGAAGTGAAGGAGGCTTGAGCAGCCTTTTACGGGAGGGCAGACAGGGGAGGAATGACAGTCAAATCTCGATGTTGAGTGGCTCTCTCAAGCTGATGCTACAGCGCCATCACCACCTTTGAAGGAGGTATGTGAACCTGGCAGCAGACAAGATCAAGAGTTGTGCTCTTAGTTACGATGAGGTGTGGCACATGCTGATGGCACAATAGTAACAATAGTAGGGGAAAATTTTCTCCTCAGATAGAAGAAGAGAGGTTGGAGGGAGAAAAGTGGGAGGAAAGCCTCCTTGGCTGAACAAGGGAGCGAGAGAACAAGGGGGTGCAGGCTCTCAACCTCAACACATTATTTCATCATGTTCTTCTTCATTGTGGTACAAGGTGGATGTTTTATAGAAATTTTTCTTTACACTTTAGGCTCTCAAAATATGTAAACAAAAACAATTCCGATGCTCTCAAAATGTGACTCTTTTAAAATTTTAAATACTACTTTGATGCCTTTAAAGCTAGAGAATAAATAAAAGGCATGTATGACATTCTTTTTTTAGTTGAACTTGCCAGTAGTTATTGTTTGACTTAGTTTAACCTTCTTGCATTCTTGAGGCACATAATGTTACATATCAATTTATAACACCTTTGTTTTTCATTTACCAGTGGCATATCCTTATAAAAAATATGGTCAGACTAAAAATCACTAAGTTAACTTACTATATCTTGTTCACATTAAAACATTTATTTTTTAACCAAATTATTTATTTATTTTCTTTTATGTTTATTGTTTGCTTTATATC